>CADEBD010000039.1:0-638634 GCA_902825455.1 Arctia plantaginis | reverse complement strand
TTTCCTTATCTTAAGTCGGGAGCATGTACGAACTCGTACTTAGCTAAGTCAGCGAAATTGTGGTTTATAAGGTTTTAATTTATACAGTGAATTTTAGTGTTCAATAAACGCTCATAACTGCAACATTGGTATTTTTTACCTAACTTCAACTATAAACAAACTTCAACATTAAATGTTGGGAAAAATATAATAACAGCCCCAACATAGGGTATACCTGGTTCCCCGGTTTTAGTCGGTTCGAGTCCGACATGCCACCGACAGGTGGTATCCGAGGGGATTTCCGCACGGAAAAAAAAAAAAAAAAAAAAAAAAAAAAGGGTGAAGGGTGGTCCGGGGTGGCGGCGAGCGCGTTGCGAAGCGCGCTCGCCTCCAGGGAGCACAGGGAACATGGGGTTCCCACACGGGGGGGTCGTCTACTCGTCTGTAGATGACCCGAGGTATGTCGGGGCACCAGGGACTTCCTTTCTAGGGTATACCTGGTTCCCCGGCTATTAGCACCCGAGACGGCGTGCGTTTTTAGTCAGTTCGAGTCCGACATGCCACCGATAGGTGGTATCCGAGGGGATTTCCGCACGGAAAAAAAAAAAAAAAAGGGTTAAGGGTAGCAGCTTATCAAGTTGAAGTCTTTGGTAAAATATTGAAACGACAAGCATATAAGTAGTATATAAGAGAGGGGAGGAAAATATATGAAAAAATTCGACTCAATACCTATAGGTAGCAATGGTTTGGAATAAAACATGGAAATAAATAAAATTGAAGTGTCTGTTTGTTATGTCAAAATAATAGGTTTTTTCATGCTCACACGGTTTTTTGCACTATATCTATGCCTAAAAATCAGTTTAAATATTTTTTGTCTGTCTGTCTGTTTGTTCGTGTAATCTTTAAAATATGTGGACATATTTTGATAATATTTCACTACCAGTTAGCTGTCTGTATAAGGAGTAACTTAGGCTATTTTCTTTCTTAGAAAAACCCCCGTAAAGTTTTGCCCGGTTCTGGCATCGAACCCAAGGCCCCATTGACTGCAGTCGCGTACTGTACTACACTAATAAGGCTTTTTTCACTTTTCAAATACCACGCGAACAAAGTCACGGGTACCAGCTAGTTATACATAAAATACTTCGTTTATGGAGCACCAAAAAGTGTTTTTTTCTCATGATCTAGGCTAGATATGTTAACATTCTAGATAAAGGAAAATATATTGTTTTACTTTGTACCTACTGAGGCGTACGAGTATATGTGTCGAATAAATTTCTTCGTTGGAAAATATTCGGCGTAGTGGAAATAGTCTTATTTTATACTAAGTCTTGTGATATTGACGACCGAATGGCGTTATAGTTTGTGTAACGGACTGCTATTCCGAAGGTCGCGGGTTCGATTCCCGCTCAAGTCAAACATTTGTGTGCATGAACATTTAATGTTTGATTTGGTCTGGGTGTTACTATGTATAATAAGTATGTATATACAAAAAAAGTATATATGTATTTATGTATATGAGTTGTCTAGTACTCATAGTACAAGCTCTGCTTAGTTTGGGACTAGATGGCGTTGTGTGAATGTGGTACAAAATTATTATTATTATTAATATGTGGTTTAAAGGCACACCATAATTAAATAGTACAATGTTAAAATTATCAAAAAAACATTTTTTTTATTCATTTTTCATTTAATTGATAATTTAATTTAAATCATTTAAATTTTCTATTATTACCGAATTGAATTTTATTGTACTCTTAATTTAAATTATGAAACGATTGCCATAATAATTAATTATTATTCATGTTTAATACGAAATTAAATTGAATAAAAAATATATACTTAATTATAATAATATTTAACAATCAAGCATGTCATGTAAAAACGAATATTTTGTAGATGCATTGTTTTTTTTTTCATTTTACTTTTATTTATAATTGCTTCTTATTGTTTTTAAAAAGACAACTCCCGCACTAGGAATACATACTGTGTCGCGGGGGACTTTACAAACATACATGAAACGGACACAAAGTACACCCAGACTCAGAAAAACAATTTGTGGATCACACAAAGTGTTGTTCCACGTGGCGACCGCTTAAACCATAAGTGCCATAACTGTGATATTAAGTAGAATATTCTATCATCTTTGATAAATATCGACCGGCGTCACACCGCGGTGTCGTAGAAAACGGATATAAAACATTTGTTTCATCTGGTTTCATCACATTTATGAATGCTCCGGTAGTGCAATGGTAGCGTATGCGAATACTGTGCTGAGGTCTCGGGTTCGATTCCTGGGTAAGACCAAATATTTGTATAAGCTGCAAAAATTTGTTTCGGAGTTTGGGTGTTTTCTATGTATGTATTTATGAAAGGAGGTATATAAGTATTCTATCAGTCAATCAAGCTTTCATAGTACAAACTTTGTTTAGTTTGAATCTAGATGGCGTTGTGTGACAGAAGTCCGTCAGTATTATGGTCCTAACCTCTTAATTCTAGAAGAGCATTTAAGGCCCGAAACGCACTTCTGATTCTTGGTTTGTAGGAATCAAATGGGCGTTGGTAATCACTGACCATCTTCTACGTCCCTACTTAAAATTACTTGCAAATATTTCTTGTGAAATTATTAACTACAAACTTTTTCCCGTGGCTCCGGCCGCGTGTTTGTCGGATATCGCGGTTAAAAGGTAGCCTATTTTATTCACTGATAATGTACGAGTAGCTTTTCATTAGTAAAATTATTGTTTAAATCAAAGACTTGACTGCACGGATGGCGTAGTGGTTTAAGCAGTCGCCACGCCGCTCACTACTACGCTGAGTGTTGTGGGTCCGATCCCCACATGGGACGACACTTTGTGTGATCCACAAATTGTTGTTCTGAGCCTGGGTGTACTTTGTGTCCGTTTCGTGTATGTTTGTAAAGTTGCCTTTAAAAAAAAAAAACAATAGAAACAAACTCACTTTTACATTTATAAGTATGGATATTGTAGACGGTAACTATTCATGCAGTTCTATGAATAGCGACATTTTCTCTAAGAAGTATAAATTTAACAAGATTTAGCATCCCAGGCTTTATAGGCTTTTGTTCGAAACGAACTAGCAGAGCTGCGGCAAGACTGATGGCTGATCCGGTTCTGCTCGGCTAGACATCACCGGCTTCTGTTATCAGCGCAATTAATAAAAGTTTTGAGGTTTAAATATATATTTATTTACATCTTTGATAACTTAGTACACGAATGGGAAACATTTGTGTACAAAGCTATCACGTTATAAATAAATCATCACATCACCAGCCTTTAATAGTCTACTGCTGGACCTAAAGGAGGATTTGGACCACTATAACACGCTGGCCAGACGGGTTGCTATAGGGTTCGTTTCAAGTTTTTCATCTCTTTTCCCTCCCTTAATCACCCGTGGGATGAGTAGGGGTGGCGACACTCACGTCACCACAAGGATAGCAGTTATAAATAACTGAAAATTAAAAGTCTATTATCGAATCACCTGCGACCAGTTTCTTATCTAACATATGTCATTTATTACTACTTATTAATAAATTATTATTATTTATCAATAGTTAGAAAGGAGGTTAGTTTGCCAAAACCTCCTATCTAAGGAGAGGTCTATGTCCAGCAGTGGACTATTAAAGGCTGTTGATCAATGGTTAGTGTCAAATTTTTTGTGTGATTAAAATATAAACCATACTATTTAAACACAGTATTTAAAAAATATTACGTTAATGTAACGAAGACAAATTTCATATATTAATTTCATTACCATATGGTTTTATGAGGTTCTTGAGTATTGACTAAAAGTTTAAGTAACATGTTTATTGACTGTAATATTTGTATAGCGACATCGGGTACATGGATACCAGTACCATCTGTTAGCGCACACCAAAGTCTACAAATCGGCGTGAGACCGAAACACAGTCTTGTGGAAGCGGTCGGGTAGAACAGTCGCCGTATAAACTGTCTCGCGTTCCATACCTATCTAATTAGACATCTTTCTGACGTACTTTCTATGGACTATATTATTGATTACTCATTTGATTTTATTTTTGTTTAAACGTTCTTTTACAAAAAAAAATATCAAAAAAATTGTGGACACCATACTATGATTGAAAATGTAATGTATTCTGAAAATGTTGAACCTTTTATTACAGCAAAAAATTGACTCTAACGTCTTCACCATGGACCACACATCAAAACTTTCCAAAGTTCCTATGAAGCAGTGTGGAACTTGTTGCTTTGAGGGCATTTTCCGCATAAGATGTGCCTTCGAACATGCGGCTCATTGGAAAACTTCGTCCCATCGTGGGAAAAAAGACATTTAATTACATCTGAGTACTCAGTTTTATAGCTTTCTGGAGACTTTAGTAATAGGCTTTATTGAGTAATATACCATTGAGCTTTTGGGTAGTGAAAGCGAGAGGGGCGTAGATATCAAGGTAGACTGGTCATCTCTAATACTGCATTTCGTATAGACTACTCACCGACTCAGTGGTTTTTAGAAAGGTGAAGTTTATAAACTGTATGAATCGAAATGATTCACTAGAAAAAATTTAATGTAACGGGACGAGACAAGATAAGACGGAAAATTAGATTCCACACAAATAGAGTTTATTAGGTTTCTCGTTTCTAAGATATAGTTCTCACATACACGATCAGATGATACACCAGTACCAGGCATGCCTTTTAAGTTCTGTCGTTTCTATATTTTGTTCTATATCTATCTATCTATCTATACTGTTCTATATTCAAATGTGTTTAAATTTTGAATCTCAAAACAGTTGAAAGTATTAGGATTAATGCTATTGTTTAGTCACAGCGTCTATTGGAATCTGTTGGGTTACGTACGAAAATGAATCTTTCTAAGGAAAACGTTCGTGCAATAATTTTCTACAACTTTAGAAGAGGCCTGACACGGCTTCAGTGTTTTGAAGAGCTAACATCTGTGTTCAGTGATGAAGCCCCATATCTGCGGACTGTCGAACGCTGGTATTTAGAATTCTAGCGTGGACATACTAGTGTTAGTGACAAATCTCGCGAAGGATGCCCAAAATCCGCCTTCACTGAAGATAACATCATTGCTGTGAGACAACTAATTCTCGGAGATCGTCATGTGACATATCGAGAAATAGAGGCTCTATTAGGCATCTCAAGGACAACCATTCAGAAGATCTTGCATCAAGCGCTTGGTGTGAGAAAGCTAGTTTGCCGTTGGATACCGCATCTGCTTTCTGACGATCACAAGGCGGCCCGCGTCAGATGGTGTAAGAAAACTCTGCAAAATTTCAACCGAGGAAAGTCAAATCACGTCCACGACATCATCAGTGGTGACGAATCTTAGATCTACGCCTACGATCCTGATTTCAAACAACAATCTACAATCTGGGTCTTTCAAGACGACAAAGCCGACTAAAGTTGTTCGTTCTCGAAGCACAAAGAAGATAGCCATGTTGCGACTATTGTACTTGAAGATCGTAGAACGGTTAACGCAGAGTGGTATACCACAGTTTGTTTACCACAAGTCATCGCCGAACTTCAAAAATTTAACTCAAAGCGACGCATCATCCTGCACCACGACAACGCAAGCTCACACAGCGCTCATCAAAAGATTAAGTATTTGAAGCAGGAAAAAGTAGAAATTCTGGACCATCCTCCATACAGTCCTGACCTAAGCCCTAACAATTTCTTTACATTTCCTAAAATTAAGAAAAGTCTTCGTGGTCAAAGGTTCCAGTCCGGTGAAGAAGCAGTCTACGCTTTCAAGTCAGCCATTTTGAACACCTCCACTTTAGAGTGGAATAAATGTTATAATAACTGGTTTGAGCGAATGGAAAAGTGTATTAAGCTACACAAGTTGGTGAATACTCTGAAAACTAATTAAAAGTACTATAAGGTTTTAGTTGTGTTTATTTCTTCAAACGACAAAACTTAAAAGGCATGCCTCGTATCAGAATAAGAATAAGAAAAACTTTATTTGTCTTTTACATCGCATACTTAAAATTAATAACAATACGTATACTTGAAAAATAAATAATACTTAAAAGACAAAATGGTCTTGGACTCAGCGTGTGGATGACAGTGCAAAGCATGCCACGTTTGTGCACGTAAGCATTATCACTCCACACTCCGGTATTAATGCAATTGTTACAAAACAAAGGCTTTTAAATTAGTTTAATAAAGTTAACATAACATTAAATTATAGTACTACCAGTAGAACTAGTAGTCTAGTTTTGTCTGTTATAAACTAGGTAGTTTTGTTGCAGTAGTTTTAGATTTACCAGAATAATTCCACTTCTGTCTATATTTCACTTCTTCGTACACATTCTGTTCAATCACTGGACGTATGTACGGATGCGGAACCCTGCCTTTCTTGAACCAATAAAGACTTAGTCCCGTTTCAAATTTGAGACTCACGGTGTCCTTTACCCAAGCTCTTTCGATCTATTCGTTTTTAATTACCTCACATTACCTAATTCAACATGCAGATGGAGCATCCATAAAGGAGCCATATGACTTGTGTAAGAAATATTTAATACATAGGAACATACATAATTATTTACACTTAAATAGGATGTGGCGACTTCCACATACGGTAAAACGAAGAAACACACTACAGCGCCATCTAACGAAGACACACCAAATTACGGAGAAACTGGCAATCCTGTATCGCGATATGAATAAATCTGTCGCCGATTAGCATATATGCAACTGACCAATATCACCCGTTGGGCCAGGCATGATCATCTCGCCTGGTCGGAAGATCCATCCTTTTGTATTGGAAGGACTGACAGCCCGTTCTTCTATAGTGGTGAACCCGATGTGATTGGAAGCAGTCTTTAAAGAAGCAGATCAGAAGCAGCACTTTTGCCACCGTCATGCACACTCCCACAATGATGAACGGTAATCAAGTCTCAGCCTGCCAGCAACCTCGGCTTTAACAGGGATAAAACACGACCGCTCCAGCTTGGTTACAGGTTGGTTAGATAATTATTGTTAGTGCAATGCAAGTCGATATTCCAACCTGATCATTATTAACCAGCTATTATGGTTCAAAGAAATAGACGGTGCGCCTATACTATCGTTTACTGAGTACATTTTAATCCAATAACATACAATTATAAAAACCTTGGACGGTTCTAAGAATTTCAACAGTACACGTCCACAAATTATTCCTTGCCACTAGAGATGCAACCTTGTCCATACTTTTATTATAAATGTTACGCTTTCACGTCTAAATCACTATGCCGATTCTTCAAATTCTTCTTCTCTCACTAATAGAAACCTACATTATCAGCGAGTAACATAGGCTACTTTTTAACGCGATATCCGACATACACGCGGGCGGACCCGCATGCAAAAACTCATGTCACATAAATCAATACTAAACACAACGTGGTAGAGGCCGTGGAACATGTTTTGATGGAATGCGTTCGGAACCAACAACTTAGAGAAAGCCTGCTTATTGATAAGTTGATGGACATTGGAAGATGTAACAGCATCCTGGCCAGTCCTTTGACAGATACAGCTAAGGATATATTTACTTTTGTATTTTCAATATTTAAGTTAAGTTTAAAACAAAAAATGGCTATGATGGAGCGACGTAGTCATCATTGTGGCTAAGCTCCGTATATAAAGACAAAAAAAAACACAACGTGCTTGTATTAAGACTTAAACTAACAAAAGTTCTTTAATAAACTATTCAATAGACATTATAGCTAAGCTGAGTATGCATGAAGCTAAACATCGACTAAGTAGAAACACTTAACCCATTAAACTAACGACGTTCCAAGTCGCACCTCAAATGCACTTAAGTTTAACTTAAGTTATTTTACTTGAATTTTGCAAGATAAAATTCATCCTTGTAAGCTTAACCAATGAAAATAAAAGCTTTCAGACTTAAGTCCGACCGGTTAATATCCCGTAGCACGTCTACGGAGACAACGTAGCAATTGTTACGAGTGTGCTACGAGACTTGTATGAAAAATAGTCGCGTCTTGAATGATAATGCGCCTGATGATAGGAATACTGATCTTTAATATTGTTATAAATTAGAATTTAGTTAAGGATATAGAGTTGTTATGTAAGCTCTATAACATGAAGCTCAATAATGAAATAATGTTTTGTTTCGTTTTTAATGTTTTGTTGCAGACGTTCATGGGCGGCGATTCGTTACTTTCCATCAGGTGACCCGTCTGCTCTTTTGCCCCCTTTTGGGATTTAAATAGAAAGAAAAAAGAAAAAAGTCTATAAACAGTAAAGTATAAACACAAAAAGCTCTTTGCTAAGCGTCACAGACAAAATATATCAACAACAAGTAATGTGTAAGATGTAAAATTATATCTTCATCATCATCATCAACAACAGCCTTTAACATTCCACTGCCGGACATAGGCCTCTCCTTAGAAAGGAGGTTTTGGCCTACTATGCCACGCTGGCCAGACGGGTTGGTATAGGGTTAGTGTCAAGTTTTCCTTCTCTCTGCAGTGCTGTTGTCCTGCATAGTTTGTTCCCTTAGTCGTCTCTTACGACACCCATGGGATTTATAGGGGTGGTGACACTCTGTATTCTTAATCCGTCACCACTCGGACAAAATTACATAAAAAAGTTAAATGTATGTCCAATTCGTTCATGCTTGCTATTCAATCAAGTCAATACGGCTAAATAGATCTGGATGATATTTAGCACAGATGTAGATTATGGTTTAGAATAAGATAGGGAGTGCTATTCTTAATCTTAGGAAGACTCGTGGCCAAGTGGTAACCGAGCCCGGTCAGTCGTTGGTTGGGTGACCATTCTTAACACATTAAGACCCTCGGAGAACACGTTAAGCAGTCGGTCCCGGTTACATTTCAAACAGCTCTGTCAATCGTTACGGGTGGTTGGAGTCTTAAAAAGGTCCAATAACAGTTTTTCTACAGAACTTCGGTATCGCCTAATACTTGGGTTGTGGATGTCTGATGGCTGTCGCTCCGCGTAAGAAAATTGAAGTTCAGCCGTATCGTAGTAGACTTGAAACTGACCATAGGTTTGGGAAAAACGCTCGGAGGAAAGAAATTCTTAATCTGGGAAAAATTGAATGATAAAATTGGCTAATAGCTTTCTATCTTTTGCCCATAGCGCAGATAAACCTATGGGCAAAAGATAGTTAGGGAGCTATATAATGGCAACCTCGAACGCTTATTACTGAAAACAATATTAATCACTAAAATACTCCCATCACTTACTGGTTCTTATACGAGTGTCTATGCAGGATATTGGAGCATTCCGGGCAGACTTTAACTATCTCATTTTTATTTTTATTTTATATATTTTATAATATCATTTTTATTTTAATTAGTCTTATATTGGATAAGTTCGAAATTTAAAAAAAAATATTTCACGATCCTCTGACAAGAACAATTCTTTGGTCTGATAAAAGTTCACGACATATATTTCTGTAGCTATTTTGGTCACCAGTATGAGTAGGTAAATGTTTTAGAAAGAAAGAGCGAAAATATATTTTAATTTACAATATCACCGAGCTTCTATGTATTTGTATTTGTATGACAGTATTAAGTTTTAAATAAATTATGTTCTGAAATGTAGTTGGGCAAATTAAGTTTGTCAGACTCATAGGGACAAGTCTAGCTGTCACCTTAAGATTATGGGAATGCATATAAATATGGCAAAATTGAACGTGTATCGATAAGAAGTTACAGGAACTGAAGGAAAGGATTGCACGGATGGTGTAGTGATTTAAACAGTACTGCACTGAATGTTGATGGTTCGATCTCCACACGGGCCAACACTTTGAGTGATCCACAAATTGTTGGTCTGTCTTTTTTTTTTTTTTGTTTAAAAGACAACTCCCGCACTAGTAATAAATCCTGTGTCGCGGGGCACTTTACAAACATACATGAAACGGACACAAAGTACACCCAGACTCAGAACAACAATTTGTGGATCACACAAAGTGTTGTCCCATGTGGTGTTTGAACCCACAACACTCGGCGTAATAGGAAGCGGCGTGGCGATCGCTTAAACCACTACGCCATCCGTGCAGTCTGTCTATTCTTAGTGTCCGTTACATGTATGTTTGTAAAGACCCCAGCCACACAGGATATATTGCTACTGCATGAGTTGTCTTTTTAATGAGGTAAGGTATTAGCTTACATGACTTATACCCTTTAGTAATACTATACCTCGAGCGGGTTAAGACATACCAGAAACACGTTCTGTCTGTTGCCAGGAAGGCTAAGACCTTTGAGTCTCGAAATATGTATATTATGAAATATATTATAAGGTATTCGTAATCGTTTCGGTAGTAACAGTATGATTTATATCACAAAAAATATCAATTTTAACAAATTGTAAAAAGTTTCACCACATAACTTGACTTAAGGTGCTGAACTTTGAAATAAAAACAAACACATACCTGTAAAACCCCCAGAATAAGCATACAGAATAGCATTCCTGAAATAACAATTTTCAGGACATAAACTTGGGAGAAAATTGTCAGAGTGTGAGATGTTTATATGCTAGAAATAAAATACGTAGCATTGTGTTGTACATAATGGAATTTGAGATGGCGTTCCTTCGACGTGGCGACAATTTCTAGACGGGAACGCTATCGATTGTACAGGCGAGATTACTATTGAAGTATCTGTTTATTGCATGTGTGTTGTAGAATTTATTTACTTGATATATTAGCAGATCCTAAATAATATAAATTATTATTTAAGATATTATTGTTATTTAGAATTTATTTAATGCCTTTGTGGTGAAGTGGTAACGCGTGTGAATGCTGTGTTGTGCTGTCTCGGGGTTGATTTCTGGGTCGGACCAAATATTTGTATGATCTTCAGATATTTGTTTCGGAGTTTGGGTGTTTTATATGTAAAATGTGGGTGAATTTACCAAAAAAAGTATATAAGTATTCTATCGGTCAATCTAGGTTTCATAGTACAACACACCACCCCGCCGCAAACCCCGCTGGGGTGACGGTCCGAGGGGATTTCCACACTTAAAAAAAAAAGGTTTCATAATACAAGCTCTGCTTAGTTTGAAACTAGATGGCGGTGTGTGTCAGACGTCCGAAATATTATTTATTTGATTATTTTGAGTAAGTTGATTTGTTTCACGACTTAATTTCAAACAGCTCCGATCATCGTTGTTTTTTATGGTACAGAAGAATAAACGAGCACCTGGTGTTAAGTAACTACCAACAGTCAACACCTGCATCTCAAAAGCCACAAATTTCACTTTTAAACTTTTTCGTTCCATAATTATAATTATGAATGGGAATTGAAGCAATCATTTGATAAGTGTTAAATACTTTTTTGTTGCTACTGCGACTTAACTAAACGCACTATAACGGGCATCAGCGCGGCGTGCGGGGGGTCTACCCTAACCGGTGCGGCGAGAGGGGGACCGACCCCGAGGAGCGCGAGGACACACATCCAACGGCCGTCGCTCGCCTTGGGACATCACCGTGAACGGTCCGACCTCTTAATATTTCATCTTTTCATTCTTACATTATCAACCTAAAAATTACGCGACCTGTCGATTAAACTACCAGTAATACAGTCCACTGCCATTTTATTTACGTCCCCCTGGACCCTTTTTATTTAAACATTTTATTTAAAAATATGGAAAATGTGAAAGTAGATGGAGAACCTTATTTCATTTAAAAAGACAACTCCCGCATTAAGAATATATTCCTGTGTCGTGGGGGACTTTACAAACATACGTGAAATGGACACAAAGAACACGCAGACTTACACGCAGAATAACAATTTGTGGATCACACAAAGCGTCGTACCGTGTGATTTGAACCCACAACACTCGGCGTAGTAGGAATCTACGTGGCGACCGCTTAAACCACTACGCCATCCGTGTAGTCAAGTTATACCTCATAGATTCTACAATCGAAGGCATACATCACTGCGCCAGTAAACCTGTGACTGCTTCCAGTGTTCCCAGGTTGAAACACCAAGCACATAAAATCAAGTATATCTACAAAAAACAGAAATAAACATTATTTTAAAGATTTTATCTCAAAGTAAATCAGGGATTCCAAGGTCATCAAATACGCCCGTAGAGTCCGCTACAGCATATTTTTGTTATTTATATCAGTCCCTCTACAAGTACAGTCAGCAACGAATATACATTATTATGCAGACTTAAACATTTTATAATAATATGTACACATATGACTAAGGGTCGAGTTTCTACCTGGTGTTAGAAATTCGACTATTATTCATATTTATGTTGTTGCTATTCATTTGTAGTAAATTAGGACTGTCATTGTTTGCCTTTTCATACCATGGTAGGTCAACGTATATCTATATAAGTTGACTATACTCATCAATCTTGATGTAATTGTTTACAGGTATTTTAACACATAATAAATAAAAACAGTTACTTATTTTTATTATAAATAAAATGAGAAACTGACAGACTCTTCAGTCTGTCAGTTTCTCCTTAGTATAGTCAACGTATAACGAGACGGAGGAGACAAAGGAGACACTGACTTATCGAAACTTCAGCTGAAACCGCTGGGCATGGAAGCATGAAATTTTGCACAAATGTTTCTGAGGTGACGTAGGTGTGGACTAATTTATTTTAAATTCTACCCTTAAGAGTGTAAAAAGGGTATTGGAAAATTATATGAAACTTCGTCATTTTTGTAGCTTTTTCAAACTCACAGTAAATACTCTTTACTAAAACCAATGAGGAACGTTGTGGTTTATTTCTGAAAACTACCATTAAAAGGGGTGCAAGTTTGTATGAAGTAATGTAATATAATTTAAAATATATTCTTTGTTTTATTTTCCATTCAGAATAAGTTGTATACTGTGTCTTATACAGAATAAAGTTTTATTTTATTATCTTATCGCAGTCCACTGCTGGACATAGGTCTATCCAATCGCACTCTACTTCGATTGATTTTCTGTTTCTCGCATCCAGCTCCTGCCAGCTATCATGGGCAGATCGTCACTCCACTTGGCCTCAAAAAAAAAAAACTCAAACTCTCATGTTTTTTTAAATTAAGGAACCGATCACACCCAAACTTTTCTAAAATACCTTTTGAAATATTACTGCGGCGGTACAGTCCGGTTGATAATCTTTATGAATTATAGTGTCATTAACATATTATATTGCTTCTTAGATAAGGTCATCCAAATAAAATTTGGAGTTTGCATACACTACCTAGCATAATGAGGACCTTTCTCCAAGTACCTAATTATTTTACAGACATTGACTTATATTGTGTTCGATAAGCATTGTGTACAGTCAGCAGCATATATTTAATTACTTTTATGGCTATGATATCAACCATAGGTACGTAGATAAACGTAGAAACATAGGCAGGTTATTCATTATAATCCAATTGTTCATTCTCTGTAGAACTAGGTAATTATATAAATGCATCAAATTTCATGTCTGTGTGGTGACGGATTAAGAATACGGAATGTTATCACCCCTTTTTTTTTTGCCGTGCGGAAATCCCCTCGGATACCACCTGTCGGTGGCATGTCGGACTCGAACCAACTAAAACCGCACGCCGTCTCGGGTACTAATAGCCGGGGAACCAGGTATAATCAGAAAGGAAGTCCCTGGTGCCCAATGTTATCACCCCTATTCATCTCGTGGGTGTCGTAAGAGGCGACTAAGGGAACAAACTACGCGGGACAACAGCACTGCAAAGAGAAGGAAAACTTGAAGCAAACCCTATATCAACCCGTCTGGCCAGCGTGGTATAGTAGCCCAAACCCTCCTTTCTTAGGAGAGGCCTACGTCCAGGAGTGAACTAGTCTAATGGCTGTTGATGATTAAATTTCATAGATATGAACTATTTACATTCATGCATAACAATGTTCGTTAAATTTATTGAAGTCTTCTATTTTTATTTATAGTATACTTTACAATTACAATGATCATATACCACAATCAAGGTTTTTCATGACCAACGCCTATAGAGGCTATTAAAAAAGTTTATATTCTTGAGTATAAGACAGATTATTAGGCCGCAAACCCTTATTTTTGCATAAAAGCTTTTCTGCGTAAAAATGAATACGTCATACGAGTAGAAAGCTCAACAATGAATAAATCATCCACAATTTTCGTTCGTATCCAAAAAAATGATTGTCACCACCCTTCAGTCTATGTGAAGTGTACACGTGGATGATGTACGGAACGATTAATATTCCAACATTACAGAGGAGAGGAAATTTTTATTAGAAACCTTAATTTGGTTGATATTGTTCGTCTTAAATTGGATGGATTAAATTGTAGATAAATAGATAGATAGATAGATAACTCTTTATTTGCACACTAAATTACAGAGTTACAAGAAAGGAACACAGCGATCAAATATCGAGTGTACAAAGGGCGGCCTTATTGCTAAATGCAATTTCTTCCAGGCAACCTTAGGATGGATCAAAAGTTGTAGAGAGACAGTAGTAGTTGAATATCTGCATTTGTGAACCTACTATTTGTTTATTATTATCTACTATACATATTACATAGTACACCCAGACCACAGAACAAATGATGTACGTACTCATCACGCACTTATTTGTGCTGGGTGCACGGTGGGTCTGGCTTAGTAGTCTGGGTCACTAACCACTAGATCGACCCGAGGTTTGATTCCCACTCAGGAATAACAATTGAATCGGGAGCGAAATCAATACTTCTGGGTTTGAATATGGGTATAATATGTGTGTCAATAAGTGTCTCCAAGCTCCTTCCAGAAGCGCAGAAGCCTCCTGGGGCGTTCATAGGCTTCTAGGAACGATTTTGTACCAAGTATGGTACTTGCCCGTTGTGTGGCCACACCCTCGCATTCTAGGATTACGTGCGCGGCTAACGGCTCTCTCTTATGGTACTTTTGTAAAGTAATAAGCGTGTTTCTCTAGCCGATAACTAGAGTGACTGCCATCACACAGAGAAACAATACACTGAAGTGGCAGTGGGCCGGTCACATCTCCAGACAGACTCATGGTCGCTGCAGGGGAAATGTGCTGGAGTGGAGACCGCGATTAGGCAAACGTAGTGTAGGGCGCGCTGCGAAATGAGGGACTGACGACTTAAAGAAGCTGTCAGTAGATGAATGCGGACTGCCCAAGACCGGGGATAGTTGGCGTCCCTTTGGCGAAGTCTTCGTTCAGCAGTTGACGTCAAAAGCTGATAATGGAATTTCTAAGTAAATTACTCTTAATTTTTAGTAAAACATATTATTATCAGAATACATGGTCAATATTTTATAAGTATACCTGAGTAACAAAATTATCGGATGAGCACGATAATTTGTTCTGTGTCTGGTGTAATTTATCTTATATTTGTTAAGCTATGGCAAGGGACTCCCTCCGCGTGTATGCCAGTTACTCTCCGATAATGTAGCTTTCCATTTGTGTAAGAATTTAAAAGTTGGAACAAACTCACTTTAACATTTATAAGTATAGATTTATTTATTTCATCACCCTTACTACTAACGTTACAGGAAAACCTAACGCGATAGAGTTGCTCACTTATAATATTTATATTATTACATCTATTATTTTACAAATGGACAAAAAGGAATACAACGCAATGAAAAATTACAAGACATTTTAAATACTTATCTTAAATACTGTCAAGGGCTTTTTATTATATAGCTTTTGACTCTTGTAACAAATTGGATTGAAAAGACACTTTGTGTCTACTCACAAAGTGTCTTTTCAATGTCAATTGACAAGGAAAAATGTAAATTTCTTGGTGAACTTCAACTGAATATTAGCCAGAAAAGAATACCGATGAGAGACGCTTATGTGTAGCTGAGACATGAATAATAATAATAATATTTTGGAAATCTGACACACAACGACATCTAGTTTCAAACAATACTAGAACTAGTAGTACTAATAAAGCTAGATTGACTGATAGAATATATACACAGTATAAATAGAAAACACCTAAATTCTGAAAGAAATATTTGCAGATCTATGATCATTTGAAACATTTGGTCAGACCCGGGAATCGAACCCGAGACCTCAGCACAGCAGTCGCATACGCTACCGCTGCACCACCGAGGCAGTTAAAATGAATAAAGGTTGAGATGAATGTGCGTGTGATTAAGATGGACAAGGCGAGTAATGAATACATTAGAGCCTTAGAGGAAGCCTAAAAGTAGAGCCAGTGGGCAAAAATTGAGGAGCAACAGATTATCATCGTATGGCCATGCGATGCAGGAAGATGAGAAGAATGAGTTGAAAAATGCTTTATTTATGGAAGTTTAAGAATACAAGAGTAAAGAATTATCAAAGAAACAACAAAAGTAAATATGGTTGACTGTAAAAGGCTGACGAATGATGAAGAAGTATGGAAGAAGAACACTTATTAATAGTATATACTATTCGTTTTTTTTTATGTTAGAGGGGGCAGACGAGCAGACGTATCACCTGATGGAAAGTGACCATCGCCGCCCATAAACGTCTGCAACTCAGGAGTCACAAACGCATTGCCGGCCTTTTAGAAAGGTCCAGAAATACCGCAGACCCGTTTCACAGATTGGTTGATAAAAATAACTATTAACAATAGTACTCGGTAGCATAGTGGTTAAGGTTACACAGGTAAAGATAAACCAGAGCAGAATGTAGATATTCTGTATGTCCCTTATTAGTCCCGCGCAAGAAGAGCATTTTCCATAAAGCGGGTTTTAAACAAAATATATTGCAAAAGAGAACTAAAATGCAAACTTGTAGTATTAAACGGAAAACAATTAGACTGTAGGTTTATATTGGAAAGAAAAGTGACCTCAAAACGTCCAAGCACGTCAAATGCCCATCCATCACGAAAAGTCCATCAGCGTGTCATGATGAGACTCGTTCGGACGTCACTGTTATGACCAGCGCTGTTTTCACTGTCTCTTTATTAAAACGTCATATATAAAGGTTAGAGTAAGACGGATAGATGTCCCAACATAAATTAAGTTTATGTTCTAATAAACCCGATATTCTTGTGTTTTGTCGGTCGTTGGGAGTTTTTAGTCTAGTTTTAAATTTTCAGTGTAGGTGTCAGTTGAAGTGGCGGTAGCCTAGTGGTTAAGGCGTTGGATTTGCGATCAAGAGGTCGTGGGTTCAAATCCTGACCAGTACACTACCGACTTGAACCCACTCCTAACACAAGCAGTTTAGCTTAGCGGGAGGGGTTAACGGGAGTTCTAGTACTTTCGATTGCTAGTAGACCTTTAAAAAAACTTAAATTTAACTTTCTGTACCATAACAGGTCATATAAGTTGAAATTTGCGCTTTGCTAAGGAGGGAAGTGGATTTACTGTATTTCCAACTCCTCCAATTTTCTTCTGATTTATTTCGTTGCGGGTTCCAAGACAGTTTAATTTCTTCCTGGGACTTCTCGAGTGTCGTAACTCGGTGTGTTCGTGGGTCACTGCTGTGGATCCTGGTGTACAGGAGTTACAGTGGTGGGCGTGTGGGTGGGATTAGTCTCATTAAAAAAAAAAAAAAAAAAAGTTAAAATTTATAAATCTATTGTGTGTCTAAAATGTGTACTGTATATGGTATGTATGCCTTTTACAGGTGTACATATAAAATCTGTGTCATACTATATGTTATTATCTTAAATTTTGTAAATATTAACTGTTAGTATGTTTACAATGACCGACTGCCTCGTTGGTGCAGATTATAATTCAGTTTTCGGTACTTCCTTTTAATACCTTTATATGAAACTAGGTTTTGTCTCTGCCCGCGTGTATGTCGTGTAAAAAGTATAGCCTATGTCCTCTCTTAATAATGAAAGTTAATGCCAAATTTCGTTAAAATTGGTTGAGCGGTTTAGCCGTAAAAGCGTAACAGTCAGACAGATAGTTACCTTCGCATTCATAATATTAGTAGAGATTTAATAGAATCCTACATCAATATGTGATAGCATTTAAAAAAAAGTATTAAACAGCTTTAGTAATATCCTTGATGTTAACTCACACTCATTTAGTAAATTAAAAAGTATTATCTACAAAAACACAAACCCTATACCAACCTGTTTGGCCAGCGTGGTATAGTAGGCTATAACCTCCTTTCTAAGGAGAGGTAGTGGACTATTTAAGGCTGTTGATAATGATGATGATGATCTACAAAAACTTGCAAGTTCTTAATAACTACTTTGATTTTCACTTTCCATAATATATTTCAACACTTGTGTTCGGGGTCTTCTAATATTCTAGCATTTAGTATTAGGTATCAAACATTTTGTAGCAAATAATAAATACATGGCGTAGTTACCTGTTGGTCATTGTTACACAAGGTTACGTCTGTTGGATGTATTTCATAACATCATTTCTGTGTATTCAATTGTATATCAACTAAATAATATCCCAGCTAATTAAAAAAGCTAATAAATAAACTTAATATTTCAAAAGTCTAACAAACTCAGACGGGCAGAGTCCACAGGAAGACTAGTTAGTGTAAATGGTTTGAATAAAAACCATTTACACTAAGTCTTCCTGTGGAGTCATAATAATAAAATAACATATCTCATACCCGGTCGTCTGATCCCAAATTAGGCAGAGCCTGTACTATGATCAATCAATCAATCAGTTTATTTTCATTGCGAACATGGGTTTACAATTAGGTGTTACAGTTTTATTTTTTCTGCCACATCCTACCTTTAGGCAAATCAATAAGATAACATTAAGAACGAGTTTGGGCTTATTTAATACATCATACGAGGTCAGAATTCTATTTTATGTCAATATCAATTAAAATAACAATAACAATTATATTATTAAAAAAGAAAACATGTCATAATCGTAATAAATAATGTATCACATTAAAAAAAAACTGTATTAATAAGAGGGTATATTGTAGTTATTAAAAACTATTAAGTTATTATGGTAACTAAACTACTGATAAACATAGTTATATTTTTTTAAATAGACACATATAATAGATAAACTACACCCAGATACAGAACAAATGATCGTGCTCATCACACAATATTTGTCCTTGGGGGGAATCGAACACACGACTTTCGGTTTAGCAGTCAGGGTTACTAACCACTAGACCAACAGGCCCGTTAAGAATAAAATAGAACTTCATTAATTCTATTACATAAATAAATAACGTTACTGTGTAAAGCCAAATATTTACAAAACAAATTAACTTATGCAAGTCCATTATACAAAACCGGTGAAAGAAATAAATAATATGGAGTGTTGTAAAATTTCAGCTTTTAATAGTGAGTTAATTAATATTTTTCCGTTTATGAAGCGAACTCTAATGCAACCTAATTTGTTATGGGTTATTATTTTTAAGGTTGTGTTCATATTCACGATGACAGAGGGCGGAGTCTTTAAATATAATTATTATTGCCGTGAAAAAGTACATATATACTCACGATTAAGAACTAAGAGGTTAAACAGTTTATCAAAGATTTTTACTGAAAAAGTACTCCAGAACTTCTTGTTGGAGATAAAAGTTTAGAATTTGTTGGAGCTTTTATCAGTACTTATCGAGTGAAAGCTTATAAAATATTTTTATCCATGTAGATTTTTGTAAGATGTGATTTATTCAACATGTTTAATTCAGTGTGATTGTACATTACTAAAGCTAATAATTTTAGTAAATGAATGACAGCGTTATGGAACATGGAAAACCCTGAACAAGATGAGATGTTCATAAGACCTTTCTCACTATAGATTAAAAAAAGATTGCAATACCAGAGAGAAGTTACTTAGTGTATACACTAGATAACTACTAGAATCTATCTGTCTTTCAATTCAACAATAATTTTACATGTAATAGTTGTTTTGGTTTTTGATTACATAATGTACCTATTGTCAAAAATTTTGTCCCATAATTTTAGAACTATTCTTAGAGCAATGTGGGAAAATATATCAAGTATTTGATGATACCTTTAGCCCTTCAACTTCATAAGATATAGTTGTTATGTATTCTGCCTCAGAACTCCACTACTTTTTTTTTATTTAAAAGAAAAGACAACTCCCGAATTATGAATATATCCTGTGTCGCGGGGGACTTTACAAACATACATGAAACGGACACAAATAACACCCAGACTAAGAACAACAATTTTTGGATCACACAGAGTGTTGTCCCATGTGGGGATCGGACCCACAACACTCAGCGCAGTAGTAAGCGGCGAGGTGACCGCTTAAACCATTACGGCATACGTGCAGTTATGAACCAAGTTCGTTTAAAACGGAAGTATAATTCTCGTTTAGTCATAAAAATTTAAAGAAAAATCACTTTTCCTAAGAGTGGATTAAGGAATAAAGAACACAGTTTGTCAGATGGCGGAAATATTATTATTATTGTTACATATTTAGTTTTATTGTTTTCCTTCATGGGGCACATTTCGTCATCAGTATTAAAAGCCTTTAATAGTCCACTGCTGGATATAGGCCTCTCCTTAGAAAGGAGGTTTTGGCCTACTGTACCACGCTGACCAGACGGGTTGGTATAGGGTTTGTGTCAAGTTTTCCTTCCATTTACAGTGTTGTTATTCTACATAGTTTGTTCCCTTAGTCGGCTATTACGACACCACGGGATGAATAGGGGTGGTGACACTCCGTATTCTTAATCCGTCACCACACGAAATATTCAAGGCGCATTTAAGTCAGTTAGATTCATTTAGACTTATTATATTCACACCAAGTTATTTAAAATACTGCATTCCGTTCAACTATATTTACCAAACAACAATCCTAAAGCAATATTATTCGTGGCTCTGCTTTCCAGAGTTCTTGAAACTGCCGTACAGGACTAATAAAACATTCCAAATATATTCGCAGTCAAATAAATGCATTTACTAAAACCTACAAAGGCCACCATTGGAGTCATACAGGACCACGTTCATAAACAATTTTAAACAGTTAAGAGCTCATTTTAGAGTAGACGATACAGTTCGCGTGCTTTCTTTGAGTAATCTTTATTTCCTGCAACCTTATCGCTTTTGTATGTGGCTGTATCACGGACTTAACCAAAATAAACAATTATACCTTATGCCCCTTGTAATAAAGTTTATATTCCTTATAAATCCAGAATTATTTAATGAAATTAATTCCAGGTAACGTTCATTGCAGTCTGGACTTTATTATATGGGAATGAAGTTTAAAATTCTGCGAGTGTTTTATAGTGGTAGGCCAACGATCCAATGGTGTTATGCAAAGCCAAGATAACAGCCCGGCAAAGCATTTTAATGTCTTTTATTGTAATAGTTATGTGGGCTTATAGTTTATGAGCTGGGGTAGGCATGCACGAAATAAACATGGAGTAAATACCATATCAACATTGTATACGCCATGGCTTTGATATGGAAAGTTTATGATTCTTGCTTTAGGTTTCTAGCATTTTGGACTGAAGTAGACTAAAACTGGGGCCTTCACAAGTTTATATTACAGAATAAATACTATGGCCTTGCAGAATACCGGTGTTAGGTAATTCTTTCGGATGTAGGACCCTCTTTTGGATCCTCCCCGGTAGTATAATGGAGGGGAGATTCAAAGGGCGGTGGCTCACTTTTATCTTTTGAGTTGCAGCTTTTTTTTAAATTTATAATGAGGGTTTAAAATACGATTATTTACGATAATTTGCGTAGTTGATTTGTTTATCACAATTGAGTTAACATTAATAGGAATTCAATTTATAATATAATATAAAGCTTGGAAGAGACTTAACGAGAGCTTAAACATATAAGACTTATTACTCAAAGTTACATTAAGCTTGGTTCCTTTAAAACTGTCATTGCCAGGATTCATGTCGCTATTAATACTGGGGTGCTGGTAGTAAATTTTAATAATCCAGAACCCGGAGCCAATAAATCGAAGTTTCATGTGTATATTTCAGAGAGATTGGTTAATCCATCAGAAATATCGCCTGCAATTTTTGCCTTGATAAAAAAATATGAACATCAGTTGATAAATATTATGCAATTCTGATTCGTTGATAGAGGTGATTGATATATACTAGCTGTATATTAATAAATAATCTTTTTTAAGATATCACATTGTACAGGATTTACCCAATATCTACCACCATTCTACCATCTACCATTCCTTTCCTATCTACTATTTGTAAACTTCAGAGGTTATAAAATATCTATGGAAAAAGATTCTATATTAAATAAATCATTTCATTCATCATTTATTTTTTGTCCGTGTGGTGACGAATTGAGAATACGGAGTGTCACCACCTCTATTCATCCAGTGAGTGTCGTAAGAGTCGACTAAGGGAGCAAACTACGCAGGAAAAAGCACTGCAAACCACGCAGGAAAATTTAACACAAAAACCTTCTTTCTAAGGAGAGAGCTATGTCCAACAGTGGACTATTAAGAGATGGGTGTTGTGTGATGTGATTGACCTTTTAAGAGATGAGTACATAGATGATACATTCGAGATTATACACACACAAAGACAACTAAAGAAATCCTTTATCAGACTTACACAGCTTTAATTAGCTTTCTCCATGCAACAGGCGTGTTGCGCAGGATGTGGCCCAGCTCCATCAGCATCTTTGTCATGATTACCAACAGCCAGTCTGGTATATAATGATATGTTGGAAAATACTACGGCCACTCCCGAGGGGTACAGCAGTGGTGGGATGTTTTCTAGGTGGAACTAGTTATTAAGTTAAAAATATCGTTATTTCTAGTTATTTGAAGAAATAGATTGGTTATTATATTATTTGTGCAGGTTCCTACTTTTAAAAATTCATTTTCTTTCTTTCTCCCGTGTCCATAATTGCAAAAAGAACGAAATTAATTACCTACATCTCAAATACTTAATTAATTAATTATAAACAAAATGATACACCTAAAAGGCTCATTAACATATTTTTACCAAAGAAATGTCTGTAAAGTTAGTTAGTTAGTAAAAATGCTCTTAATTTTGCCGCAAGATAAGCGAAAGACACCGGAACGACAGCTCTGTCAAGAGGAATTTAAAACAAGATTATTTTCCAAATAAATCTTGTCGTAATTAGTTTTAACCATTCTTACCTAGATGGAGCTTGTTAAAAATGCAAATTTTTCACAAGCCTATTGTCATCTTTGTAATGAATAATAATAATAAGTTAATACGTTAATTTTTTTTTTTTGGTATAATTTTGTGAAAATCAATTTAATTTAGATATTACATCAACGTCCCTCTGTTATTCCGTTAATGTCCGTGTGGTGATGGATTAAGAATACAGAGTGTCACCACTCCTATTCATCCCATTGGTGTCGTAAGAGCCGACTAAGGGAGCAAACGGTACAGGACAACAGCACTGAAAAGAGAAGTAAAACTTGAAACAAATACCGACCCGTCTAGCCAGCGTGGTATAGTAGGCCAAAGCCTCCTTTCTAAGGAGAGGCCTATGTCCAGCAGTGGACTATTAAAGGCTGTTGATGATGATGATGACAGTCATTCACGATGATTATTTTCTTATTAAGACTAAAAAAGTAACAAATAAGTTATATATGCTTCAGCACACGGCTTTTTGTACGTAGCAAAAGACACTACCGTATTTTTAAGTATGGAAAAAGCCGTTAATCCTGAAGATCCTGATCAGGATAATCGGCCAAATTTATCAAATTATTGTATTGTCTACATTATACTGCCAAAAGTTTGAATTTAATTCGACGTTTTAAAGTGAATCAAAGTCATGTTCGAAGATTCCGTTACGCACATACATAACAAGCTAATAAAAGCGTGTTAATAAAATAAAGTTTGTATTTTCTCTTGAAATGCGATCTCATTAACCATCAAAACGTTATTGAAAATTTCTTTTTTTTTTCGTCAATGATGATGTTTATCGGTGGCCAATGGCCAATGATGGTGGTCAATGATGTGGTCCGTGTGGTGACGGATTAAGAATACAGAGTCTCACCACCCCTGTTCATCCCGTGGGTGTCGTAAGAGCCGACTAAGGGAACAAACTACGCAGAACACCAGCACTGCAGAGAGAAGGAAAACTTGATACAAACCCTATACCAACCCGCCTGGCCAGCGTGGCATAGTAGGCCAAAACCTCCTTTCTAAGGAGAGGCCTATGTCCAGCAGTGGACTATTAAAGGCTGATGATGTGATGATGTGATGTGATGTTTATCGGCTATAATTCTTTAATTGACTAACTTAAGTAAATGAAATTAAAGTAGTAAATTCTTTAACAGCTTTCTAGTTACATATTACCTATAGAAATTCGAAATATGACTCGAAACTTAACCTACCTTGGGTTGATTGATCATAGTCTTAAATATATAGCTTACTTGAGTAATAAATCTTAAAACTTCACCAAGTTAGACATTTCATAGTCAAATTCGAGTAATTAAATTGGAGAATATTACGCTATCTGAACGAAGACCTTTTGACCTCAGCTACAAAGGACGATGACATAAAATACCACCAATATCTTTAAAACAACATAACTTGACCGTAAATTTATCAAAATTGGGATATTCATCTTTGGTTTGTAGTAAAGTTACATGAACTCACATTGGTTTAACGGCGTGGTTTAATTCAAACGGCGTCGTGAAATGAGACTCAAATTATAAGTATTTAGGCTGTTTCTGTTTCCGTGTGGTGACGGATTAAGAATACAGATTGTCACCACCCCTACTCATCCCGTGGGTGTCGTAAGAGCCGACTAAGGGAAAAAAACTAAGCAGGACAACAGCACTGCAGAGAGAAGGAAAACTTAACACAAACCCTTTACCAACCCGTCTGGCCAGCGTGGTATAGTAGGCCAAAACCTCCTTTCTCAGGAGAGGCTTATGTCCAGCAGTGGACTATTAAAGGCTGTTGATGAGGCTGTTTCTATTGCATAAAATATAGAAAAAAAGTTTTATTTTGTACTTGTATACGAGATTCACATTCACTTAATTTTGAAGTACAAATTTTTTTTAGGCGCGTTGGGCATTATTGAACAACAAACAAAATAATCTATTTTATCACACGTCTGTACATGATTATCTACATACACATATTGGCCCCGTTTACACGAGAGTTGAGTTTGTGTTGAAATACATTCATAATATAACTATATATAATATAAACATATATTGTGTATATATACGAACAACATAGATGTATTTTCATGTCGGAACTTTTCGAATAAAAAAAATAGTTTTTCAAGTTTTCAGTTCACACACATTCGGAGTGCCACTGTATTTTTTTTATGATATAGGAGCACATGGGTCACCTGATGATAAGTAAATACCGCCGCCCGTGAACGCCTGAAAATCAAGAGTCACAAGTATTCCCGCCATTTGAGTCTGTCTCCCCTCATCGTAGAAAAGAAACTAAGGAGTGTTTTAAAACTGGTTTTTCTGTAAGACCGTGACATCACTCTGTGCGAGCCAGCCCATTTGTACCGAAGCATGATTTAGCCATCGTTAAAACCTGTATTTTAAATGATGATCGGGTTTGCGATACTGGTTAATAATGTGCTTATAGCTATGCAGAATGACAGTGACGGTAACACAATGGCATTGGAATTCCACTCCCAGTGTCAGATGATGACGTGACAGACGATGACGTCGATGATGAGATACTCAAAATGTCATTGTCAATTGACAGTGACATTTTGAGTGTCTCATCATCGACGAAAGTTAATACAACTAATAATCAGGTGTTCTTGAAATGTGGCGGACTGTGCCCGTCGCGACGGGCACAGGTGCAGTGGCGTGCGTGGCGTGATATGCTGGTAGGTGAGGAGGCCTGGGAGCAGTGGTCTCTTTCTGTGAAGCTGTAATGTCCAGAAAGAGACCGCTGAACGTAATCGGCAGAGGGCCGATTCCGAGCAAAGTTAACATCGATGGGACCGCGGAGAGTGGGGACCTCTGTTGGTTGATTAATTGCTGCGGCAGGCGATAGGATGGCGACCTCTGTTGGTAGATTAATTGCTGCGGCAGGCGATAGGATGGCGACCTGATTGCACCAAAAAATGTGATCGGGTCGCAACATTTGGTGACAGGCTGATGGGCAGAGGGAAGCCTCTGGCTCCCCCTGGCATAGGGCCTAGTTAGGTGCGACGTTGATATGGGGGGTATCTGAAATCACATGTCCTCCCCAGAAAAGGGCACCTAAGGCTGGCCGTCCGGGTGGTTTTTAGTAGAAACACCATATACTCCTGGCTCCTGGATCCCCAAGGAGCCGGAGAACCTGAGGGATTTTCCACCTGTCACCAAAACAAAGCTGTTTTGCTTACATCTGTGCTGTGTAGAGTGACAGTGACAGTGATAGGACGTTTACGTCAATTAATAAATTACTATAGGTGTAAGAAATTTCAAACCCATGCTATACACAGTATCATGACTTCAAGTAAAAAAAATAGTCAATACTCAATACTTTATTGCTACCATAATGTAAATTTTACAGTTGGTAAAAACTTAACCTAGGTATCAATTATGGACCCTGTCGGGCACAGCATAGAAGAGAGAGAGAGAGGGGAATGATTATTACTAAATTTATTTATAATACATTATTTATATATATTTAATCTGTATAGCCATTATTTTATTTTTATTTAAATATTTAATAATTATTTATTGCACTAAGTTTGTACTATTTGTTATAAAGGTTATTAGTATTATTGTGATTTATTTTGTTAATTGTTGCAATTGGTTTTGGTCAGGCTTGACTATGGTCTCGTGATGTTTTTTTTCTGAAACAAGTAGGTGGTATAATGTTTTATAATGTTGTTAAATGCATTGTCACGAAATCAAAGATATACTACAATCAGACATAAAACAAATGAACGTACTCTTAAAAAAAAATTGTAATGAGCGGGGTTGTAAACGTCTGGTTTAGAATCAGAATCACTTACCA
Organism: Arctia plantaginis; assembly: GCA_902825455.1. Lineage (NCBI taxonomy): Eukaryota > Metazoa > Arthropoda > Insecta > Lepidoptera > Erebidae > Arctia > Arctia plantaginis. The sequence continues at coordinate 611,846 of CADEBD010000039.1, read as the reverse complement.
CTAAACTAACAGCCCCTAAAAGCGGCGTTTAATTAATAAAAAGATCATAATAAATAATCTCTGCAATGTTATTTCATTTCCGCACTAATGAAACCGCAACCTTATCAAAGCGGTTCGCTACTTGATTCCGAGAGTTCTAACATTGGTTTGTAAGCAATCAATATTGGCGTTCATTGAGAACTGCAAAATAGTTTACAGTACTAAGGTAAATAAATTAAAACTGCAATGATTGCAATCAAGGTTACCAGTTGAAATGGAAAAATAATCTAGTCGCTAACAAAAGGGACTGAAAAAGAGATACATATGTTTTTCTATGAAATAGGTAGTATTATAAAAGTACTATCTTATATTGATTTTGAAGTCAGAAATTCTTTCTTTTTTCTTTTAAAAAAGACAACTCCCGCATTAGGAATATATCTTGTGTCGTGGGGGACTTCATAAACATACATGAAACGGACACAAAGAACACCCAGGCTCAGAACAACAATTTGTGGATCACACTAAGTGTCGTCCCATGTGGGGTTTGAACCCACAACACTCGACGTAGTAGGAAGCGGCGTGGCGACCGCTTAAATCACTACGCCATCCGTGCAATGGGAGATAAACGGCCTTATAATGTATTTAGATGATAATAATAATAATAATATAAATAAAATATTTATCCATGTGGTGACGGATTAAGAATACGAATTGTAACCACCGCTATTAATTCGTCCCATCGGAGTCAACTAAGGAAGCAAACTACACAGAACAACAGCACTGCAAAAAGAAGGAAAACTTGACACAAACACTATGTGAACGCGTCTGGCTAGCGTGCTATACCTAGTAGGTCAAAACCTCCTTTTTAACAAGAGGCCTAGGTAGACTAAAAAGGCAGAGTCCTACTATGGTAACTAAACTGCTGATAATCGCATTTATATTTTTATAAATAAACACATATTATACATAAATTACACCAGACACAGATCAAATGTTCGATCGTGCTCATCACATAATTTTGTTCCCAGGTGGGAATCGGACCCACGACTGCGGTTTAGCAGTCAGGGTCACTAACCACTAGACCAACAGGTCCATCAATTCTTGATTAACATATTATTTAGTATAATAAGACGCGCAAAAATAAATTTTGAATTCTAGTAAGTCACGGCAAACGTGATATCCTGCCATCTGCCGTATACAAGATCATAGCAGTGATCCCTATCATATTTATATGCGTTGGAAGCTTAACTAAACTAAGATTGGTGTTCAAAAGACGACATTAGAATATATTTCGATATAATGTTATACTCGGTGTTAGAACTTAGCCATAAAAACAACGGTTATGTTTAAAATAAATACGGGCCCGTCGGTCTAGTGGTTAGTGACCCTCACTGCTAAACCGAAGGTCGTGGGTTCGATTCCCACCCAGAACAAATACTTGTGTGATGAGCACGATCGTTTGTTCTGTGTCTGGGTGTAATTTATCTATAATATGTATGTATTTAGAAATATATAAGTATGTTTATCAGCAGTCTGGTTACCATAGTACAGGCTCTGCCTAGTTTGGGATTAGACAGCCGTGTGTGAGTTGTGTGCCGTTATTATTATTATTAGTTTATGCGTATATTTTGCACTTCCGGAAACCCGTCACCCCTCCTCTCCGTCAATATCAAGAATTTTGTGAAGAGGAGCATTCAAGGGGCGTTTGTGTCTGTGTTTTATGTGTGCATATGTGACGGTGGTCATTTACTATCAGATAAGCCGTCTGCTCGCTTGCTCCCTATACCATAAGAAATTAATAATCATCATCAGCAAAAGACTTTAATATTTCACTGCTGGATATAGGCCTCTCCCTAGAAAGGAGGTTTTGACCTACTAGCCAGCTGGGTACGCTGGCCAGACGGATTGGTATAGGTAGTTGGTTCCCTTAGGCGGCTCTTACGCCACCCACGGGATGAAATGGGGCGGTGACACTCCGTATTGTTAATACGTTACCACGCAGATACAGATAGTAATAATAATAATAATAGGTATTCTTCATCTTACTAGGCACATCTACAAAGCACCCAACCAGACAAATCAAGACATATCAGAAGAAGGCAAATATTATTACGCATTAATTAAACTAAATATGTTCTTTCAACTAATGTTTCTAGGTTAGTTTTAATCTAAAACTTATTCTGATATGTGTATAGAATTCAATTTCCCGTACCCCTTGATTTAATCACGAATATACTTCCTTGTATAGCGTTTCTCGTGGCCCCAAAACTAAAGATTGCTGACAACGCCTGAGGAAATTCCACATATTTGATGTACATAAAACAGTCTCACTTTATGTTCTGCCTGAAGGCTGCTTTATTACGTTCGTAGTACAAGCTTTATATAACTGTGTAACATAGTTATTTTAAGCCTTTATAACTTCTTGTTTATTATATTCCGTATATTATTCTACATTTTTTATGAAAATTATACTATAAGGTTACCTTGGCGTTTCTTTTGTTGTATCGGAAGTAAGACATCGTAAGTGACGACTTTCTTGGAGACGTTTTATCCAAGAGCCACAGGTGCTTTGAATTAAGGTGGGAGGGGGTAGGATTACTACTTTAGCCCATTACTAAAACAAAGAATATTTTAATAATAATCCCCAAGAGTTGACATGGCTCTTCGACATAAGTTGCCCGTTCTGACGTGGCAGTATAGTATTGAACGTCGTATTGCTGAAGAAAGGTCACTCATTGGCAAGGTTATCTGTTGCAGATCGGGCCATACACACCCGAGAGTAATGCTTTGTGAATCAGGCTTTTTCGGTAACCGGTATCAGTTCCTGTGATTGTATGGCACGATACTAACTTTTAAACTTTCGCGTTCCATGATAATTAATATTATTTAACGGGAATTAACGCGATCTCTTATTTAGGGTATTACATACCTCTGGTTTGCCTGACGTTTCGACCAGGTTGCACCGGCCGTGGTCACAGGCTGACTGGCTCATCGGCGCACGCCCTCCGTCGTCGAATCCGTGAAGTAGAAGGCTCTTCATCTACCCGCACATTTTCGATATTATTTTTGTGTCGCCATGTACCGTCACATACCACACTAACAGTGTCCCTATTCTGTAAGCAAACCGATGAGTCCCTATTCTGGTGTTTAACCGATTGCGCAGAAAAGCGAGGTGGTATGTTTTTTAACACTGGATTCCACGCTGTAGATAATTTAAAACCATCTTCCCGATTGAAAGTTTTATGCTTTTTAATCTCAATCGCTTCACGTACAACTCTTGAGTAAAAGTGACGTTCGGTGGAGAGGACTTGCGTTCGGTGAAATTCAATCCAGTGGTTGATGCCTGCATCGAGTGCATGTTCTGCAATCGCTGATTTGCTCGTCTGTCGGTTCTTCACAGCAGCGATATGCTCTTTGACCCTTTCTGCAATAGTCCGCTTAGTTTGGCCTATGTATGAGCTTCCGCAGCTGCAGTCTATTTTGTAAACACCCGGAGTTTGTAGTGGCAATGTATCCTTCGGTGTGCCGACGATGTTGTGAACCTTTATGCCTGGTGTGTATACTGTCGGAATGGAATATTTCTTTAGTACAGACCCGATCTTGTCCGTAACTCCCTTGACATAAGGCATATAGGCCGGTTGCCTGTTCACTTCTGGATACTTGCGTCTTATTTTCGGTTGCTTCCGTCCTCCTTTCAATTGGTATCCGTTACCTTTGAGTACCTCCTGAACATGTTTTAGCTCCTGTTCTAAATGTTCAGGGTCACAGAGATCGTAAGCTCTGTTTTTGAGTGAAGTCATAACAGATTGCAAGTGCCGGGGGTGATGATGAGACGTGGCGTGTAGGTATCTGCGTTACTTATTTAAAACCAACTACCCGCATTCCACAAGAGCCGTGGCCAACATCTATTAATAACAATTTACATTAAAAAAATGCCAAAACAAGTTCGTAGCGTGGCAACGCCACATTACGTTCCAAGACTTAATGAGTCCATTTCTCCGTGACAAGGTAAGCGACTATTTGTAAAGAAAATATTTTGTTGTTACAATCTTAATGGTGGAAGTTGACGTTGACACGTCATGAGTACAGTAATTTGTGGTTGTGTAATAGGGTAACGAGGGGTAATGGTGGCTGAATGGGGGCTTGTTAACGGTGGCTTAAGTGAGTGTCAAAAGATTAATGAGTTTTTTTTTTGAGGATAATATTAAACAGCTTCGGCAATTTGTTATTATAGAGTGCTAACGTAAATTACGTATATATTTGTGACATATATTGTTAATAGTAATTACATTCAAGGATAGAGGAGATATATCTATTTAATCAAAAATAAAGGAAAAGGGAACATAGTATATTATTCGATGCGTATAATAAATATATTTAAACCAGTTTTTGCCCGCGGCTCCGCCTATATAAAAAAGGTTATATTCCTCAAGAATCAAACTGTCTCCGTACTGAATTTCATGTTGTAGCGTAATCGTATTTTTATTGTTTTGGTGAGCAAAAAATATAAAATATCATTTATTTATTTATCATCAAAATCGGTTCAGCGGTTACTGATTTCCCATTCAAACTTCCACCCCCATTTTTACCCCCTTAAAGGATGATTTCTGGGATAAAAACTATCCTAAGTCCTTTCCCAGGACTCAAACTAACTCTAAACCAAATTTCAGTTCAGCAGTTTAAGCGTGAAGAGGTAACAGGCAGATAGACAGACAGACAGACAGACACATTTTCGCCTCTATAATAAAATATATTAGTATTTAATGGGTGAGACCTATTTCTTAGCGTTCATTCATGGGTCCATCGCATGATAGATGGGGCCAGCACATGCGACTTCGACAGCGCATGGGAATTGCGACCCAGGAGTAGGTTTAGGATAGGTGGGTGATACTATGGATATAGAAACACATGAGTCCGGTTTCTTCGAGCTACTATCGTTATCATCATCATCATCATCAACAGCCTTTAATAGTCCACTGTTGGCTTCTGCCAGGTGGAGTCAAATTTCATGATAGACAATTTGGATTTACGTTGGGTAAATCGACAACTGATGCTGTTATATCGGTTAGAAAGTTTGTCACAGGGTCAAAATTTTAATACGTGCTGGCTATTTTCTTAGATATATCTGGCGCCTTCGACACTGCATGGTGGCCCATGCTGTTGCTGAAATTAAAATCACGGGGGTGCTTTAAAAATATTTATTCCCTTATTAGACCCGGAAATCGAACCCGAGATCTCAGCACAGCAGCCGCATACGCTATCACCGAGGCAGTCAATACCTTACAAGTTTGCATTTGTACACCGAACGAAACATTCAGGGTTCAGCAACGCAATGCCTTGTAGTTGTAAATCTCCAACTTAATCATAAACACGTGAAACAAATGATAAATGATATTTATTTCTGTAAGTAAATCTTTTCAGATATTTTTACAAGTCGGACTTTATAGCTAGAAGGAGCCGGCATTTCCTAAGACTCACTCTGGGAAGAAACGCCGAAACAAACCACAGAGGTGTCTTTTTTTTAAGTCCGTAAACAAAGTTAAATAAAACTGTGCGAGTACAGTATAGGGTCTGGATAGGCCTTTTGAGGAAAGGACCATAGTTTTGAGTCAGCCTGTCCATACAGACGGCATACAGGCTCCAGCCATCGTGTAGCCTAACCGATATTGGTCAAGATCAACGACCTGAAGCATGACACTACCGCCAGCAGGACCAAACCGTGGTTAACCACGAATAAATACGAAGCTTCCTAGCGGTAAATAGATTATTCTCGTATCGGTTTCACTATCATTAAAATATTTTATCCTACAATTTTCTTCAACACGAAACTGACAACTGAACTTCTGAAGACAACGCAACTATGAAAAAGAATCCTCTGTTACTTGGAGTTTTCAGCTTGGGAATTTCCTTACCGACGCCAGATGTTAGCGCTACGAAATATTACAGCTTACTTCGCGGTAGCGGCCACAAAAACAGCGGATAAATAGTTTGATATTCGTGAATTGATACAGCGTTTAGGATAATTAGGACCTGTTCTGTTACCGAATTCACTTTTTGCCTGAATAGTTTATAAAAGGCAGCTTTAGTTCATAAAGGGCTCTTGTTGGTTCCTAGATTATATGTAATTAATAGTGTTTAATAAAAAATCTTTCCATGTGGTGACGGGTTAAGAATACAGAGTGTCACCACCCTTATTCATCCCGTGGTTGTCGTAAGAGCCGACAAGGGGAAAAAACTACGCAGAACAACAGCACTGCAGAGAGAAGGAAAACTTGACACAAACCCTATACCAACCCGTCTGGCCAGCGTCGTATAGTAGGCCAAAACCTCCTTTCTAAGGAGAGGCTTATGTCCAGCAGTGGACTATTAAAGGCTGTCGATGATGGATGGAATAAAAAGTGCGAGTGAGTCGAGCTTATGACTTTTTAAATAAAATAAAAAAAGTTATAGTAACTTAACACTTTAGACGGCCGTCTGATACTAAACTTATCAAAGCCTGTACTAGGAAGGAATTATACATTTAAGCAACAGACCTGCCCGTTACTACTACATTTAGGCTGCTTCTTTCTATTATTCTTTTTTGCGGGCATCTCGTCTGATTAACACCTTGTATTTATAGTAAATTTCGAGGTAGGTAAATACTTTTAAAGTAAAGTCCGTGTGGTGACGGATTAAGAATACGCAATGTCATCCCTATTCATCCCGTGGATGTCGTAAGAGCCGACTAAGGGAGCAAACGACGCAGGACAATAGCACTACAAAGAGAAGGAAAACTTGAAACAAAACCCTATATCAACCCGTCTGGCCAGCGTTGTATAGTAGGCCAAAACCTCCTTTCTAAAGAGAGGCCTAATTCCAGCAGTGGACTGTCATAGGTTGTTGATATGATAAAATACTTTTAAAGTTATGGGTTTTTAAATGTATAAAGATAATATTTCATCTTTTAATAAGAGTTAATATGAACTTATATTAAACATCGCAAATTATGTTTCTTTTTTATAAGACTGTTTTTGTGCTCATTTGTTTGTCTGTTTCCTCTCGCTGTATAAAATTTTGTGGCCACCAACGAAAAATACGTTATTCCCAACGATAGCTAGTTTGTTTACCCGTGTTTGCGCCTCTTTTTGTGTTTTTATTTCACCGTTTCACGTTGCGAAACGCTTTATAAATGGTTACTTGGCATTAATGTTTTACAAAAGTATTTTTTTAAAAGGTAAGTATTTTATAGGCTTCTTTCCTTTGAAATAGTTTGTTGTTTGGTGTTTTTATTATCGTGCCTCGGTCGAGTAATATATTTTATGTAAATGTTGTATGAAATTTTATGTGGAAGATAAAACCTGATGAATTATCAAGGTATTAAGAACTTTTTTAAGTATTTGAGCTTGGTTATCTAATCCTGATCTTGTAAAAATAACACGGGATTTTATTTAGTCCACTTTTTTAATATTTTGAAACAAATTTAAAAGGCTATGTCGTACGCAATTTATGTTACCAAAAAAAAAACCACACAAGTAAATTCAAATCATATTATTATATGTAATAGACTTCGTTACCAAACGTAACTACGAAGACAAAATAATCAAATTCCATTATGGCAGCACGCAATTCATTTCAAAATAGCATTTCGCTTCCGCCATGTCGTTTCACCTTCCGTCTGTCACGGCATGTATCACGTACGTAACATGCTTCACGTCACGCAACCACCACTATTTGTCATGCCCACCGTTTGACCCGCTTGCATATCTTTTAACTCGACAGGTTATGGCTCCACTGATGGCGATAAACTGTGATCATCAATTTTTTTGGTTTAAATCAGTAGGTTGTGCTACTATGAAAATCCAGATAGATTATCCTAAAAAAAATGTAAGTAGAGAATCGTAACTATAATCTAGCGACTTCTGTGTATTCTAGAAAACCCCTCCACTACTTATATCGAAGATTATCTTTATGAATATAATCCTTCTATGCATGTGTATGTAACTGAACTTTCCTAAACAGCTGCACCGATTTTGATGATTTTTTTTTATGTGTGTTCAAGTGGATTCAAGAATGGTTTAGATTGACAATTCGGTCTACTACAAATGTTTATTTTTTTATTTTAAGACGTGTATACAGGATAACGTCGGTTGGATCTGCTACTCGTAGTATTATTTTTAGATTATTTTTTGAACGGAACCAATGATCTCCTTCGGAAAAAAAAACTATCTATTCTTTAAGCATATAGCGATCTAATGAGATAGTCATTGTCACTTTTAAAACCGTTTAGTTTTTCTTCTTATTTTAATCTAAATTATATTTAATCTGGGTCGATATTTTGGAAGAATATTTGGCAAAGCAATAAAACTGAAAAATTGAGGTCACATAATAAATTATTAGGATTACCAAATGTTAAGCCGAAACTTTTTTTTTACTAGTGACTAGTGACGTCATGGTAAGTAACTATCGCTGCAACTTTAGAGGCAGTGCAGTGTAATAAGTGCGTTGAAGCCTTTTAAGCCCCCTCGTCTCCTGGCCTCTGCCCATTGATGGACATAGGTAGGAACCTGCAGTAGGTAAAAAAGGTAGGAACCTTAGTGAGTGAATAAGGTTACCAACCTTGGTAACCTTATTCACTCAGTAAAGAGCAACGTTCATGAAAAATTCAAAATTCAACAATACTAATAAAGAGCACTAAAAACCTAGCAGCAATCGCGGTTTATTTGCTGTCATTTTTTGAGGAGGTCCGCTGTCTGTCTCCGAAACTCATCATCAGATCTATATAAAATGGGACCATTTCGGAATAAAACCCCTTTCGAACAAAAAATAATTAAAAAAATCCGTCTATATATGACGGAGTTATGCCGCCCGAACAAACATGAAAAAATAAAACACCCGAATTGATAACCTCCTCATTTTAAAGTCGGTTAAAAAGTAGTATCAATTATTTCTATTACTTTTTCTGGTATTTCTATGATCTTGTATTACGTGGTAAATGTTAAGGTGTTACTGTAAGATTTATTTATATGGTTGCCCGCCAACAATGTGACCCCACCCTTTCCACGTATGCTTCACTAGTAAAATCTCGGCTAAGTGAGATGCACACTGCTTCTGCTTAATTTAAAAGGCTTTTGTTACTTCATTTTGCTGTATCAAACATGCAAGACTTCACTTCTGAGAGTTTGCAAAATTTGAATAGGTTCTCCTAGATAACTGAAAAAAAACTTTTTTATTACAATTCGTTTGGTTTTGAAGATGACTGTTAAAATATTTTTCTATGGAAGAGGTTGAAAACAAGCGGTTGGGTCACTTGATGGAAAGCGATATGAACGCCTTAAAGAATCTACAAACCTTTAAGAAAAGAGCGTACTCCCATCGCTAAGGCTCGCAACGCGCTTGCGACTCCTGAGTTGCAGCAGTCAATGGACTGCGGTAGTCGCTTTTCATCAGGTAAACCGACTGCTCATTGTACTTTATATTATAAAAAAGTAACAGTTTTTTTTGCTATATACAAGATATTAAGAAGATATATAACTAGTAAATACACTATATATACTGATTAAGAATACATAGTGTCACCACCCCTAGTCATCCCGTGGGTGTTGTAAGAGCCGACTAAGGGAGCAACCTACCCAGGACAACAGCACTGCAAAGAGAAGAAAACTTGAAACTAACCCTGTACGAACCCGTCTGGCCAGCGTGGTATAGTAATCCAAAACCTCCTTTCTATGGAGATGCCTATGACCAGCAGTGGACCAGTAAAGGCTGTGGATGGCTAAGTGGTATAATAGGCCAAAACCTCCTTTCTAAGGAAATACCTATGTCCAGCAGTGGACTGTTAAAGGTTGTTGATTATCATCACCATCATTTTATATCTATTTGTGTTGGCCTGAAAAAAACAAAATTCTTAATTCTTTTATGTTTTATTCAGTTTTTTAATCCCGTGATAATATTTAAAGTACTCTCAGTCTTATATAAATTTTCTAGCTTTTGCCCGCCACTACGTGCGCGTGGTGGTCGAAATCAGACATCATAGATGCAACAATGAAATAAGATTATACAATGTGTCTGGGTTCGGACTGTACAAACTTTAGGGGGTGATAGTTTGCTCTATTTTATCACTAAAATAATTCTACAGGTGGGGTCTAAACCCAACGGCCTCTGAATGGCAGCCATTTTTGTATTTTGGTTGACTTTTTCGTAGCGTCCTTACTAAAAGTTATGTAACTTTAGAGTTTAATGTCCGATTATCGTAAAACAAAAACTTCCCATAACGGAAAAGTATTAGCAATCAGATAAATAACTCAAATAATTTTAATAATTGCTGTATCATATTAAAATGAATGCTAAAAGGTCAACTTTACGTCAAAATTAACATTGTTTTTTAGTATTTCAAGGCTATTACAAAAAATACCCCTGTGAACTATCTCTTATTATGCACGTGTCTCAAAGATGGTAAGCTTACCTAAATAATGATACCAAAAACTCGATTCTATGACAACTGGTGTAAGAGATATTGTTGCTCGAACGCAGCCCTTCCGTGCGTAAGATATGAATGAGCACCGCAATCTACACTTGTGGATGGCTGAAAATCTACATGCTGTTAGAACATCAACATTTCAGCATGAATTTTCTGTTAATTTGTGGGCAGCTATGATCGATGATCAATTGATGGGCCCCATCGTACTCCTAAGAAATTTAAATGGCCCAAGATTTTTAGAGTTTCTGACCAATTAATTTTCAGAAGCGTTATTAGAATTACCATTGTCATATCGGCGACGCATGTGGCTTCAGTTAGATGGAGCTCCTCCACACTTTGCCCGAGCGGTAAGGGCACACCTAGACCAATATCATCCACAGTGGATTGGCCGCGGCGGTCCTGTAGCCTGGCCACCGCGTTCACCATACTTAACGCCACTGGACTTTTATCTCTTGGGTTGGATGAAACAGAAAGTTTATTTTGAGCCAGTTAACACCAGAGAAGAGTTGCTGGAGCGTATTCGCGTTGCTGCTGCCGAAATTAAAGATAATCCGAACCAGTTAGCGATCTGGGCTACTGCGTGCCTTCAATGTGGTGGGGGACATTTTGAACAATCATTGTAAATGTACATTTGTTATTAAATAATTAATACTTGTTATTTTGTTTATCTTTGCTAATCACTGTAAATATTTAAAGAAAAACCAAATCGTTATGAATTCACTACATGCACAGGCCTATGTTCCAACAACAATATTTTTTAAACCAATTGTCATAGAATCGAGTTTTTGGTATCATTATTTAGGTAAGCTTACCATCTGTGAGACACGTGCATAATAAGAGATAGTTCACAGGGGTATTTTTTGTAATAGCCTTGAAATACAAATAACAATGTTAATTTTGACGTAAAGTTGATCTTTTAGCATTCATTTTAATATGATACAGCAATTATTAAAATTATTTGAGTTATTTATCTGATTGCTAATACTTTTCCGTTATGGGAAGTTTTTGTTTTACGATAATCAGACATTAAACTCCAAAGTTACATAACTTTTAGTATGGACGCTATGAAAAAGTCAACCAAAATACAAAAATGGCTGCCATTCAGAGGCCGTTGGGTTTAGACCCCACCTCTAGAATGATTTTAGTGATAAAATAGAGCAAACTATCAACCCCTAAAGTTTGTACAGTCCGAACCCAGACACATTGTAGATAACTATAATCTTGATTCATTGTTTCCTCTATGAAGAATATAAATTTGAACATAATTTTTTGAAAATGAATGGACACTATAAATTCTCCATACAAACTTGAACTCCTTTTTAATTGTAGTTTTGAAAAATTTATAACAACGTTTTTTATTAGTTTTAATAAAGAGTATTTACGGTGAGTTTGAAAACGCTATTACCAAAATATTATATTATTATATAAATTTGTAACCCCTATTTTATACTCTTTTGAAAATCCTTTCATAGTGCACACCTGCGTCACCTAAGAAACATTTCTGCAAAATTTCCTGCTTCTGTACGTTCCCAGCGTTTACAGCTGTGCGTTGATCCATCAGTCAGTGAATCACAGTCTGTCAGTTTCTTCTTTTATAGATATTGATAAGGTTGAGAGAGAGAGAGAGAGAGAGAGAGAAAGAGAGAGAGAGAGAGATGACAAGATTCAAATAATATATAAATTAATAAAAAAAATCTTTTTTGGATTAAAATTCGACCCATATATGGCCTATATTATCTTAATAGCCTTACATAAGTTGGTTTATAATCTACTGCAACAAATTTCTAAATATAGGTATTACAGTCATCTGGATATAAAATCTCTGCGAAGTTGTGTCTTATTTAAACCAATAGACACCACCCATCCCCACTTCAATCTTTCCCTTCACAAGTTACTCTGTCCTATCTTTGTTAATATAGAAGAGAAACACAATACAAATATACATACATACACTCACTTTATCCCATAAGGGGTAGACAGGAGAGTATTAAACTCCCATATTTGGCGACTGTAATTTAGTCACTTAAGTAATACGAGTGTAAGCCTATAAATTGCCTTTAATTGGGCACATATAATAGGTCTGTACCTATAAAATTGCCGTTTTGTATGCAATAAGTGAGAGTACTTATATTTTCAAACTTTTTTATTTCTGTTATTCGAAGTAATCACCCATGCAATCGACGCATCTTTGCCAATGCATTGGCAGTTTATTGATGCCCTTCTTGTAAAAATCAGCTGGATGGGAGGCAACAAACTCTTCAAAGGCATTTTGTACTGCTTCTCGGGAATTGAATTTTTTACCCACTAAAAAGTTGTCTAAATTTTGGAAAAAGTAATAGTCGGTAGGTGCAAGGTCACAAGAAGGGCATCAATAAACTGCCAATGCGTTGGCAAAGATGGGTCGATTGCATGGGTGATTACTTCGAATAACAGAAATAAAAAATTTTGAAAATATAAGTACTTTCACTTATTGCATATAAAACGGCAATTTCATAGGTAAAGACCTAATATTTTCAACTAAAAATACTTATATATTATAAATACGTACATATTATAGATAAGTTACATAAAGATACAGAACAACAGATGGTGCTCAACACACAATATTTGTCCTAGGTAGGAACCGAACCCACGACCTCTGGCCTGCTAGATCAGAATCGCAAATCACTAGATCCACAGATACGTCAAATATAGTTTAATGTTCTGATAAGTTTACTATGGCTAGTGCCCTAGTCACTGGATTAAGTCGTCAGGCAGGTCGAAGAACTTCTACTGAAGTAAACAAACCACCCAGTTTGGTTCCATTTAGTGTATGTTACGGAAGAGGAAACTTCAAAAGTTGTTACACTTTGTAGTCTAGGTTAAACAATGTTTAAAACTTTACAAAAAAAAAACTTCTGTTAAAGAGTTGGATAGAACTTTCACGTCGTTAAAAGTTTTATTACTTTGGAACATAATGCGACAAAAACTAAACGGCTATGCTTTTTGAGCTCCTTATATTAAAAAGCGTTTAAAAAACATGGCCGTTATTTATGTAAAGGGTTTTCTAATGGAATGAGCAAGCTGGTCATCTCATGGTAAAAGTATACCTGTCCATGGACATCTGCAACTTTAGTGTCACAAGCTTTTTTATACCAGGGTCAGGGGGAAAGGGATTTTGACTCCGATAGCCCCACTCAAAAAGGAATTACAGAATTGCTCAATACCGTGCCTTGGGAGAGCCATACTTCAACATAATTGGGCCGGCTGTGGTAACCAGTTTTTTCGTTGCTTTTCATCGAGAGCCCAAAACACCGTCCTCTTGACTCTGGGGGGACATCCCCCCAAAGTCAAGAGGACGGTGTAGAGCTGCTGGTGTAGGGCTGTACTTAAAGAGTGTGAAAGCACTTGTGACTTCTCAGTTGCAGGTGTCATCAGGTGACCCGTCTGCTCGTTTGCGCCCCTATCCCATAAACACCGGTTTCCTGTAAGACTGTGGCATTACCCCGGTTGAGCCTGCCCATTTGTGCTGAAGCATTGCTTTCCCATGGTTAAAAGTAGAGCAAATCTACAATAATGAATCTACGTATATGCAATGAGTCACCCGTTGCATTTACGTGTATTCATTATAGTATTTATTTATTTAAAACTTAATGCACATGTTGTACAAAGGCGGACTTAATGTCATGAGGCATTCTCTCTCAGTGGACTTTCAGGTGATGTAGAAATATAATGTGGTAGATGTAAAGATAAAGTATTAAATTTGTCGTAGTAATAATAACAAAGTTGCTTAATTTTGTTCTGGTTGGAACTTGTTTACCGCATTTGAAAACGCATGTCTACAACTAAAACCAGTTACAGCCAAAAGACTCATCGTGTTGAACGTGGCGGTCCATCACGGGCTGGCTGATGTATATCGACGAACAGCACGGCACCAGCAGCATTGGGGTTGTAACAAGCAGCGGGCTAAGAAGAAAAAGAAGAGCGTTCAAATTGAACGCAGATATTTAAAATAGTCTCATTGAAATAAAAGGTTAGGTTCGAATATGTAGCGCAAAGAGGCTCGAGTAATCCAACCATCCCGGTTGCGCCAACCATCCCTGTCTTGGGCAATCCGCATCTATTCGCGGGCAGGCATTTTCTTCTAGTCGTTGTCTTCTAGCCCTTTGCCGGCTCGAGAAGTATTGATATAAAATAAATATGTACGTTATACTAATCAATGGCAGAACTTTTATTACGCAATGTAAGTGTACGCAGTAGTTGCTTTGTAGGTCAGCATATTTTTTTTCATTTATATGCATGATCATAACCAGTATCAACTACCAGAGTGATCTCCCTAAGTTCATAATCTTTAAGTTATTAGTTAAACCTATCTATAATATACCTATGAGCTTTTAAAATTTATACAACTTCGAAAAATTATAGCTGTATGACAATGTGCATATGCGTACGAACGAGTGAGTGAAACAGAAAATAATAAGAAGACAGAAAATGTTAAAAAAATTGACAGAAGTGACTGATTGCTTTTCAGTAGTTAAATTAACATCCGAAAAAACCTGTTGCATTGTTCACTCATTAATGGTATGAAACACAACAGTGTACTAAAACGAGTAGTTTCAAGAAGGAGAAGCTGCCGACGACGAAAGATGGTGTAAGAAATAATAATAGTTTAAAAAACTAACTTTTTATAGAAAACTGAAATTTTAATAAATTTGAAAAAAAAGCGTGGGTTGCTTTTTACTATTGACAACAGGCACCCAATAAAAACCAACCAACCAACCCAAAAAAAACCCACACAAAACAGACAAGGCAAATTTATTAAAATTTATTTTCTATTTTTTAGTTTGGTTTTCTATAAAAAGCGTGTGTTTAGTTTTTTTTTAAATTATTATTTATTTTTATTATTATATTTTTTTATTTAAAATTAGTATATAATATTGTCATCGGTCCTAGATTTATCTACAAAGTTTGAACTAATTCTGAACGTTTAAAGTTAGTCAAAATCACGCAAAAAGGAGTCGGTTACAAACAGGTGAAGCTAAAAAAAAGCGTGTAGAAAAGAGAATCCAGCTTGCTTCAGCAACTTACAGCACCGCTACATCACATAACTTGAACCACAACCGAGCAAACATTAGTAAGTCTAGTTTACGACAACTAACAGGAAACTGAGTACTGTTCTCTCATACTAAACTGCTGCGGTTAATGTGCCCCCCATTTATGCAAAACAGAGTCTCAGTATTCATGTTTACATGCGCTTGTTTCATGCATCTGTACGAGAATGTGTATGTTAACTCTTGTGGAGTATTAACAACAAGTTTCTGCTTATCTCTTAACGATGGTAAATTGAAATGAATGCATGTTCAGTTCTACTTAGTTTTATGTATGACTAGATTCCCGCCCAGGCTTTGTACGGGTGTATTTATTAAGAAACGAGACTAAATCTGTCCTCTCTTGTTTTCACAACTTCGTTTGCAAAACAAACAATGTAACAGGTTTTTTCGGATGTTAATTTAATAACTGAACATCGATCAGCTTTTTCTATTAACAATTGTCTGCTAATAACTGTCTTCTGTCTCACTCACGCATTAATTTTTTTTTTGGAAATTTTTAAACCAGTTTCGTCATTTCGTCGAACAATTTTCATCCTCATTACCTGGATCGTTGGCGCTCCACTACTGTGCGCTTTTCGAGACACTTTTTGCCACGCACAACCAATCTGTGGAAGGGGTTATTGTCTGCGGTATTTCCGGACCGTGACGACCTTCAAACCTTCAAGAAAAGAGCGTACTCCTTCTTAAAAGACCGGCAACGCGATTGTGACTCCTGAGTTGCAGATGTTCATGGGCGGCGATGGTCACTTTCCATCAGGTGACCCGTCTGCTCGTCTGACCCCTCTAAAATAAAAATAAAAAATTCAAACGTTATTGTGATACTACAAACAGAAAAAAAAATCTAGCCAATTAGGTGCAGTCGTTTTGCTATATTGCGCTTACATATATATAGATTTTGCATTTCCTTAAAACCTTCAATTCTCCAAGAGAAGAGCTTACTCCTACTTCAAAGCCTACTATGCTCTTCTGAATCTTGAGCTGTAGATGTCCGTGGGCGGTACTCACTTACCATCAGGAGATCCGTCTGCATGTTTTCTTGCTATACTATAGAAGAAAGAAGATTATTTAGAAGATTATAAAACAACATGGCTACAAGTAATGGGACTTGTATTAAAGCGTTAGTTTGATATGCAAATTTCTACTTATTTAGGGATTTAGATTAGATTAAGGAATAGAAAAATAGGATTTCATTTATCGTGAACATTGTATCAGATCTCTTTGAAATAATTTCATAAAATAAATGTAAGTCCCCAATCATTTATTTATAAAATAAATAAATAAGGAAATGCCTCCATTGCGTCTTCTTTTGGTGACTTAAACACAAATTGTTTATTTAATTAATCCTCTTTATTCCCTTAAACTTTTTCTTTGCAAAATTTGCACCTTCATTATATTGAGGCCTTAGGCAAAAACTTTTTTTTGAGATGAAAATGAAACAAATTAAGTTTATTTTTAAGTTTACATTTAAAAACATCTTGTACTAAAACACAAATTTCACACAAATTAAACACTGCAAAGGATATGTGTATGTTAGGAGCGGATTAACAGTGTACAGGAAAGAAACCATAAAAAAATTTAGAAGGATAATATTGCGCTAATCTCAAATAAAATTGGTGAATGTCAAGTTTTTGTCACAAAGTATTTCAAACGTTGTTTTTCACGGTCGAATTGAGATATAATTTAAAAAAAGAGGGATCTAATTTCCCGATTAGAGTAACTTTATTACACCTTACTTCGCAGTCATTACTTTATTACTTTGAATTTGAACCAAAAACTTCACAAAGCTATCAAACAAAGGTAGGAAATCTGAATAGTGAAACTGAAAACTTTATTATTGTCTTCCAGAATGGTCTAAGATAATATCTTTTAATTTGGTTTTATGCTAAGAACATAGTATGGCTATATCATCTAGATTTGGTACCTGATATTGACTCTCGTAAAATTTTATTACTATACTTAAGCCAGTGTTAGTTAGAAATGGATGTTTGTTGATCTAGATTTGATTTTAACGACAATACCTACTTATTAGGAATTAGTTAATACCAACGGGGTCCTTAATAAATCTTTTATGCCTAGATTACTGTATAAACGGCTTAGATTAATCTATAATGACTTGAAATAAAAATAAATGTCAAAGAAATAGATGACAAAATAAACAAGAAAACGAAACAAAAAAAAACCCCAGCTCAGCTTCATATTTGACTGCACTAATGGCGTAATGGTTTCAGCGGTCGTCACGTCGCTTACTACTACGCTGAGTGTTGTGTGTTGTTGTTCTGAGTCTGGGTGTTCTTTGTGTCCGTTGTTTGAAAAATCTTCCACAGGAATATATTCCTAATGCGGTAGTTGTATCTAAAAAAAAAACCTAAAACGGGGCTGATGTCCTGCTAAGATCAAAAGTGATGTGCACAAGCCATAAGCAGCCTTAGATTTATATTAAAAACTGTATTAGATTCATTTTCGAACCATTTGGGGTCGAGACGCTAGGTTCATGGGGTCCGAGTGCTCATGCTATGTATAAACAACTAGCTAAAACTGATTGACACTTCTCGTGATCAGAAGGCTGGCCGTCTTCTTTTTTTTTTCTTTTAACGTAGCAATGCAGCCAGTCTTCTGGGAACGCTACCAGTAGGCGATGATGGGACGGATTTTTTGTAATAGTAGAAATGTTGTTAATATTTTTATTTTATTATAATATATTTCTTTCTTACTCTAATAATTTGCCCTAACATGTTGTACGGACTGCACGGATGGCGTAGTGGTTTAAGCGGTCGCCACGCCGATCACTACTACGCTGAGTGCTTTGGATCCGATCCCTACATGGGACGACACTTTGTGTGATTCACAAATTGTTGTTTTCAGTCTGGGTGTTCTATGTGTCCGTTTCATGTATGTTTGTAAAGTCCCCGCGACACAGGATTTATTCCTAGTGCGGATTACGCTCATCACCCAATTAGCTTAGAAGAATCACTAGCCACTAGACCAACAAACCAACAGGCCCGACAAGAATCTTTAGTATGTTTCAAGAAATTTATTATCTTACTATTTGAGAATAGACTTTAAGAGTCGCTTAGATTACGTGTCAAACAATACACGACAGTAATACGAATGCCTAAGGTCTTCTTTCACTACACAAGCCGGATATTATTGACTTTAGCGGATGTAAATTTGGATCATCTCACTGTCGCAGGAACCGAATAACCGTCCATTTCAAGAATGTAGGACGTATCTACTATACACATAGAAATGATAATAGGCAGATATTTGAATAGAGTATTATTACCTCGATGGTGCAGTGGTAGAGTATGCAACTCGTACCAAATGTTTGTTTGACTTGCAAATATTTGTTTTGGAGTTTGGGTGTTTTCTATGCATAATATGTATATACAAAAAAAGGATATAAGTATTCTATCAGTCAATCGAGCTATCATAGTACAAGCTCTCAAACTAGATGGCGTAACAAATAAGTAATATTATTATACTTTGAAAATTTTATTTCTATTTATTTAATTTTTACGTACACACGATTTTTTCTTGTTTTTGCTTAAGGCAATTTATTAGCACTGCCAACATAAAAAAGAGGATAAACAACCCTCTTTTTTGTGTTCTACGAAAAACGTTGTAGTATAAAACTAAGTGTAAGTCAAAAGTGGGATAAAAAAAACAATAAATAGTAAGTACAAACGAGTTAAAGAAAGGACCTACAAGCTTAAGCCTATTAACTAAAGAATTACCTATTAACTAAAGAATTACATCATCATCAACAGCCTTTAATAGTCCACTGCTGGACATAGGACTCTCCCTAGAAAGGAGGCTTGGAAGAATTGCGTATAGCACGTAAATCTCAAAGTTGGATGATGCTGTACCATGACAACCTACATACTGATTAGCAAACTTTTTTTTATTTCTAAATACATATATTAGACATAAATTACACCAAGACAAAGAAAAAATAATGGTGCTCAACACATAGCTATATGCCTTGACTGGGAATCACACACAGGTCGTGACCAGAGGTCGTACCTCTGGTTAACTTAACCAATAAACCAATAGCCGAGTCAAATCTCAACTTTTATTCAAAATTGTTGTTGCTTTTCACTAAGTGAGTGAGGTTACCGGAACCCAAAACACCCTTTTTTTCGGATACCACTCACCAGTGGGGTGACTTTGTCGGACTCGAACCGACCCAAAACCGCAAGCCGTCTCGGGTACTAGTAGCTGGGGAACCAGGTGTACCCTAGAAAGGTAATCCCAGGAACCCCGACGTACCTTGGGCCATCTACGGATTATCTAAGGATGACCCTCCTGTGTGGGAACCCCGATGTTGACTCAGGACTCAGGATATGGAAACCGAAGACCCCGAGCAACGGCACCGTGAACCACCGTGTCCGCCTGGAGGATGCGGATAAATTGATCTATTATTGGATTTCCATCTTCACAACCCGCCGTTAACCTTGCCGCTCTCCAAAACCCCAGTCTACGCATTTCGGGATGTCGGGGCATCAGGGACTTAGGGTATACCTGGTTCCCCGGCTTAGTACCCGAGATGGCGTGCGGTTTTAGTCGGTTCGAGTCCGACATGCCACCGATAGCTGGCATCCGAGGGGATTTCCGTACAGAAAAAAAAAAAAAAAAAGTCTACGTATTTCGGGGGGAGGAGGGTTTGGGCTTGTGACTCTTGAGGCTAAGGTCACTTACCATGAGGTTACCCTTCTGCTCGTTTGCCCTCTTTACCATAAAAAAGAAAATGGTTTGTACGATTTATGTATATTAAAGTTGACTAAACCTATATTTTTCTTATACAGTGCCCTCTATGATATATAAACGCACTCATAGGTTTAGTTAGTTCCTATAGATTCCAAAGAAAACGACAGTTGCTTTACGCTTTTAACGAACTGAACCCTAAAAAATACGGCTTTATTTGCCCCATTGAGTTATCTGTCCACGAATGTGATGACGTCATAAAATATGGGTGAAATGTTTCCAACAAAAGCTTGCTGAAAATTGTGTTAATCAAGATTTCAAATCAAGTACTCTCCAGCCGCAATACCTAAACACGAACGTATATACAGACAATATAGTAGAAATTGCGCAGGCAGAGATCGCGTTGGCTAGCGAACAACAGGCGGGTACGTGTTGGGAAATATAAGTACCCGGAATCTAGTTCGCATTCAACCAGGTTCTTACTCAATTTTAAGGTCATGTTTCTAAGAATATACGTATGCGATATTTTTGTGTGATATGTCGTCTGGATTACGAGTTTCTTATTCAGTTTATACAGCGTTCCTTTTTTGTACTTTCATTTGAACACACGATTTCTTCAAGTAAATTTTTATTTACAAGTAACAATATTTCATATAAAAAACTTATTCAAAGTTTCATTCACTCAAAGAATGGTAAGGTTTTTGTCATACTGTTGCTTTTCTTCTCCCTCTCTCACGCTAAGGACATCGATAATTACTTACCATCATAATGACTCAATACCACAAAAACTCCAACTATTTTCTTAGTGTCCACAAAAATGATACCACCCAGTACACTCAGCTTCCATCTAAAGTCCAGTTACGACCTATTTCTTAGCGTTCCGGTGCCGGTTCCATCGCGTGATAGATGGGGACAACACATGCGACTTCGACAGCACCTAGGAATTGCGACCCAGGAATAGGTTTAGGGAGTACCTCTTGCGATAGGTACTCTCACCTAAACGACATGCTATGTTACCCTCTCTACCTAACCATATTGGATATGAGCCGCCTTGGATTTTCGTTCTAGATAATAGATTACTGAAACTTTTGGCAATACATTTTTAGTTTTTTCGTTGGTTAAGTCAAAGTACCTACTTGTTTCTTTTTAAAGCGTGATCTTTAGGGATGTTTGTTTCCCACGGCACCGTGAGTTCTACCAGTACTAAAAGCTTGATTGACATTGCATAAATATTTATAATAGTAATAAGCTTGTTAATTGTAGTTTCTTTGCTATATATTTGTCCAATTTTGTGTTAAACTCGCATAGATGTTTGCTATTTTTATTTTTATATACGAGTATGTAGTGTTACTCTGATGTGCATTAATCTCAATATATAATAGAATAGAATATTATTTATTTCATAATGTGTTATTCCGTAATGGATGTCTGGCTGTCCAATACATGAATAAATAAATCTAGCAACGTTGTTCACACATTACTGTAGAGGCAATGAGAACTGTTTCTGTGTATAAAAAGTGTTCGTCAAAATGAGATGAATTAGGTGCGCTACAGTAGCATAAGGACATTTTTTTAAGAAAGCGCAAAAATTTGTTGTAGTAGGATAAAGAAATAAACATTGAAAGATAAAATTAAATTGGGTTTAATAATAATTAGACACTGTGCACTAGACTGCGAAAATAGTCAATTAGTTTTACAGACAATAGATTAACGTGTAATAACTTTCAGACGGTAAAAGTGTTTTTTAAGGAATAGGTTGCAAACGAGCAGACGGGTCACCCATGAACGCTTGCAACTCAGGAGTCACAAGCGGGTTGCCAGCCTTTGAGGAAGGGGTACGCTCTTTTCTTAGACGTTTGAAGGTCGTATCGGTCCGGAAATACCGTACCCGATAACTTGTTCTACAGATTACTAGTGAGAGGCAAAAAGAGACTTGAAAAGCGCACAGTGGGAGAGCGCCAATTATCCAAGTAGTGGGGATGAAAATTTTGCCGTGTGGGAACATGGCGGAAGGTTGCGGCCGGTATTAGTCCGAACAATTCCTCGGAGCACTCTCCATGATATATACGATAGAGAATGCAGAGCAAAGCTACATCTCTACGTAATGCCAAGGGATCGAGCCGGTCGCAAATCTTTTGTATTATAATATTTTAACTCAGCACACTTTATCTACAACAGCTATGTTCATATCGTTGTTTTTCATACGCCAGGGACCTCTATTTATAGTATACAGCTGGACACTTTTTCAACTTTCCCCTCTTAAGAGACGGTTCTTCTTGCCTCTACTCCCTATAATCTAATCTAAGAAGCAACATTTTAGGAGCTCTGACAGGTTGAAGAATATGAAGGGCGTTAAAGAAATCGATTACTACAATATTCGATTACTTTACTTTGCTTTGTTTCACATCATATCACATCAACAGCCTTTAATAGTCCACTGCTGGACATAAGCCTCTCCTTAGAAAGGAGGTGTTGGTATAGGGTTTGTGTCAAGTTTTCCTTCTCTCTGCAGTGCTGTTGTTCTGCGTTATATTTTTTCCCTTAGTCGGCTCTTACGACACCCACGGGATGAATAGCTGGTGACATTCCGTATTCTTAATCCGTCACCACACGGATCACGGATTGCTTTATTTAAAATATAGAATTGTACATCTATTGATAAAATAAAAATAGCTTCATAATTCCAATGTTTTACGGAAAAGATATTGAAATTGTGTCGGTTACGCCTATACAAAGTTCTTTCGGCTTGAAAAGTGTGATGCGTCAAACGAACAGATTATATATAGTACAGTATTCTGCTGCTCCAGCTAAGCTTACCCTGGGAGGGCCCTAGCCATTTTAACTTTTACAAAGGAACATTTAAACTTTTTTAATAGCATTTACCTCTAAGCTAAAACAAGTTATAAATAGATTACGTTTTATTTAATATACGATATTAAATATTTCATATCTAAATAAATATATATATTTTGTCACAAAGGATTTCCTTGTAAAGGTAGTTTATTAATATTGTGGAATTTGATCAATTTTGACTCTGTTATTAAGGAACAAAATTTACTGTTATTATTTTTGTTGTAATTATAGTAGACCTTTTCATTTTAACCGAAGAAAAAAAAAGCTTTTCAAGTCAACCCAAGTTTTGTACGAGTATATACTACCCGAAAGTAAACACTCTGTTTCCTATTAGGAAGATATTGGTGTCATCAACAGCCTTTAATAGTTCACTGTTGGACATAGGCCTCCTTTAGCCGGCTCTTACTACACCCACGGGAAGAATAGGGGTGGTGACACTCCGTATTTTTAATCCACCACATAGATATTGATGTGGTACTGCTAAAATATTTTTATCATATACCATGGGCATGGGCACGGGTCATCGTTACGGGCCTGATTATCTGTCATCACTTTGAAAATAAATAGTCATCACCCCAGAATAATTCATGTGAATATATTATAGTACAACACGTAAGGAATATAATAGTCGCATTAATTTCGATTAATTAGTAACAATTATTCATCCCGTGGGTGTCGTAAGAGCCGACTTAGGGAGAAGATTACGCAGGACAACAGTACTGCAAAGAGAAAGAAATCTTGAAACAAACCCTTTTTTTTTTTTTTTTTTTTTTTTTTTTTTTACGTGTGGAAATCCCCTCGGACCGTCACCCCGCCGGGGCTCTCGTTCGGCGGGGCGGTGTGTCGGACTCGAACCGACTAAAACCACACGGTGTGCCCTCTTTGCGCTTCCAGTTTAGGAGGGGTCCAGGTAGCTATCTCCTTCTGGACCCCTCCCAGCGCCGGCCCGCTCCTGGCGCGGGCTCCGTCTCAGTGGACCCTCTCTTTAGGCGGCGTCCGGCACACGCGGACGCCGCCCCCTCGCGGCTGGCCAACTAATGCGGGTGGAGGGGAGAACCCATCCCGTCCACCCGCGGCCACACTCAGGGCGGCATGAGGCGCAGGTAGGCGCGCCTCCGCCGCCCGGTTCGCCGGCGGCGGATCAGGTCCGAGTGGAGGTCGTCCTCCCGGGCCTTCTCCGCCGCCTCCTTCTGCGAGATTACCTCCTCGCAGAAGGTTGCGACCGCGGTAAAACAACTGTCGCTACCGGCCATGGAGCGAATTACGGCCGGTAGCGAGAGATCTGCTCCGATGACTGCAGTGAGGGCCCGGCGCTGCGTCGCCCATGCGGGGCAAACCGCCAGCGTGTGCTGGGCCGAATCCTCACCGCAGTCGCAGTGGTGGCAGGCGGGACTCGATTCCCTCCTAGCGACCGAGTACAGGTACTTTCCGAAGCAACCGTGCCCGGAAAGCACCTGCGTCAGCCGGAAGGAAAGGGTCCCGTGCTGCCGCCCTGCCCACTCGGCGATGACCGGCTGGAGAGCCTCCACGGCGGCGAAGCCAGCGCGTGGAGTCTCCAGCCGGAACGACCATCTCACCATAGTGGCTCGGCGAGCGGCTTCGCGCCACTCGCGCACGTCTTCGGGCGGAGGGCGAAATCCGCTCTCCGCCCGGAAGTCAGCCACTCGCCGATAAACTTCGGCGAGCACTTCCGCCTCCAAATCCCACGGGGGTGTTCCGGCCAAGGCGCAAGCCGCCTCGGTGGACACCGTGCGGTATCCGCGTATGGCTCTGACCGCCAATATCCTCTGGGGGCGCCAGAGGCGCGCCCTATTCGGGGCGGTCAGAGCCGCCACCCACACCGGTGCACCATACAGCGCCATGGACCGGACAACCCCCGCGTACAGCCGCCTCGTGGGAACACTGGCCCCACCCAAATTGGGCAAAAGTCGCCCTAGGGCGGAGGCAGTGTTCACCAGCTTCGGACCAAGCTGTCGGAAGTGCTCGTCGAAGAGCCACCTACCGTCTAGGACCAGACCCAGGTACCTCATCTGGGCCCGGACCGGTACGAGGACCGAGCCGACCTCGATTGAGGCGCCGGCGGGCGGACCACGACGGGGCCCATGAAATAATAGGGCCTCCGTCTTATCCAGGGCCACCCGCAAACCCAACGCCTCAATGCGCCCGACCACCAGGGAAACTCCCGTGGCGGCCAGGCGCGCCGCCTCCTGGAAGTTAGCCCCCCGGGCCGTGAGCAAGGTGTCATCCGCGTAGCAGATTACACCCAGCCCGGGGGGGAGACGCCCTCGTAGGGCCCAGTCGTACCCGATGTTCCACAGGAGAGGTCCTAGGACAGACCCCTGCGGAACACCGCACGACATGGCCCTGCGTCTCAAGACGCCATCTCGGTCCTCGTACATGACGGTTCGCTCCTCAAGATAGTCTGCCACCAGCCGCCTCAGGTACTCCGGCACTCCGTGGTAGCGGAGCGCTTCCCTGATGCAGCTGAATGGCAGACTATTGAAGGCGTTGGCGATGTCCAAGGACACCGCCAACACCACTCCGCCGCAGCTCACGGCCTCCTCGGTCACGGCCCTAAGGCGCATCACGGCATCGATCGTCGAACGCCCCTCTCGGAAACCGAATTGGGCGTCCGACAGATCGGGGCCAACCTCGCAAAGGTGCCGGACGATGCGGGCAGAGAGCACCCTCTCAAAAAGTTTGCCCGCCTCGTCCAGCAACACGATAGGCCTATAGGCCGCGACCGATTCGGCAGGCCGTCCCGGCTTCTGCAGCAGGACCAGCTTCCCGCATTTCCAGCGCTCAGGGAAGCGTCCGGACGCCAGGCTAGCGTCCAACACCCCCCTGAGGTGGTCCGACATGTAGTCGAGGGCTCGGGCCATCACTCGGGCTGGAACCCCGTCCGGCCCGGGGGCGGTGTTCTTGGATCGAATCCGTAGAACAGCCGCCCCCAACTCCGATTCCCTGACGGGCGAAACATCACCCTCGCTGCCTCCGTCGTCTCCGGCTGATGCAGCCATCGACGGGGGTGTGTGCTCCGCCCGCTGCGGGAATAGGCCCTCGACCACTTCCTGCAGGAAGCTGGGCTGGAGAGTCTCCGTAAGGGGGGGGCCCGACGTGCGGAGCTTTTGACGCACCGCACGATAAGGGCGACCCCAGGGGTCACGCTCGAGACTCTCCAGCATCTCCTCTCTACACGCATCCTTGGCGCGGCAGATGGCCAGCCTCAGAGTTTTCCGAGCTTCTCGGTACTCCTCATGAAGCCGGTCCACCTCCTCACCGACCCCGCGGTGACGTCGCCGACTACGGGTGAGGGACCTCCGGGCACGTACACAGGCCGCACGGAGGTCCGCCAACTCCTGGGACCACCAGTAGACCTCCTTCCTTGGAGGCCGACAACCACGAACGCGGGGCATGGCCGCATCGCAAATCTGCGTAATCGCATTGCAGAAGCGACCAGCCCCCATGTCGACCTCCTCGGTCGGGGCCTGCGGAGACAGCCAAGAGTAAATAATGGCCGCCTCCTCTAGTAGGTCCCTGTCGAGCTTGGCGATAGCCCACCGCGGGAAGCGGGAAGGGCGCCGCGCCGCGTGACCCCTACTGGGGTCCTGGGACCGGGAGAGCTCGAATCGGATGTACAAATGATCCGAGAGCGTCTCGACCTCTTCCAGGACACACCAGTTCCTTACTCGTGCGGCGACTGCAGGGGTAGCGAACGAAAGGTCCACTATCGACCCCCCCCTGCTGTCGCACGCACGTGTTGGTGGAGCCCCTGTTCAGCAAACAGAGGCCCACCGACGCCGCCCACTCCTCGACGGCTTCGCCCCTGGCGTCCGTCGCAGGGGAACCCCACGCAATGGACTTTGCGTTGAAGTCCCCCAGCACGAGGACGTGCCCAGACACTAGTCGCCGCATCGAGGCCTCCAAGTTGTTAAGGAAGACCTCGAAGTCGTTCAAGCTCCGGTTGGGGGAGAAATATACACCATAAATGGTGATTCCCCCCCAATCGGCGGCAACATATCCAGTACCCTTGTCTCTTAGCGACAAGGGCGGGGAATGAGCCGCCGTGGAGCCGACGACTGCCACGGAGCCGTCCCGGTCACCCATCCAGTTTGGACGGGGAGGGACAAAATAGGGCTCCGCGACTACGGCAACACCTATCGACCACTGTGCCATGGTTTGCAGGAAGAGATCCTGCGCCGCGGCACAGTGGTTCAGATTCGTCTGGACCAGGAGGTTGGAGACTTGATCCATTACTGGATCGTCTCTACAACCTCCTCCATGGGCGTCGGCGTCGACGCAATATTGACGTCGGGGGTAGCCTGGGTCGGCAGGCTAGGCCCCGGCGTTTGCCGAGAAGCGCGGGGAGGCTTGCAGCCCCCCCGCCCCATCATGTGATTGGCGGGCTTTTTACCCGCCTCACACACCGGGCAGTGGGGGGCGGCAGAGCACTCTGCCGCCTTGTGCCCGGGTTGACCGCAGCGGAAGCATAATCCGCTGCAGTCAAAACAGCTCTCGCACTTGGTGCGAGTGTGTCCCGCGGCTAGGCACTTGAAGCACCTCATCGGCCTCGCGGCCAGAACCGTGATTCTGGCATTCACGAAGCCGACGAGAATGCTTCCGGCGTCGCCCAAAGCTTTGGCCGACGCCACGGGACAGCTCACCCACACCGCACCGAGGCCTCCCGGACCCGGACGGACGGTGCCGACTCTGATGGTGTCCGCGGTGCACCCAGTCTTCTCCATGACTGCATCGCGGACATCCTCCGACGTGATGGAGTCGTCCAGGCCCGAGATGCGCAGTTCTGCGCATTTGGTGGGCCTGGCGATCTTCACACCGTCCGTGGTGGCAAAAATCCCCCGCAGCTTCTCGGCGAATTTATCGGCCGTCGCCGCGCCTTCAGCCCCAGGGAACTCGAATACTCGAGCCCCTGTCTGTGCGCGGCGCAGCCTCATCCCTGCCGCCCCGAACTCAGTGGCGAGACCGGGCCTGGCCCCCTTGAAGAGGGCCGCATACGAGAGCCCGCCACTGGCCGCCTCCGGCGACAGCGTGACTACTACAGCCGCGGTTTTGGGCGGCTGCAGCTTACGCGGCCTCTTAGTAGAGGCCGCTGTCACCGGTGGTGAAGGCTGGGCTTGGGCCGCTTTTTGGGCAGCCCTTCTAGCCCGCCTTCGGGACTTCTTTGAGCCCCTCGCCTCCTGCCAACCCTCGTTAGAGGGGGCAGGTGCGGAGGGGCCCGGCAGGGATGTCGGAGTGGGGAGCGGAGGGAAAGCCACTCCGCTCCTCTTCGCCGCTTTACTCTTGGCCTGGGCCTGGGCCGGCGCCTTGACTGGCGCCTGGGCCGGTGCCTTGGCCGCTCTTCTCGGCCCCTGGGGAGCCGGTGGTGGAGTCGGGGCCGACGCCGACGCCGCCGCCGCGTATGACACGCGGCCTCCCACAACAGGGAGCGCAGTCGGAGCAGCAGCCTTAGGCCGCTGCGACGACGCGAGCGGGGGGCGCACGACCGGCGCAGGAGGCAGTCTCGCCTCCAGACCGGCCAGACGGCCATCCAGCATACGCCCAACTGCGTCAAGAATTGACCGCAGTTGGGCGTCAGGCACCCCTGAGGTCGCGGTAGGGACAGGCTGGGGCGTGGACGGGGCCCCCCGCTCGGGGAGGTTCGCCCGGAAGCGGGCGAACTGAGCGCTCAGCCCGTTCACCTGCTCCGTCAGCCTGTCATTGGCCATCTGTAGGCGAGACACGTCGCCTACTAGGCCCTCCACGACCTCCGCCATGGCGGAGGAGGAGTCCTTAAGGGCCCTCACAAAAGAGCCCTTAAGGTTAACTGACTTGGTGGCTACCTTCTGGACGATAGCCACCGCCGCCCTCGCCCTCTCCTGCACAGACACGGGAGCCCGGGGGGCGTCTCCCTCCACCGGCTCCCGAATCTTGAGCAGGAGATCCGCGATCTCCTCCTCCGCTGCGGCCTCGCCGTCCGCTCGGACACGCCTGTAAGACTCCGCCCCAGAGAAGGCGGAGCCCGACGGGACGGGGACAGGGGCACGCGACCTCGCGATCGGCGTCCGTGACCGTCCTCGCTGGCTGCCGGCCACCTTAGGTGGCAGCATGTCTTGCGAGGGGTCTACACCCTCCTCTCCGGAGTGTCCACGCTTGCGACTCCCAGTGTCGCGGAATTCAACATCCATAGCGTCCAGTGCGTCAATCGACACACTGGAGCCACCGTCTGATGAAGCCGCGGACCGGGAACGAAGACGCTCCGATGATCTTAGGCTCCCAGCAGTCAGTCTACTACAGACTACTACTGGGAGCCCCACCGAGATAGGTGTTCTCGACACCACCTCGCCTTCAGTGGACGCCGAATCCACTCCACCACTCTTCTTCTTCTCCTTCTTTCCCACCGTTTCGTTGTCCTTTTGGCTTGCCTGTTTCGTTGTTTGTTTGTTTTGTCCTTTTACTTTATTTGTTTCTTCAGTATCCATTATATTCCCACGAGTGGGGGAGAACTAAAGGTCCACCCGGGCAGAGATCCCCCAATACCCGGGCAAGCGTAAATTTATACCCAACCGAGGGGTCCGCAAGTGCCCCGGCTGGGAGTGCGCTTACGACTGAACTACCCATCAGCCATGCATCCCCTGGCCACGCACCAGAACACGGGATTCGGGGCATTTTTTAGAGAGGTTTACATCCTCGCGGTCCGGGCGGTTAAGCCAAGACCCTCGTCCCCGATCAGAGCCGCGAGACTTGACCACAGCGCTCTTCTCGGGATTACGATATGCCGACGGTGACAAGGAGACTACGTCTCCCTGCCTGCTCGGTGGTAGTGTCAGTACACGCCGAGCCCGTCCTCCTTTCTCCACCGCTAACAGCGGAGAAACTGGCCCCTATAGGGCCCCACCTTCTGGTTTTTTACCGAGGTTTCCTCCTCCATGCTCCGAAGAGCGAAGAGCCAGCAGGGCAACCGGCAGACACGCCCACCCTGCTGGACCAGGCCTTGCCCGAGAGCCGATGAACGGCTTCCTCTTCTGCTAGAATATTAGCCGCTGGCGATAATCCTCTCCTCCAAGAGGACAAGGAGGAAACAGTACCATCGCCAGCGTTTCCAGGGTGCACCACGAGGAGGTTTTCTAGCCCAGCACCCCTCTTGAAACAAACCCTATACCAACCCGTCTGGCCAGCGTGGTGTAGTAGGCCAAAACCTCATTTCTAAGGCGAGACCTATGTCCAGCGGTGGACTATTAAGGTTGTTGATGATGATGATGATGTATGTAAAATAAGAAATAAATCTTTAAGTTTCCACCCATAGGAATGTTTTTTTTTAATTCAAAAACCTCCTTTCTAAGAAGAGGCTTATGTCCAGCAGTGGACTGTTATAGGCTGTTGATGATGATGATGATGATATAGAATGAGTAAGTTTAGTTTGAATAGGCCTCTGCCTAGTTTGGTACCAAACAATTTATGGAAGGTGTCCCTAGTTTCATGTAATTATAATTAGTTTCATGTATTAATGAAAACGAACTAATTCGTAACATTAAACTTTAATCTTTGGTTGTAGAAGGTAATAATTGGGAGAATTGGAGTCTTTGCAGAATTGGCGTCCTAAAATGCTATTTCTACTACACATAGTCTAAATATTCTGATATCAAAAACAAAATGGACCTTACACTTAATAGAACTAGAAATCTTCCTATTTATAAATTTCTTAAGAACTTACTCGGCAGAAAAATTACAACTAACATACATATGGTAATAAACAGTCTTCTGCAATTTAAAAAAAGAACAAAAATATTGCCAACTCTTCTTTTGTCCTCCTTCTTTATCAAACAAAACCGCCATTACACATAAAGTGCAAATATAATAGAACACGATTTGGAAAATCAACCTTCATAAACCAACTTGAAGGATCATGTTCACGTAATAGCGATAAAACAGGCCAGCCTCATCCCCTGTGTTGTGTTATCGGAATCTGCATAATCTCATCGAGCCTGCAGGCTGCTGCCGCGGTCGGTGTCACGGCGAATTATTATAGGTTAAATATTGAATGGTAAGCCGTTTTAATTGTGCCAGAGCTTAAGCTTAGAATTTTGAGTTTCTGTTCTGTTTTAACGTCTGGCCAGCGTGGTATACTTACTAAGGAAAGGCCTATGTCCAGCCAGTGAACTACTATAAGCTGTTGATGATGAAATCATTTACTTATTGTTACCAAAAATGTAAACAACCCAGTTTTCTAATGTCTTAATTCACATCCACCAAAATAATAACATTTGTTTTAAAAATAACACAGTAAGCAGTATTATAAAAACTAAGTACCACTCTAAATAACGACACCGCGACAGTAGCCGGGTACAGCGGAGTCTGGAATTAATCCACTATCTAGGTACCAGATCCGCGCATGACGCAGGCCGGGCCCGAAGGATTACAACCTACCCGTGTTAGATATTTATATAATTCTTTAAACACCGGTATTTTTCTGAACAGGATTTTTTGTGTTACGTTTTTGTACATGACTACTTTGGCGTCGAGTTCGTGATTGATGTTAGAATTTCTTGTTTATAATCCCTGACGCAAAAATAGATGTTTTGAGTTCAAAGTTTGTGTATAGGTATGTATCTTTGTCTGTATGTGGCATCATAACTTGTAAACGAATGAATCTATCTTATTTTAGGTTTTGGCAGCTGTATAAAAGTTGTCTTAATAGTAAGTGTTCTAAGCTAAAATTAATATCTTTCAGCCTTCCGTTCATCAGCTCTTTTCTAATTGTTAAATGAATTTCGAGCATCCTTTGATATTTATATGTAAAATTATTTTATATACGACCGTTTCGCAATAGAAATTAATGCGATGAAACTGAAATACCTTCGAATTGCCTAAAATGTCGACTAGGTTGCACTTGTCGTGATCACCAGCTGACTGATTCAGTAGTGCACACCCTCCATCACGAAACCGTGAGATACTTCTATCTATTCTATGTTCTTCATCCCCACCAGCACTTTATAGTGCTGTGGTTCTGCGTAGTCTGCTCACTTAGTCGCCTCTTACGACACTCACAGGCTGATAAGGGGTAGTGACACTCTGTATTCTTAATCCGTCACCACAGGGACTTACTCACTGAATGTAATATTACTTCGCGTTACACACTGCTGTATAATTTACGTATGAAATTGATCACGCGGACCGATCAATTAAAAGACTTGAGAGAGAACTTTGACACGGCTTTTAGAAACGCGCTAGACAGAAACTGCTGGTGGCAGATCTTTAGACACAACACCGATGCCGATAAGATTCTTAGTTCTGTATCATGTTCCTTTAACACAATGGGAATTCTTCTTCTTCGTCGGTCGGTCGTCGGTCGTTCACTTAGTCGGCTTTTACGACACCCACGGGATAAATAGGGGTGGTGACACTCCACACATTGCATAATTCAACAGAAATACAGGCGTCAATAGGCGATTGTGTTGCCTATTGACGCCTGTACGGTGCCGCTTATACAAATTTCTTCACATGACTGTAAATTATATAGCAAAGATAACAGTACCCTAGTCAAGTCAAAAGCCTAATTCTACTTTCACGGTACACTAATATAATAGATCTAAACGTCCAAACTAACCTGAGCTCCCGCACCTTTTTGATTTATTCACAACATAGAGTAGTTAAACGTTAGTTAAATCAGCTGTGAAGACACTGTTAGGATGGTCGTTACAGAACTTATTACGGAATTGAACAGGAAACTAAATAAGAGCATGCGGTTCAATCTTTTCTCATAATATTTTGTTGTTATGTGAGTATTTTACCACTGGTATATAATAACTTAAGATTAAGTCATCATCAAAAGCCTTTAATAGTCCACTGCTGGACATAGGCCTCTCCTTAGAAAGGAGGTTTTGGCCTACTATACCACGCTGGCCAGACGGGTTGGTATAGGGTTTTTGTCAAGTTTTCCTTCATCTTTGCAGTGCTATTTTCCTGAGTAGTTTGCTCCCTTAGTCGACTCTTACGATACCCACGGGATGAATAGGGGTGGTGACACTCCGTATTCTTAATCCGTCACCACATGGACAGTGGATTGACAGTGGAGTGGACAGTAAGATTGAGTGACTGACTGATGTGTCTCTACCATATACCATCATAGTACAGAATGCGGCTTTCAGGCTACGGCTAATAAAATACAAATTCGACCAGCAGCTAATCGCTGCTTCAATACATATATAAAGTAGACAATAATTGAGTATATGTTCAGTTATTTCAAAACTAATTTGAAATTTAAAGGCCCTCGGTTAATCCTTTTCAACTTTGAGATCTCAAGCCCTCCGTTATGCGGGTCCTTACGAAATTACGCAAATTATATGCATATGGCGGTAGGAAGATCTTACTTTGCAGAACTTATTGCCTATGAATATTCTTGGGCTTAGTATCATAGAAAAGAGTCATTCTATATTTACATGCATGAGGTTAAGTAAGCGAAGTAAATAGACTACTTATAAATTAAAATATGAATTAGTATAATACGTCTACATTCATCAGCCTATTGCAGTCCACTGCTGGACATAGGTCTCTCCCATTGCACGCCACTTCGATCGATTTTTGGCTTCTTGCATATAGCTCCTGCTTGCCATATTGCACAAATCGTCACTGCATCTTGCCTGTGGGTGTCCCACACTACGTTTCCACTCAAGAACTCGTTTTCCCCAACGGTTATTGGTTGTTTGAACTTGTGGACCAGCCGTACCGTAAGTGTCTACGTTTTGGCTCCGTACGTCATGACGGGTAGGACGCACTAATTGAAAACTTTCGTCTTAAGGCTCTGTGGGATCGACGATGAGAAGACTCGACGTAGCTTTCCAAATGCTGCCCAACCCAACTGAATTCTTCTTACCCCAACTGCAGCCCAGCTGACCCCTTCTGAAGCCCAACGGTTGAAGTTAGCAAGTTATTTCATTGTGCGATGCGGGATTCGAAGTTACTTCGTAGTTTAGTGTCATTTCGATAGATGGCGTTAATGTAAGTATATTTTAGTTACACGTAGAAGTTGCTAAACCTCCTTTGTTCTAATAATTTTAGGATCATAATCATAAACTAACCAAGGTAAATTCACAAAGTAATGTGTACCAAATTGAACCGTGCAGTATATACAGCTTTAGATTAGGCACGTAATACATTCAAAGGACCCCGCTGTTCATTTATTACCCGTACAGTCTTTTTAATTCTTCAATCCGCTTCTGAAGCGTAAAACTCACCGTAAGCTTATTCATAACACAGGAGCTATGAGAAAATTAAAAACAACACACACATATAGGACAAGCACTGTCAACGATCACCGTTTTAATCTAGAAAGCGTATAGCTTCCACACATTTTAATGATCCCATTACGTAAACGTAAATGCAAGTGGTTGTTATCAATCAATATTTGCTATTCAAACGAAAATATGTATGACATTGAGTAAATATTTGAAGAGTTTTGATCAGTGTTTTCCTTGAAACCACTGATGTAAATCAAACAAAATTAAAGTATGTATACAGTAATTTCTTATTTTTAGTTAAGGAATGTTTTACTTCATCATCATCATCATCATCAACAGCCTTTACTACACCACGCTGGCCAGACGGGTTGGTATAGGGTTTGTGTCAAGTATAAGACGGAGGCCCTGTTATTTCATGGGCCCCGTCGTGGTCCACCCCCTGGCACCTCAATCGTGGTCAACTCGGTCCTCGTACCGGTTCGGGCCCAGATGAAATATCTGGGCCTGATCCTCGACGGGAGGTGGCTCTTCGACGAGCACTTCCGACAGCTTGCTCCAAAGCTGGTTGGCGCTGCGTCTGCCCTAGGGTGACTTTTGCCCAATTTGGGTGGACCCAGCGTCACGACAAGACGGCTGTACACGGGGGTTGTCCGGTCAATGGCACTATACGGTGCACCGGTGTGGGCGGCGGCTCTGACCGCCCAGAATAGGGCTCGCCTCTGGCGCCCTCAGAGGGTAATGGCGGTCAGAGCCATACGCGGTTACCGCACCGTTTCGACGGAGGTGGCATGCGCGTTGGCCGGAACTCCCCCGTGGGATTTGGAGGCGGAAGTGCTCGCCGAAGTTTATCGGCGAGTGGCTGACTCCCGGGCGGAGAGCGGATTTCGCCCTCCGCCCGAGGATGTGCGCGAGTGGCGCGAAGCCGCTCGCCGAGCCACGATGGCTCGTTGGTCGTTCCGGCTGGAGACTCCACGCGCTGGCTTTGCCGCCGTGGAGGCTCTCCAGCCGGTCATCGCCGAGTGGGCAGGGCGGCAGCACGGGACCCTTACCTTCCGGCTGACGCAGGTGCTTTCCGGGCACGGTTGCTTCGGAAAGTACCTGCACTCGGTCGCTAGGAGGGAAATGAGTCCCGCCTGCCACCACTGCGACTGCAGTGAGGACTCGGCCCAGCACACGCTGGCGGTATGCCCCGCATGGGCGACGCAGCGCCGGGCCCTCACTGCAGTCATCGGAGTGGATCTCCGGTAGCGACAGTTGTTTTACCGCGGTCGCAACCTTCTGCGAGGAAGTAATCTCGCAGAAGGAGGCGGCGGAGAAGGCCCGGGAGGACGACCTCCACTCGGACCCGATCCGCCGCCGGCGAACCGGGCGGCGGAGGCGCGCCTCGCGGAGGGGAAAACCACCCCGGTTTCCCCTCCACCCGCATTAGTTTGGCCAGCCGCGAGGGGGCGGCGTCCGCGTGTGCCGGACGTCGCCTAAAGAGAGGAAAAATTTTTGAGACGGAGCCCGCACCAGGAGCGGGCCGGCGCTAGGAGGGGTCCGGATGTCTTAATAACAGCTGTTCCCGGATCCCTCCTATTACAGGCGCAGAGTGGCACACCTTGTGGTTTTAGTCGGTCCGAGTCCGACACACCACCCCGCTGCAAACCCCGGTGGGGTGACGGTCCGAGGGGATCTGCACACGTTAAAAAAAAAAAAAAAAAAGGGTTTGTGTCAAGTTTTCCTTCTCTCTATAGTGCTGTTCTCCTGCCTAGTTTGCTCCCTTAGTCGCCTCTTACGACACTCACAGGATGAAAAGGGGTGGTGACACTCTGTATTCTTAATCCGTCACCACAGGGACTTACTCACTAAATGTAATATTACTTCTCGTTACACACTGCTGTATAATTTACGGATGAAATTGATCACGCGGGCCGATCAATTAAAAGACTTGAGAGAGAATTTTGACACGGCTTTCAGAGACGCGCTAGACAGAAACCGCTGGAGGTCCATCTTTAGATACAACACCGATGCCGACATGATTCTCAATTCTGTATCATGTTCCTTTAATACAATGGGCACATAGGCACTTGGGCACAAAGGAAGTATGTATGCAAGAAGAAGAAGTCTTCTCGCATACATACTTCCTTTGTGCATCTAGTAGATTTTTTTAATACATAGTAGGATAAAACGAGCACATGCGACACCTGCAACCCAAAAGTGTTTTGCTATCCACAGAATCTGGGGGGAACCGAACGACGAAATAATTAATTAAATTAAATTAAATTTATTAATTAACGAAATAATTGTTTAATACCGATTTTCTGTGAGGCTGTGGTTCTCCCACAGTTAGATGTCAGGCTTTTCATCAGGTGACCCTTCTACTCGTTTGTCACTTCTTCCATAATAAAAGATCCATATTTAGTCACTGCGAATATTTAGTCACCAGTAACTGCTAGCAACATGGTATCCAACACAGGTAGTCTCCACTTCCTATCCCGGTCCCGGATTCCTCCACCGGTGTGTGGTCCAAGTCATATATTTCAGATAATCCATACTTCCATATTAATCTTTACTAATATTATAAAGAGATAAAAATTGTGAGTTCTACTGAGTTGTACTGTTCTACTGATGCGATTTTGACAATTCTTTTACTTTTAGAAACGTATATTACCCTGGAGTGCTATAGAATACTTTTTTTTAAAACTTACGCGGGCAGAATCGCGGGCAAAAACTAGTACTTAATAAATTTGATGTATGTATTTTGATTCCTATCACCAGACGTAATATGGAATAGTGTATAAACACAAGAGCGGTGGGTACATCAGCACATTACACGGCGTGCTTGACACCGTGTACAATGCAGGGAACTTGCTCCTTTTATCTACGTCAATTTTTTTATTAACGGCCATTGTTCGTTGTTTGAGTAGCTCATGTTTATGTCCAGTTAGTTATTGTAGATAAGTGCGGTTGGTTTTCAAATGCGGGTAATGCGGAGGCTAAAATATGGCAAAGGGTTTCTGATTAAGATTGTTTTTCGTATATTTTGCTTGGCGTACTTGCCAAATTCTTTGTTACTATTTGTTTTACTTCTTTTTACTAATAATATTCTGTATCATATACTAAATTGTTTAGTACACGTACGTACATCAAGTAAACTGAAAAAATACTGTTATTTTCAGCATTGGATGCTGTAACTTACTAACACTGGTGCAAATGAAGTAAAATTTGGTATTATTGTAGATCCTATAACCTACCTGTTACGTTACGTTACGTTTTACAGGTTATTTTTAAGCGACTTCAAAATAAGGATCAAGTTCTCAATTGGGCTGTATGTCTTTCAAGTCGACCGCACCATTTTCTTCACAAATACTATATTTTAAAAATCGCTGAACGCGAAGGTTCAAAATATAACAACTGGCATAAAACCTACCTTACAAGATTTCTACACCACCTACAAGATGACTGGAAGAGAATGCCTTTTGCATTAAATTCGCTGATGTACAGAAGTGCATAAAGTTTGAATAAATAAAATAAATAAAGAACTATCTACCACCTAAACTCAGTCCACAAAGGCTTGCTGAAAGAGAATTACTATTTCTATATAATTACATTAATATATTCAGAACACAATTCTATCAGGGATGCCGGGTGAAAACTGGAACCATGACAACTAAAATTGAAATCAACATTTAACTTCCCATGATTTTAGG
Source organism: Arctia plantaginis (assembly GCA_902825455.1). NCBI lineage: Eukaryota > Metazoa > Arthropoda > Insecta > Lepidoptera > Erebidae > Arctia > Arctia plantaginis. The sequence goes on along the minus strand of CADEBD010000039.1, from coordinate 573,838 downwards.
ACTTGGACTATCCGACAACAATCACATCGAGTTAGAGGCTTGCGAACCTGACCTGCGAGAGTTATTGCTTGGGGTGTCCCCAATCTCTTCGAATAAGCGATATATCTTTATCCCTTAACAATCCTGTCCATGTGGGGACGGATTAAGAATACGGAGTGTCACCACCCCTATTCATCCCGTAGGTGTCATAAGAGCCGACTAAGGGAGCAGACTCTACGAGGACAGAATCACAGCTAAGAGAAGGAAAACTTAGGAAAGGCAAACCCTATACCAATCCTTTTGGCCAGCGTGGTATAGTAAGCCAAAACCTCATTTCTAAGGAGGTTGTCCAGTAGTGGACTGATATAGGCTGTTGATGTGATGGTGTGTGATGTGAATCCTTTCTTTCATTTAACTCTCAACCTTTTCATTTAACTCTTAAAGTGCTCGAGTCACGCTAATAGGTTTGTCTTCTATTACGCAAGTAAAAGAAGACAAGACTAAAATTATAATCAGTAAAGTTTGGGCCTTTCATACTCCTCTTTCTACTGCTAGGGAGGTCTGTGTGGACAACATACATATGATGTATTATGTATGTGACTTCAAAATTACTCAAATAATGATATTAAAGTACCTCACACATCTCACACACGGCCGTCTGATCCAAAACTAGGCAGAGCCTGTGCTTTGGTAACCAGACTGCTGATAAACATACTTATATATATTTAAATACATACATATTATAGATAAATTACACCCAGGCACAGAATAAATTACCGTCCTCATCACACAATACATATTTGTCCTGGATTTGCATCGAACCCACTACCTGCAGCTTAGCAGTCAGGGTCACTAACCACAAGTCCAACAGGCTCATCTAAATGATCATACTATGACGTCGATCTTTCAACAGAAGGATTATCGCTGCACTTTAGCCGGATTTTTCCTCGGGTTATTCCCGCTGTGGGAAGGAACCTCAGAGATTTATTAGAACAGGGGCGGGATGTGCTGATACGTAATTTATGAGCCGAAAACTGTAGCCAAAGGATTTCTTTAATGATAAAATCCGTTAGTCTACCGTTCACTACTTGGCACGTTTATTGATAGCTTTTTGGGGGTTATGAAGATAACCTTTTTAAATACCTACTTTTAAATAACCATCTGAAAGCCGTTAGGATGATTTATTGACAAAACTTTAGATCGTACGTCGGTTGTCGATAAGTTAAGTCAGGATGATTGTTTTGATTAGTTTGGCCAACAGCCGGCGCTGGGAGGGGTCCGGAAGGAGATAGCTACCTGGACCCCGCCGAACGTGAGCCCCGGCGGGGTGACGGCCCGAGGGGATTTCCACACGTAAAAAAAAAAAGGATGATTGTTTTGAGCGAGTGTATGTTGTGACTCGAATTCCATTAGGTCATGATATCCATTATCATTTCTAAATATTTAAAATAATTGTCATCATCGTCAGCCTATCGCCGTCCACTGCTGAACAAAGGCCTTCCCAAGGAGTGCCAACTATACTTACTTTCCACGGATGGCGTAGTGGTTTAATCGGTCGCCACGCCGCTTCCTACTACGCCGAGTGTTGTGGGTTCAAACCCCACACGGGATTACACTTTGAGTGATCCACAAATTGTTGTTCTGAGTCTGTGTGTTTTTTGTGTGCATTTCATGTATGTTTGTAAAGTCCCAAACGGTACAGGATATATTCCTAATGCGGAAGTTGTCTTTTATTTACAAAAAAATACAAATTTACTTTAAATAATTTAGGAGTGTAAATATAAATTATTCTTACATTGATTTCTTATTTAAGAAAATTGTAGACTGATTCCCCATCGTCACGAGAGAATGAAACTTGTTGTGTTGATGTGAACTGAACTGAACTGAAGTTAATTAGAATAACTAGGTTAATAGAATTTTATTAATACTCAAGAACGTTACAGTTCACTTAGTAAGCATAATATAAAAATAAACAAAGTAATAACAAGGAACAGCGATCGTAGGTTTCTAAATCAATGACACAAAAAAGTTAAGAAAACAGTTTGCATTGTCCTATGTACACACGAAATTATCTTTTGAACATATTATATTTGTAGGGTGTGTATTGTCCGTGTGGTGACGAATTAAGAATACGGATTGTCCCCATTTATCCCGTGGGTGTCGTAAGAGCCGACTAAGGGAGCAAACTAAGCAGGACAACAACACTGCAAAGAAAAGGAAAACTTGACACAAACCTTATACTAACCCGTCTGGCCAGTGTGATGTAGTAGGCCAAAACCTCCTTTCTAAGGCTGTTGATGATGATGATATTTGTAGGGATTCCGTTATGTTTAATCACTACAGTAAGCATTAGATTGCACCATATAAATTAAAATTATATTATTATTTCTAGTATCATCAAATACGACCTTCAAACCTTCAAGAAAAGAGCGTACTCCTTCCTAAAAGGCCGTCAACGCTTTTGTGACTCCTGAGTTGCAGACGTTCATGAGCGGCGATAGTCACTTTCCATCAGGTGACCCGTTTGCTCGTCTGCCCCCTCTAACATAAAAAAAATGTCCGGTAGTTTGAAAATTCCAAGTAGATAACGATACTAAAGTTCGATCCTGATAAATTCAGAAATGTGTTTCAACAAAAAGAATATAACATTTATCCCAAGATGTTCGCAATCTCCAAATACTCTAAAATAAGTTTAAGTGCATCTGATATTAAATTCCAAATACATGGTGTATGTAAATAGGTAGTGGAGAATCTTGGATATTTTAATAATAACCATGGAGTTCAAGATATTGTAGAGATTTTTGCACAGGGATCTAGAGGTATTGGCACGCTATTCCGACACTATCCCGGATTCCTCCACCGGTGTGGCCCAAGTTATATATTTCAGATAATCTATACTTCCATATTTATCTATACTAATATTATAAAGAAATAAAGTTTGTGAGTTTGTGTATTCGGGGTGATCTCCATTACTACTGATCTGATTTTGACAGTTAGACTTTCACTTTTAGAAACGTATATTATCCTTGAGTACTTGAGACTACTTTTTAAAAACTAGTTCTTTATAAATTTGATGAACTCTTGTAAAACAAAGTTTATTCTATTCTAAAGATTTCACACATCAAAAATAATAATCATTAATTGAGATAATGGTTCAATTACTTAAAAATCACTGCCAGGTATTTTTGTTGAGCTGTCCAGTTAAGAGTATTTACTATTGCTGGTAGTTGATTTTCGTCACCAGTAAACAAGTATAGATAACCCCTTAATATTGAGTGACATTTAAAAGAAACAACAAAATATGAGGGACTAGCTGACCCGCGCAACTTCGTCTGCGTCTCTCAATAGTAATAAATTTTCTCCGCTTTTGAAATATTCTTCATTGGTGCTCCGCTCCTATTGGTCTTAGCGTGATGATATAGCCTATAGCCTTCCTCGATAAATGGGCTATCTAACACTGAAAGATTTTTTCAAATCGGACCAGTAGTTCCTGAGATTAGCGCGTTCATACAAACAAACAAACAAACAAACTCTTCAGCTTTATAATATTAGTATAGATATGAGAGTTTTCTAGCACATTATACATATCACAGTACTATGTACTTTACACATAGTTTTTTATTTTAATTTATGTAATTTTAGTTTTATATTAAAAGTTATTTATTACACAATTTTGTCACTTTTTATGGCTATTATTGGACAAAGATAGATAGCGTGTCAACAGCCGACCTGCCGACTAGCCAACCTAAAAATCAATAGGTACTGGCGTTCAAAGAGTTCTGTAAAATAAAATACGTGTTAAGAACGTTTTTTAGGCTTTAAGCCTTAATTCATTAAGAAACGTGTGATGAAACAAAAGGAAAATATTAACGTGAAAAAGCTACACTTAATCTATAGTATAAATAGGCTACTTTTTTTTTTTTTTTTTTTTTGTTTTTAAAAGACAACTCCCGCACTAGGAATAAATCCTGTGTCGCGGGGGACTTTACAAACATACATGAAACGGACACAAAGTACACCCAGACTCAGAACAACAATTTGTGGATCACACAAAGTGTTATTCCATGTGGGGTTTGAACCCACAACACTCGGCGTAATAGGAAGCGGCGTGGCGACCGCTTAAACCACTACGCCATCCGTGCAGTCCGTGCAATCCGTGCACTTTTACCGCGATCACCGACATATACAGGTGGTGCCGCGGGAGAAAACTAGTATTTAAGTATTTCTATATATATATATAAAAAATTAAGTTATCTGAGTTAAGCAAGCGAGGTAAATACTAATAAATATCCCACTTTCTGCTTCAACATAAAATATAAAATGCAAAGTATCCCTTAACGCTCGCTAAGATACTTATCGTGATGGTATAAAAAAATACGGTTTCTTGGATTACAAGTATCTTAAATCTTAGAGGTAACTGGAACAGTTTTGATCTTTCTAGGTTATTTTGACTATCAAACTAAATCTTTAATCTATTTACATGTTTTGTATAGTTTTTCTTCGCTGTCCACAATTATATTTTGTGTGTGGACGCAACCGTCGCCCATGAACGTCTGCAAGTCAAACGATCACCCCCACTCGATTGTATAGGAGGGCTATGGTAAATATAATTTTTAAGTCATATTTTCTTTTACGGTAGATAAAATATACACATATTTTGAATTATATACTACTTTAATAATTACGAAATAAATTTTTGTCCGAAGCCACAGCACTTTTCGTGTGCCAGTTATCATTGCGTTTTTCTGATTCATTATAAATAAGCCTGAGAGATAATTTGATGCTAACTAATGAGCAAATGTAAAGTATTTCTTAGAGTAATTTCTTTTGACGTGGGACTCTTTTTTTTCCTTTGCGGGTATCCCATCGGATACCACCCCTCGGACATATTTCATTATGTCGGACTCGAACCGACCAAAAACCGCACGCCGTCTCGGGTACCACTTGCCGGGGAACCAGGTGTATCCTAGAAAGGAAATCCCTGGTACACCAACGTACCTCGGGCCATCTACGAAGTGTAGATGACCCCCTCCTGTGTGGGAACCCCCCCTATATCCACCTCTATGTCTATGTTTTGTGCTCTGGAAAAAGTGCCGGGCCGGGAGAGTTCTAAACCTCTCTCGGTCCCGCTCCGCCATCTCCTTCGCAACCATAACTTGCTAGCATGTTACCGAGCGTTGACGTGGGACCCTAAATATTATCAAATTTACTATTAGGCTATCTACATAGGTATTGATTGCTGAGTATTATAAAAAGAACAACCGCTACAGCTCATAGCTTGGGTCATCACCAGAACGCATAGAGCGAAATAGGAGTATTCAATATTCATACGTAGATGAATATTGGATATCGTCGAATCGGAATGCGATACATAATTAAATATCATACCATCAATTACATTTAACGTTCCGTGTAGGTCAATATGGGTTCTACTGTCGCATGGTTCGGCTCTGATGGATCGGCTCGACCTCACTGATAAAGCAAAGTAGTTCTTTCGTTCTTTCTTTTTAATCACTGGAGAACAAAGGCCTGCTAAAGTTTTGGGGGAGAACTCAAGGGGCACAGCACTTTGAAAGGTGAATTAGTAGGTGTACTATGAAAGCTAGATTGACTGATAGAAGATTAAAATACTTTTTTTATTGTAAATACATACATATTCCGAAACAAATATTTACAGATTATGCAAACAATTGGACCGACACCTTGGATACCTCAGCACAGCAGTCGCATACGCCACCACTGCACTACCGAGGCAATCATTATAGTATTGAATTAATCTTATAAAGTTTTTTTAACTAAGTAATTGGACTCGTATGTATGTAGTTTGTATCATCACTGTTTGCTTAAAAATGTATAGTTAGGATTTTTTTTATGATGCTGTCAGTAGCGTATTCTTCATATTTTCAGAAAGGCTTTAGTTAATAATACATCTGGTATTAACTGGTTACTTTTCTACACAATTGATTTCTCTAAATTATTGTTAAAAATATATCAAACTAAACTAAATCGACTCAATATAACGTGTCTATACTAAATGTAGCAAATTAAACACCTCTCCTTTTTCAAAGTTGATCCATAAAACGATGAAATATAGCATTCACAAGTCCTAAATAAATTCGTGTCCAGTTTAAAAATAATAATAATGAATGCTTTCTACAAAAACAAAGTTTTGTTAAAATTAAAAAGCACTCAAATAGTTATGACGATGCTTTCAAGACAAACTAGTAGCTAAAGAGGCAGAGCTCTTCTATTGAAAACTAATTAACTGTGTGTATTACTTGCATGTGTAGTGACGGATTAAGAATACGGAATGTCACCACCCCTATTCATCCCATGGGTGTCGTAAGAGCCAACTAAGGGAGCCAACTACACAGGACATCAGCATTGCAAATTACTCTGTAAAAATCATCGCAAGAGTCCTGGTATCACGCCTATCGACGCCTCCCATATTTGCCGAAACATGACAGTGAGTTGATATGGAATTAACTCACACTATGCTCTCTGAATGAAGTTCATTTAGTAAATGACCTAAAATAACCTTTTTCAATCTGCTTTGATTAATAAGTCTTTATCGGATTGCCGGAGTTCTATAACAAATCGGGTTCACTGGTTCGAAACAAATTCGAATGTCGTGAATTTTAAACGTGAATGTGAAATGAAATGGATGTGAGACCCACACACGTTTTGTGATTCTTTCAAAAGGTATCTAACCCTAAATAACCGTCCGTTACCTGAATTACAGTACCTGGGTTGCGGTTTGAACCTCATGAAGGTTTTTGTTAGAAAATTTTAACCAGAACATTTTAATCCAAAAATGTGAGGATCCGTAGATTTCAACGACTGCTTTTGTTTGTGAGTGATTAGAGTAGTACTCACTTATTTAGAATGAAAAGTATGACCGACGCAGAGTTATTTATAGTGGAATACCTAAATTGTTTATTTTTAAAGAACAAGTTTTTGCGCCGTGGAAATGTAGGCTGTGGAAAGAGCTTTTTGTGCTGTGTGTAAAAGTATATGTATAGATGTATGTGTATTTGTATATGAGTAATGTAAATAGGTGTATATTTGTGTGTAAATACTTTATTGATAATATTAAATATACACGTGAGAATGTGTCACTTGTATGTAAACTATCCTAAAATTTCTAAATACCGCATATCCGTGTCAAGGCTGTCTGTAAGAGATCGCCGTGAGCGATAAGACCGCCGATTGTTACGTCTACATATTTGTAACTCATCTTTTATTATGTGTTAGGTGTATACAATAAAGATGTATAAATAAATAACAATAAATACTTAATTTCGGCCTTTTTTCTTTATACGTCATATTTATACACCATTCGTGTGGTGACGGATTACGAATACAGAGTCACCGCTCCTATTTATCCCTTGCGTGTCTTAAAAGCCGAATGTGGAACCAAACTAAGCAAGACAACAGGTCTGCAAAGAGAAGGAAAACTTGACACAAACCCTATATCTATCCGTCTGGCCAGCATGTTAGTATAGGCCCCTCTGGACCGCATCCAACGAAGAGCGACTCGAATCGTCGATAGCCAAAAGATTTGCAACCGGCTCGATTCGTTGACGTTACGTAGAGATGTAGCTTCACTCTGCATTCTCTATCGTATATATCACGGAGAGTGCTCCAAGGAATTGTTCGGACTAATACAAGCCGCAAATTTCCGCCATCGTTCCACACGTCAAAATTTTCATCCTGATTACCTGGATAGTTGGCGCTCCACTACTGTGCGTTTTTCGGGACAATTCTTGCCCCGCACAACCAATCTGTGGAACGGGTTATCGTCTGCGGTATTTCCGGACCGATACGACCTTCAAACCTTCAAGAAAAGAGCTTACTCCTTCCTAAAAGGCCGGCAACGCGTTTGTGACTCCTGAGTTGCAGACGTCACCCTCACGGGATTAATCGGGGTGGTGACATTCTGTATTCTTAACCCGTCACCACACGGATAGACATAAACTTTTAGTTCATAGTTCATTTATTCAGAAATAAGCATATGATTGCGAATGAATGTTTAACAATTTGCAGTAAAACAAAACATTAAAAAATAAAACCAAAAATATAAATAACATAATAATTTATAATCAAAAACAAATTAATTATATTTGTCATGACATGACAGAATACAAAAAAAATACATAAACCAAACGATAAATTATTAAGGCATGTCATGATTTAAAATATTATTCACAATTTTCATTATTATAACATAAGTTGTTAAGGATTTAATTACTGAAGTTGATAAATTCATTGATAGAACAATAGTTATTTTCAAACAGCACGTTCGTATCTAAATGCTGAAATACTAAATAATAATCAAAAAGACTAAAGAGATATCGTCTGGTCACGTTCCTTGAAATCTAAATATATTTAAATAGTTCAATTTCATTAAACAGGATCAGTTGAATCCCTACACTGAGTTGGATATTGTTATCTGTCTCTTAATTTATACTCAATTTGCAATATTATAAAGATTTATCGTACATCGAATAAATAAGTTATGCTTAGGTAATGAATTTGCAAGAAAGAAATAAATATTATAAATATACTATGGAGTTATTGGATAGGCATATAATGATATATATAAAAAATAACAATAATTCCACACTCGGTCGACTGATCTCAAACTAAATATACATATATATTTCTAAATACTTGGCATAATAACGTCCGTGTGGTGACGGATTAAGAATACATATTGTCCCCACCCCCATTCATCCCGTGGGTGTCGTAAGAGCTGACTAAGGCAGCAAACTACGCAGGACAACAACACTGCAAAGAAAAGGAAAACTTGACACAAACTCTATTTTTTTTTTTTTTTAACGTGTGGAAATCCCCTCGGACCGTCACCCCTCCGGGGTTTGCGGCGGGGTGGTGTGTCGGACTCGGACCGACTAAAACCACACGGTGTGCCACTCTGCGCCTGTAACAGGAGGGATCCGGGAACAGCTGTTGTTAAGACATCCGGACCCCTCCTAGCGCCAGCCCGCTCCTGGTGCGGGCTCCGTCTCAATGTTGTTGTTGTTCCTCTCTTTAGGCGACGTCCGGCACACGCGGACGCCGCCCCCTCGCGGCTGGCCAAACTAATGCGGGTGGAGGGGAAACCCACCCCGTCCACCCGCGGCCACACTCAGGGCGGCATGAGGCTGTGATAGGCGGGCCTCCGCCGCCCGGTTCGCCGGCGGCGGATCGGGTCCGAGTGGAGGTCGTCCTCCCGGGCCCTCTCCGCCGCCTCCTTCCGCGAGATTACTACCTCGCAGAAGGTTGCGACCGCGGTAAAACAACTGTCGCTACCGGCCATGGAGCGTACTACGGCCGGTAGCGAGAGATCCACTCCGATGACTGCAGTGAGGGCCCGGCGCTGCGCCGCCTATGCGGGGCAGACCGCCAGCGTGTGCTGGGCCGAGTCCTCACTGCAGTCGCAGTGGTGGCAGGCGGGACTCAGTTCCCTCCTAGCGACCGAGTGCAGGTACTTCCCGAAGCAACCGTGCCCGGAAAGCACCTGCGTCAGCCGGAAGGAAAGGGTCCCGTGCTGCCGCCCTGCCCACTCGGCGATGACCGGCTGGAGAGCCTCCACGGCGGCGAAGCCAGCGCGTGGAGTCTCCAGCCGGAACGACCAACGAGCCATCGTGGCAAACCCTATACCAACCCGTCTGGCCAGCGTGGTAGAGTAGGCCAAAACCTCCTTTCTAAGGAGAGGCCTATGTCCAGTAGTGGACTGTTAAAGGCTGTTGATGATAATTGATGAGGCATAATAATAAACTAGGCAAAACCTGTGCTATGGTAACCAGACTGCTGGTAAACATACTTATGTACTTCTAAATACATACATTTTGTAGATAAATTACACCCAGGCACAGAAGAAATGATAATGATTATTACACAATGATTTGTTCTGGGTGGGAATAGAACCCACAACCTCTCCTTTTTAAATACAATCACACAAGACAGTCACATTTATGAACGGTATCTTTTTCAATTTATTTCAAAAGATAATACGAATATTGACTGTGATATGCCTGTAATATACCACATCTCTATGCAGCACCAGATGCGACACTAAGACAGCGATAAATCATAGAAAAATATTTGTCATTTGAATTCAACAAATTTTCACCGGGACCAACTAGGACGTAAAGGCACATTTAAAATATCAAAATGAGATTCGGACGCAAACTTTCTAGGAATCTAAAATTGAATTTCACCGCGTCCCGAGAGCCATTGTTCCTTGGATTCAGACTAGTGTTAAAATGACAGTTGGCCCTCAACAAACAACTTTGTACTCTATTACGTGTATACGCAAAGTTGAAATTAAAATAGCTACATTTAGTTTTCTAGTTTGACGCTTTTTAATCGGATTGCATTTTCGAGACGTAGAGCAGGTATTTATCTGGCCAACTCCTTCTTCTAAAAAAGATATTTCTTAGTTTAACAGTTTGCAATATCTTTTACAGTAGCTGACATCTGTTTCGGTGGATGGAATAAAAAAATTGATAGAATAGTTCTCTGGGAAATGTTAAAGCATCAGGTTCTTTAAGAAGAAATTCTTTTAGTTCCTTCTAGTCCCTGGCTTTGTTTTATAGACATAGGTTAGAATTACTAATGTAAGAATAAAGATTAGGACCAGCGCAGACTGAGAGAAGAGCAGCTGAGATAATTGTAAAGAGTATACATGTTTGAACAGCAATTGTTTTAAAGTTTGTTTTCAAGCACCTTAAAATAATCTTCTCCGCTGATTTTAGACAAGATTATGATCTGTAGTAAAGATTTGGCTTAGAAGTTATAAATAGACTTTTATTGTTTCTGTGTTTTAAGTGTTAATTCTTTTTGAAGTGATAACTTCTTATGGGAGTGTAAACTGCTTCGTTACGTAACGCGTTACGGTGTCAGTCTGTCTGGCTTCACTTTCTCTCGTGGATACGGCAGCGGTAGGCAGGCTCCTCCTCTCTCACTCTAACCCACAGCGCTAGCCGTATTCCGAGGGACAGACGCTTTCAAAATTTAAGTAATAACCTAAAATTTCCTCAAGTTAAAAAATTTCTATATTAAATAGTTCAACTTACATTAGTTTAAGTTATCACTTCTGTCGTTTTTTTGAGACTAGTAGAAATGTAAAATATACGACGAATAAAGCCCGCCTTCTCATCTGGTAGTAAAACCACTTACTGAATAATTTCAACCATTAGCCAATAAAATGATTTTTTGAACTATAATCTAAATAGCTTATAAAGAGTTAATTTAACTGTTTCTAGGACAATTACAATGCAAAGAGAAGGAGAACATAAAACAAACTCCATACCAACCCGTCTGGTCAACGTTGTATAGTAAGCCAAACCTCCTTTTTAAGGAGAGGCCTATGTCGAGCAGTGGACTACTAAAGGCTGTTAAAGATGATGATACACCCGAATTAACCGTTATGCAGTTTTCATGTCATCTTAACAACAAGCTTCTCAAGGACGATATCCAAACAAAACATAATTGCGAAATTAAGGTACTTATGTAGTCAATACGCGATTACCACGCATTTGGAATGTGCTTATACAGCGTATGTAGACGTTACGTGGTTTGAATTAGCCTGGAATGATCATCCTCTCAAGCTGTTTACAAATTCCGTTCCTTACTTTTCTTATCTGTCAAGTAAAAAGGCGTTTGATTTTTTAGTGATTCAGTTCTTAACGCATCAAAGATAATATTATATAAAAAACTTAAAACATTATGCAAATAGATGTCAGTGGAATTAATTTGATCTTCTCTCTGGGTTTTCCGTCCGTGGTCGTGGGTTCGACGCATATCGATTTTTTTATATTGAAATGAAATCATTTATAATATTTTATATAAGTATTTTCATCAGCAGTGTGGTTACTATTGTAAGAGCTCTGTTCAAACTTATGTAAGGTGATTTTATGACATACATATGATGGAATAACGAGCTCCGAGGTCATAATAAAGTTATTATTTGATGGCTACTCATCTTCGCAAATAAAATTTCCGAATAATTACGTTTATTAAACCGGCGTAACATAACGAATAGAGTAAAAAGCGACGATATGATATGATAGCTTAATACTGGTTTTGTGTGAGGCGTAGTTACTCCCTTAGTCGACTCTTACGACACCCACGGGATAAGTAAGGATTGTGACAGTCTATTCTTAAAAAGAAGCATGGTTCTACTACTGTAATATTTTAAATCGTTAAATCGCAGACAAATTTAAATAGAATAAACAACATAGATAGATTGAGGATGATGATGATAAGAGGTGAATATTTATGTCTTGCATCTATTATCGTCGTAACCACCAATAATACCTTACAACAGATACAAAAAAAAACAATTGTTATCAGATTTTTTTTAAATATTCTCTTCAATATTTGTGTACAAGATTGAATCTGTGATTGAGCAGTAAAAGAAATATTTATTGTATCAAACTCTGACACACTACAAACAAAGTCTCCACGAAATAAATAATTCACGTACATCTGTAAATATGTACATATTTATGACGGATGTTTTTTTGCTGTTTGGTTTTTCAGCGCACTGTTTTTGACAGATCACGCGTAATTCGTGGCATGTGTCAAAATTAAACTTGTGTGGATTTCATTGCCATTTCATTATGGTCAGACTAACAAACGAACAAAGATTTCAAATCATTGAATTTTATTATCAAAATCAGTGCTCTGTTATGTTGTGTTTTGCGCACTTCGATCATTTTATGAGCGTCGAGCAGGCTATTCTATTTATATAAAATATGTTATTTAGCTGGTACCCGCGACTTCGTTCGCTTGTAATTTGATAAGCGCTACCTTAGTGGTGTAGTACGGTACGCGACTGCAGTCCATGAGGTCTCGAGTTTGGTTTCCGGACCAGGCAAAAATTTATAGGGTTTTTCTGAAAGGAAAATAACATGAGGTTCTCCTTACATAGACAGCTACCTGGGAGTGAAATATTATCAAAATAGTTCCAGTCCAGTCCGCTTTGAAGATTACCTGGAACCAAAAGACAGACAGATAGACAAAAAATATCTTAACTGGTTTTTAAGCCTAGGTATGGTGCAAATAACCGTGAAAGCATGAAAACAATCAATAAATTTGACATTACAAACATATACTTCAATTTTATTTATTTGTATAGATTTTATTTTGAATTTAAGGACTTCAGCAATTAGATGTAGAATCAAATGTATATGAATAAAATATATATTTTTTTGTTATCATCATCATCATCAACAGCCTATAATAGTCCATTGCTGGACATAGGCCTCTCCTTAGAAAGGAGGTTATGGCCTACTATATATTTTGTTATCAAGTCGTCTGATTCCAAATTTATCAGAGACTATACAATGATATGGTCACGTTATAAGGGGGAGCCTATTGTCGTCAAACGCGTACTGTAAGATATATGGAAATGAAAATTATTTTAGAACAATGGAAGGGACTTTGGGTAAGAATGACAGTATCTAATGGCAGAATAAGGATGTGGCTTATACGCATGGATTGGGGAGTGTCAGTAATATTGACTGCTTCGGTGGTGCAGTGGTAGCGTATGCGACTGATGTGCTAAGGTCTCGGGTTCAATTCTCGGGTCGGACTAAATGTTTGTATGATCTGCAAATATTTGTTTCGGAGTTTGAGTGTTTTCTGTATATAAAATGAATGTATTTCCAAAAATATATATATAAGTATTATATCAGTCAATCTAGCTTTTATAGTACATGTGCTTTGCTTAGTTTGAAACTAGATGGCGTTGTGTGTCAGATTATTATATTTTATTATTTATAGTTTAAATGGGTTAAGATTGCATACCTGTAACTCGTACTGGCTGTTATCAGAAGTGAGCTCAAGAAACAATACGAGTAGGATAAGTACCTAATTTAAATAAAAATATGTGGTGATGGATTAAGAATACAGAGTGTCACCTATATTCACTACTCATGTCGTGGGTGGGTGTCGTAACAGCCGACTAAGGGAACAAACTACACAGGACAATAGCATTGCAAAGAGAAGGAAAAGTTGATACAAACCCTGTACCAACCACTCTAGCCAGCGTGGTATAGTAGGCCAAAACCTCCTTTCTGAGAAGAGGCCTATATCCAGTAGTGTACTATTAAAGGCTGTTGATGCTGATGACGACGCCTCATGATGGAAAACAATAAAACTAAATAAATATATTATAATAATATGTCGTTCATCTGACAAACTGTGTTCTTTATTCCTTAATGTACTCTTAGGATTAGTGCTTTTTCTTTAATTTTTTATGACTGATAGGCTGATAATGAATTTAAAAAATGAAGTAAGATTTAAAAAGAGTGATGGTAATCTGTATCCTTAAATCCACATACTACCAGAGCAATCGAACTTTTCTTTTCCTTCTAGAACAGGACGATTAAATTTTATATTCGTTGTTTACTTCAAGAATCAAACAAATATATAAATACAAATACATATATACCGTACTAGTTATTATCCAAAACTAAATACAAAGTTATATTAATACCGCCGAAGCATAAAATGTGGCTACCCTCAGGGACACTGACAATTTTGTGTACTTCAAACTCAAAAGTTAATGGAACTTCGGTAACTTATACTTTCATGCTTTATCAAGAATTCATGGTTGCGAATTATTCTAGATTATTTTTTATAAAAGTTTTTTAATGAATTTTGATTAACTTCCAAACACACTTTGTATTTGATATATGTTTTTTTATGTTAGAGGGGGCAAGCAAGCAGACAGGTCACCTGATGGAAAGTGACCATCGCCGCCAATGAAAGTCTGCAACTCAGGAGTCACAAACGATTCGCCGGCCTTTTAGGAAGGAGTACGCTCTTTTCTTGAAAGTTTAACGGACGTATCGGTCCGGAAATTCCGCAGACGATAACCCGTTCCACAGATTAGTTGTGCGAAGCAAAAAGTGTCTCGAAAAGCGCACAGTAGTTTAGCGCCAGCCATCCAGGTGATAAGGATGAAAATTTTGTCGTGTGTAACGATGGCGGAATGTTGCAGCTGGTATTAGTCCGAATAATTTCTCGGAGCACTCTTCATGATATATGAGATAGAGAATGCAGTAGGCAGGAGCAGCAGGAGTACATAAAATACGAACAAACCAATAATAATTTTATCTAAAGCGATTTAAAGAAAATATATTAAGTTTCTACTGATGTTAATCAATAGTCCATAAATGTATAATTTTATTTGTAGACAACACTTGTTCAAGGTGAATTCTTTGATGGTATAGTAGAGTAAGCAGACGTGGGCATACCGTCATCGCGGCGGTAAGACCTGTTATGAAGGATTGGCAGGTGATCACTGGGAAAGTATGTTTCGGGGATCACCTGTGTCTGATCCGCAAGGAGCCAACACCTGAGTGCCACCACTGCGATGGTCGGACCGTGGATACGGCGCTCCACACGCTGGCAGAATGCCCGGCGTGGGTGGAGCAGAGGCGAGACCTCGTGGCGGCCATTGGAGTGGGAGTTCTCTCGTTCGTTCGAGTCTGACATTGCCACCGGTAAGTGGTAAGTGGTATCCGCACCGACTGCTTACCCTTTTTTGTTATTTTATACATGTTAATAGAATGAAGCTCTATTTTTTTAATTTTTACGTACACTCGCTTTTCACTTGTTACTTAAATATCGTCTTTTCACTCACGGGTTTGCTAGAAAAGAACTTAACTATGGCTTAAACTCGCCTTTGTGTGCAGTATTCTTTTTATTATATTTATGTATTATTACTAATAATAATATTCTACCATGTTTACACAAAGCCAGTCCCAAACTAAGCAGCTCTTTTACTATGAAAGGTTGATTGACCGGATAGAATACTTTTATACTTTTTTTTCTATACATACATACATAGTATGCATAGAAAACACCCAAACTCCGAAAGATATATCTGCAGATCATAGTTAGGAACATTAGTTCCGACCCGGGAACCGAACCCGAGACTTACGCCCACCGAGGCAGTCGTTATAATTTGTAAACGTTTTCATGTACAAAAAGACTAAATAAATAAGAGTTACGGGGCTTTGTTTGTTCTTGTAAGCAATTAATGCACGGAAAAGGTGAAAATACGTTTTAAAATTAATTAAATACATTATCATACGTTTATCATTTCGACATAAAACCTTTTAAACACGTGCTCGTTACCAAAATTAAGAACTTAAGCCAGTCTTACTTAAGAAGGTATTTACTTAGAATCACTTGTATCAAGATTACTCATGACAAATATCCAGTACTGCAGACCTACAGAAATAAAATCACGATATTGTCCACTAGGGTCTTACAGTAACCTGAACTAAATAAATACGATTATCGTAATATTGCTGTATCACGCCACTGAATGCATCCTCGCCTTAACACGCTGTCCCAGGCACCACCTATCAGAAACGCTTCGTCAGAAAATATTCAAATGCATGTTATAAAAGAACCACAGTCACACCCTAAGGGCTACGTGACTTATCATATACGACCCAGTTTTCTATGAAAAGGTATGTTTTTCGAACCCCGTGAATTATACATGTTATATTGAATCATATTTTAAGTCAACTTATAACAAGCTAATACGAACAAGTGCTTACAGGTCTGTATTTAAGGGTGAATATTGCTTACAACTCGTGGAAAGTGACCCAAGAGATAAATGTTTTTGGTTTAAAATAAAAACACTGATTCAAATTACAATGTCGTAATTTATGATGTCCATTAAACAGACTACGCAGGACAACAGCACTGCAAAGAGAAGGAAAACTTGAAACAAACACTATAGCAACCCGTCTGTTCAGCGTGGTATAGTAGGCCAAAACCTCATTTCTAAGGAGAGGCCTATGTCCAGCAGTGGGCTATTATAGGCTGTTGCTGTGATGATGTGATGTGATTGAACAAAGTATTAATAAAGTTTCATTTTAATCTAGAAGGTACAAAGGTGAATGATAAATTATGACAGACTTTTTGATATGTAGTACCTTTCTTCTCGCTCTTTTGCAAGGGAAGTGATTTGATAGGAAGGTGTAATAGATAGCCGGAGAAAATAATAATAACTTTACACATCTCACACACGGCTGTCTGATCCCAAACTAGGCAGAGCCTGTACTATGGTAACCAGACTGCTGATAAACATACTTATATATTTTTAAATACATACATATTATAGATAAATTACACCCAGATACAGAACAAATGACCGTGCTCATCACACAATAATTGTCCTGGGTGGGTGCTAGATTTGGATATCAGATTGTAGGTGAGATGTACTCGTAAGATGTCGGTATACATCATATGAGACTAGTGGCTTGCTTGTTTTTTTCTAGTTTTTAATTCATGTAATTTAAGACTATTTATTTTTTTATTTTTCTTTTTTTGGGATATTTGCAGGGGGCAAGCGAGCAGACGAATCACCTGATGAAAAGCTACTTCCGCCGCCCATGAACGACTGCAACTCAGGAGCCACAAGCGCGTTGCCCCCATTTTCACCCCCTTAAAGTATGATTTCTGGGATAAAAACTATCCTATGTCCTGTTCCGGGTATTGTGGGTTAGATCCCCACATGAGACAACACTTTGTGTGATCCACAAATTGTTGTCCTGAGCCTGAGTGTTGTTTGTGTCCATAACATGTATGTTTGTTAAGTCCCCCGCGAGACAGCATGTATTCCTAGTTCAGGAAAAGTCTTTTTAAAAAGAAAGAGTTTTTGGTGGAACCTGATGGTATACTTTTTTCAATCCAGTGACTAAAAAATCATGCTTTAAAACGATAAATTGAACTCTACGACGGAACTAAATGCTAATGGCAGGCAGTTAAGTAAATTAAGCGAATTAATTACAAGATTCAGTAATACATATCAATTTGGATAACTGCCATTATACATTCGGAACATTTGTCAGTGTGATTTTTATCTTGTACATTACAATAATTCTTTACATTGACGACATTACGAAAATTTTACATTACCATACTCATCTGTAGATCCAATTTTAAGATAATCCCAAAATCCAATTTCTGAATCCCAAACCTCATCAGCTGCTAATAACAAATCTTGTGAACAAAAAAGGCATGGAAAGGCAAAAATATATTCGACAACGATATTGTTACCTGGTGAAGGCATTTGAAAGCGTTAAGTAAAAACCAGTGTCTAAGTTTTGGATAGAAGTTTATGTAATTTCCTTCGTACTTCTCTTGCTTACTAATTTGGCCTTTTGTTAGATAAAAAAAATAATGGATCGCCGTCCCCTTTGAAAACTAATTAAAATTTTAGCGTTGTCTAAATTTGACGGTAGAATTATTCTGAATGCTCAGCGACTTTTACTGATTTTAAAGATATAGGAACTCAGTTAGTTGGTTAGTTTTATCTATGTAAAGTTCTTTTGATTAAATATTTGCTTAAAGAAATAATTAAGAAACTTAATAACACTGAAATTTGTAAATCAGAGAGATTTACTGCTAAATTCAGTTTGAGTCAAGACTTTCATGAAACTTGTACCTATTTGAATAAATATAGAACAGACTTAATTAAAGGAATTACAGGCACAGAGAGTACTTCCTTTTGTAACTCCCATATAAGTAATAATAAAATTTATTTATTTCATTACCGCCATTCCAAATACCTTAATTACGTAACCGCCTACTGTTTAATTTCCTCAATTGTTTCTATAAAAATATCTGGAAAACATCTCTTTGAACAATAAAATTGGTCATTGAGTCACTATCGGAAAATTGTTTTTAAACTCCCTTGATGTTTTTGAAGCCCTGTTCAGCGATATCCCACGCTATTGGAAGGGATTGAATTTCTTCTTTTTTTTTTTTAACGTGTGGAAATCTCCTTGGACCGTCACCCCGCCGGGGCTCTCGTTCGGCGGGGCGGTGTGTCGGACTCGAACCGACTAAAACCACACGGTGTGCCCTCTTTGCGCTTCCAGTTTAGGAGGGGTCCAGGTAGTTATCGCCTTCTGGACCCCTCCAAGCGCCGGCCCGCTCCTGTTGCGGGCTCCGTCTCAAAATGTTCCTCTCTTTACGCGATGTCCGGCACACGCGGACGCCGCCCCCTCGCGGCTGGCCAACTAATGCGGGTGGAGGGGAGAACCCATCCCGTCCACCCGCGGCCACACTCAGGGCGGCTTGAGGCGCAGGTGAGCGCGCCTCCGCCGCCCGGTTCGCCGGCCGCGGATCAGGTCCGAGTGGAGGTCGTCTTCCCGGGCCTTCTCCGCCGCCTCCTTCTGCGAGATTACCTCCTCGCAGAAGGTTGCGACCGCGGTAAAACAACTGTCGCTACCGGCCATGGAGCGGTCCTCATTTCACCCTACAGTAACCCTACAGAGACAAGGGCAAAATCCGGGGACCCCTTCTCCGGAGTTAGAAACTCCGGTAACTTTACTCACTCTGTGATAGCTACGAAATGAAATAACCGAAGTGCTTTACACCTATTTTCTGTGAAGCCGTTCTATCTCTCTGGTCGAGCTGGCCCATTCGTGCTGAAACGTGGCATTTCAACGGCAGTGGCTTTTGTTTTACAATTTTTGTCTGTGTTCAATATACCAGTTGTTTAGTATTTATAGGTCCTATGTCCCTATGACCCTATGCGCCAATCCTTATAACAACGGATGGATAGGCAGACAGACTTATCAAAGGTATAAGAGTGCATAGTTAGGAATGTGAAACTTGAAATGGTGGTCTTGGGCAGTCTTCGTCAAACAGCTAAAAATTGAACGTCTGTAAAGTGAGAGATATTAGCAGTTCGTCTTTGCGGTATAAAAAGTTCTAAAATTTTCGCTTGTTGTATAAATCGTTGTTGCTTAAATCAAAATATTTTTTGGGTATTCCCGGAACACTGGAACCTAAAATGATAATTTTTCCACTCACATCAACAGCCTTTAATAGTCCACGGCTGGACATAGGCCTCTCCTTAGAAAGGAGGTTTTTCCACTACAAGATCAAAATAACCTTTTCTGTAAGTCTTCACGTCTACGATTTAATAGGAAGGCCTTACCTAGAATAATATGTTAATGTAAATATACGTAAAAAAACATATCGACGGTCTTGATAACACATCCTAACTGAGAATTTTGACTGGCCTGATGACCTAGTGGTTAGTGAGTCTGACTTCTAAGCTAGAGGTCGTGGGTTCGATTTCCACCCAGGACCAAAAATTCTGTGATGAACACATTATCTATAATATGTATTTAAAATTATAAAAGTATGTTTATAAGTAGTCTGGTTACCATAGTAGAGGCGGTGCATTGTTTGGAATCATACGGTCACGTAAGATGTGTGACATTTTTTTTTCTTTTTCTTTTCTTTTTTTAAAGAGATAACTCCCGCACTAGGCATAAATCCTGTGTCGCGGGGGATTTTACAAACATACATGAAACGGACACGAAGTACACCCAGACTCAGAATAACAATTTGTGGATCACACAAAGTGTTGTCTTAAAACAGGACATAGGATAGTTTTTATCCCAGAAATCATACTTTAAGGGGGTGAAAATAGGGGCAACGCCGTTGTGGCTCCTGAATTGCAGGCGTTCATAGGCGGCGGTAGTAGCTTTCCATCAGGTGATTCGTAACAACACTCTCCGTAATAGGAAGCGGCGCTGCGACCGCTTAAACCACTACGCCATCCGTGCAGTTTTTAATTCTTTATTCTTACTATTTTTAGTTTATGGTCTCAATTTATATTTCAGTGCAATTTTTCCAAATCCTTTTTCAAGTACTGTTCCATTTCGAATTTCTGTAGCGATAGCTGTAAGGACACTGGTTTATGAGCACCGTTGCCGATGGGGGTTTCATCAAACCGACCGTACCTTTTGGTATATTCATTTCCTTTCAGTTTCTCTCTTCACAGTAACCGAATTACGACTTACAAATTTATAAAATAATGATATAATTGTTTACAGTTAATAAATAAATATATAAAATCATTCCTTTTTTAATTTCTTACTTAACTTTTTCCAGTTTCTGTAACAAACCAAGAAGATTTTACCAGAAGTTATTAGCACTTCTCCGTAGATTTCTATCGACAGTCCACCGCTTATATCGTTATATAAATGTTATTTACATTTACATTACATTACATTTACTTGGGTTACGCGGCGCCCCAAGATTAAATATTTGCGTCTGACAAAACCTTATATTAATAGGAAGAGTGGTGGGCTGACTAACGCCTAGAAACTAACTAATTATTTTTTAGCTTTTAATTCTGTATATCTACGTGATCATAACCTCTTTTAAATAAAACGATTTAACTTAACAAAAAAAAAACACCTATAATAATAATATTCCACCACATTCATACAACGCCATCTAGTCCCAAACTAAGCAGAGCTTGTACTATGGGTACTAGACAACTGATATAAATACAAATATACTTTTTTTTGTAAATATATACTTATTATACATAGAAATACCCAGACCAAATCAACCATTAAATGTTCATGCACACAAATGTTTGACTTGAGCGGGAATCGAACCCGCGACCTTTGGAATAGCAGTCCGTTACACAAACCACTACGCCATCCGGTCTTCATTATAGTATCATTAATGATTTCAAGTTATTTATTTTTTGATAGCTTTTCGGTTTAAATGTAGTTACAATAATTAGAAAGAAACAATTTTAACGACATCATCAAAATATATGAAAATTATCCCTTCCCCTAATTGAAACTCCGGCCCTCTATAAATCTCGGTTCACCGGCCTCAGTTTAATAAAGTCGTTTGAGTTTTAGAAGATTCCGTATATATTGAGTTTTATCTGGGGTAACAAACGACTGGATTACTATAGATTTCTCGAACTGATTTACTGGCAGTTAGGTAGGACTGTGGCTTGGGTCTCCGGGATGTTCAGATGATACTTTATGATAGTTTTGCTGATAACTTCGGGTGTCGATTGCGGTGAATTTATGTCCTTTGAATAGTTTAGGTTTGTATGTCTTTTGTTTAGCTCCGTAATTGGTTGTTGTTGGATGTTGGGTCTGTCTGATATAGTTATTCTTGAGAGTAGCTAGGTTATAGACATTTAAAGTATAGTTACTGACTGCTATCCCCGAGGTCGTGGGTTCGGTTCCTATGTAGGACAAATAAATGCATTACGAGCATGGTCTTATGTTCTGTGTCTGGGTGTAATTTATTTATAATATAAACGTATTTAGAAAATGTATAAGTTTGCTTATCAACAGTGTTGTTGCCACAGTATAGGCTCTGCGTATTAAGAGATCAGATAGCCGTGAGCGAGATGTGTGAAGTAATAATAATAATAATAATATTCTACCACATTGACACAACGCCATCTAGTCCCAAATTAAGCAGAGCTTGTACTATGGGTACTAGACAAGTGATGTAAATACATAAATACTTTTTTTTTGTTGTAAATACATACATATTATACATAGAAACACCCAGACCAAATCAAACATTAAATGTTCATGCACACAAATGTTTGACTTGAGCGGGAATCGAACCCGCGACCTTTGGAATAGCAGTCCGTTACACAAACCACTACGCCATTCGGTCTTCCATTAATAACAACCTTATATATCTTCCACACGGCCGTCGAAGTTATTATGTAGTAGTTTTAAGAGAACTGTAATTCAATTATTTAAATAGAAGGATGGTAAAAAATTTTTAGTCTCTAAACATTTCTTTTACTTTGAGTAAAGGTATTGATTCTAATTTACTGGAAAATCATTAGTTAGCTATGTTTACGGCTAGATATTTGTAAATTAAACAGTATTTAGTAAATTAATTGGTTAACAAATGCTGAAGTATTTTACGAAACAGCTTCCAGTGAAATTTCGCATACGTAAACATTTAATTCGCTAATAATTTTGGTAAATGTTTATCAAATTACTTACAAAACTTTTGCGGTCCTTGAAAAATCTCTTTATAGAGATTCTGTGAAAAGCTCAAACATTTTTAATTTACTTTTTCTATGTTTTTAAATAAGAATTATTGAGTCCAAACAGTTACCATTAAGTAATTTTTATGATAAAAAATTAAGAACATGATTTATTAAACTTTCAAGTCATATGAAACTCAAGGATCAGATAGATTTCTTCAGCCAATAAATTGGCTATTGGGTATACAAATTCTCAAATATAGAAGCATATTATAGTTGGTGTTTTTCAATCAAAACGAGTTGCTTAGCTTAATTAAAACCAGACATAGAGAAAGAAAGCTATGGAAAATGAGAGATGTTCAGGAGGGAGTCGTATCTTTTTTTAAACTATAGGGTGCAGCGATACAGATCACTTGACGGTAAGTGACCATCGCCGGTCATTAAAACCTACAACTCAACAGTCATAAGTGCGTTGCCGCCTTTCCCTAGTTATTCCTAGTGGGGGGAGGTCACTAATAGGTTTTTTTATGGTAGAGGGGGCAGGCAAAGAGACTGGTCAACTGATGGAAAGTGATCACCGCTGCCTATGAACGCCTGCAAGTCGGGAGTCACAAGCACGTTGCCGGCCTTTGAGGAAGGAGTGCGTTCTTTTCTTGAAGATTAAAAGGTTGTATCGGTCCGGAAATACCTTAAACGAGTGTTGACGAGGGAGTGAATGAGGTCACTGGAGAGTGACCTCATTCACTCAACATCGGTTTTCTGTGAGGTTGTAGTATCACACCGGTCGAGCCGGGCCGAACCGATATTTGTATCGAAATATGGGAATATATATATAAATATATATAAAACAATACAAACAACAATAACATTTTCTGTAAGTCTTCACGTCTAAGATTTAACAGGAATGGCTTACCTAGAATAATATGTTAATGTAAATATACGTACGAAAACATATTGACGGTGATGATAACACACCCTAACTGATAATTATTAAGTTGTAAAAAATATTATTTGTAAATAATTTGATATACACATACCAAAATTATTAGCAAATTAACTTTTACCGATACGACCTTCAAACCTACAAGAAAAGTGCGTACTCCTTCCTGAAAGGCCGGCAACGCGTTTGTGACTCCTGAGTTGCAGACGTTCATGGGCGGCGATGGTCATTTTCCATCAGGTGACCCGTCTTGGCCTACTATACCATGCTGGCCAGACGGGTTGGCATAGGGTCTGTGTTACCTGTTACAGGCGCAGAGTGGCACACCGTGTGGTTTTAGTCGGTCCGAGTCCGACACACTACCCCGCCGCAAACTCCGGTGGGGTGACGGTCCGAGGGAATTTCCACACGTTAAAAAAAAAAAAAAAAAAAGGTCTGTGTTAAGTTTTCTTCCTCTATGCAGTGCTGTTGTCCTGCGTCTTTTGTTCCCTTAGTCGACTCTTACGACACCCACGGGATGAAAAGGGGTTGTGACACTCCGTGTTATTAATCCATCACCACACGAATCACAGTAAGAACGCTCAAGCTTAATTACAGTAAGAAGCAAATACTGTAGTTATAAAGATGTTTTTTTTTTAGATATGTATACTATTCCGTCCTACATTAAAAAAAGTAACTTTATTAAATTACACAATAACTAAACTATAACTTAATGAAAGCATCAACCTTATTAATCATACCTGGTTTGTAATTTTCTTTTCAATTTCCACCTAGTCCTTACAACGCCCCTCTCATTTTTCTTCAAATTTAATTCAGGAGTTTCTAAGACACGTATATTGTTCGTTGTAGACATCGTTTTAATTAAATATTGCTTGCCTTGTAACGCCCATTATAATTATTTCTCTTCTGTTTCTCCTTGGCCTTGTGTTAGTATCGGCAAGTTTTACGTTATTAACAACACGTGCTCATGAAATTGCTATTATATTTCAGAGAAAACGAACAGACTGTTTTGTTTATCATTTTAGTATATTCCTAACATCAACAGCCTATAAAAGTCCACTGCTGGACGTAGGCCTCTCCTTAGAAAGGAGGTTTAGGCCTACTATGACACGCTGCCCAGACGGGTTGGTATAGGGTTTGTTTCAAGTTTTCCTTCTTTTTGCAGTGCTGTTGTCCTGTGCAGTTTGTTCCCTTAGTCGGCTCTTACGACACCCACGGGTTGAATAGGGGTGGTGACATTCCGTATTCTTAATCCATCACCACACGGATTCCTAACAGTAGACGCCATATAAATCGTCTTACCTGCAGATGATAAGATAAGAATTCTTAAATCTTAAATTTAGAACAGGAAAAAGAAAGTAAAAAGAATTATACAGGAAGCTGTCGAATTTAGACCGTTTTGAGTGTTACTGCAAACCTCGGATGGGGCACACACAGAAATCTTACTAATTTTTGAAGTTAAAACTTCTTTAGGCGCGTTGTGCATTTTTGAACAACAAACAAAATAATGTATTTTTTGAAATGGGAAAAACCATTGAACTCGCGACACTGTTACCGTTACCGACACCTCTGTATATAAGTATCCACATATATTGGCCACATATAACACGAGAGTTGACTTTGGGTTTAAATATATTAAAAATATAACTAAATATAGTATAAACATATATTGTGTATTCAAGTATACAAATTTTCACTTCTGTCGGCACTCCCGGAGTGCCACTGTGTTTTTCTTTCTTATGGCACAGGGAGCAAACAAGCAGACGAATCACCTAATAATGAGTTCCTACAGCAACCCATAGACACTTGCAGCTCAAGAGTCACCAGTGCGTTGTCGCCCTTTGAGTTCCCTCCACTAGAATCAGAAAGAGGAGCCCTAACACCCCTTGGGTTTAGACTCCGATAAACTCACTCAATCCGTGAAAAACCATCAAGGAATTCTTTGGTGGCTTTTCCCCGATTGAATGTGGTAACACTCGTTTAAACAATTGCTTGTCACCGGTTTGCTGTGAGGCCGTGGTATCACTCCGATCGAGCCTGGCCCATATGTACCGAAGCGTGATTCCCCCACGGTATTGCATGTTCATACGCTTACGTGTCATCATCGTCATCATCAACAGCCTTTGATAGTCCACTGCTGAATATAAACCTCTCCGAAGAAAGGAGGTTCTGGCTTTGCTTGCTTGCGTGCACGCTTGCGTGTAAGTGTAGCAAAATCAGAATCAAAATTTCCCAAGTAACTTTGTTCAATATATTCTGCACTAAAAGTAATATTTCAGCGCTGAGGCTCGAAGCAGACTAATTTAAACCAACGCACAGCTAATCGGCGTTGATCAAAGAGTTTTCAATCGCCAAACTTGTTTCTCGTTTCACCCCCCTTTAATCACTATCCACGATAATGTAGGATAATGTAGCTATATCGAGGCACAAGTTTTTTATTGATTTGAATATATTTTACAAATAGCTTCTGCTCGCAGTTAATTATATTTCGGAATAAAAGTAGCCCCTATTGCAGACTTTGTGCCTAATTTCATCGAGATCCGTTTCACCCCCTTTAATCACTACATACGCTAATTAACCACGATAATGTAGGATAACATAACTATATCGGGGCACAAATTTCAATTGATATCAATTTTGAATATATTTTACAAATAGTTTCTGGTCGCAGTTAAGAAGGTCGATTGGTTAAGATGTCGAACGCGGTGGATGTGAAATAATCTCACATTAGGCCCTGGCGTCATTAATATCAAAATCTTTTTATGGGATACCAGATGGATCGCCTGATGGTAAGTGATGGTCAGTGACAGCACTGATGGACACCCACCGGACACTTTAAAGCCTCCAAAGGGGGATTTGATAGACAATTTAATATGTCCTTCAGACTTTAATAAGCTTACCAGCATTATTTATACTAAAATTTTCTCCATAGACACGTGTAGATGTAGATAGATAACCTATCTAATGCAAAGTGGAAGTCCATGTCCAATAAGATTAAATTAATTAATTATTTGTGATTTCGATCTGAAACTAAGGCTTCCGAAATTAAATAAAAGTATCAAAAATTTAAATATCAATAAATTAGACATTAAGAAATTTATGGAATATAAAAATAAAATGAAAGTTAAAAGATAAATTCGAGCGAATTTCAAAGCATAGATCACAAGACAGCCAACATCCAATAAGTTCGAGAATAAACTGAAAATAATGAGTTCTCTAAATGCAAATACAATTCACATGAAATTTATCTTTTAAACGGCCTAAGAGAGCCGTTTCCGTCTAACAATCGAATAATTTACTTTTCAAGACAAGTTAAGCACCCAAACTTTTTTATTTTAAGGAAAATAAAATGTCTGAAATAAGTTGTTACTTTGTTAAGGACGGTATTTATGTAGAAAATGTATTAAAAGATAATAACATGTTTTGTTTATTTTAAATAATTGAATTATTATAATTAGAACACTAAATAACGAAGTAGGAAGGTACCACTACTATAATAATAACCTCATACATCTCACACATGTATGTCTGATCCTGTTTTTTTTTTCCGTTCGGAAATCCCCTCGGATTCCACCTATCGGATACCACCTATGTCGGACTCGAACCGACTAAAACCGCACGCCGTCTCGGGTACTAATAGCCGGGGAACCAGGTATACCCTAGAAAGGAAGTCCCTGGTGTGTATGTCTGATCCTAAACTAGGCAGAGCCTGTACTACGGTAACCAGACAGCTGATAAACATACTCATTTACATACATATTATCGATAAATTACCCCTAGACATAGAATAAATGATCATGTTTAACACACAAATATGTATCCAGATTGGGAACCATATATTATCCGTGACCTTAAAATTCAGGAGTCAGGATAGGGAATGTGCCTTTTGGTTATTGAACCCTAAAGGCCCGTTTTTTGATATTGCGTACATGAGCTTGCTCATTACAATTGATCCTACCGTGTGCAATTTAAACCCATACACTGAATATACGTCATTCATTCATTCCTTTACTATCCCTTCCGTCACCTGTGCTCTATGCCATTCATAATATTTATTCATAGTCCTGTTATATCAACAGTGACAGGTGTCAAGGTGGATAATTTATAGCCCCGTGTCGTGTAAAAAAAATCCTTTGCCACACTCATTAGCCACGGCTCTCAGCTGCACCCTCTGTGGTAACTTTTCTGAACATTTCGCGTTGAAAACTGTTTTATTTGAATAGGAACGGACTGAGTGCTACCTGCAGATGAAATGCAGACACCCGAGATTTAATTCAAAAATATAATTATATAATTTTTTTCTCACTATATGATTTCGTCTCGGATTTTGTTAACATAAAAGAAATATAAACAGATAGACACTGAGTAGCTCTCAGTGTCTATCTGTTTATATTTCTTTTGCATTATAGTAAGGCAGTAGTAAGGCAAGTAAGGCTTTTGCATTATAGTCTGGATGTAGCTGGCAAGTTGTAAAAAGTATTTTAACAAAAACTATTTACTGACGTTATGATTTTTGAAACAAAGGTGTGTCTTTTAAGCAAACAAGTAATAAGAAAGGCCTTACTGTAGACATTACTTCATAGAATATTGAGCTATTTCAGATAGTCCACTATCAATAATTGAGAGTAGATTGCTGCCTTATTCTTTCTTCAATTGAGTAGTCTTGATGTGGCAGAGCTTCGGTTCATCATCATCAGCCTATCGCAGTCTACTGCTGGACATAGGCCTCTCCCATTACACGTCACTTAGATCGATTTTGAGCTTCTCGCATCCAGCTCCTGCCAGCCATCTTGCGCAAATCGTCACTTCACCTGGCCTGTGGGCGTCCTACACTACGTTTGCCGAGACGTGGTCTCCACTCAAAAGCTCGTTTTCCCCAAAGGTTATCGGTTCTGCGGCTAATATGGCCAGCCCACTGCCACTTCAGCTTGCTGATCCGGTAGAGCTTCGGTTACAACAAGATAACGCTAAATGCCACATAGCGTGAGAAATCATCAATTTATTGCAGGAAATATTCGAAGTTTGCACAATTTTTGATGATCTATACGATCTGTGAACAACTTTCTTTAAGGATCTGTAAAGCTCTATGCTGATATACTACATATGTCATACTACTTGGAACTTAACATACGCCCCGTTATTGCCGATATCCGATTCCGTTTGCTCGAAAAAGGGATTGACAGTTTCACTTTTGTTTCGTTTTTGCCCGAAATCCTATTTAAACACAAATTACATACAATTATCTCTAATATATTTAATCAATAATATAAAATAATAGTTTGTCCATGTAGTGACGGATTAAGAATACGGAATGTCACTACGCTAATTAATCCGACTAGGGCGCAAAACAACGCAAGACACCAGCACTGGAAAAAGAAGGAAAACTTGACACAAAACCTGTACCAACCCGTCTGGCCAGCGTGGTATAGTAGGCCAAAATCTCCTTTCTAAGGAGAGGCCTATATCCAGCAGTGGACTATCAAAGGCTGTTGATGTGATGTGATGTGATGTGAAAAAATAATAATATTGTACCACATTTACACAACGCTATCTAGTCCCAAACTAAGCAGAACTTGTACCATGGGTAATAGAGAACTGACAAATACATTTAGACTTTATTTTGGAAATACATACATATTATTAATATTATTATTATACATAGGAACATCCAGACCAAATCAAATATTAAATGTTCATCCACACAAATGTTTAACTTGAGCGGGAATCGAACGAGCGACCTTCGGAATAGCAGTTCGTTACACAAAAGACTACGCCATCCGGTCGTCTAATCATTACGGAAGTTAGTATTATTCTTACTATAATAAATGTAGTATAATCCTAAGGGCTCGTTGTTAGGAATGCGAAACCCTTAAGACAAAAGTACTCAGCTGACGTAATCATGTCGTAGAAAGCTTGGAACTAAAAGATTTGTTAAAAGTCTTTTTACTTACACAAAGATCCGGCGGAACAAAATGACGGAAATGAATCCGGACCCTGGAAGTCTGGGACAGAGCTCGTTACCACTGGACTAATGAGCCAGTTAACCTTTTTATAAAAGCTTAAATCCCATTGATAAATAAATTTGAAAGTAAAGTTGCTTATTTATATATACTTTTTACAGGAGTGTGTTAATAAAATAAAAAGTGATGCATCCATTTTAGTTAGAAAATAATTAGGATATCTACAAACCGCCTTACGTTCAAGACAAAAGTGCGCGATATTCTTCGGAATGAATTGGCAGAACAGTCACAACGCAGGTCGGGTTCTGAGTATTTTTATATAAGGTAAATTAAATTTATGTACGACGTACGTGTGTGTTTAAATATTGTGTATACTGGACTTCTATGCAATTTATGTATATTAGTTATATCCAATGTTATTTTTTATCCAATAGTCATATTTTTATTAACTATGTCAAATTTAATATTTTTATTGTTGCACCTCTAAAGCATCATATTTTTACATCACCTGAAGTCTGACTGAGAGAGTATGCCCCACGGAATTAAGTCCGCTTTTGTATAACATGTGCATTAAGTTTTAAATAAATGAAATAAAACTTCTTTTTAAGGTATAGAGGGACGATGAAATGGGTCACGTCATGGCAAGTAACTACAACTCATGGACAACTGCAACTCAGAAGAGGGGGCAGATGAGCAGACGGGTCACCTGATGAAAAGTGACCACCTCCGCCCATGAACGTCTGCAACTCAGGGGTCACTTTTAGGAAGGATTACGCTCTTTGACTCCCTTCCCACCGAATTGACAGGGCTTTGGGATCCGATACCTCGCTTAACATTGGTTTTCTATGAAGCAGTGGTATCACTATGGGTGAGCTGGCCATCTGTGCCGAGGCAAGGCTCTCCCACAAATGAATTGTTTAAATAATTTAAATAATGACTGCACGGTTGGCGTAGTGGTTTAAGCGGTCGCCACGCCGCTTCCTATTACGCCGAGTGTTGTGGGTTCAAACCCCACATGGAACAACACCTTGCGTGATCCACAAATTGTTGTTCTGAGTCTGGGTGTTCTTTGTGTCCGTTTCATGTATGTTTGTAAAGTCCCCCGCGACACAGGATTTATTCCTAGTGCGGGAGTTGTCTTTTTATAAAAAGAAAAGAAAATCTTACGTGAGTCTAAAACAAAAACTGCTGGATCCTTGTTAATTTTTTCATATATTTCTAATGTTGTAACGGAATAAATAAAAGTTTATCATTGTTTTACTTGTCACGTATTACCTTGTCCATCTAGCGTGAATAAACAAAAACAAACACGACGGTGTATAAAGACGTGGTCTGTGTTTATAAAATCATCATTTTAACAAGAGAGAAGGCTCACGTAACCTGTTTGTCACTTGGCGAGATATTATTTGGAATGTTGACAGGATTTATAACTGAAAATTTGAATATGGGAATGTAAATATAGCCATAATTAGCCATATATATATATAACAAACTGACAACAGTGGGAGAGTAATGCTTCGCTACCAATGGGCTGACTCGACCGGAGTGATGCCCCACAGTCGATTCACAATTATTGTTGTTGTTATTATTAACATTTAAATTGTAATAAGTAATTGCTGAAATAAAACTAAAAACCAGCCTCGTAAGAATAGTATATATTGTTTTATAAGACATTTATGAAACCTTATATCAACCAAATCAAATAAAACTCCACTCGAGAAATTTTAAAGAAAATAAAGTTTTCTTGAAAATTGAAATTTGTTAATATCTTTTTATCGTGTTGACTCAGGACCTTGATTTTTATACACCTAATAGGTACTATAGACCTCAGTATCTGGTATAAATTTCAACTTGCTAGGTCTACCCTCTCCTGAGAAAATTGGTGGTGACACACGGACAGACGGACCAGAAAGTGATCTTAAAGGGTTCCTTTTTTTACCTTTTGAGGTGCGGAACCCTAAAAATATTACAACCATCTTAAATTTCCTTACTACTCATAACTTTTTATACACACATCCTAGCATAGTCAAGCGTACATTGTGTGTTTCATGTACTACACATATAACTGAGCACAGATGTTCTTTAAATCTTTTATATAGAAATATCGTAACAATATCGTGGCTCATAGTAAGCCCATGCTAGCGCATTAGAATGTTATGTGGACTATACGCCATATTGGTAGCGCGGCTGCGAGACCCGAAAATGTTTTATGCATCAGACTAGAGCTTAAGAGGATTGCACGAGAGTTATTTTATGTCTTCAAGTGATTTTTACGCTCTTTTCTAAAAAGATTCTTTAAAAAAATGAGAATTTAGATGAAGAATGCAAATGTCACTGTATTTTATGGTAAAGGGTGCAAACAGCTGCAACCCAAGTGCGTTCCCCATCATCATTGTCAACATCCTTTAATAATTCCACTACTGAACATAGGCCTCACGGAGGTTTTGGCCTCCTATACCGCGCTGTTCAGACGCGTTCGTATAGAGTTTGTTTCTATTTTTCCTCCTCTTTGCAGTGCCGTTGTTCTCACACGGACCTATATATACTAATAACATAAATCTTGAAGCTTTGTTATGGCTAGGGATAATAAAAAGCCTCGAAAATCAGTGAAAAACGTGTTCAAAGGTTAGGTTATAATATCTATGAATTAGCTAAGAACAGTTTTGCCTACTATAGTGGGTGATAAAAACATAAATATACTTAACACAAACAGAGCTTTAATCAGGAACGATAGATTTCTTGTGCGTTCTCTGACTGCACGGATGGCGTAGTGGTTTAAGCGGTTGCAACGCCGCTTCCTACTACGTTGAGTGTTGTGGTTTCGAGTCCCACATGGGACGACACTTTGTGTGATCCACAAATTGCCGTTTTAAATCGGGGCGTTCTTTGTGTCCGTTTCATGTATGTTTCTGGGACTTTACAAACATACATGACACAGGACGCGACACAGGATATATTCCTAGAGTGAGAACTGTCCTTAAAAAAACTACAGAAAAATACAAAACATAACAATAAAGTGTTCTTAACAATGTTTTAAGAAAATTGTGATGTGAATCAATTCACTCTAATCATGTCTATTTCCTAATCCTTAAAAACACTGGCAGAAACTCTGATTCCAACAGTGGTAGTTTATAAATAACATTTCACAATAACAGGATATCTATTGAACATAAATCACGAACAAGTACCTTTCCACTTCCATTCTATTAGAAGAACTACCTACTTACTAATATTGTTATAAGTGGTCTTACTCGTGCTGACGTCAGTGGTAGTACTGAACGTCAATTATGCTACGAGGACCTAGGAGAGAAGGAATAGTCTTAACAATTTGTACTTATTGCAATAGAATTCCACTTTTAAAATAAAATGTTTTCACATTCAAGATATTTGCGATAAATAAGGTATTTACGGCAGAAATACATTTCCACATACTTTAATTAGATTACATAATTTGCACATAAATAAATCAATTATATATATAGCACTTATATTGTGCTGACTTTCGCTGACCAGACATGACGACTGCACGATGGCGTAGTGGTTTAAGCAGTCGCCACGCCGCTTCCTACTGCGCTGAGTATTGTGGGTTCGATCCCCACATGCGACAAGACTTTGTGTGATCCAAAAATTGTTGTTCAGAGTCAGGGTGTTCGTTGTGTCCGTTTCATGTATATTTGTACAGTCCCCCGCGACACAGGATTTATAGAGAGTGAGAGAGTTGTCTTAAGAAAAAACAAAGATATCAGTATAAATGGAAAGAAAGAACAATGGCAGAAACATATTTACCTAAAACTTAAGCGTTTAAAAAATCGAGTCACAGTAAACTTAATCAAAATTTTTTCTATGATTTATCATTACACCACCATGTGTTGTATAAGTCTTATAAAAGATAAGATATTTTTGAAGATTTTATTTGACCTAAGTACGTAATGTCAGATTCGCCATCACGTATAACTGACTAGGGATGCGTGGTGGCAATATTATATTATGGAACAATTTATCGATAATCGATTCTTATAGCTTTGGCTGAAATATTTACCGAAGGTTCACTATTATGATTATGAATTTGCTTCTGCCCACGTCTTCACTTGTACGGTAGAGTGACTGAATCAACATAATTAGAAATGATTTAAAATATTTTTGACTCTCTTTAAACGATTTTAAACACACTAAAGAATTAGAATATAGTTACGTTATTTTCCACTACACAGTGTGATGAGAAAAATACATTGTCATTGATAACGGCACATAAATAGACATACATCGATATTTTCAAATTGTCGATACGTCGTCGTTTAGTACATATCTCTTAATCTGTGGTTTAGATCCTGTCAAGTTCCGGACTCACCACGTTTGTTATTTTATTTTTGTTTAATTTAGTGTTAAACTCGAATAGATGTTATGCTTTTATTTTTTTTTATTTCATATACTGTAATAATAATGAAAATAATATTTTGGGCTATCTGACACACAACGCCATCTAGTTTCAAACAAAACATTAACAATATGTTAGTACTTAACCTCGAAACATTTAAAATCCAATATCTTTTTTCCTAGACTTCTTTCGCAAGTAATTTTGATATGAGAATGGTCAAGAATAAATTCTCAAGTGTTAAGGATTTTTTGATATTTAAACGCTAACATTTCAGTTCAAATAAAATTATGTATGGGGACCTGCCATTGTCCTTTCTTAGATTTAAAAATATCATTCAGTCCGACAACATGAAAATAACTTTTCTCTTTTTAAAATATGTGTGCAGTTACAGCCATTACATGACTTGTGAGTGGTTGTTTTTCTACAATCGTCTCTACTCTGAAATTAATCCCAACAGAAGAAATATACAGATGAATTGAATTAAAAAAAAAAGTTGAGAAAATGAATAAATAAGGCCGTTCCATTTCAACATAAAATTTAGTTATAATATCAGGAGACATGTGTCGGCGTGTATCGAAAGCAAAGATTTATGGAAAGCCTACGTTGGATAAACCGTGGTTTGAAGGAGCTGCATTGTCATTTAATAAACAAAAAGAAACAATCAAGAGGGACTTGCGCAGAGAGGGTTTTGTCAGTCCCACCAATATCCCAATATTAAGAACACCCATAAGAACCGTTTGACCCGTTATAAAAATACGGCGTGAGGGGTTTATAAAACCCCGGTTGGAACAAAATGTCGGAAAAAAGTCTTGTTACACATTTTTCGGTCTCGCTCCCATCCGTTCAGACAGTGTAACGCGCGATAAGGAACTTCGTTCTAAAAAGTTTCAGGCCGCACTACCCTCTTTCAGACTTCTCTCTAAGATTTCGGCTTCTCATTAATAGTGGAATAATTCATACTGCCATATTTATATTTAGAACATGAAAGTGAGTTCGTTCGTGTTTTACGCTTTCACGCCTAAAACACTAACCGATTTAAAAACTTCCTTCACCATTGGAAAGCTACATTATCAGCGAGTAATATAGGCTACTTCTTCCCGCGATGAACGCCATACATGTGTGCGGAGCCGCAGGCAAAAGCTAGTATATTTTAATTTGAAAGTGAGTTGGTTTGTTTGTTAAGCTATCACGACTAAACCGATTTTTAAAATTCGTTCACCAATGCAAAGTTACATTCTCATCAAGTAACAAAGGGTCCTTTCACAGCGATAACCGACATATTCGCGGGCGGAGCCGCGGGCAAAAACTAGTATTAATATACAGGGGTGATGATCGATCTATAGTATGGACTACTTGTTTGCATCCATCGCTCATCTTATCGTACTGATTCTATAAATAAGATAGTTTGTTGGTTTGACCTTCTTTCCAACTAAAACGCAGACTTATTTTTACATATACAAAAGGATAGTTTATGGGCTGGATATGGTAATTTGTTGTCCGGAGAAAACATGGTTTCTATGATATATATATGGTAGTTTAGAGACCACGCTAGCCAATATATTCCGTCGGTATTTACCAGCGGAATAAATTTACATAAATTGAAAAATTTAACAAATCTCTTGTATCTGACGTCTGTTTCAGTGTTTAATTATAAAAAAAAAACTTCAAAGTAAGTTCTGTTTTGTCAATGTGAAAAAACTTATGACATTTTTCAGAACACATTACACAGTAACATGACTTTATGCCTCTACAGGGAGTTAATGAATTCTGAACAATTCTGTATTAATTTTGTTCATTTGAATCTACTTGACATTTATATCAGCAGTAGTATTTTTATTATTGTGATTTTTATTTAACTTTTTCGTAGAATTAATAACTCTTTTCATGTCGGCACTCGTTTAAAATAACAAAGAATTTTTATAAATTTAACGTATAAAGCTTTATGTTTTAATTAAAAAAGAAACAAACTATTTATTACGGTTTGCATCTGACAAATGTGTAATAACATAATTAAAAATGTACAGTTAAAAAACACAATTAAAATAAAATAAATGTGAATTGCGACTGCACTAAAGAAAATTCAGTCCAGTTTTACTTTATACAAATAAATGTCCACACAAGCAAACAACTGCAAACTAGATATCAATATCGTACACATAAACAATAGGTTTTTTTTTAATAAAAAGGTTCATCCACAAAATAAGTTTCCTTAATTTCGAATCAACTGACCTAGAGGTTGTAAGACTCACATAGTATCCTCCTACTTCGATCAACAGGGTATTTGGTAACTCGTCAGTCCTTAATTCTCACATAAAGTTAAATAAAAAACATTCGTTTAAAAGCATCCTCTGGGACTCTTCACGTGGTTACGTATTCATTTTATTTCGTAGATTTCAGAAATACCTAGATGTGATATTTGATTTACCCTTTAGTAGCAGAAGTATTTAATAATATAATTATTTTACACATTGTGTACCGAATTTCCAACAAGCAAAGAATACGGCCTTAGCACAACGGTTTTGCTGTTTTAAGTGTCAGTGGCTGGACCCTGGCCCCGGGTGTTTAGGAGTGGAGACCATGGGCCTAGAAACATAACATAAATTGGCACATACAATCTGCAATAAACGTAGGTGAAACTAATAAGAGAAAACTTAAATATTTTTGATTTATTTTCCTTTTCTGCTTCAAGAATAAATATACCGCTTCCAGTAAGAAAACACGTCTGTTCTAACTTAATAACAGTTTCAACGGTAGCAATAGATCACTTGTACCGTGACAAATAA
This sequence comes from Arctia plantaginis, assembly GCA_902825455.1. Lineage (NCBI taxonomy): Eukaryota > Metazoa > Arthropoda > Insecta > Lepidoptera > Erebidae > Arctia > Arctia plantaginis. The sequence goes on along the minus strand of CADEBD010000039.1, from coordinate 536,970 downwards.
AGATTGATTAACGTGTAATATTGGCCACTTATTTATATGTTGCGCTTTTTATGTTGCTTGCTATCTTGTGGGGTACCTTGTCATCGCATCACATCAACAGCTTTTAATAGTCCACTGCTGCACATAGGCTTCTCCTTAGAAATTAGGTTTTGGCCTACTATGGGCCAGACGGGTTGGTATAGGGTTTATGTCAAGTTTTCCTTCTCTTTGCAGTGCTGTTGCCCTGTGCAGTTTGTTTCCGTAGTCGGCTCTTACGACACCCACGGGATAAATAGGGGTGGCGACATTCCTTATTCTTAATCTAGTAACTAGGAAAATACCTGATGCAGTTCGTGAAAGGATTCATGATTATCAAAAATCAAATCACACACCCAAATCCTCCCTCCCGCTGACTCGAACGGGAGGGGCTACAAGGGCAGCAACGCACCTGTGACTTTTGAGTTACAGGTGTCCATGGGCGGCGGTAGTTGCTTACCATCAGGTGACGCGTCCGCTCGTTTGCCCCCTTATACCATAAAAAAATGATTTCAGGTCATTGTGAAATATACAAGTACACACTAGCAATAACATAATTAACATGTAAATATATCTAAACGTAGTGTATTATTATCGGTTAAGTAATTTAGACATAAAAACTTTTCAAACAATTAACATTCTCATTTATTTATTATTGACGGGCTATTTAGTCTAGTGGTCATCGAACTTGACTGTTGATTGTTTGTTTAGTAGTAGTGCGTGTCGGTGGTCTACTATTTTTTTTTTAAATGTATTTTTTTTCTTTTATAATATATATAAAAATGTAATTAATATGTATTTAAAATGTCATAAAGAGAATAATCATAATAATAAATTTATTTTAGACATTAGCCCATAAATGTGTTACTAACAATCATCTTACAACTACGAGTATGTTAGTTCTACATTACAACAGAAACAATAACAAAATAAATCGTGGCGATGCGCTGGCATTCAAATGCATCCACCTTTGTAGGACTGGAAGGTCCCACCTCTCGGACAATACTCTCAGGATGCCATTGGTACTGCCTAGCAGTCGATTGGACATTTGACTGCACGGATGGCGTAGTGGTTTAAGCGGTCGCCACGTCCCTTACTTCTACGCTAAATGTTATGGTTCCGATCTCCACATGGAACGACACTTTGTGTGATCTACAAATTGTTGTTCGGAGTCTAGGTGTTCTTTGTGTCCGTTTCAAGTATGTTTGTAAAGTCCCCCGCGATACATGATATATTCCTAATGCGGGAGTTGTGTTTAAAAAAAACAGAGGTCGTGGGTTCGATCCCCATTTAATACAAATGTTGTGTGTGTGTGTAAGCACGATTATTTTGTGTATCTGGGTGTAATTAAGCTGTAATAAAAAATATTATCAATGTTATAGCTTCATTATATTAGGCACTGTCTTAAAAGAAGCCAAGCGCAAAGCTATAAGCATCTTGCCTTTTAAAGCAGGTCAAAACCCCGTAAAAATATATTGTACATTCAGTATTTCCCTAAACTAAGACCACTATTGGTGCACCTTGATTTAATCCTACAACGACTTCTGTTTGTCCAGCCGAGCGAAGCAAAGGGAACCATGCCAAGGGAAATAAAACATAATTTATTGAATCTGACGCTGCGGAAATCTATTGGCAGAAACGGGGTAAAGTACTGTCCCTGTTTGTTTTAGTAGCCTTTGCCTCGTTTATGATATCAAAAATATTGTGGTGGAAACGTTAGGGAAATGTTACTACTTTACATACGATACTAGCATTTGTGTACGGATTTGCTTACGTTACTGTTGACCAACTTGCTGTCTAGTGGTTAGGGATCCTACCTGCTAAAGCCAGATGTCGTGGGTTTGATTCCCACCCAGGACAAAAATTGTTTCTGATGGTAAGTGATATGGACACCTCCAATTTAATAGAAGTGCGTTGTCGTCTATTATATTTTTTTTTTAATGGGGTGAAATATCCATTCGGATCTCCGGTTCCTCGAGAACATAGGAGCCAGGAGTATGTGGTGTTTCCTCTAAAAATCACTCCAACAGCCGGTTTCAGTAGCCCCGCTCTGGAGAGAACCCGGACCAAATTATTTCAGGTCCCCCCCGGACCTTCCGGGCCCTATACCGGGGAAGCCATTACATTATACTAGATTCTTTGTGGTATGTAACTTTTGGCTACTCTACATTAAACATGTGTTACGTGGGAGGGCCATGCTTTTGCCCCAATGGACCAGCTCGACCGGTGTCATACCTTTTAACCCAGTGAGTGCGATTACCGTACACCAGGGATTCCCAGAGTGGTCGGGTCGGTTCCTTTGGGGTCGAAATCGGTTTCCCAGGGCTAGACATAAATGAAAACTGATTTTGAGTCTTAAAATCGACCTCTATTAACACAAGTTCTCATTTGCAACTTTCAAGATACTGTATTTATTGTGTTACGTGTACCAACTTGTTATAATAATTACTAATATTTTAGTAGGAAGTATTATTGTTGTACTTTAACAAAAATCAAGTGCAGTAAATTGGTTATGGGGGGTCTGAGGTATCAATTCATTTTAGAAAAGGGGTCTCTTGCCCAAAATAGGTTGGGAATCTCTATATAATAGAATACTTCGGGAAAACCAAACCCCTCCTCCCCCTGATTCTAGGAGAACGGCTTAAAAGGCGGTAACGCGATTGTGACACTAGACTCGCAGGTGTCCATGGGTGGCGGTAGTCACTTACCATCAGGTGACCCGTATGCTCGTTTACCTCCTTTACCATTAAAATTAATCGTAGTTATTTTTTAACTTCTTCATGTCCAAAGTGACACGAAACAGCGACTACGGGTTTACTTCTCTATCCATTTATCACTAGTTAAGTCAAACTGTCTTACAGAGGATTACAGATATTGGTTAATAATATTAGACGTCATTAATTCATGCTAAGTTGCAAACTGTTTACCTGGAACGCTGCCAGGGTAATATTTTACGGAGAAAGTGAATGTCTACTTGAATATAAGGCCTTTATTACTTGCAATAATAATCAACAGCCTTTAATAGTCCACTGCTGGACGTAAGCCTCTCCTTAGAAAGGACGTTTCGGCCTATTACGCTGGCCAGACGAATTGGTATAGGGTTTGTTTTCCTTCTCTCTGCATTGCTGTTGTTCTGCGTAGTTTTCTCCCTTAATCGGCTCTTACGACACCCACGGAATGAATAGGGGTGGTGACATTCCGTATTCTTAATCCGTCACCACACGGATATAAAGTAAAAGTTATGCTTACCAGATAAATAGGAGTGGTGACACTCTGTGTTTGTAATCCGTCACCACGCAGACGCGGACACGATTATTCTATATATATTTTTTTGTTACATTTTTCAAGTAAATTTTACGAACAAAGGCACGTGGTGATGATGGTTTTTATAGACAAAGTGTAAAGGATACAACTTTAATCAACATCTGCTATGAATTATATGGGCCGTTATGTTATGACAAGTGAATATTCTAGTTTTATAAAGACAATTTCTTTTTTTTATCTTTTTTAAATACAACCGTTCTCCGTTCAAACCCATCCATTTACATATGAAACAACTTTCTGCTCCGTTCTGGTTAAAAACGACTTGTCATAACTAACTTTATATATCTTACATGCGTCCGTCTGATCCCTAACAGGGCAAAGTCTGTACTATTAGAACTAGACTGCTTATAAATAAACTCATTTATTTCCAACTATGTATATACATATTTTAGATAACTTACACTCAGACACAGAACAAATGATCGTGCTCATCACAAAATTATTTGGCCTGAAAAGTAATCGAACCCACAATTTATGGCTTAGCGATCAAGGTCATTTACTCGTACCACTATACCAACGGGTCAGTCAAAAACACACGTCGGTAATTCTCCATTTCTGTTAAATCATGTTTCATGTTCGTATTACTGACTATTGGTAAATATGACTGCACGGATGGCGTAGTGGTTCAAGCGATCCCAAATTGTTGTTCTGAGTCTGTGTGTTCTTTATGTCCGTTTCATATTTGTTGGTAAAGTCCCCTGCGATATAGGATATATTCTTAGTGCAGGAGAAAAAAAGGGTTTTGCGACGCCAGATGTCGCAGTTTCGACCCACCTAAGCCAAAAATATTGTATGATGAGCACAATCAGTTTTTCTGTGTCTGTAGTGTTTGTGTAGTTATTTACTACATTTTTGTATGTATTGTTACGTGTAAGGGTTCGTTGATTTAGAAATGTAAACCTTTAGACGACTAAAGATATATTATTATCACTACACTTTAAAACGTTTAACAACCCAAAAAATAGTCCGGAATGATCACCGAGTTCGCTGGGTCACACTTCTATCTTCGATGTTTATCACACTGTAGCTCGAACTGAACTGACTCCAGCGAAGACGTGTCCGTATTTATAATACTCGTAAAGGAACATTCCAGCAATTTCCAATCCCTACAAGAACCGTCCGCTTCTGAGAAATACAAGCTAATCACTTGACAATCTATTTTCGATCTTATGACTATTGGTATAAAACTTATTGTACCGTGTCAACCTGCGATTATTATAATTATTAAATGATTCCCGGAATTGCGCGGTTAATCGAACTTTCGCGATGCTCATGACATTATGTAGAAATAGTCCTAATGATTATACCACTCAGGAGAAAACTAAAAACTGTAATACACAAAAATTCAAATTTATCACAGAGGACCTTGCGATTGTCATCAAAGTGGTTTAGCATCACAAAAATCACTGAAAACTAGTACTTGTTACCTTCTACTTTTGACAAACAAACTTAAAACAAGTTATCAAACACAATATTATACGCTAAACCGTCGATATAAAATTTAGATTTCCTGCAAAACGATTTCTGACATTGTTAACGATATACAAACACACTTTGGAATGCCAAACATTCAAATTTCAACTTTATGTCCCAAAAGTAAGGATTACATCATCGGTATATAAATATTAGTTTTAAAGTATGACAATGGAACCAATAGACAATTCATGAATAAATGCATGAATAGATTCCAAATAGTTGTGGAATAAGAACCGGCCGAGTAGCTTTTTTTACTATGAATTTTGTTTGCTAAGTGATTTATGTAGTCTTTGATAGAAGCTTTCATGTTTTATCGGCCATGTGGAGAATTTGGGTCAGAGAAGATGGTAAATGATTGATATGATCATGGTGTCTGTTGGGCGAAGGGTAATCAAGAGATTATATTGTATGATGTATGATGTTGGTTTTAATATTGAATCTGTTGGTTGGAAAGTGAGTTGTGGTGAGAAGATAAATAGAGAATGAGAAAAACATTATTGTTGTGGCAAATCGAAATAGAAATAAATAAAATTGGTGTCTTCAAAACGGCTAGACATATTTTGATAAAATTTTGATACCAGGTAGCTGACTATATAAGACTATTTGTTATCTCAGAAAAACTAAAAAAAATTTACTCTAACCGGGAATCGGGAATCGATACCACTAAGGCAGCGCTTTTCAAATTCAACGCTAACGAAGTCGCGGGCACCAGCTAGTAAATAATATTTGTAATTTGTAGTTTCTGATGGTTTTCTAGTGGCGATCCTTAATGCTAAGTCTGAGGTCATCAGGTTGGGTTCGATTTCCACCTATGACAAATTAATATTGTATGATGAGCACGATCATTCGGTATCATCATCAGCCTATCGCAGTCCACTGCTAGACATGGGCCTCTCCCATTGCACGCCATTTAGATCGATTTTGGGCTTCTCGCATCAAATTAATCATTCGGTATGTCTGGGTTAAATTTATCTACAAATATGTTTGTATTTAGGAATATATAAGTTTTATTTATAACTAACTGATAGGTACCAGACTTCGTTCGCTTGGGATTTGAAAAGTGCTGCCTTACTAGTGTAGTATAGTACACGACCGCAGTCCCTGAGGCCTTAGGTTCGATTCTCAGACTGAGCAAAATTTTATAAGGGTTTTTCTGACAGGAAAAGTAGCCTAAAATACTCCTTATATAGACAGCTATTAAAATTTTATCGAAATCGGTCTACCCGTTTTGAAGATTATCCGGCACAGACAAACAGATAAAAAATCTTTAAACTGGTTTTCAGACATAGGTATCGTGCAAATAACCGTGTGAGCATAAATAAATACCTATTATTTTTACATTACAAACAGACACTACAATTTTATTTATTTGCATAGTTTGATTGTTTTGATTGTATGTGCCCAGGTTAGGCTTGCTTCCTATTACGTAAGTGGTACTTTTTTTCTGTGTGTACAACCAGATGTACCCTAGGAAGGAAATCCCTGATACCCCGACGTACCTCGGGCCATTTACGGCGTGTACTCCTGTGTAGGAACTCCTATGTCCCCTTTGTGGTCCCGAAAGGGTACGCGCGCTCCGCAGCGCCTCACGCCATCCCGGCCTCCTTCTGCTAGGGTGACAGATGGCCTACGTAAGTGATACTAAAATTTTTGTCGGTAAAATGTAAACGTTTATCTCTATTTACCTCTATTTACCTTTTCGGAGATCAAAATGTTTACATATAATGTACTGATTTCACGAAGCAACCTTGCGCTTCGCTATTTATAATTTCAAAAGCTGCCTATTCAAGAATCTGGTCCATACCGTACCATTTCAGGATGTGACCGTATCATAATGTGACTAATTACTGGCCGACCATATAATGAAATATATTTTTGCCAACTCATCTCAGAAACCGAGTATAAGTAAAAAACTCGCGGATAAATTAAACAACAGCCAATTTAATTGACAAGCAAAACAAATTTAATACACATTTAAGTCCAAATTCAAGAGAATCTTTATAATAGTCATACACTGCACGGATGGCGTAGTGGTTTAAGCAGTCGCCACGCCGCTTCCTACTACGCCGAGTGTTGTGGGTTCAAACCACACATGGGACGACACTTTGTGTGATCCACAAATTGTTGTTCTGAGTCTGGGTGTTCTTTGTGTCCGTTTCATGTATGTTCGTAAAATCCCTCGCGACACAGGATATATTCCTAATGAGTCGTCTTTTTTAAAGGAAACAAAATAATAATAATCTATAAAACAAGCCACAAGCAATACAATCGTCGCAAGAAATCGTAATTATAATAATTTAAATAACTTCAGCGAGAATAATTCAAATTTTCTTGCAAATTTAAAGTTGGAGAAAATTGCTCGAAACGTGTAAAAGTCGACATAGGCGAAAACTTTTGAGTGTGTTAACAAATAACAAGGTGCTAGCATATTTATGTGATAATATCTTACCTACGGCAAAGTTATAACAGGCCGTTAGGGATGGGCACTCGCGTATATTTAACCGAACGTTTCGGATAATGGAATGTACTTTAGGGAGCAATGCGGACAATATTAGAAGCTGTATTGCACAAGTGCATTTAAATATTTGTTGTTGTAATAACAGTATGTTGTCAAAAACCTTAAATTCTGTCTGGTTTAAAGCTGAAGTTTTGCATATAAAGTTAGTTTATATTGGAGTAAAAATTTTGTTAGTGGTATTCATATTTTTGAAGAATAAACAATCACTTGAAAGGGCGTCTCACTCACTCGTTTCACTTCAGTTACATTTGTCCTTGGCTAACGGTATCAGTGACTGTCGGTTGCCGCGTGTTATCGTTTACGGGGGGTAATCATAACAAAAACAAATTAAAAAAAACCCGGGTATCAAATTGTCGCGAGTTTATCATAATATTTACACAAACGTATGCAATTTACAAATGTACAAACTTCTTTAATTTCATGTTAGTTACAAGTTAATAGGGAAAACTTAAGTACGGCCTAAATAGTTCTAAGGCCGCTGTGGACTCTTTATCAAAGAAATATGCAATTTGTCATGTCAGTATCTCACTGGAAGGCGTATATTTCGAAGAAGCCTTCTCGAAACAAACTTGATTACAGTTGTATCTTTAAGAAATGTAAATCGTCAACTCATAGAAATTAATATCCGCACACATCTTATCCCCAAACCACTAGAAACAGTTATGTAATAAAACTTCAATATTTACCTAGATTGTCCTATACACTGTACATATTCGTATTTAATTTTGTTCAACTTAGTTTTAAGGAGACTGTGATAGTAATACATTGCGAATAATAATTATGAGAAAAATGAAATACCACCTGAGTACCATCACTATAGTTTGACAAGATTCAATTTGTTCAAAGTAATTTACATGTCAATAGTTGTCGTGTCTCGGGGGACCTTACAAACATACATAAAACGGACACAAAGAACACCCAGACTTAGAAAAACAATTTGTGGATCACACAAAGTGTTGTCCTTTTTTTTTCACGTGTAAAAATTCCCCTCGGGCCGCAAACCCCGGTGGGGTGACGGCGGGAGGGGAATCGGAATCGGACCGACTAAAACCCCACGGTGTACCACTCTGCGCCTGTAATAGCAGGACTCCGGGACTGCTGCCATTAAGACATCCGGATCCCTCCTAGCACCTGCACGTAATGGCGCGGGTACCACCTTCGGGTACATTTTCTATTTAGGCCACGTTCGGCACACGTGGACGTCGCCTCCTCGCGGTTGGCCGTTATGGCGGCTGACGTTCGTCGGCGGCGAATTGGGTCCGAATGGAGATCATCCTTCCAAGCCCTCTCCGCTACTGTTTTAGATCTGTTTCTATATTTCTTTCGGGGCTTAACATAATATACCGTGTCGTAGCTTCTTTACAAGATACATACATTTAAAAAAAATAGTGTAGCATAAACGTGCGGATATATGACGGCATACATAAAACAGTAATACATATAATAGTAATAAAACAAATATAATACTTTTTAAAACAACATCTAGAAATAGAGATGTATTGGAAATCAAATTACATGACAACCAGATCTCATTAGTCGGCACTACAAAATTTTTAGGTGTCAACTTAGATTCGCAACTTAACTGGAAACCGGAATTGGCATCATTGGATTCGTGTATCTCTTCCGCGTGTTATGCGTTGAGGAGCTTAAGGGATATCACAGGTATCAAGCAACTTAAAGCCGTCTACTATGCGTTAGTGGAGTCCAAGATTAGGTATAGCATAATGTGTTGGGGAAATAGTTACGAGTATAATGTACACAGGGCGTTTGTTCTGCAGAAACGTGCTATTAGAATAATGGTTCAGATCTCACAACGTGACTCTTGCAGGAACCATTTCAAGAGCTTAGGAATCTTAACAGTCCCTTGCTTATACATTTTAACTATACTTACCAACTTCGCTAAGTACATACACGAATACGAGACAGGACGTGAAAGAGAAGAAAGAGAATTAACACGGCGAAAAGCTCTAAAAAATAAAATAGCACCTAAACTAAATATAGTCAGGCATTGCGCTCGATATCAGTCGGTCGAGTTATTTAATCGATTACCTGTCCACCTTAAAGAGATGGTTTATAACACAGACATGTTCAAATCCCGATTGAAGGAATTATTGCTAGAAAAGTGTTATTATTCTGTGGCGGATTTTGAGCATTGAGTGAATGGTCTATTCATGGATGTGGAAAAATTGCAAATTTTATAAATTGTATCCCCCCTAGTATTTTATCGACATTCATATTGGTATATTACATAATAAACCCAGAGACAACTTCAAATTACCTAACCACAATTTTGACAGTATTTTAATGACATTGAATTTTTGACTGCATGTGTTTGTTTTTGTATTTGTCTACTTGTATTGCATTATATAAATTAAATTCGTTAGAAACTTAAGTTAACATGTAAGCATTTCAAACACAATTTTTATTGTTACTGAATAAATAAATAAATAAATAAATAAAGTACATTATTGGTACAGAACTTCCAATGGAAAATCACTAATTCCATTGCCATCACATAATATGTGTCAACATGATCCCACAACACTGTGTAGCACCATAAAACTAAAACATTTATTGTTATCGCATGTTGCTAGAGCGATAAGCATATCTCATTAAGAGAAATTGAACGTTGTAATGTGCATAATTAATATTAGCCTATCACAGTGACCACAAATTTTGCATGTAGTCTTCATATTAATGTGTTTAAACATCATAAATATAAGCATACTATTCTATAGCCTATTTTTTTTTCAACTATAAAGAAAAGAAAAGAAAATTTTGGTACGCAAAATTCTTTGCGAAATTGATTGAATGGAATACTTAAATTGTATATGCAGAAGTACAAAAAGTAAGTAGATGTTTAATGCAAAATCCATACTCATCATTATCAACAGCCCTTAATAGATAGTCCACTGCTGGACATAGGCCGATCCTTAGAAAGGAGGTTTTGACCTACTTTACCACGCTGGTCAGACGGGTTGGTATAGGGTTGTGTGTCAATCGCCGAGCCACCATGGTCAGATGGTCAGATGGTCAGATGGAGACTCCACGCGCTGGCTTCGCCGCCGTGGAGGCTCTCCAGCTAGTCATCGCCTAGTGGGCAGGGCGGCAGCACGGGACCCTTTCCTTCCGGCTGACGCAGGTGCTTTCCGGGCACGGTTGCTTCGGAAAGTACCTGTACTCGGTCGCTAGGAGGGAATCGAGTCCCGCCTGCCACCACTGCGACTGCAGTGAGGATTCGGCTCAGCACACGCTGGCGGCCGCATGGGCGACGCAGTGGCGGGCCCTCACTGCAGTCATCGGAGCAGATCTCTCGCTACCGGCCATAATTCGCTCCATGGCCGGTAGCGACAGTTGTTTTACCGCGGTCGCAACCTTCTGCGAGGAGGTAATCTCGCAGAAGGAGGCGGCGGAGAAGGCCCGGGAGGACGACCTCCACTCGGACCTGATCCGACGCCGGCGAACCGGGCGGCGGAGGCGCGCTTACCTGCGCCTCATGCCGCCCTGAGTGTGGCCGCGGGTGGACGGGATGGGTTCTCCCCTCCACCCGCATTAGTTGGCCAGCCGCGAGGGGGTGGCGTCCGCGTGTGCCGGACGCCGCCTAAAGAGAGGAAACTTTGAGACGGAGCCCGCAACAGGAGCGGGCCGGCGCTGGGAGGGGTCCAGAAGGCGATAACTACCTGGACCCCTCCTAAACTGGAAGCGCTAAGAGGGCACACCGTGTGGTTTTAGTCGGTTCGAGTCCGACACACCGCCCCGCCGAACGAGAGCCCCGGCGGGGTGACGGTCCGAGGGGATTTCCACACGTAAAAAAAAAAAAAAAAAAAAAAGGGTTGTGTGTCAAGTTATCCTTCTCTTTGCAGTGCTGTTATCCTGCGTAGTTTGCTCCCTTAGTCGGCTTTTACGACACCCACGGGATGAAAAGAGGTGGTGACACTCTGTATTCTTAATCCTTCACCACACGGATAGTCCATACTAATCTATCCTAGTCCATACTAATATTATAAATTGAAATGTGTGTCTAACTGTCTGTCTGTCTGTTACCTCTTCACGCTTAAATCGCTGAACCAAAGGAAGGGAAAGGACATAGGGTAGTTTTTATCCCAGAAAAAATCTTTTAAAGGGGTGAAAAGGGGGGTGCAAGTTTATATGGTTAATCAATAAATACTGAACCGATTTGAATGAAATATGGTATTAGGATACTTCGATTCTTGTGAAAAGACATAGACTACGACGACCGTGATAATGATAAAACTTAAAAAAAATATGAAAGTAGCTACATGACGCTATAGGAATCCAGTATCTATTTTGACATATACTTTTGTACTATGATGAAATAAGACAAAAAGTTAAGCGGTAGAATTAAAACTGGTAGATTTGATGAATGCAAAAGGTTTTTTTATACTCAATGCGATTTAAAGGTTAGTTGGTTCATGGAATAAATTACAAAACTAACAAAGTTTTTATGACAAATTTTCATCGAAAAATGAAACACTACCAAACCGAGTATGAAGTAAACAAAAATTGAACAAGTTTCTCCATGTTCCTTTCTAAATTTAACCTCATAAAATGGCAGACAGAAACACTATCTAACAATTCATATCCGAATGTTGTACCTGCCATAAAACGGTGAATGAAATTGTTAGACAAACGCACAGCCAAACAAATTTGGACTATTTGCTAGCCTGGGGCGATGCCAACTTGGCTTGATCTAGCTTGAGATTTGTCGAATTTATGTCCACACACATTTCTTCTAGATCCCGGCAAAAGTTCCCAAGTAATAAAATGATAACAGTGTCTGGACGAAGTTTTATTTGGATATCAAATTGGTAGTAAGGAATAAAGTTTCTAGTATACGGATTATAGTAAAAGGAATAAATTTATTTGTTTTGTTTAGTCTGCCGCTAGGAATGTCTTACTTCATAATACCACAGTCGGAAACATGACACCACTGTATAATAAAATTAACACACGCTATTCTAACACACATAAACAAAGAGAAAATTTATTAGTCATCGGTTTATTAGTTTTTTAAGCTGCTCAAAATATAAATTAACTTTGTGCTGAAGTAAACGTGGGGATCAGTAATTGTAGGTCCTCCATGTTTTAAATAAATAAATAACCAAATTGTTACTGATTTTCGAATTTTAAAAGTAGCATTATATTTTACCATGGAAAGGTTATGCATCGGTACCAATTAGTGATACCACGGCCTCACAGAAAACCAGGCCTGTTGGTCCAGTGTTTAGTGACGCTGACTGCTAAGCCGGAGGACGTGGGTTCGATTCCCAGGACTGACAGGACAGGTGATTCACAGGACAAATATTGTGTGATGAGCACGGTCATTTGTTCTGTGTCTGGGTGTAATTTATCTATGATATGTATATATTAAAAAATATATAAGTATGTTTATCAGCAGTCTGGTTTCCTTAGCACAGACTCTGCCTAGTTTGGGAAGACGACTCTAAAGGCAGCAACGCATTTGTGATACTGACATGTAGGTTTCCATGGGTGGCGATGGTTACTTACCATCACTCGTGACCCGTCTTGTCCGTTTACCTCCTATACTATAAAAAAAGTATGGTGTAGTTTTATGAAACCACGATTTCTGTAAAACTTTTGTGCGGATCGTAGGCATTTAACTGAAGACTATTTGATTTAGGGTATAAAAATCGCATCCATCACGATCAAGTGAACACCAATGAGTAACTTGCACGAATAAGAGAGATTATAAATGCTACACGGTTAGCTGATGCGAGCGCCGCCATGTTGGACTTGGCTGTAATTCGACATGCGATAGATGGACGAAAAAATTTGAGGCGTTGTAACACAAGTTCCACTTTAAAAAATTGCATTGTGTAGATACTTAGTTTTCAATCTGCAATAAACTAAGTCAAAGCCGGGCGCGTTTTATTGAAGAGTCCCTAAATAGATTACAAAATTGGTAATCATTAAACATGCATATTTAAAAAGACGTGTGGCACTCGGGGACTGCCGCGGTAAAGCTATTGCATAGCATTTTTTATCAACTTATGCAATTATAATTATTTATTTATTTTATTTATGCAGTATTTTTTTTCTTTGTTTTTTTTTGATATTAATTAGATTGCGGGGCGAAGAGGGGGATTACGCATGGGCAGTAACGCCGACACAACCAATGCCACCTAGAGGCGAGTTGCTTAACTAAAGAGACAAGCGTGATATTTCAAAAAAGTCATTAAAAGTTCTGCTATTCGTCGATAGATGGCAAAACTAAAAAGTATCACGTGGGGTGTGTTAGGTTATTTTCGTTACGGAATTACTGGATTCGCCACGCTCAAGGCCCGCGATACAAGCTATGCAAGACATCATCACGTCAACAGACTATAACAGTCCACTGCTGGACGTAGGCCTCTCCTGAGAAAGGAGGTTTTGGACTACTCAACCACGCTGCCCAGACGGGTTGGTATAGGGTTTGTTTCAAGTTTTCCTTCTTTTATCAGTGCTGTTGCCCTGTGCAGTTTGTTCCCTTAGTCGGCTCTTACGACACCCACGGGATGAACAGGGTGGTGACATTCCGTATTCTTAATCCGCCATCACACGGACTGCAGAAAGGTACCACACCAACAAAATACCTACAGTTCCAAGTCGTCCTGATATCGCGAGTTTTGTGTGTCGCGATCAAGTTCGAAACAGTACTGAGAAAAGTAGTAATGGTCAAACTTAAGGTGACGCGTGTAGTAAACGAACTAGAAAGAGGGGAGACAGGTTTGCTCGTAAGAAATAATCTTATACTCGCAGTTAATCAGTTCATCCATGATCATGGCGCTTGCAACAGTACTGAGATATCGAAAATTCGAAGAAAAAAACATGGTTAATCGAATTAATAAGTAATGGTATATATGTCAAAATTCTATCCTTCTTGTTGAGACAATGACCGTTTAACCTACATGTTTATTTGGGTCTCACAAGAAACGTTCAAGCTCCGGCGATCCTGTCCATCTATTTACGGATCTCTTAGAGGGACAGTTAATCCGCAAGTTGAACAAGGACACGGCAACACTCACTTTAATAGCTCAAGTCATTTATAAAAGAGACAACATTATACATGTTGTCTCTTTCGTACATTATTGTTGTTAACAACGTGTTATGGGAGCAAATATTAAAATGAAGAGAAAAAAAAAACTTAACTAGCAACTATCTTGAAAAATTCTACAACAAAGTATACAGTGGTTTTATATTATTGTATGTAGTGTCAGCGGTCCTGGCTACAAAGCTAGAGGTCGTGGGTTCAATTCCCATTCACGACAAATTTTATGTGATGAACACGATCATGTTTTGTTATGTGTCTGATTGTGATTCATCTATAACATGTACGAGTAAATGATCGAACTTATCACATAATTATATGTTCTGTATGGAAATTGGTTCAGAATGGTGAACCACTACATCAACAGGGCATGTTTGAGGTCCTTCTAACCGATTAATAACTATATAATAACATTGTACCACATTCCCACAACGCCATCTAGTCCCAAACTAAGCAGAGCTTGTACTATGGGTACTAGACAACTGATATAAATACATATATACTTTTTACAAATACATACAGATAATACATAGAACCACCCAGACCAAATCAAACATTTTTGTTTTTAAAGACAACGCCCGCATTAGGAATATATATTCCTGTGTCGCAGGGGAGTTTACAAACATACAACAACAACACCCAGACTCAGAACAACAATTTGTAGATCACACAAAGTGTGGTCCCATGTGGGGTTTGAACCCACAACACTCGACGCTGTAGGAAGCGGCGTGGCGACCACTTAAACCACTACGCCATCCTGTCATCATATAAAAAAGATTTTCTTTTAAGTTTCACTGGAGCCTGGAGAGATTTGCGTTAGTATAATTGGTTCTATACGTTTCAGACCAAAAATACTTAAACTATGTAGTCATCAGTTTAAATATGATTTATGAGCATGATTAGCTTTCATATGATGTAGTAATTTATTCTTTTGTAATCTTTAAGTAGCTGTTCCTTGAATCATTATCACGTTTTGATGTGTGTGTGTTGTAGTCTTTCCCCTCACTTTCCTGCAATGGGATTTATTTCGTGAAAGGACGAAATGGGCAGCGCGCACCATTAGCTTTGACCAATGAGCGTTCCCGGTGTTAGCTTCTACTAGGAGCGTTCTCGTATTAATTTCGATTTCGTAAATAAACTGTTAAGAGATAAAATAATCCTGACTATTATCTACTTCTGTGGCAAATTTTGACCAGATTCACTTAGCAATACTGACGTGATTGAGCTAGAAAAGTCCTTCCAAAGTATCGCTTTAATAATAACAATAAGATTTCCTTTCACAATATACAGGCTATGGAACAAAATAGGATTATTGGTACATCTAAGATCATTGGAACCCAAGAATAGCTCGCTTAAGGAAACTATGTAGTTGTACAGATTATTATCATGAGATTAAATGACATGATAAAAGATGGTCTTTTTTTCTTACTTCTTCTTTTTGAAAAGACAACTCCCTCATTAGGAAAATATCTTGTGTCGCAGGAGCATTTACAAACAAACATGAAATGGACATAACAAACACCCAAACTCAGGTTGTAGATCGGCACAGGCATATAAAAGATTTTCGATACGTACATATTTAGTTTACTACTTTTTATTTTTGACGTGTGGAAACCCGCTCGGGCCGTCACCCCACCGGGGTTTACGGCGGGGTGGTATGTCGGAATCGGACCGACTAAAACCACACGGTGTGCCAGTCTGCGCCTGTAATAGGAGGGATCCGGGAACTGCTGTTATTAGGACCTCCGGACCCCTCCTAGCGCCAGCCCGCAACGATGCGGGCACCACCTTCAAGTACATTCTCTATTCAGGCGACGTCACACGCGGACGTCGCCTCCTCGCGGCTGGCCGTTATGGCAGGTGGAGGGGAAAGCCCGTCCCGTCCACCCGCGGCCACACTCAGGGCGGCATGAGGCGGTGATAAGCGCGCCTCCGCCGCCGGGTTGGGTCCGAGTGGAGGCTGTCCTCCCGGGCCCCCTCCGCCGCCTCCTTCTGCGAGATGACGTCTTCGCAGAAGGATGCGACCGCGGTAAAACATCTGTCGCTACCGGCCATGGAGCGTATGACGGCCGGTAGCGAGAGATCCTCCCCGATGACTGCAATGAGGACCAAGCCGGGCAAATTGCCAGCGTGTGTTGAGCCGAGTCCTCACTGCAATCGCAGTGGTGACAGGCGGGATTCAATTCCTTCCTAGCGACAGAGTGCAGGTACTTCCCGAAGCAGCCATGCCCGGAAAGGACCTGCGTCAGCCGGAAGGAAAGGGTCCCGTGCTGCCGCCCTGCCCACTCGACGATGATCGGCTGGAGCGCCTCCACGGCGGCAAAGCCAGCACGTGGAGCCTCCAGCCGGGACGACCAACGAGCCATCGTGGCTCGGCGAGCGGCCTCACGCCACTCGCTTATCTCTTCGGGCGGGGGCCGACTACCACTATCCGCCCGGAAACCAGCCGTCCGCCGATAGACTTCGGCGAGCACTTCCGCCTCCAAAACTTGACCCTATACCAACCCGTCTGGCCAGCGTAGTATAATAGGCCAAAACCTCCTTTCTAAGGAGAGGCCTATGTCCAGCATTGGACAATTATAGACTGTTGATGAAATATTTGACAGAACTGAGATTGTTACTATAGTGTCTGTTGATATATGACTTTAGAGTCTACATAACAGACGATTTCAAATAATTTTAAAGATTTTATGAAATAAAGATATTTGAGTTTGAACAACAATTTGTGGATCACACAAGGTATTGTTCTATACGGGGATCGAACCCATAACACTCAGCGCAGTAGAAAGCGGCGTAGCGACCGCCTAAACTACTACGCTATTCGTGCCATCGTGTGTATACAATGAATAGAGAAACCCTTTACCTATTTTGTGTTTAATAAATTATTATTATTAAAAAGTGTCCCTAAGTTATTTTTTTCTTAAATAATTTAAATCCTCCATTAATCTCTAAGGATGAGTAACAAAAAGTAACGAACAAAGGCAATTAGGCTAAGTATAAAGTTAAGGGCTTATGTAAACAAAGGTTTTATAATATACTAGCTCTCGTCTGCCACGCTTCGCTATGGTACATAATGGTTGCAAAAAAAAAGAACTTTAAAGCGGGTTGTACGAGTATATCGTGTCAAAATTTGAGATCATTCGGTACAGAACATTTTGCGTTATTGAAACGTACACAACTCAACTTAACATTTTTTAAGAATTCTTTTAAAGAATTAGAATTCTTTTTTTTCTTTTTAAAGACAACTTCATTAGGAATAAATCCTATGTCGTGGGGGACTTTACAAACATACATGAAACGGACACAAAGAACACCCAGACTCAGAACAACAATTTGTGGATCACACAAAGGGTCGTCCCATGTGGGGTTTGAACCCACAACACTCGGCGTAGTATGAAGCGGCGTAGCGACCGCGTAAACCACTACGCCATCCGTGCAGTCCAATAGTGTAATAATATAAATCTTTTATATAAATAATCTGTTCCTTATAAATTATCTGTATAATGTTTTTAATGTAACTTTGTGTAAAGCGCTGTGTACACATAGTGTTCTTATGTATCTATCTTGGCATAAGTGAACCGATTGGTCTGAATATTGAGCCGAAATAGTTCTTGTTATATTTGAATTTGTTTTACTTAAGGTTGGTTGAATTTAAGGCAATAATTTAACTCTAAAGGAGAAAAAATAGCAATGAAAAATACAGCTTTTATTGCAATTTAGGAGAATTGTGGAACGTGATACTTATCTTCGGTATTTGTTGAAAGGTATCAAGGTTATAAAGTAATCAATAAATTTAATAAATTCTTTTACAAATTTGTACTGTATACAGGTCTTTACTTTAAAGAAAAAACATTCTAAAGTTCTTTTATACTTTGAACTCGTTTCTACGTAGATGGTCTACGAAATTCGTAGAACCTGCGTAGCATCTGTTTTGAACAGCAACCGCTAACTGTTCGTAGTTTATTTTAGAATTTATTATTAAAATATTGCTTGAGTAATGTTATTCGGCATTTGTTAAGAAGTTTAATTAGAAAACTTAATGAAAACCCACCAAAATGGATTGTCTGCTGAACATTTTTCATTGAGGGTAATCTTTATTCAAATTTTATTACTCTTTGAATATAAATAACGTTAAATTAAATACGAAAATAGACTTTGTAATTGTTTACGGGGATCTGTTATTTGCTGATGCTTTACTTGCTGAAATATTTTAAGTTAATACGTGTACGGGAAATGAATGTTGCTAAACTGCAAAATGTTATTTAAGTGCAGAAGAAATAGCGTCGATGATAACATAGCCTTGTGGGTCACCAGCATTGACAGACTCGGAGTCGGAGCAAGCTATATTTTAAGACTAGCTGACCCGCGCAACTTCGTCTGCGTCTCTCAATAGTAATAAATTTTCTCCGTTTTTGAAACATTCTTCATTGGTGCTCCGCTCCTATTGCTCTTAGCGTGATGATATATAGCCTATAGCCTTCCTCGATAAATGGGCTATCTAACACTGAAAGAATTTTTCAAATCGGACCAGTAGTTAATGAGATTAGCGCGTTCAAACAAACAAACAAACAAACAAACAAACAAACTCTTCAGCTTTATAATATTAGTATAGATTAAGAAACAATTACAACAATAAATTTGTATAAAACAAGCGAAGCCAGGGCGGGTTGTTAGCTTATACAAATAACAGACCAGTGTTGTTACTTCGACTCATTTAATTGTTGTACACCATGTACCAAATATTCATCTGAAATTTTCAGGATTAAAATTTAATTGAATCTGTGAAATTGAGTAAAATGAAACCCATATGAGTTCATAGATGGTAAATATTTGACTTCGAAAATGTGTACGGAACCCAAAACGATGTACATTCGAAATCCACATATTTGCAATCCACCCTTAGGGCTGGCACACGCTACATATTTTTGACGTGTGGAAGTACCCCTTGTTTATAAAGGATTTTTTTGAACCTTTTCAATTTTAACGCTAACATAATATAGGTAACTAGCCTGTTCCCGTGACTTCGTTCGAATAAAAGAAAAGGCAAATTAAAATATTTGAGTTAATTGAGTTGTGATTGTGCGTTTAAAAATAGCGTAACCCAATAGGTCTATATTTTTGAAAATCTTATAGTGACCCCGGGGTTACTAATAGTCAATGAAATGCTATATATATATCAGCTTATAACATAATATATGTTATAGTAAAGTAACTCTAAAACTATTCGTAGGGGCAAAATTTTCAAATCCAATTTGTTACGACACGAGACTGAAAACTTACCAAAGTCAAGAATATGAAATAGGTTTTCTGAAGACGAAAAGAGCTTACACAAAGACTTTAAGCGGTCGCCACGCCGCTTCCTACTGCGCCGAGTGTTGTGGGTTCAAACCCGACATGAGACGACACTTTGGGTGATCCACAAATTGTTGTTCTAAGTCTGGGTATCCATTGTGTCCGTTTCATGTGTGTTTGTAAAGTCCCCCGCGACAGAGGATATATACATAATGCGGGAGTTGTATTTTCAAAAAAAAAATAAAGACGCTTAATTTTATCAATAACGTTTATTAAACAATCTAAATATATCTAATGCTGGTTTTGTACTAAACAAATTTCCTATCGACATTGCAGCCCCGAGATGTATTACATAATGTTAAAAAGGTCATTTATAAATGATTTTTTTATACGTTGCGTTTATAAAACTAATAAAGTAACTAAAACTTAGATGTGTACCAACCCTATTTACTACGCATCACGTCAGCGTCTTTCGATTTCTACTGATATAAATGCAGCAATTGTAAACTCCCTGTAGTCAGCTCAATGCAATAAAACATTGGATATAATCGGTAACTTGGTGCGATTCAAAAATTTCAAACACATGCGAATCGATTAATCATTTTTAGTGTTAATAAATGAAATTACCTATTACTTTATATTTTAATGTAAAACTCCTGTACTGTACTGTTTTGTGTGTAAATAAGCCAAATGGCTGGTTCACTTAATTCGGTTTCAAACGTAATGAGTCATCGTGTATACAAACAACTTAGGAGTATGATATGTCTTACGGCGCTGTGTAATAAGGTATGTATTTCCTTAAACATTGCTAGATTTATGGGTACAGGTAAACCTGACTAAAATAAATGACGCAATTATGATCATTTACTTTTATATATGTTTCTATTCTGTTCTTGAAATAAGATAGTTCTATAACCTAGAATTATCTATATTACCTATCAACTGAAAATATAGAAACGAGCAATACTTTTCAAGGTCAGTTTTTGGAGTTTAAACTTAATAAATAATTATTAAGTTTAAACTCTGTTTAAACTCTGTTTTAATTATTTTTTAATTACCAGTAAGAGAATAACTTATTACTGTTACATCCAGAACCAAAATAATGAATAAAAACACAAGACTTCTGTGGATTTTTGTTACCATTTTCATATAAATTTTTAATATATATGCTAAAAAACATTATTCATCATTCATGCTTAAATTTAATGGTATACATAATATGTGCAATTCTAGGTGCCCCACTAAAATTTCACATTATAATATAATATGTAATTTCTCCATAACTTTTTATTACATTTAATATTTGTTACGTCACCTGTCATTACAGTGAAACGTCACATGGTGGGATGAGGCGGTCATCTTGTATGACAAAGTTCGATCAACAGTCGCCGACGCATGTCGATCATCATCATCATCAACAGCCTTTAATAGTCCACTACTGGACATAGGCCTCTCCTTAGGAAGGAGGTTTTGGCCTACTATACCACGCTGGCCAGACGGGTTGGTATAGGGTTTGTTCCGCCCGTCCGGGATTCGGAGGTAGGGGCGGCTGTTCTACGGATCCGTTCCAAGAACACCGCCCCTGGGCCAGACGGGGTACCGGCCCGAGTGCTGGCCCTGGCCCTCAACCACATGGCAGACCGCCTCGGGGAGGTGTTCGACGCTAGCTTGGCGTCGGGACGCTTCCCTGAGTGCTGGAAGAGCGGGAAGCTGGTCCTATTAAGGAAGCCGGGACGGCCTGCCGATTCGGTCGCGGCCTATAGGCCCATCGTGCTGCTGGACGAGGCGGGCAAATTGTTTGAGAGGGTTATTTCTGCCCGCATCGTCCGGCACCTCTGCGAGGTGGGCCCCGATCTGTCGGACGCCCAATTTGGTTTTCGGGCGGGGCGTTCGACAGTCGACGCCGTGTTGCGCCTGAGGGCCGTGACCGAAGAGGCCGTGAGCTGTGGCGGCGTGCTGTTGGCGGTGTCATTAGACATCGCCAACGCATTCAATAGTCTGCCATTCAGCTGCATCAGGGAAGCACTCCACTATCATGGGGTGCCAAAGTACCTGAGGCGGCTAGTGGCAGACTATTTAGAGGAGCGTACCGTCGTGTACGAGGACCGAGAAGGTAATTTGAGGTGTCGGCCCATGTCGTGCGGTGTTCCACAGGGGTCTGTTCTTGGACCCCTCTTGTGGAACATAGGGTACGACTGGGCCCTTCGCGCCGATTTCCCCCCCGGGCTGGGTGTAATCTGTTACGCAGACGATACACTGGTTACGGCCCGGGGGGCAAACTTCCAAGAGGCGGCGCGCCTGGCCACAGGGGGAGTCTCCCTGGTGGTCGGGCGCATTGAGGCGCTGGGCTTACGGGTGGCCCTAGATAAGACGGAGGCCCTGTTATTTCATGGGCCCCGTCGTGGTCCACCCCCTGGCGCCTCAATCGTGGTCAACTCGGTCCTCGTACCGGTTCGGGCCCAGATGAAATATCTGGGCCTGATCCTCGACGGGAGGTGGCTCTTCGACGAGCACTTCCGACAGCTTGCTCCAAAGCTGGTCGGCGCTGCGTCTGCCCTAGGGCGACTTTTGCCCAATATGGGTGGACCCAGCGTCGCGACAAGACGGCTGTACACGGGGGTTGTCCGGTCAATGGCACTGTACGGTGCACCGGTGTGGGCGGCGGCTCTGACCGCCCAGAATAGGGTACGCCTCTGGCGCCCTCAGAGGGTAATGGCGGTCAGAGCCATACGCGGTTACCGCACCGTTTCGACGGAGGTGGCATGCGCATTGGCCGGAACTCCCCCGTGGGATTTGGAGGCGGAAGTGCTCGCCGAAGTTTATCGGCGAGTGGCTGACTTCCGGGCGGAGAGCGGATTTCGCCCTCCGCCCGAGGATGTGCGCGAGTGGCGCGAAGCCGCTCGCCGAGCCACGATGGCTCGTTGGTCGTTCCGGCTGGAGACTCCACGCGCTGGCTTCGCCGCCGTGGAGGCTCTCCAGCCGGTCATCGCCGAGTGGGCAGGGCGGCAGCACGGGACCCTTTCCTTCCGACTGACGCAGGTGCTTTCCGGGCACGGTTGCTTCGGAAAGTACCTGCACACGGTCGCTAGGAGGGAACTGAGTCCCGCCTGCCACCACTGCGACTGCAGTGAGGACTCGGCCCAGCACACGCTGGCGGTCTGCCCCGCATGGGCGGCGCAGCGCCGGGCCCTCACTGCAGTCATCGGAGTGGATCTCTCGCTACCGGCCGTAGTACGCTCCATGGCCGGTAGCGACAGTTGTTTTACCGCGGTCGCAACCTTCTGCGAGGTAGTAATCTCGCGGAAGGAGGCGGCGGAGAGGGCCCGGGAGGACGACCTCCACTCGGACCCGATCCGCCGCCGGCGAACCGGGCGGCGGAGGCCCGCCTACCACAGCCTCATGCCGCCCTGAGTGTGGCCGCGGGTGGACGGGGTGGGTTTCCCCTCCACCCGCATTAGTTTGGCCAGCCGCGAGGGGGCGGCGTCCGCGTGTGCCGGACGTCGCCTATAAAGAGAGGAAAAACATTGAGACGGAGCCCGCACCAGGAGCGGGCTGGTGCTAGGAGGGGTCCGGATGTCTTAACAACAGCTGTTCCCGGATCCCTCCTGTTACAGGCGCAGAGTGGCACACCGTGTGGTTTTAGTCGGTCCGAGTCCGACACACCACCCCGCCGCAAACCCCGGAGGGGTGACGGTCCGAGGGGATTTCCACACGTTAAAAAAAAAAAAAAAAAAAAAAAAAAAAAAAAAAAAAAAAAAAAAAAGGGTTTGTTTCAAGTTTTCCTTCTCTCTGCAGTGCTTTTGTCCTGCGTAGTTTGCTTCCTTAGTCGCCTCTTACGACACCCACGGGATGAATAGGGGTGGTGACACTCTGTATTCTTAATCCGTCACCACACGGACCATGTCCATGTCGATCATGTTGGCCATGTCGATCATGGCCAACCGCTTATTGCCGAGGCAATCACTAAAGCTTACATGAAGTTTTCCTGCAGATGATTCATATTGATTAAGTATAGGAGGCTGAGTTATGTTTTTCCAATTACAAGCTACCTAAGCTTATATATACCTAAGCTAAATACATGTATGACGAAGACTAGAGACTAAAACAAGACTGAACTGACCAATATTGGCCATTCAGTTGATATATATTGAATTAATTATCTTGAAATCGCTTTTATGCATTCCAGTGCCAGTGACTTGAATTTCTTTGTACAATTTTGTGATCTGTTTTTGAAGGCATAACTGTCTATTTTCACGTTATCAAGTGTCAACCATCGCACATTGCCAACTGCAACTCAAATGTCATAAGTTCCTGTCTTACCACGCTGTCCGTAACATTTTTATTGCATGCTGTGATATCTTTTAATTGAGAAGTAATGAAAATTAATATAGCTTTCAAGATGTATCGCTTGACACATCCTGTATGAGATCCTTAATAACAAATTTAAAAAAAACTGCTGATGCTCTCAATTGAGCCCCTAGGTAAAAATAAACGCCATAATGAAAGAAACTTCATAACTTATTAACCTCGTCACCTAATCCTAAGACGCATCCCTAAGAAAAAGTTTAATAAGAAAACTTTCTAAATAAATAACAAACATTTTACGTTCTAAGGCTGTGTCGTGAATAGTTGATCTTTTCTATACATACTGAGTATCCTCTTTAGAGGTCTAACCTTGAGCTTTTGAAGCGGGAAGAGATATTTTGATAGGCTTTGATTTAGATTGGATTCTCATTTTGAGATACATTTTGTTACTAGCTTTTACCTGCGGTTTTGTTCGTATTTATGTCAATTACGTCAATCAATTGTGAAAGCCATGTTCCTCCAACACAAGAAGAAGATCCTCCGACCAGACGAGGCGATCGTGCAGTGCGGACCGCGGCCCAACGATTAATTTTGGAAAGTTGTATAAATGCCAATTGACGTAAAAACTTTTAATATAATTTAAACTGTAATATAATCAAACTCTCCTGTATTGGAAACTTAAGTGCGTAAAACTGAATGTATTTAATGTTTTACATTTTTTATTTTTTTTATTAACTTAAAATTGATTAACATATCATTACAAAACGTTCAACGATATCTTTGATTTTTCATCATCAGAGGTTGAATATTTTCTTAAATTTATATGAGACCATTTCAATTTAAATTAAAAATGAAATTGGTTTACAAATAGGCAAAATCTTATTTTTATTATTTAGTCACTACATTATACCGAAGGGTATAAGTACATGAGGTCTAGATATACGTGTAAAATACCTGTTGATCTGAATTATACCTTGTTATCCATTCTTTCAGGTTTTTATCTCCAAAAAAATACTTAAATACGTCGGTACAATCAACCAGGTTCCTAATTTTAATACACGTTTATTACCTTCATTTTGCAATACACTACCGGCCCTACAAGGAGGTCAGATGACTGGGTGAAGGTAGCGGAAAACCGTCGGATGCATGCAGCACACAACCGGTTGTTGTGGCCAAACTTGGGGTAGGTCTATCTAACAATATAACGCTGAGAAGAATAGTTCTTGGTTCCAATTCTCCCTTTACAAGAATGTGTAAGGTAGTGAATCACTACAGCGATGTCATTGACTTATACTTCGATACAATTTGTAAGAAAAAGTCCGTCCTTAGTGATTTGCTATGACGCAATAAATGTAATATGAAAATTAAAAACCTAAAAAAATTGTATTAATACTTTCCCTTTGTGAGATTTTTTCATTAATTGTTTTAAAACAGTCAACCTTTTTATCTATTTTTAAAGCATAAGCGGTGTTTACCTATAAGTGGCTGTTGCATGTACTAAATGGCATGTATTAGTTTAAGGAATTAATGTAAACAGTTGTTGGTGAACCTTTAATAAATAAATAAATATAATATTCTACTACGATTCGAAGAAGCTATACTTTGATGATTCTCATGTCTTCCATGACGTATCCATCGATGGCGAACTTTACTATAGATTTTTGTTATAATGTCAAGCCAAAATTTTGTCTTAAAGGTTTTATCAAGTGCCAGACAGATGTTTAGCTGAGTTATAGGTGTAGTTACATAAGGGACTGCATGTGACATTCCGTGTGGAGATGGGCAACAGCTCGCTTAGTGACGGCCTGACTGGAAAACGATCGTCCATCAGGCCATTAAGCAATACGAGGCAATCCACCTAAGGAAAATTAACCATGAACAGCAGATTATAAAATCAAGACCCAAACTTTACTTTACTAACTATTTAAACACATCTGTTCAAATAGAAACCATGTATCATATTTTTTATATTAAACTGTTGAGGCTGATCTGATAAAAAAAAGAGGCAAGACAATGGTAGACAAAGTATAATACTAATAGTTTGAGGAGTGTTATCATCATCATCTCTTATAACAATCCAGTGCTGGTCATAGTCCTCGGCTTAGAAAGGAGATTTTGGCCTACTATACCAAGCTGGCCAGACGAGTTAGTAAAGGGTTTGTTTCAAGTCTTCCTTCTCTTTGCAGTGCTGTTGTCCTACGTAGTTTGTTCCCTTAGTCGGCTTTTACGACACCCATGGGATGAATAGGGGTAGCGACACTCCGTATTCTTAATCCGTCACGACACGGATATTATAGGAGGACTGCAAGTAACTCTAACTCGAACTGGCTGTTGTTGGTAAGTAACAGCTTTCTAAGCTATGTACATAACTTCTTCTGTTTTTAAATATCAAAGTCAAGCAAAGATATGATTTTATACGCCACTTGACTTAGTAGTTCAACTATTGAGTTGTATTTGTAGCATTTTTTTTGTTAGAGTGGGCAGACGAGCAGACGGGTTACCTGATGGAAAGTGACCATCGTCGCCCATGAACGTCTGCAACTCCGGCGTCACAAACGCGTTGCCGGCCTTTTAGGAAGGAGTACGCTCTTTTCTTGAAGGTTTGAAGATCGTATCGGTTCGGAAATACCGCAAACGATAACCCGTTCCACAGATTGGTTGCGCGGGGTAAAAAGTTTGCATTTATATTGACAAATGCAACTAATAATACAATGTAAATAGTGTATGTGTTTTAATTATATTCTATTACTTATTTTTTGTTTATGAAATAGAATATTCCTGGAATATTAGTATTCCATTCTAGTTTTCTATATATTAAGTATACATATAAATAGTATCGTCTAATTTGGTCCCATGATATTCCTAACATCTTGATATGTTGGGGTGACCTTGTTTTAATTAAAATCAAGTTTTTCTATGTCTGTCATATTGAAAATAAAATCGGACGTAATTTAAAAATTACTGTCATGAAAGTTTAAATTTTATTTAAAATAGCTTTGTTTTGTTTTGTTAGGTTATTACAATATCGTAAATTCGTTTAATGTTTGATTACTGTGTATATTAGACCGTTTAAAACGTAAAAATACACTTATACATCTGTCTTAAACAAGTTCAAATCAAAGCTATCAGGGAAACTTAAATAAAAATATAAAGTGAACAATTTACTTTTAAGTATTTTTTTTAACGAAAAATTTAGAAATTGAATTTAGAGGCTTTACTGATTTCACTTGATTTTAACATTTAAAAAGTCATATATATCTAAGAATTGTAAGGTTTGTATGTTTGTTTTATATCTAGATACTATTCATAAATTAAAACTTAGTGAAAGAAATGTATCACGCGGAAAGATATATTATGATATTTTCCTTCCCTTTTCCCAATGGCACGACATACGAACCAGGTAAATTTTGGTAACAAAAATGAACAAGACAGAGATCAAGCATAAATGGCACCGCTAGTCTTAAACGGGTTTAAGACTATTGTAGTTCGAAAAGGCTAAGGTCACGTGTCTGTATGTTTTCTTTAACGATTTGTGATTGCACTTGGTCATCGACATTGACTGGCCATCAAAGAAAACTCTTTATTTTTTTAAATAAAACAATTGAAGTTAAATCCTGATATCATCAAAACTGAGAGTCACTATACTCGGCGCCCTAGATAGATATCTAAGCAGTCAATTCACGCAGCATTTTTATTGCGTGCCTATGTGATTGGCGTAACAACACCCTTTTTCATGACAAGCCAGTTCATTATCTAACTAGTTCCAGCTCACTGCGTTGCCACTATAACTTCAGATTGGAATCTTAAACGAAAACAAAAAGAATAATGTTATGTATCTACTTGAAATGTCACAGAAATAATCCTTTTTGATTGAGGGAAGGGAACGGGTTTTCGGCGTATGAAAAGTCTCAAATCACATCTTTTTAGGGTTGAGTGAAGAGGATAGGCAGTTCCTCTGAATAAGAAATCTTCACATTTGACGTCATTGGATGGTTACTGAGTTGAGTTTCTGTGACCTTCATCTGTATACATTTATGAATACATTTTATGAGACAAGCTGTTTTGCTGTGCATTGTTTATTTCTAAAGTGAGTCTCTAAAGCGAGTTTTATGACAATTATTTAAATATGGAATAGTGAATATCGGGGTTGAACAGAAAACGTTACTAAATATATAACTATTAATTTTAGAATTGTCTTTTTTTTATCTTTTTATAACTTTTTCTTCTTGCTGAATTTAAATTGTAGTGAACAGCTATTTACCATCCTTTCTAAGGAGGGGCCTATGTCCAGCAGTGGACTAGTATATGCTGTTGATGATTATGAAACAGCTATTTGTCCTGTAAATTCTGTCAGCATAGAGTGCAAAAATTGCTTTTTAACTTACCTAATAGTACGTATTCACAAAACTACAATTAAAATAGTTTTATAGTCTAATCTAAATAATCTCTTGAAGTAGAATAAAGTTTGATTTAAAATATTTTATATCAACGGGACGAATTACAGCAAGCTACCTTTTGAGGCTCTTAAGGAACTGTATGTAATTTTTGTATTTCTTTTAGTAATAAGTATGTTTCAAACCAAAATATTTTATGAATGGTATTTATTTTTATTAAAGAAATACTTAACTAAACTAAACGAGTCCGTGTGGTGACGGATTAAGAATACAGAGTGTCACCACCCCTATTCATCCCGTGGGTGTCGTAAGAGACGACTAAGGGAGAAAACTACGAAGAACAACAGCACTGCAGAGAGAAGGAAAACTTGACACAAACCCTATACCAACCCGTCTGGCCAGCGTGGTATAGTAGGCCAAAACCTCCTTTCTAAGGAGAGGCTTATGTCCAGCAGTGGACTATTAAAGGCTGTTGATGATGATGATGATGACTTAACTAAATCTCTATTTCTATAATGTCTAATTAGTTTTGATTCCTACTAGTTATCTGTAAAATAATTGTTTACCATTAGATTGCCGTGGTATCACTCCGGTCGAGCCTGCCCATGACTGTCCTTTGGTTATGTTCTGTTGCTTTGTAGTCAAAACAACGGGTATGCAGACGTGCAATACAAGATCTAAAAACCAAAAGTATATTAAATAGTTCGGAACTAGTTCGGAATCCCCAAAATATACTCATAAGTAATTGTAAAGAATCCCCAAAATATACACATAAGTAAAACCAGTCAGTCCATGACCAGTCAGCAATGCAGCACCACATCCTCATGAACAGCCTATAATAGCCCACTGCTGAGCATAGCCCTCTTCTTTGTATGGAGGTTTTGGCCTACTATACCAACCCGTCTGGCTCGCTAGCCAGACGGGTTGGTATAGGGTTTGTGTCAAGTTTTCCTTCTCTTTGCAGTACTGTTGTCCTGCGTAGTTTGTTCCGTCAGTCGGCTCTTACGATACCCAGGGGTGAACAGGGGTATCCTCCCTATCCTTACTTCGTCACCACACGAGTTTAAAAAGCCGGAAACGAGTTTGTGACTCCTGAGTTGCAGACGTTCATGGGCGGCGAAGGTCACTCTTCCATCTGCCCTCTCATACATAAACATAATTAAAAATTGATTAGTCTCATGAGACGCCTCAATTTAATTCTATACTATATTATTATAAAGAGGTAAAGTTTATGAGTTTGTATGCTCGGGGTAATCTCCGATCCAATTTAAAAAAAAAACTGTTAGAAATGTATATAATCCCTGAGTGAACCGTAATACATACGGGCGAAACCTCGGGCAAATGCTACTTTGAAATAATTTGACTATCACACAAAGGTAGTTGTGTGATCTCCGTATACAATACTCTGTATGTACATATAAGGTTTAGCTAGTAAAACTTTCTCTCGAAGTTACTCCTGGCTCATCAAAGTAAAGGTGCTGCGTTGAAACTTAATATTTTCATTAAACAGAAGACCGAAGAAGGCTCTTTGTGTACAGTGATAAAACAATATGCAATTTGTAGTTAGGTTTCGAACTTTGTTTCTTGGATGTTCTTTAGAATAAAGTTTGACCATAATTATTTAGATATTACGAATTAGGGATGGATATTAGGGCAGCCAATAGGTTAATATAACTTAGTTGGTATTGGTAAAGTTAAAATATTTTGATTTAACTAAACTAATGTAGGCTATATTAGTTTAGTTAAATCAAATTATTTTAACTTTGCACAACATAAATAATTAAATGAATTATTTGCCGGAAAAAACACCATTCCACTGCTGGACAGAGGTTTCTCCTTGAGGTATGTGCCTTTAGCACCTGGTGGCCCGCGTTCAGTTCATTTCGGCTACCCTCAGATCGCTTATCCTGCTTGGAGAGAGCATCATCGTAAAATCCTAACGATCCCTTGCTCTCCTCTGCTCTCTAAATTCTATTCCTTCTCTATTCAATAAACGAAAGTATTGTATGCTGACTTTAAACCATAGGCTTAATATGTTATATTAGCATCTATTTTAAGACTACGGTTTTAAAAGGAATAATGCTAAAAGTTTTGTAGATACATCAAAATTCTGCGGGTACTCCAAAAATAAACATAAATTTAAATTATATACCACTTTTTACTACTCCTATTTACTATTACAATTCAAGCTTTGTAAGGTTTAAACCGAATACAATATTTTAATCTCTTTATAATAAACGGGGAACTGATCCGCCATCATATCTCTGCATCATGTACTATAACTACAATAAAGACAACAAAACAGGCGGGCATTAATACCCATGACGGATTATCTAAAGCGTCCGTACCATGTCTGATTTATGGGGTAGCGGATTCTATGTCCGGCAAGGGGATTTACTTCCACGAAATATTATTTGCAGCAATCTATATAAGTAGTGTACAAAGTGTGCGTTTAGTTTGTACCTGATTATTTGCTCGTTGACTATATGTACTGAATTATTCATGAATTTTTACGCACTATATACGGAGGAGTGAAAAAATCTGAAAATATTTTATCGTAATTATTATGTATATCAGTGTTTTGTGAGACAGAGTAATGACATGACAGAGCGAAAGAGATGAAATTACATTTTCCAATGCATTGTTATTAAGAATTTTGTATCGATTGTTGATATTTCAAATACATTTTAATAAAAAAAATACATTTTATGATTATGGTCTATAAAACATATCAAGATAAATCTAAGCAATCAACAACAAACATGACGTGGAATGTATAGTAGATAAATCATAACAATGGACACCACCGAAATTCATTATAAAATCACATCAATGATAGCTAATATAAATTATTTTTTTAAAGTATAATAGAAGCTTTAATACAAATAAATTTACATAATGTAAGGATCATGATTAATGATTTTCAGATGATGAGAATAAGGATTATGTTTCGACCAGGTCGAAATAACCCTGGTCACAAGCTGACTGAATTCTCATTTACTATTTGAATTATTCCCGTGATCTCTTTATTAAATTATTTGAAAGACTACACGTAAGAATAGAAAATTAAATAATTAAGTTAAATATATTTTGCTGCAAAGAGTTGAGAGAGAGAGTACGAGGGGTGATCAATAAGTAATGATAATCGAGTATTTCTAGAACGCACAAAAACCCAAATTATTTTTTTTCTGCTTGCTTATATATCCACTACTTCAGCTTCAAAAAAATGTATAAATAGGACACCATTACCGGGAGATACATTCATTTGAATACGAACTGTCGAAGAGAAAACATCAAAATGGAGAAAAATGAAATAAGAGCTGTCATCAAGTACCTCTGCCTGAAAAAAATGTCTACCAAAGACATACACAGCGACTTAGAGGAAACATTGGGGGAGTCTGCTCCTCCATATTCCACAGTCGCACGCTGGGCAAAGGAATTTAAGCTGGGCAGAACCTCCACTGAAGATGAACATCGCGAGGGACGCCCTTCCACGTCCCTTACTGGAGAAAACGTCAAAAAAGTGGAAGATATCGTGTTGGCCGATCGAAGGGTGACCGTAAGGCATGTAGCTGAGGTCACAGGGATCTCCTATGGCAGCGTTCAAAAAATCATTGTCAACAAAATGCATATGAAAAAGGTCTCTGCGCGTTGGGTACCGAGAATGTTAACCGACGAGCAAAAAAAGAAACGAGTCGACATTTCGAGGGTGAATCTTCAAAAGTTCCAGGCCGATAAAGAATTTTTTTTTGTCGCGTTTTGTGACCATGAACGAGACCTGGATCCACCACTTTGATCCCGAAACCAAACAACAATCAATGACTTGGAAACGAGCTTCCTCACCAACGCCGAAGAAATTCAAAGTGTCAAGTTCAGCGGGAAAGGTTATGGCGTCTGTTTTCTGGGATGTAGAAGGAATTATTATGGTGGAATATTTGGAAAAGGAGGCCACTATAACAGGCTCTTACTACGCAGGCCAAATAAGAAGATTGCGAGAAGCTATTAAGTCAAAAAGACGCGGTAAACTGCGCGCTGGAGTGCTGTTTCACCAAGACAACGCCCCGGCTCACAAAGCCGCAGTTGCGATGGCTGCCATTGAAGAAACGGGGTTCGAACTGCTCGAACACCCTCCCTATTCGCCAGATCTAGCTCCCAGTGACTTCTACCTCTTTCCTCGGCTCAAAGAACACCTCCGGGGCAACAAATTTGAGGACAATAGTGAAGTGATGGCCGCAGTAGAGGCATTTTGGGAGGGTCAAGACAAAGAATTTTTTTCTAAGGGAATCATGGGCTTAGAAAAAAGATACACTAAATGTATTAACTTGCAAGTAGACTATGTTGAAAAATAAAATACTTTTTTTAATCTAATAGTTCTGTTTCATATTGATTATAAATAAATAAATAATAAATATATTTATTGGTCCAAAGGTGTTACAACAGTAAAACTAGCAGACACAATTGGTATTTACAGTATTATACGCTAAAGTTCTAAAGTTACAAAATATTGTTGTATATTCAAAATTTGAACCATGTCTCTTAAACTAGGCTAAGCCTGTATCTTAAGAGACAGGTTACGGCTCTAAGGAATTACAATAGTGTGTTTCATTGGGCATTGAGACGATGAAGACACTGTTGATTGGATGATGACCGTATGTATAATATATACCAAAGACAGTTTGAGTTAAATGTGTGTGTGTGTGTGTGTGTGGGTGCGTGCGAGCGTGTGCGCATGTGCGTGTGTGTGTGTATGTGTGTGTGTGTGTATGTGTGTGTGTGTGTGTGTGAAATATATAGTCACTTTACGAACTGTAGTAGTAATTCAGTAGCAGAGTAATCTCTAACTAATAACCACTCAGTCAGTCGATGCTTGATTTTAAATCTATTTAGTTGTGCGATGTTTAACTCTTTGTTAATATTACTGTATAGGTAAGGGCTTAACGTGTAATATTGATGTTCGGAAAAGGCGGTTTTGTGACGAACAGGAGGTGCATTGTATCTACGTTTATTGGGATCTGGCAGTGGAAGGGTATTATGGTACCTTAAGGTTGTTTGGAGAATAAAGAGCTGCCGCACTGTCAGTACCTTACAGTCGGCATAGAGTTGGATGGTTGGATACAAGAAATGTTTGTATGTCATCACTTTCAGTATGGCTCGCTGTGCTCTTTCAATTTCCAGTAGATACGACTTTGCAGCACCACCCCACACCGTAATGCAATATCCAATTACCGATTGACACAGTGCGTGATATACTAGCTTAATGATGTCAAAGCTGGCCGACTTCCTAAGTGATTTGAAGATGTGAATGAGACGCATCGTTCTGGTAGTGACCAATCTTACGTGTTGGTCCCATCTTAATCCACAGTCAATTTGTACTCCGAGGTATTTGACACAGCTTGCTCTCTTGAGTGTCGGGCAATTACACGTAGGTCGTAAGTTAGGACATGAGTGAGCAGTTATCTCAAAGGAGTCAGTTGGTGCACCATTACGTCGAATCGCGAAAGGTACGTATGCCGTTTTTTGTACATTTATACTGAGGAGGTTCGAGTTTAACCATTTAATGACTTCGCTTAGAGTTAGTTCTGCCTTAGTTTTAACGAATTCCCATGTAGTACCATACACAAGAATTGCGGTGTCATCGGCATATGCGTAGATTTTAACGCACTCCGGGAGTTTAAGCAAGCACAGACCGTTGACGTAAATTTGGAATAAAATCGGGCCCAGGATGCTTCCTTGCGGAATGCCGAAGGTCACCGGCTCATCGTCACTAAAGTAAGAATTGATTTTTACGGACTGCGTGCGATTTGTAAGGTAGTCTTTGAAAATTTCCAGAGGCATACCGCGTACACCAAGCAGTTCTAACTTGGAGATGAGGAGGGGGGCAGAAACTGTGTCAAAAGCTTTTGAGAGGTCCAAAAATATCCCAAGACATTTATTATGTTTATCCATTTGCTTAGCTACAAGTTGTGTAAGTTCCAATACCCCATCTTCTGTCGAGACTCCAGGACGAAAGCCAAACTGGTTGTTTGCTATGATTTCATATTTGTATAAGAATGTTTTCAGATTATTACTAAGGATTTTTTCAAATACTTTAGAAACAGATGATAATATGGAGATTGGTCTATAGTTGCTGACACAGTCTCTTGCCCCTCCTTTGTAGATCGGGTGAACTACAGCTTTTTTTAGGGCATTGGGGAAAACTCCTGTTTGTATGCATCGGTTGAATAGAAAGGTTAGAGGTGGTACCAAAGCGTGACGGCATTCTTTTAAGAACACAGAAGATATTCCATCCCATCCAACAGCACAGTCATTGCGTAACTGAAGGATAAGAGACTCCACCTCAGCCTCGTCTACTTCTAGTATAGTTAACGAATTGGATGGGGAAAGTTGGTAGCGGTCTCTGGTAGTGTTTAGGTGAGTAGTCGTACAGTTCATTATATCCTGTGCCAGATTTTTGCCTATATTTGTAAAATAGTGACAGACCTCATTTACAGATGATTTTGGATCGTCATTAATACTTAGCAACTCAGTGGAGCTGGAGTGTTGATTTTGGGTATTGGTTATTTCTTTAATTATTTTCCAGAGAGCCTTCGGGTTATTTTTGGTTTTAGTCAGTTCGCTTTGCTCATATGATGTTTTTAATTTACGAATGAGATCATTACAGAAATTCCGGTAGCGTGTGTATGTGGTTTTAAGAATAATGTTGTCCGGGAATTTTTTACAATTAACATGCATCCTATCTCGATTTGTTATACATTTTAAGATACCAGCCGTTATCCACGGTTTTAAGCACCTTTTTTTACGTGGGAGTCTTTTATATGTTTTATGTTTAGCTAAGATTGCTTGTATTATGATTATTAATTTATCCATCGCTGCATTGGCAGAGTCCATTTCATATATAAAAGAAAAGTCGGTATTTTGCAACTCAAATTTAATAGCTTCGTAATTTAGAGAGAAAGAAAACTTAGTGGTTTGCCTCTTTGACTTTATATCTGCAATAGCCAATATCACAGGTTTGTGGTCGGTAATGTGGGAATCTAATACCAAAGTGGTAGGAGTTAGTATCGACTTCAAGAGTACGTGGTCGTAGCATTTATTTTGGCGAGTACTAAAAAAATGTGTAGGAAGTAGTCCGTGAGACGCGTTTAATAGAAGGTAGTCTAAGGAGCGGTTATCTCTATGTTCTTCGATTATATCAATATTTATGTCCCCGAGGAGTGTGATATTAGGGTAATTAGTAAGTTGCTGGTAAATGGTGTCTAAGCTATCCAAAAAGCTGTCAAAGTTTTCTTTCGTAGAATACGATGGTGAGCGATAAATAGCTAGTATAGCTATGTTGTTATCTAATTCGCATACGAGACAATTGCCGTTTTTGAAACCCGGTTCCCACACCGTATGTTGTATTTCAGATTTTATGTACAGCACAACGCCATCGTTTTGATTAGAGTTAGTCTTAGTTAGGTAAGAGTGATAACCCGTTAGTATAGGTAAGTTGTTTAATACACTCAGCCAGCACTCTGTTAAAACGACAACATCAATATCCATTTTTATATTTTTAATTAAGATCTGTAACTGATCGAAATTTTTGTTGATGCAACGTATGTTGAGTTGGAGTATTTTAAGGTTATTCTCAGTCATATTAATAAATTTCAAGCACTCTTCCGGAAAACAAGTTTTGCAGTTTCCAGCCATAGAATCTAATTCGTTATTAATGTAGTTTACGGTGGCCATTGTTTAAAAATAAGGTAATAACAAACAGTGTCATTATATATT
This sequence comes from Arctia plantaginis, assembly GCA_902825455.1. NCBI lineage: Eukaryota > Metazoa > Arthropoda > Insecta > Lepidoptera > Erebidae > Arctia > Arctia plantaginis. The sequence continues at coordinate 500,807 of CADEBD010000039.1, read as the reverse complement.
TGTAGATAGACCATTGAATTAGATATGATTATAGAAGTATTGGCTATTACTATTGGGAGGTAGATATTACTGTGTGCGGGAAGATACCGGGGGGTTTGTGTGACTATAATTGTATGAGTTATATGGAGTAGTTGTAAAACTGTGCTGTGTGGAATAGTGTGCTTTAAATAAGTGTTTGTTTGTTTAGATAATATTATAAAAATAAACATGATCTTATTAATATTACGAGCGAAGAAAAATATAAAATAAGTATAGTAGCTAGTTAACTGTTCATACAGTCATGTGCTATTGTTACCTATGTTCAGCAGACATTTTTCTGAGGTTATCTTTATTAGCTTCTCGTTCTCCTGTTTACGGAGAAAGATGTTCCCGTTGGCAGTCCAGCAAAACTTGTACTCATTACTCTTGGCAAACTCCCGGGCTTGATAAAATAGCTTTTTATGGCTTGGGGGTAGTTGTTCAGTAACATAAACAGGTAGTCGCTTACCTTGGATCCCGATATGTTCCGTGTTGAGTTTGTCTCTTGGATCAGCCTTGTCTTTGTTATACAATCTAATGGCATTTAATAGCTTCTGTTTTGTTAGAACTTCCTTAAATTCAGCTATTATTGGGCGCGTTGAAGAAATATGAGAGGATTTACCAGGCAAGCGATATAGATCGCGAAGATCAGACTCAATGATAGGCACGCCAACCGTCCTGCCAATGCTACATACAATTTTCATAAGGCAGTCGTTAGATTCCGACTCGTGATACGGGATATTTCTAATTTCGGTACTCGACGACCTAGATTTAAGCTGTAAGTCTTGTATCTTCTTTTCCAAGCTCTCTATGTAAATATTTTGCTCTTTTCGTTCTTTTCTTAAAACTTCAACTTCCCTTTTTAGTTCCTCAAACTGTTTGTTTATAAAACACATAGACTGAACGATATCAGCGTTCGAGTTACGTATTTCTACGTTTGTCGCCTGTATTTGATTGTTTTGTTTCTTAATGTCTGCCAGTTCAGTTACTAACTTAAACATAACAGCAGCCTGCTCCGTCAGCATTGAGGTAATAGAAGAGTCCTGATCTCTCTTCCAGTTTGCAAGCATAAGTTGAAGTTCCTGCGAACCCTGCGTAGACCCGGTTTTAGTTGAGCTTTCATTGCGCCGACGTTTAGATCTTGTTGTGCTGACATAGTCACTAATCGTTATAGCTGAGCTTATATCCGGCTCCGATTGAGTCTGATTGATATTACATGTTGACTTTGAAGCACTGGGTGGAGTGCGTTGTAGCTTTGACATTTTAGGTGGTGTAAACAAACAATTAACTGGCAAATTATCACTTACACTACTTTGAAATAGTTATGTACCCGCCGCTTGTCCAGTTAAGATTACAACGTTACAACGTAGCCGAGTGATATGATATTTATTCCGTGCTCGTAGCTTGGTCCGCGTAGCGTAACCGCGGCACTTACTGTGTAGCTGCAGTGACGTCCGACGCGTCGCACGTAGCGTGTTATTTCGAACTCCGTAGTAACTTGTTCGGTGGCGCAGTAATCGCGCGCCCCGCCACATCCACTTCGACCTCAGGTTCGAACCCCACCAATAACAAACACTTTTTGGGATGTTTCTTAGGTCGCGTGTCACAAATATACATGCATCCCTCTCTGGCTCCGCCTTTAGGGTGTAGCCCTCCGGTTAAAACTACTAAGGAGCAACAAGGAATTGAAACTTTTCGATATCCGCCAATCACAGAATTCGAAGACACAATTTCGCAAACGGAATCAACACACGTCCACTCGCTCAAACGTTCCTTGGCCGAATGCCCGAATTATCATTACTTATTGATCACCCCTCGTATGTAGTGTATCGTTTGGAAATAATCTTTGGTTTTTTTTAATAATAATAAACTAAACTAAATGTAGCCCGATCAATATATTGTAAATACTTGATATTGAATAAATTGATTTTAATAAAAAAAAAAAAATAAGTTTGCTGCAAAAAGTTTGCTCTATATCAACAAACCATGTAGTGTATCGTTTGGAAATAATCTTTGATATATGTTTATTTGTTTACCTTCAGTGCTAGTTCTTCCTGGGTGGCTTTTTGGCAGTCTTCTGAGAAATATTGAGGAAAAACTATCATTCGGAGATATAATGTCCACACATTACATTACTAAATGGGTGGTGTAACATAACTTTGTCTTGCAGCCTTGGCAATGTTCCAACACCATCACAATAATTTGTGTGATGGATTAAGTGACTAAGTTTTTTATGGAGAATACCTACGTGTAGTAATTCTCCAATAATAATATTCCTGTTAAACATACGAATAAGGCTGAATGTTTCTGAATGGTTGGGCTTTTCAGGAGAGGGTTTAGTACAGTTGTGTACCATGTGGGGTTCGAATATGTAACCACTCGATTGCAAGTCTGACGCCTTAGCTATTGTGGTCTGAGCTGATAAAAGGAATATAAAAAATTCGTTACTTCCCAAAAAATCTTGTTTTCCCGCTTAAATGAAGTTCTTTCTAGTATTATAATTTGGATTTTTAACATTATTTTTGAATAGAAAGCTAATTTCTATTAAGGGCCAGATGCTATAAGTGTGTGAAACTGCTCAAACCTTTTTTCTGTTCGAAAATCTACTTAGATTATTATATCGGACTCCAACCTACGCCGCGCAGTAGCTGGGGAACCACGTGTAAACTAGGAAGGAAATCATTGGTACCCCGAGAAAATTCCTGGTACCCTGAAACTGCTAGGACCTATAGTTTAGTACACGGTCTTATAAGTACTTAGTTTAACGTATAAACTTTCAGATCATCTGATGGGAAGTGATTACCGCAGCTCATTGATAGCTGAAACTCAGAAATCACAAGTGCGTTGTCGACCTTTGAGGCAGGGATTAGCTTATTCTAAAAGGTCTAAGGTCTTATCGTTTCAGAAATACTGGATTAAGAATACGGAGTGTCACCACCCCTATTCATCCCGTGGGTGTCGTAAGAGCCGACTACGGTAGCAAACTACGCAGGACAACAGCACTGCAAAGAAAAGGAAAACTTGAAACAAACCCTACACTAACCCGTCTGTCTAGTATAGTAGGCCAAAACCTCCTTTCTAAGGTGAGGCCTATGTCCAGCTGTGGAATGTTACCGTTGTTGTAGGGCTGTTGATGATTATAATGATGATGATTACACTCGAATCATTACTGGGCTCTTGAGTTTGGAAAAGCTGTGTTTAGTACCAGATGTATTAATTCTTAACCCAAGGAAAATTTGCAAAGTAATCTAGTTCAGTACATGCTATTCTACAAGCCACAAAAAAACTAATGTGCAAATTTTTTTGGTATTATTATTTGGTAAATGAATAAAAACAATACCTAAGCTATTTTTTACAAGGTTAAATAATTATTGTATATTTTATAACACGTATCAAACAAAAGCCAAGTCTTACTTTTTCCAACACAGAAGAATCTTTGAACAAAATTTTAATCTAAACATACCTAACTCATATTCATTCTTACTAAGGAATTGACTAACAACAAATTATGATATAAAGTTAAAAAAAAAATCCTTTTTTAAGAAAACAGGCTCTCTCAAAACTTTTAATGACAAAATGAAGCTTTATTTCTAACAAAACCAGTTTCAGACAAGAACCCGAACATGTTTTCAACAAGTCTAAGTGTGTTATCGTTTTCGCAAGTCACCTTCAACAAAATTTCGTACCCAGTTTGATAGCAGCCCGCATCCGTCTAACTTGTCTGATTTATTGTACTGAACGGCAGGGCTATTAATTTGATAGCTTGTTATTCCCCATCGAAACACTTTGTTATGTGCTTACAAAGATTTTGAGGTTATGTTTTGGTAAATAGGGCCTGTTGATTCGGTAGTTTCGTGGCTCCTGTTCCAGTGATCGTTCGAATGGAGCTGTAAATATTCTCATCATCATCATCAACAACCTTTAATAGTCCACTGCTGGACATAGGCCTCTTCTTAGAAAGGAGGTTTTGGCCTACTACACCACGCTGGCCAGACGGGTTGGTATAGGGTTTTTGTGTCAAGTTTTCCTTCTTTTTGCAGTGCTGGTGTCATGCGTTGTTTTGCGCTCTTAGTCGGCTCTTACGACACCCACGGGATGAATTGGGGTAGTGACATTCCGTATTCTTAATCCGTCACTACACGGACTATAACTTCTTCTTCTATTTAATATAAATACGAACTTCTATTTAATACAAAAAAAAATTGATCAAATCTAATTGTTAGTGCCAAAGATTAGTGAGCTTGCACAAACAATAAAAAAATCCTTGTATTTAAATTTATCTAAGTAAATAGACCATTATACATTCCGTGTTTGGTAGAGATGTTTATTTCGAAAGAATAGACACACTGTGAGACGACTCCAACATACAAAGAAAACAGAAACATACTACAGCGCCATCTAACGAAGACACACCGCACTACGGAGTACCTGAATGAGAATTGCTAATCCTGTATCGCGATATGAAAAATTCTCTCGCTGATTAGCATATACACAACTTCCCAACATCTAGCGCCGGGCCTTCTTTCAAATTTATCAATGGGATTTAAGCTTAAGACTAAGGACTTTATTATTATATATTTACTAATAAAAAGGTTAACTGGCTCATTAGTCCAGTGGTAACGAGTCTGTCCCAGACTGCCAAGGTCCAGATTCATTTTCGTCATTTTGTTCCGCCGGATCTTTGTGTAACTAAAAAGAATTTTTACAAATCTTTTAGTTCCAAGCTTTCTACGACATGATTACGACAGCTGAGTACTTTTGTTTTTAGGGTTTCGCATTCCTAACAAAGAACCCTTAGAATTATATTGCATTTATTATAGTAAGAATAATACTAACATCCGTCATGATTAGACGAACGGATGGCGTAGTGGTTTGTGTAACGGACTGCTATTCTGAAGGTCGCTGGTTCGATTCCCGCTCAAGTTAAACATTTGTGTGGATGAACATTTAATGTTTGATTTGGTCTAGATGTTTCTATGTATAATATTTATATATTTACAAAACAAAATTAAATATGTATTTATATCAGTTGTCTAGTACCCATAGTACAAGCTCTGCTTAGTTTGGGACTAGATGGCGTTGTGTGAATGTGTAGCAATATTATCATTATTGTTGTAGCATATTTTAGAATTATCGTTATAAGGCTTATACAAATGTTCAGTGTGTAAATAAATACAAGGTAAGTCCGACGAAATAGTAAACTAAATTTATTCGTACTCACTTATTGAAAGAATCATTTATATCGCCGATTCTTGTTTTTATTTATCAACATTGGGCTGTGTAGATATTAAACATCTGTTAAGCCCTAGATAATTAGAAATCGGTTAGAGCTCACAACATAAAGTTGGAGTTGGTTGGAAGATCGAAAGTACTCTCTCTTTGTAGAAAAGAGCCAAGCCTGTGTATTATTTGTCTGGAATACTTCGGAAATACTGGAATACTCTGCAGGGTAACCATTACTTTCAAATAATAGTATTGCCATTCAAACATACTTACACAAAATTTTATGTCCCAACGGCAGTTTGAAGTGGATTAAATTAACTAGCAAAATTCATTTAGATTATGTAGTTGCTTATTGTCCATTTGCGTTAAGAAAATAGTGACGCATCGAGCAAGCTCCACCCCTGGCCAATCATATTCCAAGAAATTATTGTTTCGTAAGAAAACTTGGCACCCAATTGGTCAAGAGGATCGGGACAGCTCGGCAAAATGTGGGCTTTTAACACACCTGAGTATATAGAATAAGCTCTTCCTAAAATTTACATGAAGATATGTGATTCTATGTAATGCGTAGTTGCTGGCTATAACCACAGTAATCTTGCTTGACTGCACTAATTGATCAAATTAGCATTGCCACTTTGTCCCGCACCACGAAAGCCCACCTCACCACAACATACCTCATTCAATTTGCTTGCGAACACGGAACCATGAATTAAATAACAATAAATCCTCATTTCTATGCTAATAAAAGGTAAATGTCACTGTTAAATGAGTCAAACTACTGAAAAGCACACAGTCTCATTAACTCGTTTCCGTCCTTAATTCATATTTATAACGTGATATATTATTTGTAAAACGGTTGTTAATACAGAAAGTACACAATGGGTAATAAAAAAGGTTGAGGGTATTTTTTGTGTGCAGTGATACGGTTTACGCATTGTGATTAGGTTACACTGAAAGCGAAGAGAGGGATATTCCTGTTTGACATTGGATTGTTTTACTATTTAATTTTTCATGTTCTTTTTAGACTATATTAAAGTCGCACAGCGCACCAAGCATCGCATGGAGCGTGCGATGCTTGGTGTAACCCTAGTCGATAAATTTCGAAACGACACAATTCGACAGAGAACTGTAGTAACCGACATCGCACGGAGAACAAGTACGCTGAAGTAGGTCATGTCTTCTGACGGTCTGATAGTCGCAGGAGCCGACAGGTACTAGAATGAAGACCGCGTCAGAGTAAACGTAATATAGGGCGCCCTGCTGCACGATGGATTGACGACTTGAGGAAAAGGGCTTACAGCGAATTGATGCGGACTGCCCAAGACTGGGATAATTGGCGTTTCTTGGAGGAGGCCTTCGTTCAGCAGTGGATGGCAATAGGCTGAAGTGTGTAAAGTATTCTTTTAATCGTGTAGTGGGCAAACGAACAAATAGGTCATTTGAGAGTAAGTGACTACTACCACACATGTATACTTGCAACCCACGAGTTGATGTATACGTGTAGTGACTGATTAAGAATACGGAGTGTCAACACCAATATTCATGCCGTGGGTGTCTTAAGAGCCGACCAAAGGAGCTAACTACGCAGGAAAACAGCTATGCAAAGAGGAGGAAAACTAGACACGAACCCTATACCAACCCGTCTGGCCAGCGTGGTATAGTATTCCAAAACTCTCTCTCCTTTCAAAGGAGAGGCCTATGTCTAGCAGTGGGCTATTAAAGGCTGTTGATGATGCTGATGAGGAGTAAGAGACTCTGGTAATCTTACCCACTCGATAAAAAGCAATGAAAAAATATTCAGCGCCGATTTACTGTAAGTGATATCACTCCTGTTGAGCTCGTCCATATGTGCAAAAGCATGATTCTCCCAATATTATAACTTTACACATTTCCAAACATCCATCCGATCCCAAATTAGGCAGAATTTATGGTTATGTTGAATAAAATTCTATCTTGATCGTATGCGAACCCCTTTTATAATATACATTAAATCTAAAACCCGCGGTTAACTTGGTCTTACAACATTTTTTTATTACTTTACACATCTCTCACATGGCAGTCTGATTCCAAACTAGGAAAACCCTTGCTACTGATAGACATACTTATTAATATCTATTTCTAAATACATACATATAGATAAGTTACGCATAGGCTAGTTTGTCAGTACGCAATATATGGCCTTTGTAAACTCACCACACAAATAATGACAACATGATCCGACAGTTCCAACACCGCCTTGAAAGCACGCAACGCTTGCGTAAACGGCGCTCGTTGCAGCAGATTGGTGCGCGCGGGCACCGCCGCTTTATCACGTAATCGTTGGGCACACACAGTGAGATCTCTTGTAGGATAGCTGGGTTGTATATCAAACCACGTAACACTTTAAATACGTACGTGGCTAAAGCTACTTCTCTCCTGACTTCCAACCTGTAATATCCCACCATGCCTAAAACAAAGTGTGGGAAACAACAATGGATACCCTGGGTACACACCGAAAACCTTACAATATAGAAACCTTTTTTTTTTGTTGACGGGGTGAAAAATCTCTTCGGATCTCCGACTCCTTAGGTGTTTCCACTAAAAACCACTGCACCATTTCGAGCTCGTCCTGGTCTTCCCCGCTCTCACCCCGGCGATATCCGCCGACAAAAGGCGGGCAACGTGCCAGGACTGTTGCCGCCTCCGACGAAATGGTGGGGTATCCCCGTACGATCCTATACAATATAAATACCTAATAAAAATAACTAAAAACTCAAATAAAAATACCAAATAAATTTATTTTGTATGCGTTCCACCATCTTGCACCTAACTTACACTTAACCTCCGACGCGTCGCCGTCACAACAGTTTTGACACCAAATTTTTACGCGGTAGCGTCTCTGTTATTAAGTTTAGAAGAATATATATCAGGGATTCCAAATATGTTTATTTAAAACCCTTTTTAAAAAAAAAGTTGAACCGACTTCAAAAAACACCGACAAAGAGCACTAAAAATTAAAAAATAATTACAAATCCAAGTAAAAAACTATAATAAGTACCCTCAATGTAACAGGTAACATTATAATACCAATAGTCCCTTCTAGTCTGTTTGAAGTCGGTGCCAAGCCAAATAGGTGCTTGATAGGCATGGTAGAATGTAGCGCGGCAGCTGCAACAGTCTTCATGCTGCGCAAAACATGATGAATGAGCTAAAGTGGACGCACATCTCCAATTATATTATTATTTTGAATTCTTTAATAAGTAGTTGATAAGTTTGCGCACGTAATTGATCTGGTTGGTCTTTATTAATTAACAATATCTTCGATGTTTCATTCGAATTATTTTGAATTCTTAATTTTTCATTGTGCTAATATAAAGCTGACATAGACCAGTATTACTTATTGTACATCGAGCTTGGCACCGACTTCAAACAGAATAATTAAAAAAAAAAAAAAAAAATACAGTCGAATTGAGAACCTCCTCCTTTTTTTGAAGTCGGTTAAAAATAACGTAGATATTGAGGTAATAATGACTTCGCTCACCTGTGACTGGTGCACTAGTTCAAGGGCGCGACAGTAACGGGTCATAGGTCATCCGCGCGCCGCGACGTCCTAAGAGTTAAACAAACTTTATATTTGATTTGATGTGGAGTCCAGATAGAAAAATTACATTCCAGAAGATTTTTAACAAATGCCTCGTACAAGGCTTTCAGTGCTACGATGTTCGTAAATCCATTTGCGTTCCTTAAAAGAAACCCCAGATTACGATAAGCCTTTTCACAAACGTCCTGAATGTGTTTACTAAAATTTAAATCTGGGTTGAAACGAACGCCCAAATCCCTGACCTCGTTTATCTGCTGGAGAGGCGACCCCTGCATGTGGTACTGGTAGTGTCCAGGGTTACAAACTCGGCTGAACGATAAAACGGAAGACTTAACTACATAAAATATAGTTTCTTTTCTCAGCTCCTGAGAGCTACTGTGGCTTTTTCAGCTATATACTACATCGGAATATTTTTAAATACATAAATATATATAAATCTGTTTTCTGAGTGTTTCTATATATTATCTATACAAATAAATAAAATTGAAGTGTCTGTTTGTAATGTCAAAATTATAGGTTTTTTTCATGCTCATTAATTAAGAGAAAAACGTTAATACAGAATAAACGATACTTTACAACAACTTTATCCATTTATAATATTAAACTATGCTCGTTCTAACTCTCTCTCACTCTCAGACATCTATGTTTAGTTTCTATCTAGATAGTGGTGTCTTTTTAATAGAATAAATAGCAAGTGAATGGCCAAAATCGGGCAGCCTTTGACAGATACTTGGGTAGGACTGTGTCCATATATATGTATACAATAAGAACCCCAAAAAAACATACAATGCCATCTATCGAAGACACACCAAACTTCGGAGTAACTCCTATCCTATTTTCATATCGCAATATGAAAAATTCTCACGCCGATAAGCATTTAAGAAGTCCTCAATATCAAGTACTGGGCCGTGGTCCGCTAAGCATGATCACCTCGCCTGGTGGTGCGACATAAAACTTCTCCATAGGCATAGATGGTTTATCAAATCAGGAAATGATAACTCACATTCCCATACTTAATCACTATCAGTTAACTCCACAGGCAACTGAAGCAAAAAATTATAGTTTTAAAAAACTAAAAAAAAAGCGTTGGGTGTCAATAGTAAAAAGCACCCCACGCTTTTTTTCAAATTTATTTTCTATTTTTTAGTTTGGTTTTCTATAGAAAGAGTGTTTTTTAGGTTTTTTTTTTAATTAGTGTATTGTCATCGGTCCTCGATATATCTACAAAGTTTGAACGAATTCTGACCGTTTAAAGTCAGTCAAAATCACGCCCAAAGGAGTCGGTTACAAACATACAAACAAACATACAGGTGAAGCTAATATAAAGCGTGTAAAAAGTTTTAAGTAATTGCGATAGAAATAAGTGGTTCGACCTGATCGTGGTAGTCGTTTTAGTCGGTTCGTCTCCGACACACCGCTTCACCAAAAACCCCGGTGGGGTGATGACACACCGTGACGGTTCAACATGTACAAAAATTTAAATGAGGCATGACGTGACTTAGCAGACATGATTTGCTTGGAATAACTTCACTTAGTTTAGCTTGGCTTAAAAATAGATGGTTTCGTGCTTTAAAAAAATAATGTTAAAGTAAACGGAGTCTGACGAACCACGTTTACTAAGTTTTTAACATTCTATCGTAAAGGCGCTTGTATTAAATAATTTGGAATTCTTTCATAAGTAATATAAATGCTTTGTTAGCTTGAAAACGGGTTTGCAAAATCGTAGAAAGTATTTGCACCACATCAGTAAAAAGTGCGTTACTTTGATACGTACCCATACTGGACCCGAAACTTTTTGATTTATAAACTTCGTTCTAAGGGACGAACGGTTTGATTGAATGTGAATGGCTGAAAGGTATTTTCATATGGGTAATACGAGTTGGATAAAAAATGAGATTGTGTAAAACAAGGGGTGTCGATGAATAGCTGAGGTAGCATTACTGCTATCTCAGTAGAAAATTTTGAATGTGTATTAACTCTTTTGCAGAAAATTATGAGGCCTTTTTCTCTTTATTGATTATTAGGGACTTTACATAGTTGTACATATCAGTTTAATAAAAACTTTAATAAAAACAAAACATTGCAATAAAAACTTTTGTCGGTGATATTCGTATCTATAAAGTGTAAACGTTTTTAATTACTGACTTTTTTCGAGGACTAGCCTCATACCGCCACAGTATCAGGCACATAATCATCATCATCATCAACAGCCTTTAATAGTCTACTGCTGGACATAGGCCTCTCCTTAGAAATGCACACACGGTAGCAAACCCTGGAAACTAGGTGGGCTTCTTTAAAATAATAAAGTAAAAAAATAGTCTATACTTCCTAAATAGTTTAAAATAAAGGAACGCCTTTTGCTTTTATGTTATTTATATTACAAAACTATTTTATTTGGCTACTTTTATTATCAATATTTATTTTATTTTTATCACAAATCTGTTAGAAGTAGAAAATATTAATCTAACTAGGTATAAAGAATAAAATGTTACTATTTTACAAACAAAGAAACAAAACAGTAATTTAAAAAGCTAATTGAATTAAATATATAGGTGTGTTAGAACGAGTCGTAAAACTAATCGTGTTTATTGCGTTTTGTGTGTTTAATCTTAACAGGCGAGAGCTGTTATCGTGTTCTAAAATATGGCGCTTTGTATTATTGAAGTCGTAAATTTAAAATATTTAATTTTAGAATGTAAAGAAAAAATATAAACCACGACGAAATGTGTGCGTAAATTAAGGGTAAAATATTATTTTATTATTTTTTTGAGGTATTTTGTAGCTCTAACCTGAACTAGAACCACTTTATGAATCTTGACAATTAGTTCCCGTGTCGGGAAGAAGTACTGGTGATAACCTCGTAAGAGTTATGCAGAGTCGGTGCTATGTTAACCAGACTACTGATAAACATACTTATATATTTAAATACAAACATATCATACATATACATACATATCATAGATAAATACATCCAGACACAAAATAAACTTGGAGTCTAATTGAGAAGAGACATCAATGAAGGTTTTCACTATTAAAGAAAACAAAAATAGAGAGGTACAAGGCCATGATCGTGCTCATGATACAATATTTGTCAATACAATAGTTGTGGTTTAAAGATTGTAATCAATTATGAACTGTAGCCATTTTTTTACTGGATAACTAGTGTTGTGTTTTTATCACGAATAGTTCATGGTCATGAATGCTGGTGCTAAGCAAATAATAACTCCATACATCTCACACACAGCCGTTTGATTCCAAAATAGGCATGGCCAACTACTGATAAACAAACTTATAAATTTATAAATACATAGAGATTAATAATAAATTACACTCAAACACAGAATTAATGATCGTGCTCGTCACATAATCATTTGCCTTTTGTGGAAATCGAACGCACAAACTCTGGCTTAGCAGTCAGGGACATTAACTACTAGACCAAAAGGCCAGCGAAAGGAAGTAGTTCATATTTTTGTTTGCTGCATTGTATAATAACTTATTCTACCAGCTAAAGTTTACTACGCGTCAGCAAAACAAATTTCAAGACTAAATAGAGCAACATTTCGCAACTCTCATCCTGTATACATACTCATACATTGAATGATGTTCCCTCACATTACCATAGCAATCTACATAAAAGTGTTCGCGTCTAAAATTACAGTTTCACACGCTCCAACGATAATCTGTGAGTAGATGCACTCGTATTTATGTTTTTATTTTAATAATAGGTAGTGCTGTGGTTTCGTTTCAGTCTTTATACTTTTTGTATGTTATTAAAAATAACCTCAACTCTGCAGGTAGAATGATCACTATATATTTTTCTCTCTCTCTCTCATATTAATAAGCTATCGAGCGATATAATATGCACGGTAGTCGCTTGGGGTTTGCCTCTGCTAGTGTTACAGATAGGTATATCAATCGACATGAGGTAAGCGTTGATAAGGGCCAGAGAACGTTTTGCACGAGCATAGGACGAGAACATGACCATAATTCAAGACAAATAAGACATATTCAATGTAAGTGCATAAAATTGAAAAGTATACGTGTATTTATTCTATTTGTTTTCTACCATCATCATTATTCTCATAATATCAGCCATAGAACCGACTGGAAGCGATTTACTTACTGAGCCATTTTCGATGCTATTGTTTAACAAATATTGTTAATTAGAAGATACATACATAATATCAATTGCCATATAATTTACATAATTATAGAGTATCGATTACACAAATAATATCGTAGGCGTTTCAAAGGCATGAAAACGTTCTGGGCCACACCTACGCAACTGCCTACGCAAACTTCTAGAGTTACGTTTCTGTTAAGCTGCGACCAGATATGCGTGAATTCGCCGAATGCCGATGTATTTCCGAGTGATAAGTACTCGGTATCACACAGAGGAGATAGTGTGTGTGTGTGTGTGTGTGTGTGTCACATACACATGTGAGTCCTGTCAGAATACCTAGTTGCTCTCAGGAATATTCGAGTTCGTTTCCTTTCAAAATGCTTTCACACATTTTGTCGAATCTACATCCCCAGAGTTCTATCGTAAAGGCAGCAAAGTATAGTAATGAGGGTTAAAGCATGAAGCTTTAACCCCTATTATTTATTTAAAAACAATTAATAAAGCATTTGCAATCAAACAAGACAAAGCCTGTATTTCGATTGTCATCGTCAATCCCTTCTAATTAATTTATATAATCTAACTTCGCTAAACTCGAAAGTGTCTTGAGTTGCAGTCACCTGTGTAAGTTCGTTGCTGCCTATTGAGTCGTTTCCCCCTCCATAATCAGGGAAAATTTATTTAAAAAAATAATTTATAAAAATATAAAAACTTATTTAAATTAGAATTACCTATAGATGACATACATAAACATCGTCTGAAATATTATATTAATAAATCTTTCGACATTAATAAATTTAGTTGTACCAGATTTAATATAAATAAATCCCCTCATCACAGAAAACACCTGTAACCAGCTAATAGTTGAAGTAAATGTAAGATTATAAAAATAAATTAAGCCCCAACTGAACGCTACATTGTTATCAGTGTCAACATAAATAGTCTATCCATTTAAATTTATTGAGATTTCATTTGAACTAATCGTTTTAGGATTAAACTTTATTTGGACAGATTTATCTTTGAATAAACCTAGTCTTATTCGGACCTTTTCTATTAATTCATCAGTACAAATAGAACATCTAGGATAAGTGCGAGCTGTAACGCGTGCTGAGCGAACACAGTTTAAAAATAGATTTGAGATGACCTTCAATATGTTTATTAAAACAAATTGGAATGAGCACACTGATCTAGTATACCTTAATCTTTTTTCTTTCAAATGTATAAAACTTCGGGGTGTTTGCGGCGGGGTGGTGTGTCGGAATCGGATCGACTAAAACCACACGGTATACCACTCTTCGCCTGTAATAGGAGGGATCTGGGAACTGCTGTTATTAGGACCCCACCTAGCGCCTGCCCGCAACGGCGCGGGTACCACCTTCGGGTTCACACTCTATTTAACTATTAACTCCGTTATGGCCGGTGGAGGAGAAAACCCGTCCCGTCCACCCGCGGCCGCAGTCAGGACTAATATTGTGTGATGAGCACGGTCAGTTGTTCTGTGTCGGTGTAATTTATCTATAACATGTATTTAAAAATATATAAGTATGTTTTTCAGCAGTTTGGGATCAGACGGTAGTATGTGAAATTTATAAGGTATATTATTATTATTAAGCTTGATTTCGAACCATATTTATTAATATAAGTGTGTCCCATGGTATAATTACTACTACTACAGGGGATTACTCGTACTTTAAGATCATCCGTTGAATATTAATGGGTTCGATCCCCACATAGAACAATACTTTGTGTGATCCACAAATTTTTGTTCTGAGTCTGGGAGTCGTTTTTTGTCCGTTTCATAAATGTTTATAAAGTCCTAAAAAACTGCTTTGCATACAAGTATCCAATGATCGTGAAAGTACACATTGCTAAATAAATACATACAAGCGCTGTGGAGGAACGGGTGTCATATCCCTCCAACACAAAGGGAGGATCCTCGGACCAGGCGGGGTGATCATGCCTGGCGGGCCGTGGCCCCACGATTGATGTTGGGAACTCGTAAATAAGCTAATCGGCTTGAAAACATTTCATATCGCGATAGAGGATTAACAGTTACTCCGTTGTTCCGTGTGTTTTCGATAGATGGCGCTGTACTATTTTTCGCCACACGCGCCACCAGTTCACTATCTAACAAAAATCTCAAGTGAAAAATACAGACATTTAAAATTAAAACGTTATTCTCTGAATACTAATGTTTAAAATGCTATGAACTTTGTTTCAAAGCTGGCTATATCTACATTTTAATTAAAACTTCAACGGATCGAGAACATTTTGCGGCCGTAAAAGGAGCCCTTCGATGATTAAGCTCAATCAAATAATTACTGTTTTCGATTTCTTCACCGTTATACCTATTAAGATAAAAACACGGTATTCATAAGTTAATATGTTAATTGTTCACAACCATGTAATTACTAATTATAGCAGAAAACATGAGTGTACAGGTATCTAGTAATATTTTTTTGTTCATGGCACCAGTGCAAATGAGCAAATGGGTCACCTGTTCATAAGCGATGGGTTGTATGCTACATGGCTGTATGTTGTATGTTACATACATACAGTTGCACATAGACATCTGCAACTCGAGAGTCATAAGCACAGCCATTTGAGCTGCCCCTCCGTCTAGAGTCAGGGGGAGGATAAGTTTATTATACCAGGGACTTATGTCGGGGCACCAGGGAATTCCTTTCTAGGGTATACCTGGTTCCCCGGCTATTAGTACCCGAGATGGCGTGCGGTTTTAGTCGGTTCGAGTCCGACATGCCACCGATAGGTGGTATCCGAGGGGATTTAAGCACGGCAAAAAAAAAAAAAAAAAAAAAAAAGGGGGAAGATAAGTTTGGGCTCTAGTTATCTCACTAATTCGGTGAAAAGCAAAGAAAAAATTGCTGTAATAACGGTTTTCTCTACAGTCATATCACGCCGCTCGAGATGGCCTGTGTTTCGAAACATCACTCTCCCACGATTAAATTAAGGTGTTATATATGGCCTCACGTGATCAATGTTAATGTAATTTGTTAAACTTATGCTTACATTCATCATCATCATCAATAACCTTGCATAATCCACTGCTGGACATAGGCCTCTCCTTAGAAAGGAGGTTTTGGCCCACTATAGCACGCTGGCCTGACGGGTTGGCAAAAGGTTCGTGTCTAGTTTTTCTTCTTTTAGCAGTGTTGTTGTCCTGCGTAGTTTTCTCCGTTGGTTGGCTCTTATGACACCCACAGGATGAATAGGGATGGTGACCCTCCATGTTCTTAATCCGTCACCACATGGACATATTTACATTAATAATATAAAATTAGAAAAGTTAGTTGTAACCATCGCGTAGATTGTTTTTATGCTACGATGGGTAAAAGATGCACATCTCTGGTGCGCAGGGTGCGCGGCTGCGTCAACAGTATCCTGAACATGATCTCTGGTCGGCTGGACTGTGGTTACATCAATCGTTGCTGCGCAATTGCGTACGAAATGGCGCAATAATGATTGTTGTGTGTGTACATGTCTATCTTTCTTTGTTTTGTTTTGTTTTATGTTTTGTTTTCTTTATGTACTGTACTAACACTAGTATCTAAGAATATTTTTACTAACAATTGGACACCAGGGTCTGCAATAAAAAGTTTATTATTATTATTATAGATAATAGAGTCTTCCTAAGAGCCTTTCTCCTAAACTAGGTTAGACTCGTCTTTGAGTCTACTGCGATACAGCTGAACTTCGATTTTTTCGGAGTGACTGCCAAAAGACTTCCACAACCCAAGTACTAGGCGATATCGAAGTACTGTAGAAATAACTTTTTTCAATTTTTTAAGAGCTCTCTTTGTATAGGTCTCTTTGTATAATAGAGTAAGAAACAGAATACTAATGGACTGAAAAAACCCGTCTACGTAAATTCTTTTTCGATAGAATAGTACGTGTGAGTGAAAAACCGCATTCTACGATTACCAACGTGTATTAAACGCACATAAACTATTCAGTATTTATATCTTTGTACAACTTTCCAGCAGCCGTTATTTAGGTTTATGGTCTAATATGTAAGCGAGTTGCTTCAGTGGAATATTTCTTTATAATACATTTATGACGATAATACAAAAATACTGCCTAAATAAAATAAAAACTAAAATATTTCCACCTTTTTTTGCAAAAATGTACTTGCAGAAAATATTATCTATGACAGTACAGAATTTATGGCATATGATATATCTATAATAGATGAAATTAAAAAGAGGTAGCCTACCTTAAACTAAAATTATAAGTTTTATGTTATCTTAAGCAATGGAAGGCCCAATATGGATGGGAACAACAATGTTCTTAATTTTTTCCCTCTTATTCAACTATTATAACCCTAACTACCTACGTGCAAAATATCTCCAATATTTATGCAGGAGTAACAAAAATTCTTACTTCGAAAAAGTTATGAACATCACTTTTTTTCCCAAGTTTTTTGTTTTGAAGTGTTCAAAAAAATTGTTGTAAGATAATAATGAACTTTAATGATAGCATAACCAGCACAGCAGTTTCAAAAATTATTTGACTAACCATTATGAGTCGCTCATAGCCCACAACTGTACCACAAATGGGTACGCGAGCCAATGAAGAAATCAAGGGTATTGTTTTGTTGTACCAACTGAAAAACAAAAAACTCGCAGCGCAATAATGAAAGCCTAATTTATTTCAGTTTGCGAACGAACAAATTCTCGAGTAATTAGTTTTAAGTTACAATTCAATTTGATTGAAACGAATTGTTTTGAGAAACAGACTATTTGTTTGGTGATCGACCTTTCAATGATAAATTGTCTTTTTTAAAACAAGATTGGCAAAGAGACACTGGGAAAATGAATATTGCTCATAATTTAAAATGTATCTAGACATTTTTTCGTTTTCGGTTGACTTTTGTTAAGGATAATTAAAAAATTAGCGTTTTTTTTTTAAGTTTTGTACGATGAATAAGGCTGTAAATATGCTAAGCGGTCAGCGGCATCTATAATTTTTTAATATCAGCAGATGAACCGAAATAAGACGATTCAATGCTTTTCAACGATTTTAGATTATACAGGTCAGAAATAAAACTAAAGAATTAATAGGTAGTTTTAGTAGCAGCCCTTATCGATATTCAGTTTAAATTGAAAAAAATCTTTTGATAACTTCTCCTCCGTTGTTTGGTTATTCGTCTATCTGTCAATGGATCTTTTTGAACTTAATGTGATTCACGTACAATTTAGTTACTTATTTTAATAAAATAAATCTTCAAAAAACCGAGTATTACAAAAAAAAAACATAAAAAGTAAATTAGTTACCAAAGTTCAACCAAATGATGTTTCCAAACATCTAAAAATTTTATACTAATTTCTACAAAATATTCGGCTTTGAACTTTGAATAGAGAAAATAATGACTGCACGGATGGCGTAGTGGTTTAAGCGGTCGCCACGCCGCTTCCTACTACGCCGAGTGTTGTGGGTTCAAACCCCACGTGGGACGACACTTTGTGTGATCCACAAATTGTTGTTCCAAGTCTGGGTGTTATTTGTGTCCGTTTCATGTATGTTTGTAAAGTCCTCCGCGATACAGGATATTTTCCTAATGCGGGAGTTGTCTTTCAAAAAATGTAAAAAAAAAATGGAAAAAAAAAAAAAATATTCGATTGTCATCTATCGTGTTTCTTATAGACATACATCCATACTTATATGATAAATGTGAAAGTTAGTTTGTTTGTTACGTTTTCACGCCTAAACCACTTGAAAGCACCAATTGAAAGCTACATTATGAGCGAGTAACATAGGCTTCTTGTAACCGACATACACGTGGGCGGAGGCAGGGAGCAAAAGCTAGTGATCTATAATTTTATACGTCAAGACTGGATAATTTACAACAACAGCCTTAAAATCCTCTGCTAGACATAGGCCTCTCCTGAGAAAGCAGATTTTTGCCTACTATCCCACGCTGGCCAGACGGGTTGGTATAAGATTTGTTTCAAGTTTGCAGTGTTGTTGTCCTGCGTAGTTTCTTTCCTTAGTCGGCTCTTACGACACCCGCTTGAATGGTGACACTCTGTGTTCTTAATCCATTACCACACAGACGGACTGAAGTCATTTGATATCTACATTTTAACGACTAAACAGCTTGTGTGAGAAGTTTAAAAAGTATGCCTTTATTACGTAACATGAGTCTTGTAACTATTAACCTATAGCCAAACACAAAGTCTATACAATGACGATTTAAGTTATACTAATCAATGACTTAAAACTTAACAAATTATGGTTCAAATTCAACTGCCACGACATTTTATTTAAATATTGTAAAGTAAATCAAGTCATTATTTATGTTCTATTGGTTTAATCGTTCACGAAAAGAAATTTGTATTTGAATTATCCAGTGGTAAGACCAACCTCTATATGCATGGCCTTTTCACTTAAGGTTTAGTTCCATGAGTCAGTGGCGGACGTTAAATTGTCCTGACGATGGTTAGATCTGTGATCAACAACCTGTACACACCACACTGGTAATTACATAGTCTGGCCTGTTGAGGTAAAGGACGTCCGGGGCAAGCTTTGTAGCAAATAGGTGAAGCAATCTTGTCTAGACTGAGGGTGAGCTTTGATTTTATATATGTCTGTGAACAAGAAAACTATTCCACTTTTCTATATCTTCTTTTCTTTTCTTAAAACAAAAGAATTCATTTCGATAGCGTCGTTGGTGCAGTGGTAACGTATGCGACTGCTGTTCTGAGGTCTCGGGTTCGATTCCCGGGTCGGATCTAATGTTTGTATGATCTGCAAATATTTGTTTCGGAGTTTGGGCGTTTTCTATGTATAATATGTATGTATTTAAAAAAAAAGTATTCTGTCAGTCAATATAGCTTTCTTAGTACAAGCTCTGCTTAGTTTGAAACTAGATGGCGTTGTGTGATAATATTAAAAACGACACGAGCTAAGTTGCAAACAAAAGCTGGTTTTCATTGTTACAGCAAGCGCCACGTTAATATAATTTATCCGTATTTTTTTTGTTTTTCTTAGATTATATTTATCATTATTGTATGTTTAATATGTGTACACGGTTGTTATGATGACTGATGACAAGTAAGCATATTTTTCTGCAAACGTCGGCAATCATTTAACAACCAATCTCATTATCTATTACATGTATGCCATATAAATGCTGTCCCCAGTAAAGTGCTAGTGCTAGTGCTTAAGTGTACCCAGTATTTTAGTGATTTGACAGAAACTCTCGCTGACAATAATGTACATGCCATCCTGATTTCGGAACCTTGGCTCAAGCCACACCTAGCTTCCACTTCCTATCTTCGTATATTTTTGTTATTTCTAAAGTAGGCTTTTCTTTTATTTACCATATTATGAACTACGACAAATTTTTGATATGTTATCTTTGCACCTACCGCACCATTTTTCTACTTCACCTGAAGGTCGACTTAGAGAGAATGCCTCATGGCATCAAGTCCGCATTTGTGCAACATGTGCATTAAGTTTGAATAAATCAATAAATAACTGAATTTGTCATAAATTAACGTTTTGTAAAATCTTTTAAAATTTATGAAAAACTTGATAATGCATTAAGTTTGAAAAAAAAAAGATTCTGACGGATCGAGAACCTCCTCCTTTCTTTAATTAACAAATCGGGAGATAGCAATTAAAATAGATGGATTTCCTTTTACCATCAACTTGAAATTTGATAATATTTCAATAATTCGGTTACTGTCTGTTATTCTGTTACTGTTTTACGATTCGAAACAAATTTGCTCTTTACCTAACTAGAACATAAATACGTACTGATTTTACAGCGTAACATGCTTTTAAAGAAACCTTTCCAAAAAAAAAACGCTCTCTTAAATTATTTCGAGTAAATAACTTGAACTGATATATAGTTTTAACCCCCCAGTTTCCTTTGCTGAGCCTGTCTTGAGACGAAAGATGATGAAGATGACACACACAACCTTCTGCACTGCACAAGTGTGATCACATACCAGACTAAACACCAGGGTTCAAAGATTCCCCCAGAGATCATCAACAACATCTGAGGATAATTGTTAGACGGCCATCGACCCCAACTTGCAAAATTACCGACCAATTTATCTTCTTCAATTATTTTGAACAAATACTTTTAATCCCTGAGCTATTTCTTGTCTGACTTTTGCGATTTTCAACGTAAGCTAAGCTACCGTTGTGTCTACGTGTGCTACTGACCTTGTACCCAATATAACTCGTAAATCGTTCGGAGCACTTCAGTTATTTAATAAAATGTTTGTCCAGTATATTAATAGCGGTAGTTCGTGACGTATAGTCGCCAAAGGGTATTAAGAACATATGTTCTTTATGTATAATATATTGTATCGTTTTTATTGTACCTATTTTTTTTTTCATAACAACATGAACAGCACGACAGTTTTTTTTTGTTTGCTCTATAACTGAGGAGAATAAATTTGTGTTATTGATATTGAAATACTGATCATCATCAGTCGTAAGTGTTAAAAAATTAGTTTATAAAGTTTAAGGACATACTGGTACTGGACTATCAGCCCGTGTGACAAAAACAATTTTAATTGAAAACAAATTTTACAAACAAAAATGAATTCTTTTTACAAATCATTTAGACACAAAATTGAGTTCTCGTAACTACATAGTTGTGTACGAATATCGAGTGTACAATATGTAGTGACGGCTGGCAGATGTTTGCACAGACGAAATGTTACTGCATCCGAGAACATATTGAACTATCATCGTTTTGCTCTTCGGGTTCATGAATTTTATAAGATAGTACTGACGACCATTTCACATGTCAAGGATCGTTTACCCAACATTATATTTCTATTATTTGTCAAAACATTATATCCAAGAAATCTTTACTAATATTAGAAAGAGGTAAAGTTTGTGAGTTTTTATGTTCGGGGTAATCTCCGGTTTTACTGATTCGTTTTTTAAAATTATTTCACTGCTAGAAAGATATATTATCCCTGAGTGCTATACTCGTAGACTACTTTTTCATTTTAAAAATGCATCCGCGCGCATCAGGGGCGGGTGGCTAGTGTTAAATAAATTAAATTAGACTTGAAGTAGCAAAAACATCTGCGTTATCATTATCATTTAACTTGACTGGTAGTAAGCGGCGTGGCGACCACTTAAACTTACTGCTACACTAAGTGTTATGGGTCCGATCCCCACATGGGACGACACTTTGTGTGATTCACAAATTGTTATTCTGAGTCTAGGTGGTCTTTGTGTCCGTTTCATGTATGTTTGTGAAGTCCCACGCGACACAGGATACATTCCTAATGCGGGAGTTGTCTTTTACAAAAATATATATATAAGCTTTAAAATGAAAGTTTTTATTTTAATAAATATGAATTCTCCAAAATTTCACTTACATAAGTATGGGATCCATATTTTAATAGAATTTATTTTAGCTGTCACTACTTACTAAACTTATTACAGCTAATGGTAAATCCAGTACACACATTAATTGCTAATTAAATAACACAGTTAATACTCGTCTAGATATATAGGAAACAATCAAAACATACATGAATGTGAACAAACAACATAATTAGTGTTATTTCACACTGTACTTGTCAAATTACGGGTCACAACATGCCGGACAAACTATGGATTTTGAACGGAAATTAGTTTCATTGTTTGTTATAAAATACAAATATTTCAGGAAACTTCGTACTGAATTTATTATGAATTTAATTATAAATATAGCAATACGCATTGTCCGTGTGGTGAACGATTAAGAATACGGAGTGTCACCACCCCAATTCATCCCTTGGGTGTCGTAAGAGGTGACTAAGGAAGCAAACTAGGCAGGACAACAGCACTGCAGAGAGAAGGAAAACTTGAGACAAACCCTATACCAAACCGCCTGGCCAACGTGGTATAGTACGCCAAAACCTCCTTCTAAGAAGAGGCCTATGTCCAGCAGTGGACTATGAAAGGCTTTTGATGATCATGATGATAGCAATATAAACACAGGTCGTGTATTCAATTCTTACCATGGACAAATAATCGTGAGATGATATGAGCAAGACCATTTGTTCTGTGTGTTAGTGTAATTTATCTATAATATGTATGTATTTAGTAATAAATAAGTACGTTTATCAAGAGTTTGATACCATTTTAGCCACTAAGCCTAGTTTGGAATCAGACGACTTGGTGTGAGATGTATCAATTTATTATTCTTTCTTAATAACTGTCCCATAATGAATTATTAACCATGTTGTGAGCGATCCTCTTGTTCTTTAATAAAAGTTTACACGCTGTTTTCCTTCTACTCATATCCTATCAGATATCACCTAGCCTGTTCAGACGAATCCCCTCTTAAGTGGATAAAGTCCTTTAAATTGGTGACGGTACATGATCAATATAAATATATAATATAATATATTCTACCACATTCACACAACGCCATCTAGTCCCAAACTAAGCAGAGCTTGTACTATGGGTACTAGACAACTGATATAAATACATATATACTTTTTTTTGTAAATACATACATATTACACATAGAAACACCCAGACCAAATCAAACATCAAATGTTCATGCACACAAATGTTTGACCTGAGCGGGAATCGAACCCGCGACCTTTGAAATAGCAGTTCGTTACACAAACCACTACATCATCCAGTCGTCAAAAGGAATCAATCGTTTAAAGGAATGCATAAATTAATTTAATATAAACTGTCACGTTTACTGATGAGGGTATCTTTTTTTATGGAAAAGGGGGGCAAACGAGTAGACGGGTCATCAGATAGAAAGCGGCTACCGCTGCCCATGAACGCCTGCAACTCAAGAGTCACAAGCGCGTTGCCAGTCTTTAAGGAAGGATTACGCTCTTTTCTTGAAGATCTGAAGGTCGTATCGTTCCGGAAATACTGCAGCCGATAACTTGTTCCACAGGTTGGTAGTGCGAGGCAAAAAGTGTTTTACAAAGCGCACAGTGGAAACTTAAAGTTTGCTTCCCATCAAGTTTGAAGGTATGTTAAGAACAGGAAATTACTTAAAAACTCCCCTGTTACTTGATTCAACATGGGAGAACTTAATTCTTGTTTTCAAATTTTGAACTAATATTATTATAAAGAGAATTCGTGGTCGTGTGTATTATTATTTTTTTATTTGGGACAATAAACAGTTGCATAAAAAGTTAAATATCAGTGGAATAGATAACAGTAATTAATTCGCAAACAACATAATTACAAACGTTTTACAAATTGAGTCTTAAATATACCGGTGCTTTTGCTGTGCAAGTCTTAATCTAAATTGGTATAGTTCGTAATACACTAACAATGGTACGCTGAAACTTAGCAGCAGATAGTGCAAAGACGTCAACAGTTTCAAAGCAAGTATTGTAGGCATTAACCAGCTGGAATATAGGGGCGCGGCGCTCAGTTGGCAGGTGACCCAGCCTTACTGCTCTGTCTTCGCACTGTGCGCAGTACTATCGCACAATTTGTCAATGAGATCAATACAATCATATTTGTTATAACACAGATTGCATAAAGTTACTGCTCCCAAAAGCAGGCGTCTCTGCTGCTGAGTTAGAACATTATATTTGGGAATAATTTGTATAATTTGTTAATGCGTGTGCTCTCTCTGTCAAGACCAATAAACCACCTAAAAATACAGTCCACTGGCTGCAACAACGAGATTAAGAGTGTGTTGTTGGGAGTTGTGTGAGAGCCATGCTTCAGCACAATAGGCCAACCCCTCCGGAGTGATCCCAGGGTCTCATACAAACCCGGTGTTAAGCATCTTTCGTTTCTTTTCTCTGAGTGAGTGAGATTACCGGAGTCCAAACGCTTTCTTCCCCTGTAACTGGGGGGGAGGGAGAGACTCAAAGGACGGTACCACACTATTGTGACTCTTGAGTCACAGTTGTGCATGGGCGGAGGTAGTCACTTATCAACTGGTGACCCGACTGCTCGTTTATTTCACTTACACCTTTAAAATACTCTACTTATCGTTCTGTAAAAAACATGATATATATTGCTTTACGCTTCAAGAATCTTCAAGATCAATGTGTGAGGTTTTAAAATCCCAGATCATTTACTAATGTTAAGTAGTAATAATAATAATGCAATAGACGAATAGACATAATAAACTTCACCCAACAACCTACTAAAACCTATTTACTTGACTTTGTCCGTAAATGTAACAAAATACTACCAGCGAAAGCTGAGAAAGAACAAATTTAACATAAAAATAATAATATTCTACCACATTCACACAGCGCCATCTAGTCCCAAACTAACCAGAGCTTATACTATGGGTACTAGACAACTGATATAAATACAAATTTTCTTTTTTTTTGTAAATACACACTAATTAAACATAGATATAAGTGCTTATAAGATTAAGTCCACAGTAAAATTGTTACTAAAATATAAATAATTATGACATATTCCAATTCTAAAATATATATTATTAGGTATGATTAAAAAATACGTGTGTGAGGACCTATTTTTTCTCAAGCATCTTTGAGGAAACTGTGTACTTCATCAACGTATATTTTTTACTAAAATAAGCCTATTTTAAAAACTCTGCTTACGTCCGTGTCTGTCGTGTGTATGTCTGTAAATGTTCCTTTATCATAATATTTTTTTATTATTATTTATAACCCTTTATCTAATCACTTCTTAACTATCCCTATCCCAAATATATACCTCTTTTTCTATTCACGCGAATATTGCCCAAAGGATGCTAAAATCGTTTTAACAATGACCTCTAGTCCGTAATGCAGAATTAATGTTTCATATTCATTGTAGTGACAAATTATTCCACTCAAATCTTGGCAAAGGAAATTTGAACCTTATTCTTTGAAAATACAGTTACATTTAGAGAATGTTTGAGTAAAGTAGAATTTTGAGGGAATTATAGAAATATGGGTGACCGAAATGTCAAGCCTATGTCACAGCGATTAAGAAACATGCAAAGAGATCCGACTTCATTTACTAGAAATTGTTTATTCATAAGTGCCATTATGCCTTGGTGTATTTAAGACATGTCATAGAAGTAAAAATACTCCACTAGTATACTCTATTTTATAATTTTAGAAATCATTAAAATAATAAGCATCATATTTTCTCAAGATGAATATTCAAATTTTAAGGAAAAACTTAATGCTAAAAGATAATTACCCAATCTTTTAAGCTACGAATTGAAACTTCTACCGAGTTTAATTTAAGTTTAAGGCTTTTTTTTAGTGTTTGGTTGATTTGCGTCCATCCTCAGAATAACGGAATACGTTTATTAGAGTATCTAATTACTTACAGCCTCCGGGAAAGGATACCTGGCACTGAAACGGACTTAAATGGACCTGAACCAGTAGAGCAAGCTTTACGTGTTCGTCTTTTAAACTGCAAACACGACTCTCACTTACAAATGCGACGCTATTGGGCCAAAAAAAATTTTTGGAAGTCTGAGAAGTTCTTTTCTAGGTTTAGGTTAAGGTTAGGTAATCTGAGGTCGCTTGCCAGAGATATTCAAGTTGGGACACCGGGTAGTCCCAGCCAGTTTAATTCCAAGTTACTTCACTTCACTAAAGTTTGAAGATTCACTAAATCTGGTGGAAAAACCTCCTTAAAAAAATAAGACAAATGGTATGAACCTTTCGGTAATCAACTGCAACCCTTGGCAAATCAGCGTTGCTCTAATTAATGAGTTCAAGTATCAAAAATAAAAACACGCTATGTTTATACCCTTAAGGTAAATTTATTGATGGGTGTGTTGGTTTTTCACACTAAAAATAATGTGACAATTAATTATTATTTTCAGAAAACATTGACGTGTTTTATACTCATAATTTAACTTAAAATATAAATTTAAAATTTAAAAAGCGAGTCGTGAAATCTAAATGAGTTTGCATGTATTTTAAGTTGTACCGATTACCGCTAACCATTTTAATGCGAATGACAGAAAACCACAATCATAATTTATAAGACAAACGGCCAACAGCTCTAACATCGATAACAGAACACGCTAAAGTTTTTCAACAAATACACCTACAATCAGATAAGGCTTGGCACGCACTGTTGTGTATAAATTGTCCATTTCCTTTTTAAAAGCTGCTAACAAACATCAACCCATATCAAATTCAGTTAAATAAATATTTCTGTCTGACAGTCTGAATGACAAAAATGATAGTATCAATTTCTTTTGAATTCATTCATTCAAGGTCATTCTATTCCTCGTGCAAGGTGATGGCAATTTGGGACTACAAAACGAACTTTATACCAGTTCATTTATACAACAAAGAAATTTTTAACAAAAGTTTTGAATCTAAATTTTAATATTTTTTTTATGTTTATTACCACTGAACTCCGTCAATGAACCGATGTGAATCTCTTTTATTTTTATTTTTGAAGACACTTTGTTTGGTCATGAAGCTGTTACAGTGACTAATTAAGAAATGAAGAAAACAGATTATCACAATTCACCATGATGTAAGAACATTCAAGACGATGATAATTATTCTTAAACTTAATTATTTTATAATTAAATATTCGTAAAGCAGTTTCCATTTCATGTTTTACCTTAGATTTAAGTACTTCAGCAGAATTAGGTACTTAAATTTTATACGATAGGATTAACTTCAGGCGTACTCAAGTACGAGCGGAGCCTGCAATTGATGGTCACCGTTTTATGCTTAAAAAGGAGGTCATGTCAGAGGTGGAAAACCTTTTTACTGTTGGTTGCTAAACGAATGGGTGTTAAAAACATTTGAATTTTGAAGGGTTAGATGCTCCTACGCCTACATACCCAAAGGAGTATATTCATATTAGAATCTAGCATTTGCCAATAAAATTCATCCCAATCATGTTATAGAATATATCCCACACATCTCACACACGGCCATAGTTCATAGAAGGCAATCCTGTTGTCGTCAATCGGGTCCTGTACAAACAATCAAAGATAATACAGTTAAGACACGTTCCCTCCTTTGTTTTGCAATCGATTTCCTTTATTTTTATGTTTTGCAGTTATTTGGCCTGGCCTGTTTTTCTAGCGGTTAGTGACCCTGATTGCTACGCCAGAGGTCGATGATTGTGTGATGAGCACGATCATTTGTTCTGTGTCTGGATGTACTTTATCTATAATATGTATGTGCTTAGAAATATACAAGTATGTTTATCAGCAGGCTGGTTACCATAGTACAGGCTCTGCCTAGTTTGGGATCAGACGGCCGGGTGAAATCTGTGAAAAAAATATTATTATATTTTTTAAATCTTAGCTGTGACGCTAGTCAATGCGAACCTATCACGGGCTTACGTCAAGAGGGTTAGTTCGTTGGCAATCACTGTGGGTGTTAGCGTAGTGCAAGTGAGGTCGAACTATGAAACATGTGTCGATTATAACAGATCTTTGCAATTAAATGTAGGAATTTTTATGAATTCCTATTTCTTTAACTGAGGTAATTTAAAAGATGTTTTTCTACTATTCCTGCAACTCAAGAGTCACAAGTGCGTTGCAGCACATTGAGAAGCCCCCACTTCTCCCCCCCGAATTCAGTAAGAGGGTTGGGAGGGCTTCGATTACCTAACTCACTAGGTGAAAAGCTGTGAAAAAGTTACTTAACATTGGCTTTCTATCAGGCCATGGTAACATTCTATTTGAGCCAGCCAAGATATGCTGAAGCATGACTCTTCCATAGCATCTACCACTTTATTAGATGTATATAATTAGCATATGCACAAAAAAATAAATCATTCTCAAATATTCTCAATAATTATAACAATATGACTTAAATTACCCAAATGTTTATATGATCTGCAAATATTTGTTTCGGAGTTTGAGTGTTTTCTATGTATAATATGTATGTATTTACAAAAAAAAGTATCGTATCAGTAAATCTAGCTTTCGTAGTACAAGCTCTGCTTAGTTTGAAACGAGATGGCGTTGTGTGTTAGATGTCCGAAAAAAATGTCTTTATTAATATGGTACATTTTCAACTACTTTTCAACTATAGCATAATTACTAGTATTAATTAATCTTAATTGCTCATAACACATATCAGACATCTAATACCACCACCTAAAGGTAGACTGGGAGAAAATGCCTCTTGCATTAAGTCCGCCATTGTACAATGAATTGTTGATCGTGCAAAAATAATTGAATAAATAAATAATATAATAATATTTTTTATTTTATTTTATTTTAAATATTTTTTTTATTTGACCAATATAAATATTACAGTGTAGGACATTTCAGTTTAACATAGATCTTAGACAATAATTAAACTAAATTACACTAGCGTAAATTTATAGTAGTGTTATTTTATTCTTATGACTGTGTAGTATGATTCATATTGTATGATTTTCTACACATAAAGATATTAAGATTTTGTTAAAAACTTTAGTCGCTGCCTGCCTGAACTAGGGTAAACCTGTGTTTCAGGCGATCGCTTGACATGGAATTTTTAAGGTGGAAATGTAAGATAAACATAACAGATCACTAGAAAATATAAAAAATACTACAAAGTGTACACGTACGAAAGCAAATAATAGAAAATAATATTATACAAAAACTATTTAAGACTCATTTAACAATTGCCAATACATTTTCTGTGTCTGCATAGTTAAATTTACCTAAACATTCTGATAACATGATCATACATTTTTTATTATTGAGGCTGTATATATTTAGTATTCTATTAATTTTATTGTTTAAAAAAGGTCCTAAAAATAAATAAAATCTATGAACTATATATCTATGTCCTTCCTTCTCTTATTTGATGGTATGGGGTTATAGGGCAGTTCAGTATGCTGGCAATATGGTAACATGGTGTCATATTATATTAATATTTACTTCAGCTTACAGCCGTCTACTGCTGAACGAAGGCTTTCTCAAAGAGTGCCAACCATCCCGGTTTTGCGCAGTCCGCCTCATTCCAATATATATATTTTTTTTATGTTAGAGGGGGCAGACGAGCAGACACACCTGATGGAAAGCGACCATCGCCGCCATGAACGTCTGTAACTCAGGAGCCACAAACGCGTTGCAGGCCTTTTAGGAAGGTGTACGCTCTTTTCTTGAAGGTTTGAAGGTCGTATCGGTCCGGAAATAATGCAGACGATAACCCGTTCCACAGATTGGTTGTGCGGTGCAAAAAGTGTCTCGAAAAGCGCACAGTAGTGGAGCGCCAATTATCCAGGTGATGAGGGTGAAAATTTTGCCGTGTGGAACGATGGCGGAAAGTTGCGGCTGGTATTAGGCTGGTTGATACTTAACTTAACTTAACTTTAAACTTAACTAATAAAAGAAAGTTGAGTTCTTTCATTAATTAAGTTTATGATTAAAGAAAAATAATCACATTACTTCCATTGCCATTCTCGTCATCATTTTTCAAGTTATTCTTGGATCGTCTAATCTAAAACTAGCCAAGAACAAAAAGACACACAAGAAATACATCCGACCAAACATTCTTTAAAAAATTTAAATCATTTTGATGAAACTTATTTTTAAGATTAGATATTAAATTTAAAAGCCCTATGCTCGTCTTATCTCTTTCTCGTCGCTTTTATTCCAGTCTTAAGCGATCACATAATATAATTATCTCCATTTCTCTCTCTTTAAAAAAAATCAGTCAATATCTTTCAGTATACAAAAAGAAAACTAACATCACTACAGAAAACTATTTTTGTTGATATGTAAACCCAATCATATGTTATTTACCAAACAGAATCCTTAAGTATAAAAGGTTACAGAGTACCACAAAGTACATTGAAGGGGTAAGGGGTAAACATGGGACATTAGGTCGTGGGACCAAATAACATAACGCACTTCAACTATCATCCGTTGGGATTTTATGTTACATGTATACAAGGTCAAGGCTGACTATTACACCGTAGGAGGAAACCGTGCCTCAAAATAATAATATTATTTCAATCTAAGAAAAAAACTGTATTAGAGAAATGAGATTTTAAAAAATAATACTAGGTTCATTTGAATTAAGAACACACAACACAATTCCTAATTAATATGATACCCAATAGCAATAGTGCATAGTTAATTAATTTAATTTTTTTATGGTTCCGTGTAGTGACGGATTGAGAATACGGAGTGTCACCACTCCTATTAATCTCGTGGGTGCCGTAAGAACCGACTAAGGGAGCAAACTACGCAGAACAACAGCACTGCAAAGAGAAGGAAAACTTCACACAAACCCTACACCAACCCGTCTGGCCAGCGTGATATAGTAGGCCAAAACCTCCTTTCTAAGGAGAGACCTGTGTCCAGCAGTGGACTATTGAAGGCTGTTGATGATGATTGATGATGATGAAATTTTCATTAATGGCATTTAAAATTACCTACCCTGGTTGCCTGATTCATGAACACAGAGCTTAATCCACTGAGGCTACAAACTTAAAATCTTAGCAGCTGACAGAAAAGGATTTTATGAAATTTTACCCCTAATGGGGTAAAATAAGGGGATAAACGTATGTATTAAAGTTAGTCATGTTCAAAGTCAGAAACACAAAATAATCGCGTGAGTGAAGCCGGTGGCAACAGCTAGTTGGTAAAACATTTTTCTACCCTCAACTTACACCAAACAGTAAACTCCAGTAAATCTGACATTTAAATTGTCTAATGGCCGTATATCGTAAAGTTTGCTAAAATCTTCTGATAATCTCTCACATTAATTTTCACTTAACGGCTTGAACAAATAAAACACTCAATTAACTTCATATTAAATACGTCTTGGAGAATTGTTATTTTCTAAATGACACTTACGAAGTTTTATGGATTAGGTTAAGTGAAACTGAAGTCTGAATATTACTTAAATCTAATTGTTTTTCATATCAATTACGATGTGGAGTATGATTCATTTACGTATGTATATTTTGTACTTATATGTTAATTTTAGGACTTTACTTACTTTACGTACTTTTTAAAAGAACTTTGTTTTGATGAAAAGAAAAGAAGTGCAAAGATCAAAACTTGTCATAGTATGATGAAAATCAATGCGATTATATCTAAGTTACTCAAGTATTTAGATGATTGTAAGCCTTCAAATTCTAAAACCTAAAACGTGTTAATTTATTAATGCAAAATTATCCAATTTCCAACGACAACGACGAAGAAGAAGGAGAATAAATTTGACGAAAAGTAAATAATATTAATCATTTTATAAACAGAAACATATATCATAAAAGATTTTTTCCAGCAAGACACGAAATTCGGATGCAAAAGTGACACGGTGGCTTTTCTGACAGCTGACATAATAAACACTATACAAGAAGCCAGGTTATTATGAGAAGACTGCCTTTTATATGCTAGCTTGCTTAGCATGGGCGTCATCATCATCATCAACAGCCTATAATAGTCCACTGCTGGACATAGGCCTCTCCTTAGAAAGGAGGTTTTGGCCTACTATACCACGTTGGCCAGACGGGTTGGTATAGGGTTTGTTTCAAGCTTTCCTTCTTTTTGCAGTGCTGTTGTTCTGTGCAGTTTGTTCCCTTAGTCGGCTCTTACGCCACCCACGGGATGAATAGGGATGGTGACATTCCGTATTCTTAATCCGTCACCACACGGACTAGCATGGGCGTAGCAAGACAAAACTTCGCAACGGTGATTGGCTTTAAAAGCCTCTGGTTCTATCTGCGGGCCATACGGAAAGTGTTTTATCGAACCTATATGCAACAGTGCCTCAATTAAACATAGGTCACGTTCTAACCGGTTCGGTGTAACATGCAGCCGAGTAAAGAGACCTCTCGACCCAACAGGAAATTATCCCTCGTATCGTGGAGGGTAGAAAAATTTAACGATTGGTTTATCTGTGCCGCATTTACTGCGAACTTGCAAATGGACACTGAGTCATGTTTTGAGGAAATGAGCGAAGCAAGAATTTCTAGTACAAGTGGAAATACTGAATATTAATCCTGATGGAGGATCACGGTATCCTCATACCTTTCTGGCAATGGTCTATTTTGAACTATATTGGTTTTATATCGTTGTGAGTGTGAGGTGTTTTTACATGAAACGGACACAAAGAACATCCAGACTCAGAACAACAATTTGTGGATCACACAAAGTGTCGTCCCATGTGGGGATCGGACTCACAACACTCAGCGTAGTAAGCGGCGTTGCAACCGCTTAAACCACTACGCCATCCGTGCACTCAATTTATTTATTGTTTCTTAGTAAATGATAAAGGTAGTTAAAAGCTTTTGTAGTCACCACTTTTTATCTGTGTTTCTCTCCCTTACATGAACAGCCTTTAATAGTCCACTGCTGGACATAGGTGTCTCCTTAGAAAGGAGGTTTTGGCCTACTATACCACGCTGGCCGCGCTACTGTTCTGCGTAGTTTGCTCCCTTTGACTAAGGTAGCAAATTACGCAGGACAACAGCACTGCAAAGAGAAGGCAAACTTGGCACAAACCCTGTCTGGCCAGCGTGGTATAGTAGGCCAAAACCTCCTTTCTAAGGAAAGGCCTATGTCCAGCAGTGGACTATTACGGGCTGTTGATGACGTAAGTTTCAATGTTTATGAAGATTTTAACTATGTTTTTACTTCTAATTAAAGGTTAATATATTGCTTTAACACAGAATAGATAATCAATATATATAAAATTACTTACTCTACCTGACTAATATTCACCAGCGCAAAGCCTTTGAGGCTACAAAGTTGAAGTTTTGGCCGTTGATGCTTTTTAAATTGTAAACACTCACTACGGACGAAATTTTGGGGAATTTTGCCTCTAAGGGTAAAACAAAGGATTAACGGTTCTATGGAAGTTCGTTATTTTCAAAGTTAGAAATACGAAGTAATCATGCGAGTGAAGCCACAGGCAATAGCTAGTTCTGAATAATTCTAAAATATACTTTAAAAAATACTTCAAACTTTAACATCATTGCAGTCAACTGCTTGACATAGACCTCTCCCATTGCATGCCACTCAGGTCTTACAATATGATAATTATGAGTAATTCTAAAAGACTTAATGATGATCGTAATTCCTATGGATTCCAGGAATTATTAGTGGCAAAGGGTGAGAGAGAATGATGGATTTGCGGGTCTACATGAACATCGCTTGCAGTCGGGGAACAGACTATTCGCTTGAGGCGCGCGGTTTCTCTGCTTGAATCTCATGTTCTGTCAGACGTCAGGATGGTAGCATTAAGCCATTTACTAACTTATCTTGGTACTATCAAATGTATTCTACAACCCAGGACTTAGCTTTATTTAAATTAAAAGTTTCATCCTGTCTGAAATTATGCAGTTTTCGAATGTCATTCTTTTGTGTTACTACAAAATGTTATTTAGTTACACAAAACCAATTAGTAGATACTGTTGTTAGATATTATTTTGTATTTTTTTTAAGATTTTGTATAAAACGAGGGTCTGTTTTGTCAGTTTACCAGTGGATTTTATCGATTTTTGCTTTTTTTACAACTAAACTACCAAACAGTCACCAGTCATGAAGGTAAACAGCTAACAGATCACATCACCCATGACGTTATTTATACATTGTAAACAGTCTATTTACTCTTATATCGAACTATTGTGATTATATTTACCAACTATAATAGATAATGTTGATTATTTGTGATCATTTCGAGAAAAATATTATTTCCTAATGAGTCTTTTTAACTCATCCGAAATTGTCCATCCTAAAAGCTTGTATGATGCTCAGACTTTGATTTGAAAACAGTTTTTTTTTGAAACGTTGAATGGGAAAGAATGAGTAACAAAGAAGAAAGACGAAGAAAGAAATAATGAGAAAAAATAATGAAAGAAATTCTATTTCTACACCTCCTGAAAGTTGACTGGGAGAGAATGCCTCATGGCATTAAGTCCACCTTTATATAACATGTGCATTGAATTTTAAATTAATTCGTATACACACAATACATCAGCAACACACTTTTACTTTAAACAATAAACACGCTTGAAACGCGTACGTCATACGTTCTCGAAAGAGATCTGTTCCAGCAGTTGCTTGATGGCCAGCACCGGTTATAACCTTTATACCCCACTGTATTCATAAATAAAATACCCAATCAAATATTTATTATTAGAGTTTTATGTAAATCAACTGGTGTAGTAATAATTGCAGTAATTCCACAAAACGAGTTGATTTTATATTCACATACATTTTAACACTATATGAAAAAAATACTGTTACTCGTATTTGAATCCTCTGAAAATGTGATTAATGCCGTATTCCTAAAATTCGCAGTTTATTTGTTACAATATTTAAAAACTATGGAATAATAATTTACTCTTTAAAAATTATCAGCGTCTTTGATGCAAGCATGGCTAATATTATAAACAGTATTTTTCAATATTGAATTTTCTATCGTCCGGAGGGGTAGGTTTTCTTCAAATTTGAATGAGACTAAACTGAGTGTATGTATGACTTAAATGGATCTGGACCGGTCATATAATGAGGAAGGATAGTTTGAAAAATGGACGAAGCATGTAATGGAATGGGACCCCAGAAATGGGAAAAGACAAAGAGGACGACAAATAATAATATTATTGTACCACATTCACACAAAGCTATCTAGTCCCAAACTAAGCAGAGCTTGTACAATGGGTACAAGACAACTCATGTAAATACATATATACTTTTTTTTTGTAAATACATACATATTAGAAACACCCAGACCAAATCAAACATTAAAAGTTCATGCACACAAATGTTTGACTTGAGCGGGAATTGATCCCGCGACCTTTAAAATAGCAGTCCGTTACATAAACCACTACGCCATCCGGTCGCAAAATGTTTTTATTTTTTGGAGGAGGTGGAAAATAATTAGCTTAAAAGCTTAATTTGTACGCTGTCAAACGCAAGACATTCAAATGAAATTTGCTGATAAACAGGTTAAGAAATAGATCAATACCTGGATTAGTAAGTGTACGGGAACCGAGATTAACACGATCGGATTCGCAGGCAAAGTTTCCTTCTTAATAATAACGTCTTTGCTAATATTGTTTCTTTTGCACAGCATTCGCTGGTTATATTGGTTCCTGAAACTATTTTCTTTCTTTGTTTTCTATATGTGTACATAAAAGTCTTACTTTTGACAAAGAGTTTGATATTTCGTTGGTTCGGTTCGGTTAATTGTGTGCATAAAATTTTCATGTTTGATTTGGTCTGGGTGTTTCTGTGTATAATATGTATGTATTTATAAAAAAAAAAGTATATATATGTAGGGGAAGGTGTTGTACCTATGAACGGTTTTACCTGTGGACATCATTGATATTTCAAAAAATAAACACAGAAATTTAACGAATTGAACGCATCCGTAAAGTATTTTTGATGTGTGGCAACGTTGACTTGTTGCCATTTTGTATCTTTTGTTGTGTGACCGGTGACAGACCGTTAAGGGTTTTCGCTCAAAAAAGTAAGTATTTGTCTCTTTTTCGTCCTATTTTTTTGTGAACATATGCAGAATATAGATGATTATTTTTAGTCATACTGTAGTACATGTAGTTAACAATCCATTTACATCGGTATAACGGTGTAAACTAGTACCTATCATGCCGGTAATAGATTTTTAGGTTGTATTGTCTGATTTGTACCTGTGGACATCGAAGTGTATGTACCTATGGACTGTCCACAGGTACAAATTTTTTTTCATTTTTCAGTGTCTCGACGGAAAAACGCGCCGTAGGTTGTGTTCAGAGACGTTATCTGAGGCAATTAAAGAGGCAATTAGTGGATGTTCATTGCGAAAAGTTGCAGAAAAATATAAAATACCAAAATCTACGATATTTAAATACCTTCACATGAATAAGGAGAATGATCTGAGCGAGAACAGGGTAGTTATTTTGAGAAATGACGTGAAGAAAGTATTTGATGAGGAAGAAGAAAAACAGCTTGCAGAATATTTAGATAAAAATAAAAATTCAATCTGCAGAAAAAAGGGTCACAATTCTTCAAGATGACCAGTTACCCTAAGCCATGTGTATGGGATGTAAAAGACATGAAAATGTTTACAAACTGCTCAATTGCTCTCAATGCGATTTGAAATATCACCAGAAATGTGTATCAAGATCACATTTAGATAATTTTGAATCAGATGATGAGTCAGACTTCTTATATCAAAAGTGTTATATTTTAGATGATGGTGATTCAGATGCCTCTGATGATTCTGCCTTAGAACTATATCAAAATTATTTAGATGCCAAAAGCAAAAAGAATAATTGATTCTTTAATGTTAAAGTTGATTTATAAAGATATTCTATTTATTTTTGCTGATTTTTATAGGATTATTATGTAAGAATAAGTGATCTGTCCATAGGTACATTGCCGTCCATAGGTACAAGTATTTCTGTCCAGAGGTACAATCATAAGATGTACCTGTGGACAAATTTAGTGATTTAAAAAAAACTGGTTTATTTTAATCAACATAATTCGTACAAAACTAAAGACTGCTAATTTTTAAGTGTTAACTAATCCTGGAACAACATTTGTAATACTTTACGGCTAATAAATAAAAATTAAATTATTAAACCATATTTTCATTCAAAATCCGGCAAATGTCCACAGGTATAACACCTTCCCATATTTATATCAGTTGTCTATTACCCATAGTATAAGCTCTGCTTAGTTAGGGACTAGATGGCGTTGAGTGAATGTGGTAGAATATTATTATTATTTGTTTTTTTAAATAATTATTTAATTATTTCTTTGTCTTATTTTTACAGCCTTATTTAAGTCTTTTTTTTAATATTAATAATCAGAAAAAGACAGTGCCGTAGTACAATTTGCTGGTTAATGTTAAAATTATCTGTTGAATTAAAAGAGTTATCCCGAATTTGTTGGCTTGATTTCTTCCAAGGCTCCGTAGTGGTAGTTCAAAAAGCTACTAAGATTTAAAAGATTGCAATAATTAAGCCGATACACTAGCGTCTTGATCACCAAAGGGATAAAACAAAGTGTAAAACGCTGTGGGGGTTTTAATTCGCCAAATTTTGCTGACTAAAATTTGGTCCAATTACGTAATAGGCCAAGCCCATTACCGTTAACTGAGCACCTAGGTACTCGTACATTTCTAAACAAACTTACTTATATAATTCTAAATGTATACATAATATAGATAAATTACCGTGGGAGAGTCATGCTTCGGCACGAATGGGCCGG
Source organism: Arctia plantaginis (assembly GCA_902825455.1). Taxonomy (NCBI): domain Eukaryota; kingdom Metazoa; phylum Arthropoda; class Insecta; order Lepidoptera; family Erebidae; genus Arctia; species Arctia plantaginis. The sequence continues at coordinate 462,764 of CADEBD010000039.1, read as the reverse complement.
CTCGACCGGAGTGATACCACGGCCTCACAGAAAACCGGTGTTAAGCAATTCTTTCGTTGCCTTTCACTGAGTGAGTGACGTTACCGGAGCCCAAATCCTCCCTCTCGCTGACTCGAGCGGGAGGGACTCCAAGGGCAGTAACGCACTTGTGACTTTTGAGTTGCAGGTTGTAGTTGAGGGCGGCGGTAGTTGCTTACCACCAGGTGACCCGTCTGCTCGTTTGCCCCCATATACCATAAAAAAAAGCCCAAACATAGAACAAATGATCGTGTTCTTGTTTGATGAGCTTTGCCTTAGCCTTAGCCTTTGGCTTAGCAATCAGCTAAACCATTAATATATAATAATAATAATATATCTGCATCTCAAACACGGCCGTCTGATCCCAAACTAGGCAGAGCCCGTACTATGGTAACCAGACTGCTGATAAACATACTTTTATTTTTTTAAATAGATACATATTTTAGAAAAATTACACCCAGATACAGAACAAATGACCGTGTATCACACAATATTTGCCCTTGGTGGGAATCGAACCCACGACCTTCGGTTTAGCAGTCAGGGTCACTAACCACTAGACCAAAAGGCCTTTCTTTTATATCTAACTCTTTATTACGCAAGCAAATGTTCATATAACAAAGACCCATTAAGTTCACGAACACCATTCTATATTGTTCAAGGATAATACGTTTTTTATTCCAGTGCGGCCTTTATAAGCCTAAAATATCCAAGTTTAAGTTAAGGTTTCGACCCTCCCCGTAATGGGATTTATACTAAATAACCTAACCATAGCGGCTAAATGAGTATTTAGATATAGCTCTTACGCGTTACATAGAATTACGCTCCCAATTTGCGTAATTTAAAAGTAAGATTAAGTGAAGATTATTGCTGTAATTGCGTAAATTACAGATTTCGGGATAAAGTAGGAATATATATGCGTTTTGAAGTTTTGCATATTTTTTTTAAACAAAGCAAGAATGGCTAAAAGGATTTGGGTGAAAATTTTGCACAGGGATAGACTTTGGAACCACTCTTTCTTAAGGAAAATTGACGAATTTGATTCGCAATATCGACAACAACGAGAATTCTTTATATGAATTTTTTAACAGGAATAAAAAATTGTTTAGTTGGTTTAAAATGTAAAGCCTACTACAGATAGCTATTTTGTATATTTATTATTATAATTAGGAAGTATTTATGTTTAAAATACTCGTAGTAGAAAGGTGCCAGGTGATATCTGATATTAGAGATTTCTTATTAATAATCGCAATTAAATTCTAATTTATTTATCTAATAATATATATTGAAATATATGTATCCCGCACATTTAACACACAGCCGTCTGATCCCAAACCAGGCAGAGCCTATGCTAAGGTAACCAGACTGCTGATAAACATACTTATATATTTTTAAATAGATACATATTATAGATTAATAACACCCAGACACAGAACAATCGAACCCACGACCTCCGATTTAGCAGTCAGGGTCACTAACCACTAGACCAACAGGCCCGTCAAAATCTAATAGCCATACGTATCAACTCACACTGTGAATGATCGTTATTAAATTTAGTAAACTGTTGTAATTAAATTTTACAATTAATAACTACCTAACCATCTAATTAACTTTTATAATTACACCAAATTAATTTTCACGCTGCGATATATTATCAGGCAAATTAAATGTAATAAATGTAATTGGTATATACACAAAGTATTTTTATATTATTGTCAAATATATTTCAAGTCTTCATTCACAAACATGCGTAGTCAGTACTACTTTGTGGCAGTACAGTACAGTTGTGACAGTACTTATGTCGCAGTCGACATAATTACTGTCACAACTTTGAGGGAAATGTTCGATGAATGTGTATCTCTGGAGACTTTCTTAAACTTTTTATAGTGAGTGTTTATGGACACTTTGTCTTTAGTAGATGGTCCTCTCATTCTATTTTGTTTTATAGTCACTCGACTTTTTCCATTCTATTCTTTAAGGGGTGGGCAGAGGTGAATTATATACTTATTAAGCCAGTTACATTTTTCAATTCCTTTAGGGCACTAAATGCACGCCGTTATCGCGGCGGTAAGACCTGTTATGGAGGATTGGCTCGAGAGCAATCACGGAACCCTCTCATACCGGTTGACGCAGGTGATCACCGGGAAAGGATGCTTCGGAGATCATCTGTGTCTTATCCGCAAGTAGCCAACGCTTGAGTGACACCGCTGCGATAGCCGGACCGTGGACACAGTGGTCATCACGCTGGCAGAATGCCCGGCGTGGGTGGAGCACAGGCGTTGCCTTGTGGCGGCCATCGGAGTGGGAATTCTCTCGCTCCGTAACATGATTGCCGCCATGGTACGGATCGAGAGTTCGTGGAGCTCCGCCGTCTCCTTCTGCGAGCAAGTTATGCTTGCAAAGGAGATGGCGGAGCGGGACCGGGAGCGGTTTAGAACTCTTCCGGAGCGCCAGGCCCGGCAACGGGCCAGAAACTGCAGACGACTCAGGAGCTGGAGATCGCAGAATGACCTCCGTCCTCTATAAGCCCTGGGGTGGTAGGTGAGGCCATCTGTCACCCTAGCAGAAGCAGGCCGGAGTGGTGGCGAGACACAAAGGGGACATAGGGGTTCCCACACAGGGGGGGGGGGGTCATTTACACGCCTTAGATGGCCCGAGGTACGTCGGGGTATCAGGGATTTCCTTCCTAGGGTACAACTGATACCCGAGCTGGCGTGCGGTTTTTGGTCGGTTCGAGTCTGATATAACCACCGGTGGGTGGTATCCCAGGGGATTTCCGCCCCATGAAAAAAAAGAAAAAAGGGGCATTAAATGCCGAGATATTATTAATACCATTTAACCTATAGCTATTCCTTAATAAAATATATACGAGTACATTTACGAGTTATATATATATATATACGAGTACATATACAAATGTCGCCATTATAATATTAAGACAAAAACTAATACAATACAGATTGTCCCTAGTCTACGCATTTGTATGGAAACATTCTGTGTTTCCAAGACCTAAAACCCAGCGTATAAGATTGAATAATAACCAACAAGAAAATACACAAAGAAAAAAATTTGGTTTACCGAGACAGTTCTCGGTTACTTTTGACTAGTACTGACATAGTTCTAAAACTAACTTTACTGGCTAACTTGGGCTGAATTTGACTGACCCCATCACCTTCCGTCAAATAACACCATCTTTTACACTTTGATCAACTACAAATTAGATTGTACTTCCCTTAAGGATATCAGAAGGAAAACCAAATAAAGTTAATTCAAGCTTTCAACACTTATGGGATCTCGTATCCATTACGGCGGTCCCTCCGGTTAATCTTAATTCAGAGTTAAGTAAACTGCAGTTAATAAAATGGTGTAGTGTGCTGTAACCATATAGGGAGTATTGCTTGAGTTAAGTAGAATAATAATAACTTTTATTCTTTTGATTTAAAAGGTAATTTAAATTTAATTTAAATAAAAATCACTGTTGTCAAAAATCAGCATAAGATGATTTTTTCTTTCGTTATGTTGTTTATGTTCGTAATTTACTCATGTATGTCCGTATTGTGACGGATTAAGAATGTAGAGTGTATTCTTTGATTCTCTACTGCTGGATATAGGCCTCTCCTTAGAAAAGAGGATTAGGCTACTATTCCACGCTATCCAGACAGGTTGGTATAGGGTTTGTTTCAAGTTTTCCTCCTTTTTGCAGTTTTGTTGTCCTGCGTTGTTTGCTCCCTTAGTTGACTCTTACGACGAGACTACTAAGGACGGAACCCACGGGATGAATAGATGTGGTGACACTCTGTATTCTTAATGCGTCACTACACGGACTCGGATAAATACAAGCATATCATAGAAAAGTCGCATCTAGACACAACAAACGATCGTGCGTACATTCCAAAATTATAATATGTCCTGGGTGGAAATTGAACCCACGTCGTCCGATTTTGCAGTCAGTTTTATGAACCACTAGACCAACAGGCCTGTCCAGATCTGGCCAGAACAGTACGTTTCATGATTCTTTTAATTTTAATTCTTTACTGTTATATTACTTCAAATAGTCTAAAGTTATAAATTGAAACCAAATACATTGTATCATAGAGCTAATTAAAACATATCTTCAGGCTTTCTGAATAGCATGATAACAGTCTTACCTTCTCAGGTTGTGATATCGTTGTAACAATAGTATCTCTCTAGATCTTAGCCATAACGAGCTATCTAGTACCTAGTTCCCATAAACCCCAGAGGCCTCTAGCTAAGAGACAGGTCACCTTTGATGTCAACACAATACGATGCTATATAGACTTACTGACGCTATCGACTGGTAGACCCTGAACGTACACAATTGTACTAGTTTGTCGTGTCAGGCAACTTTGGATAGTCAAATAGTATACTATTGAATATGTCTTATATTCATTCATAATCTATTGGAACATTATAAGCTGAAGGTATTGTTTGTTTGTTTGGTCGAACGCACTAATCTTAGGAACTGGTTCAAATTTGAAAAATTCTTATAGTGTTGGTTAGATTGAGGAAGATTGTATAACATCATACTATGACCAATAGGAGCCATGCAACAATAAAAAATATTGCAATGAGAAGGAAATTTTGAACCAAACCCTGTACCAGCATGGTACAGTAGGCCAAAACCACCTTTCTAAGGAGAGGCTTATGTCCAGCAGTGGACTATTAAAGGCTATTAATACGATGTCACGTGTAATGCAGACAAATAGTATGACAAGGGCCAATTTAAATTTATTTATTAATTTGTTTGATTGTAACAATTTCATACGTTAACTATTCTACTAATCATCATAAAGTTTTGCATATACGGTTGTTAGGGTGCGGGTGTAAAAAAAAAATTACTCTAGAAATATGGATGTTTGAAAAAGTATAATTCAAGCTAGATATTACAGCCCATTCTTAAAATTATTTGTGGAAATTAAAATAGACTGTAAAAGACCAGCCACGAGTTTGTTACTGAGTTACAAGTGTTCTTGGGCAGATGCTCGTTTTCCTCCAATATAACAAATAAAAAGTATTTTCCTTTAAGTACCTTATCATCTTTTATTATCAACCATTTCTTTAACTGCACCGCTTACATTAATTGATTGACCTATCTCTGCTTATGTGAGAAAAAAGCAAAACAAAACAAAATCTTTGAAAGAAGATATCGTAACATTTTTATACATTTTACTCATCTATATATACTCGTATATATAAGAGATTTCCACGTATATAGTCACTCATCACGATATCTCTGGAACCATTAGAGCCAAAGACTTGAAATTTGGTAGGAATATTCTTTTCACCAAGTAGAGGTCAGCTAAGAAAGGATTTTAAGAATTTTGAATTTCTTTGTTTAAAAAAACAATATTGATTAAAAAATGTTCAAACTAAGTACTTTCGTTATCTTGCTGAACATTTGAATTTATTCGCATTTAATATATCTCGACCCTGATTGCAGCTTAACAAGCTTAAAAAGCAAATCTTGGTTCATATAATTAAACTTCAGAATCTAAGCAAGTTAGATAAATTTTATGATATGTTTGTTTGTTTAAACGCACAAACGCACTAACCTCTTGAACTGTCAGTAAAATTTCAATAATTTATTTGTAACAACAAATGTGATGAAGATGACTCGTGATAATTTTATCTGTGGAACGGGTTATCGACTGCGGTATCTCCGGACCGATACGACCTTCAAACCTTCAAGAAAAGAGCGTACTCCTTCCTAAAAGGCCGGTAATGCGTTGACTGTGTGGCGTGTGACTCCTGAGTTGCAGACGTTCATAGGCGGCGACGGTCGCTTTCTATCAGGTGACCTGTCTGCTCGTCTGCCCCCTCTGCCATAAAAAAAATCATCTGCTAGAAAAATAGTATTGGGAAAAAACACATACGCCGTATTCCCGTATGGGGGCAGAGACGATATCATGCCATTTTCATCAATTCTGACATACAGCTCATATCTATTTTACATTCATCAGACTTTTAATATACCAACAAACGCACAAACGCTATATCAACCCGTCTGGCCAGCGTGGTATCACATCACACATCAACAGCCTATAACAGTCCACTGATGGACATAGGCCTCTCCTTAGAAAGGAGGTTTTGGCCTACTATACCACGCTGGCCAGACGGGTTGGTACAGGGTTTGTTTCAAGTTTTCCTTCTCTTTGCAGTGCTGTTGTCCCGCGTAATTTGCTCCCTTAGTCCGCTCTTACGACACCCACAGGATGAATAGGGGTGGTGACATTCCGTATTCTTAATCCGTCACCACACGGCGTGGTATAGTAGGCCAAAACCTAGGCTAGACTAAGGATGGGCCTATGTCCAGCAGTGGACTAGTAAAGGCCGTTGAGACTTTTCATACATACCCGACAGTTACAAGCGCTTTTAACGACACTCTTCTACCGTACATCGCTGATATCATCAGTATATGTCCTTCGCCTATTCACAAATCTACTATATAAAAATAAGTCGGGTTTTCCTTCCTGACGCTATAACTCCAGAACGCACGAACCGATTTCCACGGTTTTGCATTCGTTGGAAAGGTCTCGGGCTCCGTGTGGTTTATAGCAAAGAAAATTCAGGAAAAATTTCAACAGAAAAGCGGGAAAATCTTTATTCACATACAGCGCTACAAACCAATATTTTAAGTAGATGGCGCCGGTGCGTGATACATTGTTTGACAGCTACTCATTGTTCTCTGCTCAGTTAATTTCATGTGACAAACCGGTATTGTGTTCACTGTGAAATTGTGAAAAAAAAGTAAAAAAAATAAGTTATTCGTTTCCTAACATTTCAATTGGAAACCATCAAATCAATCACGTGTATTGTGCAAATTTGAAAAACTTTTTTCACATACAGCGCCATCTCTGATACATAGCATGTACTACAAACCGATATTTCAAGTAGATGGCGCCGGTGCGTGATACATTGTTTGACAGTTACTCATTGTTCTCTGCTCAGTTAATTTCATGTGACAAACCGGTATTGTGTTAACTGTGAAATTGTGAAAAAAAAAGTAAAAAAAATAAGTTATTCGTTTCCTAACATTTCAATTGGAAACCATCAAATTAATCACGTGTATTGTGCAAATTTTTATTCAATTTGTCTTCATTGACTTCATCAATTTGTATTCATTTGTCTTTAAGGTGGTAAGTTGAACTGTGTTAATTATGTGGATCGTGCATTTGAGGTTAAATTCACCACTCTGTCCATAGTCCAAAATGCCTAGAGGACGACGTGCGAACATCGGCCGCCGCACAAGACATGCAAGCCAGCAACAAGTGTATTCACAGAATATAAGCGAAGAAAGACAAAATATAATAAAAGAAAATGCCCGATTGAGACAACGCGTGAGCACACGAAGATCATTGGCATCATACAATTGCTTGGCATTCCAATATGATCCCACTGCGAACTACAGTGATGATGAAAATTTAGATATTGGACCAATGACGACTATATGCCGATATTGCAATGCGTTAAAGTTCAAAAGAGAAACGGCTGGATTGTGCTGCGCAAGTGGAAAAGTCAAACTGGATCTATTACTTACACCACACAGCCACTGAAACCATAGTTCGATGGAAGTGATCCCGATTCCAGCCATTTTCTTCAACATATCCTTGAATACAATAACTGCTTTCGCATGACTTCCTTTGGAGCTAATATCATTCGAGAAGGCGGCTTCATGCCGACTTGCAAGGTAAAAGATACAACACACATAACCAATCACTCACACCAACACAATGAATTGCAACACATAACAACTACATATACACCACACACTACACCATCACACGATCAGAAGTTACACCGTATTCTTCAACAAATGATTGTTTGCAATTACAGATACAAGGACAAATATATCATTTACATGGTTCAATGGTGCCAACACCAGATGAACCGCATCAATTTCTGCAAATATATATCATTTCGTCGATGGTGGATCAGCTGAATGTGCGGTGCAATATAGGGAACACAACAGTTAAAGAGACGAATTATTGAACAGTTGCAAGCATTTTTTCACGCTAATAATGCTGTGGTTAATATGTTCAAAACAGCATTGGAACGAATGCCATCGGATACGCACAAATTTGTCATAAGAGCGGATTGTACCCCAACAGGTGAACATGTGCGAACCGTTAATGATGTTTAATGATGATGTTGTGCAAGTACGTCACAAAAGGCAGCGACATGGCTGTGTTTGGTATTGCGTCGGCAAATGCGAATGACGAAATCAGCAACTTCCAAATGGGCAGATACGTCAGTACTAATGAAGCACTGTGGCGATTATTGTCATTTCAAATTCATGAAAGATATCCCACAGTTGTACATTTAGCAGTGCATTTGGAAAATGGCCAAAGAGTTTACTTCACTGAGGCTAATGCGGCACAACGAGCTGAGAGACCACCATCGACAACATTGACTAGCTTCTTTGCAATGTGTGAAGCAGATCCATTCGCAGCGACGCTGGTGTACGTTGAAATGCCCAAGTATTACACTTGGAATCAATCAACAAAGAAATTCCAACGTCGCAAACAAGGAACCCCAGTTCCAGATTGGCCACAAGTGTTTTCCACTGATGCACTAGGTCGCATGTATACTGTTCATCCTAGAAATGATGAATGTTTTTAATTGCGACTGCTGTTGGTAACTGTACGTGGACCAAAATCATTTGCGCATTTGAAAACTGTGAATGGCCACCAATGCCAAACATATCGAGAAGCATGTCAACTATTGGGTTTGCCGGAGAACGATTCTCATTGGGATTTAACACTTGCGGATTCAGTTGTTTCATCAAATGCGTACCAAATACGAACGCTGTTCGCAATTATTATCACCACATGTTTTCCTTCACAACCAATTCAGTTATGGAACAAATACAAAGACGACATATGTGAAGATATCTTGCATCGCTTGCGCATTCAAACGAATAATCCTGACATCCAAATAACCGATGAAATCTACAATGAAGGATTGATTCTGATTGAGGATCAATGCTTGACTATTGCAAACAAGCTACTGATTGAAGTAGGAATTATTGCGCCAAATCGATCGATGCACGATGCATTCAACCAAGAATTAAATCGAGAGCTGCAATACAATGTTGATACATTGCAGGAATTCGTTCGAAATAATGTGCCGTTGCTGAGTGAACAGCAAAAACAAGTATACGAAACATTAATGCAAGCGGTGGACAATAATACTGGTGGTCTTTTCTTCCTGGACGCACCTGGAGGAACAGGGAAAACATTTGTCATTTCATTGATTTTTCCCACTATTCGATCAAGATGTGACATAGCTTTGGGGTTAGCATCATCTGGAATTGCGGCGACTCTTCTAGATGGCGGTCGTACTGCACATTCTGCGCTTAAGTTGCCACTCAATTTAAACACAATTGATACTCCAACATGCAATATTGCGATCCAGTGCAATGGTAAAATTGTTGATGCAATGCAAGCTCATTGTTTGGGATGAGTGCACAATGGCACATAAGAAATCACTTGAAGCACTTAACTTCACACTGAAGGATCTTCGGCGAAATAACAACATCTTTGGCGGCTTGATGATATTGTTGGCAGGCGATTTCAGGCAGACGTTGCCAGTAATTCCCTGTGGAACGCCTGCAGATGAATTGAATGCTTGCCTGAAGGCATCACCTTTATGGAATAACGTAAAAACATTATCGCTAACCACTAATATGAGAGTTCATCTTCAAAATGATCAAAGTGATGCACAATTTTCCAAACAATTGTTAGCTGTTGGAAATAGAAAAGTCCCAGTTGATGCGACATCTGGATTAATTACTCTTACCTCTTATTGAAAATGTTTTCCCAAACATTAGTGAGAATTATCAGAATTATGTTTGGTTAAGTCAACGAGCAATTCTTGCCGCAAAGAATAATGATGTACACGCACTGAATTTCACCGTTCAATCAAAAATCGCTGGCGATTAGGTGACATACAAATCCGTTGATTCCATAACAAATAACGATGATGTAGTAAATTATCCAACGGAGTTTTTGAACTCTCTGGAGTTACCAGGATTTCCACCACATAACTTGCAACTCAAAGTTGGTACAGTTATTATGATATTGCGTAATTTGAATCCACCGCGACTTTGCAACGGTACTCGACTTTCGGTAAAAAGACTTATGCCGAATTTGATTGAGGCAACCATTATTAACGGAAAGTACGCAGGTGAAAATGTATGTATTCCTCGAATACCAATGATTCCGACTGATCTTCCGTTTGACTTCAAACGATTGCAATTTCCAGTTCGCCTTGCGTTCGCAATGACAATTAACAAGTCGCAAGGCCAATCGCTTAGTGTTTGCGGGATAAATTTAGAAAATCATTGTTTTTCACATGGGCAGTTATACATTGCGTGTTCACGAGTTGGGAAACCATCCGCTTTGTTTGTGTTAACGTCAGACCAAAAAACAAAAAATGTGGTTTACCAAAGAGCACTTCAATGAAACGGATAATTTGCGGATACGTATAACGCTTCGATTCAGTATTTACTTTGGATTCACTTTCATTTACTTAGAGAAGTTCAACTAAATAACACTTCATTTTTGTAATGGAAATGAATTCATTACTGTTGTGAAATGAAATAAAATGTTTTCTTTTCAAATATAAAACAAAAAAATAATAATTGTTCTTCTTTTAATCACCAAACGAAATTTTACATAAAACGAAGCCATCTGGTGGCGAAACGGAGTTCGCCGGGTTTGCTAGTGCCTTATAAACTTTTACCCATTTGTTTTCAACTCAACTCGCTCGCTTCGTTCAAAGCATATTCATAGCTGATAATAATATTGCTGTCTTCCTGTAATTTCAAAAGACGTTCTGCATAATCCCTATCAACAATATATCTCAGAAATATATTTATACCACAAGTTATTAGTGTAGTATAATAGATGATAATACCAGGAGTAGAACTAGCCAGCGGTTTACCGGACACTTTGAACATTACCCGCATGTAATGCCCGACGTACAATGTGTTAAGTCATGTTATGTTTGTAGATCAGTACTGCTACCTTGGGTTTCTGCCTACAAAGGTTAGAAAACATTCTACAAAGATTTGTACAGTTTTGATGTCTTGTGAGGTAATAAATGCATGTCTATACGGTCGCTTTTGAAAATTTTGATGTCTATTACAAGATTCAAATTCATTGTTTAAAAGTACATCAAGTTGCCTGAATCTAAACCATATCAGTAGAAGAAAATATTCGTTAGCTTTCGTATCACTTCAATCAGATGTCAAAATAAAATTTAATACCAACAGAGTCTTCAATATCTTCTGCTGCTCTTCAGGTCTTTAGGTTTAGCCTTACTTTTGGACATTGAGAACCTATCATACATAGCAATCTTCCTAACTAGAGTTGAGTAATGCGGGTTCTATTACCATATACGAACAGCTTCTGAGTGTTTTGCAGGGCGTCAACCAAAGAATCCGACATTAATTTGGTGCACGGACATTATCAAGCTCCGTGTGTTTAATAATAAGAGGGTTTAGTCTATTTAAGTATACTAGATATCGCTTATTTTCTTTCTTTTTAAAAGACAATTCTCGCACTAGGAATAAACCCTGTGTCGCGGGGTTCTTTACAAACATACATGAAACGGACACAAAGAACACCCAGACTTAGGACAACAAATTTGTGTATCACACAAAGTGTCGTGTGTCGGGATCGAACCCACAACACTCAGCGCAGTAAGAAGCGGCGAGGTGTCCGCTTAAACCACTACGCCATCCCTGCAGTCAATCAAGTCTGTCGCAGTGATTGGTCGGATGTTAAACAAATGATCGTATGACCAGTATATAACAGTACCATGACAGGTCAATACTGGATTTGTATACAGAAATAAAAATGTTTACGTCTTCATTTCTTTTGTAAATAACCCTTAATTATTCCAAATTTCATCTGCCTAAGTTTAGGAATTCTCTTCAGGTGTTAATATTTATAGTTTCTTAGTAGATTCTTGAATGTAATTTCTACCTATTGTTCTCCCTGCGAACAAGAACCGCACGCTCTATGTACTGGGGTGTGTTCTGCGAATGACGTCGGTCATTTAGTGTTTGTGTGAATGAATGATTATAATAATATTCAGAGCAGCCCCTCTTGTACGAACGCCTAAATATGGGGTCTGTTTATCATACATGTATAGTTCGTTTATTTGTTCGTAAATTACATGTACTGTGTATGAGATTATTATGAGAACGTGTCGTTATTATCAAGCTTTGTTATCCATAGAAAGGACTTATTATGTTAACCAATTTAAAAAATGGTGACGGATCTCCGTCATTTATAAATTGGTTTGGAAAATTTTATTTTATTTGGTACGGTTTGCTTTCCGTTTGGTCCCATGTTTTTACATGAGAATATAATATGCTTTATTGTACACCAGCTACAATATGATAGATTAATTTTACAGATGAATATCATGTAGATACAATGGGTGGTCTTATTGCTAAAAGCAATTACTTACAGGTAACCTTTGAATGACAGTAGATAACGAGAAACAATGGGTAGTCTAGGTCCATTGAAGGTACATTAGTGTAAAAATAAATATATAAACATAAATACACACACATACGTATAAATACATATGTACACAATATAAATACATACAATATAAAGCTATTGAAAGCAAAGACTACTTATGAACCTAGGGAGTGATCCTTGATTATATTCTTAAATTCTGCCTGTGTTTGGGCATGTCTAATGGATATCGGCAAAGCGTTCCATAATCTGATACCCTGCACCGCAAAACCATAACCAACCAGATTAAGGACCATTAGCTCCAAAGATTCCGACGACCTTAAGGATCTTAGATGTGTGTCACTGAGGAACACAAAACCAAACCAAACAACCAAAATAACCCTAAAGATGGCAAATTAAGCAATGATATTAGAACTAGGATAATTTGTTACAGTTCATCATGATTTCGGGGCATTGAAGTTTATTTTACTTTTTAAAGTCTGCATCATCGGACTTTTCAATGAGAATGGCCGATTTGATCATTGGATGCTAATAAAATGCAAGTGATATCTAAGGAATCAATTTATAATCTGACTGTAGTAATGAACATCGATAACCGCAAACAGGAATCATATCTGTACAGTCTGCATACAAAAGCTGCCAAATGTAAAATCATTGTATTAGAAAATATTCATGTTTTTAACAAAATTTGAATTACGTTTAAAATTCAGTACCAAATTATTTATATTATACAATAATTCGGTGTAGTTATTCCTTGGCTGGAGAGCACAAGTGGCTATTTTAACCCAGAAGGTTACAAGAACCTTATCAGCAAAACGCAAACTGAATCCGTGATGTTTAGTGTATTCTTGTGTGCTATTTTAACGCGAGTGCAGATCTGATCCTTTGTTACATCTAGATGTACATAATTACACTACTTCGTAGAAAAAATATAAAAAAAAACTAACAATTAGTTTTAAAAGAAAATTAATTTATTTTTTTATGTGGGTAGAATTAGGTGGGTTCGTTACCCAAGCCCCTATCTGCACTGACGCGCGGAATCTTACGCTTCCCTGGGTAGTCCTTAGCGATCAGCCAACAAGCTTCGAGTGATGTGGTACAGCCAATAATCCGTTGACCCTGTGGCGTTGGCCGGAACTAGGATAGGCCGAAATCAGCCGATGATAATCACCAAGGGTGAACTTAAAACCCCAGACACGGGGTTTATAATATTCACTAGTGTTTTAGTTTTATATTTTCAATTTTTAGTTGAGACGGTAGCAGGAAAAAATAACTGAATAATAAAATTAACGGAATAATAAAATTAACGGAACTTGAATCCGGTTGTCGAGTACGTATTTCTGACAAGCTCACAGCAAGACAACGATGCGTAGAATGTTTCTCGTCGCGCGCACAGAGCTCGCGGACTCCCTTCACTTTCACCGTCCCCCCCGCCCGGCGCCCACGCATCGCCATCGCGAGTGCGGCGGCCAGTTTCACTATATTGAAGTAATGGAGCCACTGACAGTTTGTTTGTAAAATAATATTTTTAATAATTGTATTTAGTGTCTAATTTTAAGACTAGGTTTAAGTTTTATTTAGGATTTAAAATTAATTAGCTATAAGTTATGAGATCAAGCTCGTAAGTGAATAACTGAAACATTAATGCATAGCATTGTAACAGTACCCCCCTTCCCAGCGAAGGATTTTTCCGGGACAGAAAAATCCAAAACACACCTAACGACTAATACATATATGAGGATTACGAGGACATTAGTTTTAACTTTAGGTCTTTAACATGCCAAGCTCCCAAGTTGCGGCCATTCATGTCCTCTAATACATAGACTAGTGGCGACCTTTTCTCTGTTACTCTGCATTTTTCGAACTTGGGTGCCAGCTTTTTACTAAAACGTGCACCTTTATCACTTTGGAAGAAACAGCGCTTCCACACTTCGTCTCCCACATTAAATTCGACGTGTTTACGACGCAAGTTGTAACGTTGACACGATTTTTGGTAGTTATTCCAAAGGGAAACCTGTACTTTATTAAATATTTCGGCTAAGTAGCCAAGATTTTCGGCATAAATATCACGTGGCAAGAACAAAATCTCATTACTATTATCGTTATCAACATAGTGAGAACCACAAGTGACTACCTCCCTACCATGCACCAAGAAAGAGGGAGTGAAACCTGTTACTTCGTTCACAGAATTATTAATGGCGAATTGAATCTCCGGTAGGTGTAGGTCCCAAGTTCGATGATCATCATTCACAAAAGTTGATATTGATGTGATTATAGTCCTATTATACCTCTCAACGTTATTAACCTGAGGAGTATATTTAGGGGTAAATTGTGCGTTAGGTATTTTGTACTTATTTAAGAGTGCTTCCATTTCGCGGCCTGCGAACTGTGTGCCATTATCCATAATTATGGTTTGAGGAATACCATGAACTAAAAACACGTTATACTCAAGGTGTTTACAGACAGCTGCTGCAGTGGCTTGTCGTAGTGGGAATATTAAACAATATTTAGAGAAACAGCAATTAACAACGAAGATATAATTGTTCTGTTTTCTACTAGTAGGTAAAGGTCCGACCAAGTCTATGGAAAGCATTTGAAACGGGCGTGAGCAGTCTTTTGGTCTGCCCATTTTTCCTAAGGTAGTATGAGCGGGATGCTTATAAGCTAAGCAAGTGCTACAGTCGCCAACGAACTTTACTACATCTGCATACATGCCTGGCCAGTAATACTTTAAAAGAAGCCGTCTATAAGTCTTGAAGATCCCTAAGTGAGCCGCCGTAAGATTCGAGTGATTATTATTAATAACATCGTGTCGTGACTCTCTTGGTATAACTTCCTTCCAGCTAAATTCTGATGTGAGCGGATTTTTACTCTTCATGTAACGATAAAGTATATTCCCTTCAATTCTATAGTTAGGGTAATTAGATGGAGAACTAATGCACCCATGATAAATATTAAGGTACCAAGTATCAGAGGTGTTAGCTGTTGTCACGATGGGTGTATTTAAGGTAGCAACTTGTATGCATCTAGACAAGGCATCCGGTATAATATTGTCTTTGCCTCGACGGTGCTTTACTATAAAATCAAATGACGATAGTCTTACACCCCAACGAGCGAGGCGTCCCGTAGGGTTAGTCAGGGATAAAAACCATTTAAGCGCGGAATGGTCAGTGTAGACCGTAAAAACTTTGCCGTTTTCCAGATAACACCGCCAGTGCTCTAACGCGACTAATACAGCGAGAGCCTCCCTTTCGGTAACACTATAATTACGTTCAGCCCCAGTGAGGGATCTGCTCATGTACGCTATTGGGTGCTCTTCGCCATTGATGGTTTGTGAAAGCATACCTCCAACACCGAAAGCACTCGCGTCTGTGTGGACGTCAAAACTGTAATTGAAGTTAGGGCAAGCCAAAATTGGTGCATTTACTAAATACGACTTAAGGGTATGAAAAGCCGTGTCGGCTTCAGGGGTCCACTCAAAAGAGCGTGCCTTTTTTCCACTAGAAGTGAGTCCGTTAAGCGGACCAGCTATAGTACTGAAGTTCGGCACAAAGCGTCTGTACCAGGATGCCGTTCCTAGGAATCTTTTAACTTCTTTTTTAGTTGTGGGGGTGGGGAAATTCAAGATGGCTTCAACCTTAGCAGGGTCAGTACGAAGGCCATTCTCGTCAACAACGTAACCCAGATAATGTAAGTCTTTTCTAAAAAATTGGCATTTAGCAAGATTAATTGTGAGATTAGCCTGTTTTAGCCTTTCTAAAACACGACTCAGTAGTGAGACGTGCTCCTGAAATGAATTACTAGCAATAACTATGTCATCAAGATAACAGAAGACTTTCAGTTCAAACTCAGGGCCAAATAAGGTATCTACAAGGCGCTGTTGAGTAGCTGGAGCATTAGTTAACCCAAAAGCAGTAACCTTAAACATAAAAGTTCCTCTGCCAGGTACATAAAAGGCAGTTTTCTCACGGTCAGCTACAGCTATTGGAATCTGAAATCGATGCTGGACAAAAACTTAGCATCCCTAAGATTGTCCAGTATCTCCGAAACATAAGGCAAGTTATAGGCGTCTTTCTTTGTGACAGAGTTTAATTTCCTGCTGTCTAGACAGAAACGAGGTTTACCGTCCTTTTTTTTAACTATTAGTACTGGAGAGGACCACGGACTTTCACATGGTTCTAATACATCTAGAGCCAGCATTTCATCCACCTGATCAATGATGATTTTCTTCTTTTCAGGTGATAAGCGGTAGTACCTCTGTCTAATAGGTGCTGCGTCACCTGTATCTATTCGGTGTTCTATCAATTGAGTCCTGCCGAGACCTTTCAATTCAAATGAGACTTGTCTATATTGTTTAATAATTTCTAGAATTTGTGCTTTTTGAGACGCGTCAAAATTATCATAACTTATTGTGGATTCGCTAGGTCTAGAAGTTAAACAATGGTTAAAGACTCCTAGTAAATAAGGACTATCATTAGCAAGGAGTTTTATATCCTTAATGTTGTTAGGAAATATCTCGAATTTTGTCCAGAAATCAATACCCAAGATTAAAGACGTTTTGATTTCCGGCACTACATGAGCCTTGATAATATTGCATTTATCATTAAAAAATACAGGCAAAAGCATAAAACCCAATGATGTCATAGTTTGACCTCCGGCAGCAGTGACAGATATAGTTTCGGAGTCGTCAATTGGAAAGCAATATTTATATAGTAGTAAGTGTAAATTGTTGCCTATAATACTCACGGCAGAGCCAGAGTCCAACAGACCGTAAATATCCAGACATACGTTCTTAATATTTACTTTAACATATGGGCGAGGATCATTAGATGGAATAAAGTTTTTAATTGCAGCAACAGTGTTATAAGTATTAAAAAATGTTTTAATATAACTGAGCCAATCGTTCCACTCAGTGCGATTAAATTTTGTAATGTTGCTGCGATCAATTAGTTTTTTGATACCGATTCCCTTATTGAACTATTACAATTAGGACAGTCTGGGTAACGGAAGTCTTTTTTACCGCATTTAAAACAAATGATGACTCTAGGTTCCTTGCAATACTTTAACGAGTGTGTATGACATCGACATCTGGGGCAATATACGGGTTTTGATGCCCTAGTATTTTGTTGCACGGCATCGACCGGTGTAGTACTAATTTCGTTAGTGTTGTAATGCTTTGAACTGCTGGGACCATTAGTAGGTCTAGTGTAAGCAAATTCAGCTGCTAAGGTGTCCAAAGTAATCTTGGGAGGCTCTCTAAACTGTGAAACCCGGGCCTGATAGTTTTCATAATTGCGGCACGTAGTACGCAAGTCAGAGATCGTTTTAATCTGAGGTGAGCACGCGAGGGTGTTTGCGTAACAGGGTCTGATATTATGGAGAAGTATTTCGAGTTTCTCTTCGTCACTAAAAACTTTAGACAATCTCGAAAACAAGCCCTCCATTATAGCAAGATATACAATTATAGACTCCGATTCCCCTTGAGTCCGTAAGCGTATTTCATTCATTAGTCTATAATCATAGTCGAACTTAGTAAAATCTCTTTTTAAACATCCAGCTAATTGATCCCAATTATCTATAGAATCGCGAACACTGCGGAACCAATGTAACGCGTCGCCTGTGAATATTTCCGTCGCAAACGCTAATACCCGATTTGGTTTAATATCCCTAGCTTTTATTCGTTCTTCAACCTCCTGAATAAAAGCTCGGACACAGGATTTCCCATCGAACCTTAGCCTCGCTAGCTCTGCGGCGATGCCCCTATCGCAGGTAACTGAGACACTAGGGACGGGAATGTCTTCAGATTCAATACTAGTTTTAGTGGGAGTAGCCGCAAAGAAGGAAGCCAAGTCTTTGTAGAAGACTTGTAGTTTTTGTAAACAGTCTTTGAAATTCGATGCGTCGTCTGAAGTCACAGGCTGAATTCTATTAAGTCTGTGATAAATATGGTGTGCTAGGTTTTCGGTTCTAGAGTATAAGTTCTTATCGTATTTAGTTTTTAAGCTTTGTATATTATTTTTTAATTTTAACAAACTGTCTTTAGCACCCTTAATATCAACTGCGGTATCTAAATGGGACTCTAATATATCTTCAGAGGGAAGAGTTTTTATCTGTTTTATAATCTGTTTTCTGAGATCTTGAACGTTGTCAGCAGGCACCTCACCTCTTATTTCAACTTCGTATTCAAGCTCCGTTTTTTGTAAGGATAAATATTTAATTTGTTTAGACATTATTGAAAGTAAATATTCAAGTAACCGGTGTTTATAAAATTCTAAGTATATTTGTTAAGTAATATTAGGACGCAGTCTGATATGTTGTGCAATTATTCAGTTAGGTACTTAATTACATAAACAAGAAATAAATGTAAACAAAATAACTGACAAGATAGATGGTGGCTAATTAAACAAAACAGCCCAAAAACCAAGCTATATACATAAAAATAGGCATAAGATACGATATTATTTTCAAATAAAAGCAAAGTCGTTTAAGTAGGTTGTTCGCTTAAATATTGTCCGTTCCGTTACAAAAAGTTATAGCGATTTTGTTTAAAACAATATCTTTAACAAAAATACCGTCACCGAAGAAAACTATCTACACAAATATTGTCAGTGCAAATAAAGGGACGTCTTAAAACCACGTTACGGGCGCCAATGTTACATCTAGATGTACATAATTACACTACTTCGTAGAGAAAATATAAAAAAAAACTAACAATTAGTTTTAAAAGAAAATTAATTTATTTTTTTATGTGGGTAGAATTAGGTGGGTTCGTTACCCAAGCCCCTATCTGCACTGACGCGCGGAATCTTACGCTTCCCTGGGTAGTCCTTAGCGATCAGCCAACAAGCTTCGAGTGATGTGGTACAGCCAATAATCCGTTGACCCTGTGGCGTTGGCCGGAACTAGGATAGGCCGAAATCAGCCGATGATAATCACCAAGGGTGAACTTAAAACCCCAGACACGGGGTTTATAATATTCACTAGTGTTTTAGTTTTATATTTTCAATTTTTAGTTGAGACGGTAGCAGGAAAAAATAACTGAATAATAAAATTAACGGAATAATAAAATTAACGGAACTTGAATCCGGTTGTCGAGTACGTATTTCTGACAAGCTCACAGCAAGACAACGATGCGTAGAATGATTCTCGTCGCGCGCACAGAGCTCGCGGACTCCCTTCACTTTCACCGTTCCCCCCGCCCGGCGCCCACGCCCCGCCATCGCGAGTGCGGCGGCCGGTTTCACTATATTGAAGTAATGGAGCCACTGACAGTTTGTTTGTAAAATAATATTTTTAATAATTGTATTTAGTGTCTAATTTTAAGACTAGGTTTAAGTTTTATTTAGGATTTAAAATTAATTAGCTATAAGTTATGAGATCAAGCTCGTAAGTGAATAACTGAAACATTAATGCATAGCATTGTAACACCTTCTTAATATTGAATTGGAGTTTAATCTTTGAAGATGTGATCAGCTACTTCTGTCAGCTTTTAGCAGTAGCTATCTAAGATCACATTACAAGAAAAACTAAATTAATACATGCAGGACATCACGCAAAGCAGCTTAAATGGAGATGAGCTGGTCAAATTAACCAGACTACATATAACAGTTGGCAACATATTGGCACTGCAGTGTATTTACTATAGTTCCTCGTTGTTAAGGAAATTTGCCTTCACAATGCTTTGATCAAGCTCCGCTGTTAGTTTACTGCGTACTTGATAGCCTTGATATGCCTATATTAATCACTGTTCACATTATGAGAGAGAGAGAGCCTCTTAAATAATAAGCCTCTAAAATAGGCTCACAGGCAATCTTTAGATTTTGTTGTATCAAGCAGTATCCAATCGTACACCAGAAACTAAAAACTATATCAGAAATTGATAATTCCTAAAGTTGTCATATGAAGATAAGATATAGAACTTGATACTGCCTAATTAGACACATTACTGAATTCAATATACGTCCCTATTTGCAAGTTACTTGTTCAAAAAATCAGGGCACCACAGTCTCAAATGTCACCATCGGATATAGGCTCCAACGAAACGTTCAGAAACTCAATAATACAATATCCGGACACAATTTTATATATTCTAAGAAAATTGAGCACTCTGACTGGCTTTTTCTATTCGTTGTCAGGTTTCGTTTCCTTTGCTTTCTCCTTTTGTGACTGTAAATTGTAGATTTATGTTTGAATTTTGTAATATATTTATTTTAGAGTGGTTGATTGATTACAGACTATTAATATTACTCTGTTTTAAAGTTGAATTATAATTCAATCAGTTTCTATGATAAGTCACCTTATAAAATAATTGACATCTTAATAAAATAAAAATAGAGTTACAACAAGGTTTTTATATCTTTGTTTTAATAAGAATTGACACCTCTGAAGAAACTTAAAAGCTGTTGAAAAGATGGGTAAATCAGTACGAGTGTTTTCCTTAACATTAAGGTGTCTGAGAATATGAACATATTAAAAAAAATAAAGCAGGTACGATGCTTAAGTAACAGATTAGAATTAGAAATTGTACTATTAGTTGTAATAAGTTTATTTGCTTAAAATGTGGTACTAAAGATGTTAAGAAGATTAAATAATGAGAACAGGACACATTTCGCCAATAAATAGCATGCAAATATTTAGTAGGAAGGTTAAAATAATAAAAACATAAGCAACTACATACAATTTGAGTTTGTAGTTGTTGATTAACACTTTTAAAGAATTTTTTTTTGAATTCGTTAACAGATTGCAATTTGTGTATTGAAAAGCACTGTTCAATTAGCCACTTCTTTGGTTCAACACAAAATGATTAATCCCTTTTAGGATACCAGACGTATACAAATTTTAGTTAATTAGTAGAGAAGAGTTTAATAGATTATTAGAATGAATGCCTGAATATAATATGTTTGAATTTATATGTTTAGGTATGAATTAGGCACAATATGTTTAAATTAATATGTTTTAGAACACACAGTACAAATTCTGCTAAGTTTGGGTATAGATAGCGATGAAATAAAATATACATTTTTTTTAGAATTTTATCCAATAAACCACTCTAACGTAATTGTGTATTTAAAAATTAACATTGCCAGGAGGGCCGTGACAGTTCATGGAGACTGATCTTTATTAGATATAGTTGTTATAAAACCGTTCGCTTGGTATAGGTCTAAGATCCAGGCATGACCAGGATCAAGAATTTAGAAGTGCAGAACAAAAAATAGTTTCTGAGGCAGTCTACAACAATAAACCAAAACAAGTCAACGTTCAAAGAAAAATATACCGCAATCTTTTCTGCTAACAATCAAAATTTAATCAAACCTAGTCAATCAAAATTTCAACATCGAAACCACACCTTAACCGTTCCAAAATTCAGCCAAACGCCGTTTAATTCGGTCTCTAATCCTGATATAGTGTAATTACAAAGCCTACACCCTTAAATACAGAATGGCTTCTCTATTTCACCTAATGGGCACTGGAATAGTAACTGCTAACCCGGTAATAATATTATCACGTTTATTTCTTCACACAGGGCCTTTTAACCAGTTACCGTAGCCTATAAACATTTACGATTCCAGAAGATTCTCATACGCCATATTAACCTTTTAAAAACTAATATTAAATCCTTTCTAGAACAATCTTTTACTGCTTTTTTTAAGAAGGTGGCTATCGCCCCCCATGGACGCCTGCAACTTGAAGGTCACGAGCGTTTTGTCAGCTTTTGAGGTGGCAGTACACTCTTTCTCTCTCTCGAAAGTCTCGAGTTAGATTCCCGTGTCGGACCAAATATTTGTGTGGTCTGCAAATATTTGTTTTGTAGTTTGGGTGTTTTCTATGCATAATGTGTATGTATTTACAAAATAACGTATTTGAGTATTTTATTAGTCAATCTAGCTTTCATAGTACAAGCTCCGCTGAGTTTGAAACTAGATGGCATTGTGTGTTAGATGTCCAAAAATGTGCTGGTTTAACCCTCTGCAACTGACGTAGTGGTATGACAGACACGACAAAATCAAATATTCTGTGTTGTGTCGTTATTTTTCAAATATTGGCGTAGGTACTCACAGTAACTTTCTGTCACGCCCTTAAGTGAACGTTAGTGTGCCAAGGACGATCGTGGCTAGACTACCACCTCGGTGTAATAGTTATATTTTCGTAGTGACTCCTAAGCAACACGTCAGTGAAATTGTTATACTGATAGACAATCTTATGGATTGACAAGTAACGTCATTTGGCACATTCAAAAGTCAGGATCAGATTATAGACCAGTGGTTGAAAAATGAAACTGAGCACGAGTTCAGTGATTTTAACGATGTAGGTGAGGACCCTACATCGTTAAAAGAATACGGAAAGAATACGGAATATCACCACCCTTATTCATCCCGTGGGTGTCGTAAGAGCCGACTAAGGGAGAAAACTACAGCACTGCTAAGAGAAGGAAAACTTGAAACAAACCCTATACCAACCCGTTTGGCCAGCGTGGTATAGTAAGCCAAAACCTACTTTCTAAGGAGAGCCTATGTCCAGCAGTGGAATGTTAAAGGCTGTTGGCGTTGGTGGTTGGTGGTGGTAGGTGAGGACCCAAACTTTCAGTCCGGAATCGAATGGTTCATTGTTAACGAGATCTCCGAAGAAGATGAGCTACAAAGAATAAAATACAGCTATTGAGGTTTTTAGAGAGTGTGAAGAAACCTTGAACGTGCAATCTGAACATTCTTCTCCCTAATCATTCCCTCACTACTGAGGATCATGTCTCACAGAGGATGAAGGAAAATGAGTATGGCGAGCAACCTGAAATAGGAGAAATCAATTGATAAAAAAAATCGATGCCATTAAATTTATTATGACTATTTAAATAATTACTAAATGCAACATGTGAAATACATGTACTAATTCAAATAACGTACCAATACAATTTATCCACTTATCCCAAAAATACCATACAAACAAAATAAAAAATACAGCTCGGTAATAAATACACATTGGCAATCTCTTTCCTTTTGAAGTCAGACAACAACAAACTCTATTGACAATTGTTATTCTTTTAGTAAAACTACTGAGTGCCTCTGCTGTGTTTCATCAGGTAACTTTGTAAACAAACATATCCTGTTACCACAATAGCGTACACAATACTTTTAGTGACGGTGACCGGGGATTTCAAGATTGCATCGGTACTAAGAAGGGGAATTTTACTCTATACGAGAAAAAATCTAAAAATAGATAATGTTAGTTATAGATATAGATAGATAGATATATAGATTATAGTATAGTTATATAGAAAATGTTAGTTTTAGTTCATCAAATAACAAAATAAATTTTACAATTCAATTCGAACTTTTCAGTTTTTTTTAAGTCTGTTTTTTAACACTACAAAATATTATTACGTCATACGGCTGTGTAAACTGAAAAGAGTCAGTTTCCACTGTCAACTGATTGCATTTGTTTACACAGGTAACTGACGTCATGCCCACATAGTAATATATGGGATTCACTGCGTCCAACGTTTTCGTCAAATTACGCAGGAAATTTAAAAACGTAAAATCAAAATGTATTTTAGTGACAGTTTTAGATTACATAATTTTTTTTAGTGGTTTACCAAACCAGACCTTGGTTACAAATGTTAGATTACTATATTATAATAATATTTTTCTGTCATCTGACACACAACGCCATCTACTTTCAAACTAAGCAGAGCTTGTACTATGAAAGCTAGATTTGACTGATATAATACTTATATCTTGCTGTTTGTATATGCATTCATATTATTCATAAAAAACACAAAATATTGCAGATCATACAAACATTAGGTCCGACCCGGGAATCGAACCCAAGACCTCAGCCCTGTAGTCGCATACGCTAACTTTGCACCACGGAGGCACTCACTTATGTCCTTATCTACTTCGACTACACCGATTAGTAGTCGACAACATTTTCTTTATAATTACATATGCAGTAGATACCGATCGTGTAACTACACATATTGAACTAACTTTATATTGGTATTGACAACTTTTCAGTCACAAATTTGTTTTAAACTGGCTGACAACTAATTAATTTAATATAATTACTTGATAATGCAATACTATTACCATAAATGCTGGATTATGACGACAAAAACTGATCTAGTAGGAGTTCAAATACGCACCGTCACCCCCGCGTGGTTCATCAACAAC
Source organism: Arctia plantaginis (assembly GCA_902825455.1). Taxonomy (NCBI): domain Eukaryota; kingdom Metazoa; phylum Arthropoda; class Insecta; order Lepidoptera; family Erebidae; genus Arctia; species Arctia plantaginis. Next base: position 438,070 of record CADEBD010000039.1, on the reverse strand, counting down.
CTTTCATAGTTCACTGCTAAACGTAGGCCTCTCCTTGGAAAAGTGCCAAAATATATACCCTCATGGTTGGACTTATTTAAGGAGAAGGGAAAGACCAGGTGTTAACTCAATCTTACTAACCTTATGTAAGAGGATATAATAACAAGACCTTTCTGAATATTTTATAAAATTTGACGATCCAGGAATCAAGTTATATGAAATATAGTAAAAGTGAGGTTACATTATAACATTGTAGTTTTTTGATGTTATTTGCAAAGCATTTTTGAATAGCTTGGGTTTTGTAATGGTTTTATGCATGGAGTACAAGTACAGAGTCTCCATGGATGACGTGTTAAAGATCTGACACGTATGGCCCGCCCTGGACAGTCGCTTCAGTCGAAGGCAAGACTCTATATCCAATGTCCTCCACTTCGAAGCAGAAAAGAGGTAACAAAATATTGATCATTATTCATATTCTTTAGATTGGCATGGCTAATTAATAGACTAATTTTGCTATTAAGTAAGTATTGTTTTAATAGTTATGCTATCCAACAAAAAGACAACCAACAGACATGACGCCGGAGACCGTAAACAATCGATACATAAGTCTTGTTTTGTTTACTTGATAGGCTAAAAACTTGATTTGAATAAGTACTTACAGGCTGAAATGCACGTCACTGACGAATAACGGATAAAATCGCCTCATCGTCCAAGACTTTTTTGCCAATAGTGTTACTGCGACCAAATGCAATGGTACAATCTACACAGCTATCCATATAGTCAATATCCAATCGATAGACGTAATCAGTAAAAATAGAGAGCTGTTTAATTAAAAGTAGCAAGAACCGTCGAATATTTTAAAGGACTTATAATATGCAAAGCCGAGGCCGAGGGGATTATACGAAGGTGGAAAATAGGTACGTGCCAATTTAGAACAAAAGATAACAAACGAGTGCCATACAAAGTACAGTCATAGTCAGTTTTTTTCTGCCTGTCTACTGTCATCTGTCAGTCGGTGACTAGTGTTGCCAACTGAAGAAAAATTAAAGGAACTCGAAATCCACGAAAAAATTCGGATATTTTACCGATTTATTCATAATTGATTACTAAGAATTCAGGTATATAATACACTCGGTTCCAAAAATTACGGGTCAGTTACAAAAATTGAAATACCTCCAGAACTGTAAAAGTTAGATCAATGAAATGAAAAACAGAATAAAGACTTTTTAGTTGTTTATTTAAACTGGTTGATGAAAAAAACTTCATTAGAAAAACAAAATAAAAAAATTACTATTTATAAAAACAAAATTTATGTTCCATTTCATTATAGACGCTTTCCATTTCTATACTGTTACAAAAAAAATATCGTGAACGTCTTCCACGTGCATAATTATTATTCTGTGAGGTGAAGCATGGCAGTCACGCTAGAGGAATATACCAGAATCCAAATTTTTTTTGAACTTGGGCGGAGCCAGCGTGAAACAGCCAGAAACATTGGTGTATCTTTGTCGACTGTTCAGCGGGTAGTCCAGCGGTACCAAGAGACCGGATCACACCTTAGAAGACCAGGAAATGGCAGACCAAGATGCACAATGGCCAGGGAAGACAGACAACTGGTAGCTACAATGCTCCGAAATCGTTTTCAAACTGCTGTTGGTCTAAAAACTCACTTTATTCGCTTTGGAGGTGCACCAAACCTTGCACCTACCGACTATTACTTTTTCCAAAATTTAGACAACTTTTTAGTGGGTAAAAAGTTCAATTCCCGAAAGGCAGTACAAAATGCCTTTGAAGAGTTTGTTGCCTCCCGTCCAGCTGATTTTTACAAGAAGGGCATCAATAAACTGTCAATGCGTTGGCAAAGATGCGTCGATTGCATAGGTGAATACTTTGAATAACAGAAATAAAAAAGTTTGTAAAAATAAGTACTTTCACTTATTACATACAAAACGGCAATTTCATAGGTAAAGACCTAATATTTAATCGATTATTTAGTTTCACAATAAGATCTAAATATGGTACCGTATTTAGTGATTTCCTTAAGAAAAATATAACGGTTTTTATTACACATTTAAATGGGTTAACTGCTGGGCCCAGGATTGCACATCTTCTTTTCTCGACGTTACTGGGCTTGTCAAAATTGTGAATATTAGTTTATTAAAATCATATTGTCTTCGTTGGTGTGTTGTGGTGTGTGCAAGCTGGTGTGACATCGACAACACAGATGACACACGAAGCAACAGTGGAAAAGAACTTATTAGCCAATCGTTGTACTCTATTTCTAGCTTTGTCAGACATATAAATGATAAGATAGGATGATTAAAACTAAAAGAAGTAAAAAATTAAAATAACCAAATTATTTTTTGACGATCAATAACTTTATTTTCTTAATTAACTTCTTATGTTTAAATTATGTACACAACCGTATCATAATATCGATAAACTATAAAAAAAATATTAATTAAACTTATATTATCTTACAAACTACGCTATATAGTTCCATCTATTATTTCGTACCTTTTTAAAGTATTAATTTTTATATTTATTTTGTTAATTTTTTTTCATCAAATTTTAACAAATATCGTACACTAATCAAGTAGTTATTATAAATGCTTGATAATTAAATAAACAAATAAATAAATGTATAAACTACTTTATAGTTAATTTATTTACAATTTTTTTTTTATAATTAAAGGCTATGAAACAAAAATTTAAAATACATGTGTCCTTACAATTTAGCCACTTTATGTGCAGCAATAGTTTCATACCTGTTTCAAGAGACTCATTCTATTAACAATAAGAGTGACGTCACAAATTCAAGTAACATTTTTTATTGCCAAGATAAAAGGAGATACATAGTTTGAAGAGTTTTTTGCAGAATATGCGTGACTGCCAAAGAAATCTGATACTACCCGCCATAAGCCCACTTATCGGGTAATTTGGGCTTTCTGTCGGTGAAAGCAGAAAGTCTTTTATGTGCCTACTTATATGTATCACATAAATGTATTATATTATACATATGTATGGAGCTTCTGTACATGGTAAGTTGTCGGTCGAGCGACTGTATTTTGTCTAATAATTAGTAAGATAGTTTAAAATAGTTCATCAGAGAACAGCACATTGTAGATGCCTTACGAAAGACGATGGTTAGACAGTAGGTATTATAAACGGATTCCTGTCCTTTACAGTTACCAGGGTCAACAAAACTCCAAGGTAAAAGGCATTATTACTATTTATTTAAAAAGGCATTATTACTATCATTTTTTCAAGCCCAACTTAGGAATTTGCCCAAGGCTCACTATACAATCACCTATCATGAGATATTTGACTTAAATAAAAGTAAACGTTGACAAAACGAAGACTTAAGAAAATAATTAATAAGATACAAAATAAAAGTATACAAGATTAAAGAGAAATTCAATTTATTCAGCAATACAGATACGAGCTCACACATCCCAATATAAAGAGTATTAATTAACATTTTACCTTAAATCAAAAAAGGATAGTAGAAATAACAATTAAATAAGGGCCTACTCAAGTGTGTAGACTATTGAAATATTCCACAAACAAGCTAATTACTGAAGAATAAAACAAAAAAATAATATTTTAACAAAAAATGTTTATGTATAATTGTATACGTTAGTTAAAACTTTATAACTGATATTACAACTGTACTCTTAGTGCACCTACCTTGCCAGATTTCTACACCACCCAAAGGATAACTGGTAGAGAAGGCCCAGAGCATTAAGTACGCCGATGTACACAAATTGTAAATAAATAAATAAAAACCGACTGCTTGAAAATATGAAAATGAAATTTAAAAACGGGGGATTTTAATTAGTATAATTTTCATATACAGAGTGTCACTTTTACAATCAAGACGAAGCTAACGACACTTAAAACGCCAAAATCCATCAATTCGTTCAGACCACAGAGCGAGACAAAGAAATATACATTGACGAGTAAAAAGGTTGTTAATTTCAAGCAAGTGTCTTGCTAAATTAATTGGATTTACAAGAAATAGTTTTATTAGTAATCGTTCCAAAAGTAATAAACATGTTTGTTTTACAAACAGTTACCTACTTAACAATACAAATATAAAATTATTTTGAAAAATAAATCACAAAAAAAACTCAAATTAATAAAAAAACATAATACATACTTAGCTTATGTTAATATAACATATGTATAATATATATGTATAATGTAATATATTCATTAAATTATTAAAAAAACTTACTTAAATCTTAAGTATATGCTGGTTCTGTAAGGATTTAAAATTAAATAATTATTAAATGTATTTTTCTAAGCCATACATTTGTTTGATTTATTTGTGAGTTTAAATTTCATCATGTACTCCAACACTCACGAGGCTTAAAAGGGAACCCAATAATGTCTGTTCCACATATAATTATTTCTGTTTTTTTAAATTATGTCCTGACTTCAACATCATGACGCATACTACGAGTAATATTTATATTGTACTGACATTGCTGACAAGTGACAAGGAAATTTAAGTTTTTTTTTTACAGAAGTTCTGTTCTTTGCTTTGTCTATGTCTGCCTTCTCTCCTTTCTTAGATTATTTGGACATTTAAATAATCTAAGTTTCTTTTACTAAATTTTTGCATCATTCTATTTTTTTTATTTTTTTGATATAAAACCTAATGTCATGATTTTAAACTAGGGTTCAACATACTAGGGTTGTGCAAAATAATGGTTTTATTACATAGGTCTTCAATCGATCCAATCGATTTCATCATGAATTCCGTTTTTGTCGACTTTTTGCAAGTAATTAAATCAGTTAAATTACTACAGTAATTATTTACATTACACTTTAAATTACCTTGAAACCATTTTACATTCTTTAACACGAAAGTTAAATACATTTCACCGTGATTCCGCTGTCATCGCTTTTACAGTAAAAAGATTTCCTGTAACACCCACGCCACGTCTTTGTATGTCACATATCATTTGCTCAAATCACCTATACAAACAAAAAATCCTATTTTTGGGATCACAATATTGACAGTAATAAAGACAGGTCTTGTAGCGAGCGTGAGCGGAAAAAGTGATGAGCTGAAGCGATTAATGTGTGTACATGATAAGATCGACTAAATTCGACTAATTTTTAATGAATAAAACTCAAAATTATTTTAAAACTTACTATTTCTTTTCCTAGTAGAAGGTATTTCAAGTAATACACGGTAATGACAATTTGTGATAATTAATGTTAAAATGTAAAAATTAATTCTAAATACAATTTTTTTTAGAGTGAATTGTTCCAGTGATTTCAACTTACAATGGAGTAGAGTAGGTAGCATTGAATTGATATTTTCTGCACAAAATTAATATAAAAATACGACTCGCATGGAGTTAGCCAGCCAACTCATGACCCGTTTGCACTAATCCATGGATCGCAAAACTGAACTCGTAAAAGTAAAATACATCTCATGTAATATGTATTTTCGTTTGACGTTTTTAACGTAGGATACATCGTCAATTGATTATTTATGAGTCGCCTTCGAACACGACAAGAATAAAAGATATCGGCAACATTCGAAGGTATATAAAAATATAATCATTTCGATGTCGTGTAGTGATCAGGGTTGAGATATTAGATGTTTAGGAATTATTGTTTGTTTCTATGTTACTGTGGTCATTGAATATATGTATTTCAAGTACTTGTTTAGGGTACTGAAAACTATTGAATAAAGGCTGTGTGAGACTGATTTTTGTGAAAGTTTGTGGTCTACGGATGACGCCTGTAGGTAGCAAAATACTACATATTATTTATATTTAATATCTTGTTTTAGTTAAACAAGTCGTCGTCGTAACAGTTATATGAAGATGTTTAAATTCCATGTCCGTCCGTGTGGTGACGGATTAAGAATACAAATTGTCACCACCCCAATTCATCCCGTGGGTATCGTAAGAACCGACTAAGGGAGCAAACTAAGCAGGACAACAGCACTGCAAAGAGAAGGAAAACTTGAAACAAACCCTATACCAACCCGTCTGGCCTGCGTGGTATAGTAGGCCAAAACCTTCTTTCTAAGGAGAGGCCTTTGTCCAGCAGTGGACTAGTATAGGCTATTGATGTGATGTGAAATTCTATGGTGTTAAAAATATCACACTTAAAAATTAATCAAAGAATATTATTTCCTTTGATTTTTTCAAGAAACCTTTTCCGTCATTTTGAAACCTCACGGTTAGCTACAAAAATCTCTGAGACCCGGCTTGTGTGACTAGTCATTTAGTAGACTAATTAAACCCAGCCCTTCTCTAACCAGGACACTTTCTTAATCGCAAGGAAGCAGCTTAATTAAGAGATCAAAGACGTGGCGTGTTGTAACCTAAATCTATGCACTATACGTCACAGTATACAAAAGTTGCATGTGCGTTCACTAGCAGCCCGTGAGTGTAACGATAACACTTAGAAGTGCTGCGGAAAGTGGATACTGGAGGCGCAGTTGACCTCCGTGTTGCATTGCTGCTGGGTGCTCACCTGGAAGTAAAAATAGCTTAAAGATTTTGCATAAATACTCGCAAAGGGGTAAACAGAGGGATATTAGATGCACACATTCGGCGACTTTAACACTGTCCAACAACAACATATCAACAAATATCTACTTTATAAAAATTTCTAAGAATATTATTATCACATTCGATGTATTTTAGTGTGCTTATTTAAAAAATCTCACTAGTATTTACGTGTGCAGCTTTAAATTCTTGAGATTTTTCGAACTACCCACATTTAAGGCGACGATGCATATTAAGTCAGTTTCAATTAGCACATTAAACTGAAATTAAACTAATATTAGTAATATAGGATTGCCTCCTAAGCCTACTGCTGTCAAAGAGTTAAATGGGCAAATGAGAGATTAATACTAAGTGAAGTAGTTTATGTGTGAAGCGAAGAAATTGTTTTTTTTATGGTATTTAAGCAGACAGCTGATGGTAAGTGACTACCGCCGCCCATGGTCACTTGTAACTCAATGGTCACAAGTGCGTTGTCGATCTTGTGAGTCCCTCCCCTAGAATCAGAGGGCAACTCGAACTGGTTGTAACCGATCTTTCTAACCGTAATGATTTTGTCATAATTCAATTTTAGAAGATGGCAATCGGATGACAGGGTGTGCGATTCGACAATAAAATTCCAAGAAAATTTCATGAATCAACGAAGTATTAACAAATTTAAGTCCTTAGTAAAACAAAACCTACCTATACTGTAATCATATAGTTCTCTTTAACATTGTACATGGACTTAAAAAAAGCCACCTCTGTGGTTTGTTTAGGTGCTTCTTTCCAGAGCGAGTCTTAGGAAATCCCGGCGCCTTCTAGCTGTAAAAGCCGACTTGTAAAAATATCTAAATGGATTTACTTGCAGAAATAAATATCATCATTTCATTTCATGACAAGTGCAAACTATTGAAATAATATTACAAAAGAATTGTCTGTTACTGGAAACTGCGCTATTATATATGTTTGATAAGCAACCATAATCAGGTCGATCGGACACCTTCGTTCCTCGGAGAGCATGTTAAGCCTTCGGTCACGGTTGCTAAAGAAACATCTTAGCAATCCTTACCCTAAGTTATTATTAGGGTTAGGTAGGGTAGTTGGATCCCTACAAATCCAACAGCAGTCCTTTATGTAAAAAAATAAAATTCAGTGGTATTTTTTGAATAAGCCGTTTGAGAAAAAGGCGCGGAGGAAGAAATTTAAGTGTATATTATACATGAAATGAATACTTTTGTCACGCTTTTCGTTATACAATAAAATAAAATATTTATTTTGGAAAGTTTCATACGTCAATTAGTGTTGGTAAAATTAGTGCAATGAGCTTGAGAATCTCAACCAATGTAGCCCTGCCATCAAATAATCATTTTAGTTTTGTGCGAACCAGTTACCAGTCTTAAACAGTAAGTAACCAAGAAGTAAGCTACTTACCGCTCAGCACATGGACGAGTACAGATCTTGGGTTAGCATTGGCCGGTGCACAAGTATACCGGCCTGAGTCCGGTGCTTTGGCCCTCTGCACCAGCAAATGTGATGTGGTGGTTTCCCCCTTTTCCGTGATCACGGATACGCCACCACGGGGAGAGTCGTAGTTTATTTCCTGGGAGAAAGAGACATCGTGTGAAAATTTGTACATTCCTTAGACTATCATTCTGAAAACACCGTTAGAAAATATATCGAAAAATTTTAAACATAATACTCGTAATTCAGGACTGTAATTCGTTTGGTCCAGTTTTCTGTAAAGCTGTGGTATTATACCGGTGGAGTCAGCGCATATTTTACAAATAAAAATTCATCATCATCTTGAACAGCTTTTAGTAGTCCACTGTTGAGCATAGACCTCTCCTTACACATTAAGTTTTGACTTTTTTTTATGGTTTAAGGGAGCAAACAAGCAGACGGGTCACCTGATGGTAAGCAACTACCGCCGCCCATGGACACTTGCAACTCAAAAGTAACAAGTGCGTTGACGCCCTTGGAGTCCCTCTCGCTAGAGGCAGCGGGAGAGGGAGATTTGGGCTCCCGTAACCTCACTAACCCAGTGAAAAGCAATGAAAGAATTGCTGAAGACCAGTTTTCTGTGAGGCCGCGGTATCACTCCGGTCGAGCCGGCCCATTCGTGCAGAAGCATGGCTCTCCCACGGTCAAAATACTATGCTAATCTATACAAATAAATAAAATTGGAGTGTCTGTTTGTAATATTAAAATAACCGCTTTTTACTAAATGCATATGTATGTTTACACGGTACATATGCCAAAATAACAATTTTTACAATTTTTGTCTGTCTGTCTGTTTGTTCCGGGTAATCTCTGGAACGGCTGGACCGATTTCGACGGGACTTTCACTGGCAGATAGCTGATGACATAAGGAGTAACTTAGGCTATTTTTCTCTCAGAAAACCCTTTAAAATTTTGCCCAGTCAGGGAATCTAACCCACCAAGGCAGCGCTTTTCAAGATAGTTGTATATAAAACTAATTCTCAGATCTTGAAATCAAACTTAGAGTAAATTTAGCAGCACTTATAAAGTGATTACGACGAATTCTTAAATATAATTACGTGGATTTCTTTGTCTATAATACGATTAAAACTAATTTATCCGGCACCGTTCCAACAATAAAACAAGCGTGAACGTGAAGACACTGAGTTGAATTAAATTTGATTAATTGCTACCTAATTGCTTTGAAATTGAGATAATATTTATACTTGTTCACGCTCGCTGAATGACGACGTATATCACTGGTTCCTAATTTGTTTGTGAAGATATTCTCGTCTCGTTTTAACACGTAAATGATGAAATTTGTTTATCAGGACCGTTACTTAAGAGTTCAGATAAAGATAATTTATCTATACATCTATACAAATAAATAAAATCGGAGTGTCTGTTTGTAATATTAAAATAACCGCTTTTTACTAAATGCATATGTATGTTTACACGGTACATATGCCAAAATAACATTTATTACAATTTTTGTCGCCAAAACCTCCTTTCTAAGGAGAGGCCTATGTCCAGCAGTGGACTATTAAAGGCTGTTGATGTGATGTGATGTGATGTACAATTTTTGTCTATCTGTCTGTCTGTCTGTCTGTTTGTTCCGGGTAATCTCTGGAACGGCTGGACCCATTTCGACGGGACTTTCACTGGCAGATAGCTGATGACACAGGGAGTAACTTAGGCTACTTTTTTAGACTAGCTTCGCCCCGCGGCGTTACCCGCGGTTATAACAACAAACGCGGGTAACACCGCGGGTCTCAGCTAGTTTATTTATATAACTTAATGCATAAGTTGTACACAGGCGGACTTAATACCCAGGGCATTCTCTGCCAGTCGACCTTCGGGTGATGTAGAAAAATGATGATAAGAAAACAGAGAATTTGAGTTTATTTATATTACATTTATTAATATAAGATAAATCTAACTTACATATATACACTATATACTATAAATAAAATACTATATTCATTATTACACATATACATAGAGGTCCCAAATATACACATACAATACATGTAACACCATCATGGTAGGGTGATCGATCCCATTAGATTTTAAAGAAAATTAGATATCTGAGAGTGAAAAATCAAAAACGTCTCGCGAGCTGTGGTGCAGAGCAGACGTGCCGCTAACCATTACCCTAATTTTAAAATAAATTAGAATAACGCAACAAGCTATTATCACGCGTTCGCGTCTGCAGAATAAGTCTCAAACTTAAGTGATCAGTGTGTGTGCTATTGGACTTTACGCATTTGTATAGTGCGAAGGTAACTAGTCTCGGTATCTTACTGGAAAGAGAGGGCAACCACATCCCAACTCTGTCATACAATACGTGAGCTGAACGTATCACAGAACTATGAGCGTTTTGCGTTCACCCACTGGATGTGGCTCGCTTACTAATTTATCTAATGTAGACTCACCTGATTTCTCTGAAGAACGTAATGTCGCGAAGCGAAATAAGCGGAAACGATCTGAAGATCTCAGCAATGAGATAGTTGAAATGCGCAAAGAAATGGGCCAAATGTTAACTTTGATGAAATCGGTGGATTCCAACCAAAAACAATTCATGGAAAGAATAACAGCCGATATGACCTCCATAAAAGAACAAATGTTCGATATTAAATCTACGATTTCTGCCATAACAACTGAACAAGTTGCGATGAAGTCGGATATAACAACGCTACAAAACAAAGAAAATACTCTGCAAAAATCTATCGACAATATGCAGTTGAAAGTTGAGAAGCTGACGTCAGCGGGTTCACAACCAGGGAACAATATTAATTTTTCTGAAAATATAATCACTGAAATTAGACAACGTGAGATAAGAAGCAAGAATATTGTTATAGCTGGTATACCAGAACCAGTCTCGACAAATAAAGACGACAGAAACGCCGCAGATAAGCTAGAAGTCATTAAGATACTAAAAACAATAAAATCCGACTGTCCAGAACCTACAAGCACGATGAGATTGGGAAAGTATATCAAAAACAAAAATCGACCTACAAAAGTTTGTTTTAACTCAACAGAAATGGCCAAGAATATACTACGCAGCAGGGACCAAATCACCAACACAGATATTAAGATTTATTCGGATCAGACAAAACAGCAGCAGAAGTATCTACATGAACAAGTAACGGAACTAAAGCGTCAAACTGAAAAGGGTAACACTAATTTAAAAATCAAGTACATCAATGGCGTACCAAAACTAATTGAAGATATTAAAATTCCAAAAAACTAAATGCGATTGAAGATCCTGATAGTACTCCGAACGATTGTACAACTTATGAAATTGTGGATACCTACGATAACATCTCGAGTAGCAAAAAAGCGATTCGATTTTTGTATGCCAATGTTCGTAGTATAGTGAAACCGCAAAAATTAGACGAACTTAAGTGTGTAATAAAATTATTTCCAAATACCCTACACTTCATTATTCTTACGGAGACCTGGATAAAAAATGAAGACGAAGCGAAAAGAACCCAAATTTCTGGGTATAAGCACTACTACAGTTATAGATGTAATACTAGGGGAGGAGGAGTCTCCATATTTGCGCTGGAAAGTCTGGACCATTATGAACTCGAAGAGCATAATTCAAGCGGCAACCACTTAATTTGGATACACTCTAAAACTTTTTCATTGAACATTGGCGCTGTGTATAGGAAACCGGAGTCTACTAACATCAAAAATTTCCTCGAAAGTTACAGTCGCTATTTGCAGAGATATGACAGAGTAATAGTATTTGGGGATCTTAACCTTAACCTGTTAAGTGGTGACCTCGCGGTTTCTGAATACAAAGACATCTTACGCGAAAACGCTTGCAATATTATGAACAAAATCGACATCGGGTATTGCACTCGAGAAACTGTATCCTCAAAAACAATAATTGACCATGTAAGCTGCAGCTTAACAGATAACAAATTTCATTTTGTTTTAATAGAAACACCTATGTCCGATCACAAACAAATATATTTTGAAATAAAAAAACATCAACCTCAGCCTATCAAAAAAACAAAGTATGAAGCAATTAATTATGAGAAACTATATAATATTACGGCAGAAGACAAGACTAGTAATGACAGCTGTAGTTACCTATTACTTGAACAAAGAATATTATCGGGCATCAACAAAAGTAAAACTATTAAATTTAAAGTTCAAAATCTCCCTCGCCAAGATTGGATAAATAAAGAAATAATAGAAGAGATAAACAAAAGAAATATGCTGTGGAAACAACATAAAAGATACCCTGATGATGAATCGAAGAGAAAAATGTTTGTTGATAAACGTAACGAAGTGACGTGCAAGATACAAGAAAAGAAATCTCAATACTATCATAAGCAGTTTGCCAATTGTAAATACAAGCCAAATAAAATGTGGAGTCTAATAAACAACCTTTCTCAGAACAAAATAAAAGACAATGCCAGGCCACCGAAGCTTTTAACGGCAGGGGGATATATTATCAGCGAAAAAGAGATTAGCAATCATTTTAATGAATATTTTTCAAATATTGGTTCAACCCTGGCAAATAAAATTCCAAAACGATACCATAATCAGACAATATACACTAATTCATTGGGAGTAGATTGTGACAATAATCTAACATTTACACAATTTTCTCATACCAACCCAACTGAAATTGCTGGAATAATCCGGGGTCTAGATAATAATACCAGCACGGGCTTAGATGGTATGAATACCAAATCGCTCAAATGTGTGTCCCCTTTGATACTCGAAGAACTTACCGACTGTATCAACACATGTCTTGACCAGGGAATATTTCCTGAAAGCCTTAAGATTGCTAAAGTAACACCGATTTATAAATCTGGCAGTAAAAGCGACCCTGGTAACTACCGTCCAATATCGGTTCTTCCAGTTGTGTCAAAGGTTTTTGAAAGAGTTTTACATAGCCGTATGGAAAATTTCCTAAGCCAACAAAATTTCCTCTATACAAAGCAGTATGGCTTTCGAGCGAAGTCTAATACGCTATCGGCAACTATAGATCTAATAACAAAAATAAAGACCAATATTGACAACAAACAAATAGCACTAGGTATTTTTATTGACCTGAAGAAGGCATTTGACACAATTAGCCACGAAATCCTTCTGAAAAAGCTCAATGATATCGGTATTGGCGGTGATGCACACAATATGATAAAATCGTATCTAACCAATCGTAGACAGGTTGTTAAGGTCGGGCAGAGTGTGAGTGAACCTAAAAATATTACATACGGAATACCGCAAGGGTCAATAATGGGCCCATTGCTGTTTCTTATATATATTAATAATATACATCAACTAGGACTAAAAGGTGACTTGAATTTATATGCAGATGATACATCGCTATTTTATTTTGGCCACCAAATTGACACTGTGATTGCAGATGCACAAAGTGACCTTGAACGGTTGAATGAGTGGTTTCTCAGTAACTTATTAACTATTAATATCTCTAAAACTAATTACATTATTTTCTCGGCTAAAAACAAAAAAATCCCAAATTTGCCATTTCTAACTATTAATAATGTAAAAATTAATCAAGTAAATCAAGAAAAGTATCTGGGCCTCATTTTGGATAAAAATCTTACATGGAAACCGCACATACAAAAACTAAGAAATAAACTTGTCTGTTTGTCAGGAATGTTACGTGGCATCGTACGTTGCATACCGCGTCAATTAAGGCACACTATATATAATTCACTTATAAAACCGCATATAGACTACTTAATAGAAGTTTGGGGTGCAGCTGCTAAAAGCAATCTAGACACCGTGCAAACAGCACAAAATAAACTAATAAAGAAATTATTTCATTTCGATTTTCTCACGTCAAATCAAAAAATCTACAAGGAAACCAAAATCATGACTGTTCTACAGACATACAAATATAAAAATTGTATACTCATTAGAAAAATACTAACTAATAATATACATACGCAAATAAAATTTAATAAAAAAAAGGATGTGCATAGAATCGGTCTTAGGAGTAGGAATGATATATTTCTGTTAAAATCGCGAACAAATTATGGAAAGAGTTGTATTATGTATGAAGGTGCTAAAATCTATAATCAGCTGCCTAATGTGGTAAAAGCTGCGAAAAATATACACACTTTCAAAAAATTATTAAAGTATCACATCATTGATAAATAATATAAGCAAAAAAAAAAAAAAAAAAAAAAAAAAACAATTTTATAAATTATAATGTTTATCTACTGCAATAATTTATATATTTTATTGCATAAATTTGTGGGTTTATATATTTGTGTGAATGTATTGTGTTCGTTTTAATAAATAGTTAAACTAATAATGATACTACATGCACTAATACTAATAATAAAAATATTTAATTTAATCTAAATTAATCAACGCAATCACATATATATACAACGCTAACAAATAAGATATACAGATAATAATTCAATTAGTAATCAACGAAATATGTACTAAGTTCATTGTATTATAAAAATTTATACTACAATTTACTACCATTACTAGCAGAAAATAGTTCTCATAGTGCAAATTATGTAAAAGTAAATTGTAGTGTGTACAAAAAGTTTTGTCACTTCTAGGCACGCTCGATCGCTGTATTTACTGCAAGCGTGGATGAACAAATGTTTGGAATGTATAATATTTTTAAGTTACCCTCACTATATTTGTGTAAGAAATTATTTTATTTGAATTGCTTTTTTCTGTATCACTATATTTGTGTAGGAAATCATTTGTTGATATTTTGTATGAATTGCTTTCTTCTGTATCACAGCTAAATCGATGAAACTGTAATTTGATTTTCTCATGTAAGTGAATAGTTTATGTTATTCTTTGTGAGAAATAAACGATCTTAAACCTGAAAAATTAAGACATTATAAATAAATAAACCAGTAAGTACATATGGTGACGGATTAAGAATACAGAGTGTCACCACCCCTATTCATCCCGTAGGTGTCGTAAGAGCCGACTTAGGGCGAAAACTACGCAGAACAATAGCACTGCAGAGAGAAAGAAAACTTTATAGGTTATAAAAGGTCCAGTACCGAAACGGACACAGTTGATTCACAAATTATTTGTGTGATCCAAAAAGTTTATCGAAAAGTTCTGGATTGCTAATTATCCAAGTGACGGGGGAGAAAAGTTGATTTCATTGAACAATGGCAGAAAGTTGCGGCCGGTAAAAGTTCAAAAAATATATTTAGAGCAGACTGAAGTTACATCTCCACGCAGTGGGAACGGGTGGTGCCGTTTTGACATATCCAGCAGATCCTTAACTAGAAAAAGAAGCTGGCATTCGGGTGAGATAAGACCAATATTTCATACGCGGCCGAACCAGCGCCTTATAAGTTGTGGGTGATGAGTGTACTTCATTCCACCTTGTTCTTGTATTGAGTATATTTAGTTAAATTAAATTTAGTTTTTCTGACACTAAGAATGCTTCAATAACTTGCATGTGAGGTTAAATGTAGAATTATCTTTCAAATAAATAGTATTGAATAAATCTTCGCCCGTACCGGTTGCCTCTTACTTATGACACATTTGAATTTCTGAAATAAACCCCTCTAACTTGTTACATTATTCACATCAGACGAGCATTTAAATTTATGAAGACTTGTCTATTCAGATTTCATTCTGTTGGACCGTTTTATTTAAAATTCAATTCATCTTCATTTTTCAAATGTAAACATGGTTTTTAAACTGCAACGTTTAGGAATAAATATTTTGAAATTAGTTACTAAGAATACTGCGTGTTGAAAGTTTAAGTTTAGACACAACCTTGTTTTTTTTAATGGTAAATTGGGGAAAACGAACAGACGTGTAACTTGATGGTAAGTAACAACATCGCCCATGGACACCTGTATAGTCGTATAGTCCGATGCTTAATGCACAACTTGTACACTTAATTGTGTGTAACTTAATTGTGGCTCGGAACATCGTGCGTTTCGATGCGCAGAACACAATAATATGTAGCAGCGCGACGTAGAGGAGCGCGGGGGCAGATCGACACACGACACGCATGCCATTTAGTGTGTGAGTTACATCCGCACACTGCGCATGCGCACATATTCCTTTCTACGTACACTCGAAGCGACTTGACTGCTAACTTCAGAGCCGCCATTAAGTTTGCATTGTACTATAACTGAAGAGTTACTTAATCATAGGGGAACGGGTGGCTGGGGCTCTGGTAACTGCGCGGTGGCTTAATAGTTTAAGCGGTCGCCATGCCGCTTCCCACTGCGCTAAGTGTTGTGGGTTCGATCCCCAAACGGGACACCACTTTGTGCTATCCACAAATTGTTGGTCTTAGTTTGGGTGTTCTACGTGTCCGTTTCATGAATATTTGTAAAGTCCTCCGCGACACAGGTGATATATTCCTAATGCAGTTGTCTTTAAAAAAAAAGAAACCACTCTTTGGGTGAAAATCAACAAAAGAACTACTTAACACTAAACTTCTGTTAGACCACGATATAACTCCGGTCGAGCCGGCGCAATTGTGCCTTTGTATTATTTATGATTATAACCTTATTGTTGTAGTAAGCGCGTCGTCTATTATGGGTTCAATTTCTCCATGGACAAAAATTGGTGTTATCCCCATCTGTGTTTTCTTTGCGTCTGTTGTTACAATGTTTGTAAAATCTGTCGCGACAAGGGAATCGTTACTAATGAAGGAGTTGTCTTTTAAGGACGAAAATAATAAAAAAAAAAGACATGTTACATGTATACGAGTCGAAAGATAATGATTTATAAAATAATTTTGCAGTGTACAGTAGAGAGAATTGCTCTAGAATTTGATCGTGAAAGTTGATTTTGTAATAACCCGAGTAGAATCTCAGAAGCTTAATTAATATTTACAATTAAAAGATAAACCAACCATTTAAATAAAAAAATATAAACTTAATTACAATTTCAAAGATTGCTTTAATTGAAGAGTGAAGTAAAACAGGGCTGCTCCTAGAGAACATTTAAGTCTTATATTATTATGTAGGTATAATTTATTAAAAAAGGATTTAAGAATCTATGTTGTAAACGGTTTTGGTCAAGTCTTTTTACAATTAAAATAAGAGTTATTACTTGGCACCATCAAGTCGTACTTGGAACGCACTAACTTAAGGAAGGTTTCGAGGGCACTTGGGTAGAATGTAAAACTGTACCGTTGAAACTGTTCATGAAGGGATAACAAGATTATAAAGTTTGCTTTTACACCGCTAGGCATTTAGTACCTACGGCTATGAATAATAATTTCTCTATAATTAGTAGACCTGTAGTAGACAACAAATATCCTTACATTTTATAAAACGAAGACACCGGCCGTGTCTGTCTGTATAAACGCGATAAACTCAAAGACTACTAAACGGATTTTTGTACGGTTTTGACCAATAGATAGTGTGATTATTAAGGAAGGTTTAAATGTATAATGCATCATGGTTTAATGTAAATTGACTGTGAAATTTAACGATTATTTTGAAAGTGGTCGCAAAAATCTTATGCTATTTAAACTGGGCGAAAGAAGTATCATGGTTACCGAAATTCTCGCGGGCGAAGCTGCGGGCAGAAGCTAGTATAAAATAATTATATTATAATTACTTATTTTTAGAATATAATTTTATATAATTATACATAATTATAATATAACTATATATAATTATAATATCTCAGTCTCTGGCTGCAGTTTGTGATAATATTTTTCGTTTGGTTTACATATTATGGATTTTGTCGTAGTAGGCTAATCTCTGCTTACTTTAATAATAATATTAATATTTTTTGGACATTTATCACACAACGCCATCTAGTTTCAAACTAAGCAGAGCTGGTACTATGAAAGCCGGATTGACCGATGGAATACTTATATATCTTTATATATACATACATAATATACATAGAAAACACCCAAACGCCGAAACAAAAATTTACAGATAAAACAAACATTTGAACCGACTCGGAAATCGAATACGCTCATCACAGCAGTCGCATACGCTACCACTACACCATCGAGAAATGTTTTCATTCATTATTATTGTTTTAAAGACTAACGAGCTCGTTATTATTTATGAGTATTTTGATTGTTTTAAGTGCAAAGGAGGAGCATTTGAAAACGTAACGAGGGATGTGCTGCCATGTAATTGTAGGTAATTGTTTTTGTTTTCATTTAGCAAGTAACATCCCGCAGCTATGGCAGCAATTATAGTTTAAAATTAAATACTATACCTTCACTAATTAAACTCAATTTTTTTTTTGTTTTTTCACATTCACACAACGCCATCTAGTCCCAAACTAAGCAGAGCTTGTACTATGGGTATGTGGGGGAATTGCCACCACATTAATTCCAAGGTTCGTACCGGGATCTTTAACCAGTCAGGTAGGTAGGACGTTTAAGAAAAAATATCACTACACTGAGGTGGAAGTCGAATGATGAACGATAGTTTAGTAGTTCCAACAATTATATTTTAAAAAGAATCTTTACAAAATTAACGGATATATAGATATTAACTCGATACAAAAATAATGAGCGGTAGTAAGCGTGAGCGCCGAACGCGGAGTGCGTAGGTAGGTCCGTACATTGCCGGTCGCTAGGCCAGTGCGACGTCACACGCCATCCTTTTGTTTACTGCCTCGGGTGTATGGTCCAAGGTGCGAAAGTTGAGCGGGGCTAATAACTTCGTAGGATGTGGTGTAAGTAGGTACGCCACATATTCCCCCCGGCCAGACCGTGACTACGGTCGATAGAACTCGGGGAACTTGACGCGACGACCGCTCCTCGTTCTTCGTTCTTCCACTTCATCACCAGGAGTAGGCTGGGATGCAGGCACTGTAGTAGCAGCGGGTGTAGAAGCAAGCGGTACAGCAGAAAGCGACGGGGAAGTAGATGAGCGTTCTTCCTTCGTCATGTACGCTGGCTTCAACCTGTCAATAGAGACGTTAGTAGTTTTGCCGTTGACGTCTATAGTGAAGAACTTGGCATGTCTGTTGATAACCTTGAAAGGTCCTGAATAAGGTGGCTCCAAAGAAGCTCGCACGCGATCCTGTCGAAGGAAGACGTGGGAAGAAGAAGAGAGATCTTTGGGCAGATAGAATGGAGAAGAAGTATGCCAAGAAGTTGGACGTGGCGTAAGCTTAGCCATGTAGGATTTGAGTCGAGTAGCATACTCAGTGACGTCAGCGGCGGTGAAAGAGTCTGAAGGGGAAAGAAACTGGCCAGGTAAGCGGAGAGATTCACCATAAACCAACTCAGCAGGAGATGCTTGAAGGTCTTCTTTCCAAGAGCTACGCATGCCAAGAAGAACAAGCGGAAGAGTTTCTAACCACTGAGAGGAAGAATGACACATTATTGCAGCTTATAGTTGTCGGTGTAGGCGTTCGACAATGCCATTGGCGGCGGGATGGTAAGCAGTAGTGCGAAAGTGTCTGGCACCAAGAAGGGAGGAGAGAGCTTTGAAGAGATGGCTCTCGAACTGCCGACCACGGTCGGTAGTGATTCGGGCTGGACAACCAAATCTGGCGATCCACCCAGAGACGAGGGCTGCAGCGCAAGACTCAGCGGTGATTGATTTAAGCGGGTACGCCTCAGGCCAACGTGTAAACCTGTCGATGACGGTGAGGCAGTACATGTAGTCAGAGGAAGATGGCAAGGGACCAATAAGGTCAAGATGAATGTGTGAGAAACGAGAAGAAGGAGTCAGGAATGTGGATAGAGGAGAGGTAGTATGGCGAGTAACTTTACTTGATTGACATTGCAAGCATTGCCTAGCCCACTCTCTACAATCTTTGCGGATTCCTGGCCACACAAACTTTTGCGTGACCAGTCGCACTGTAGCAGAACAACCGGGATGATGTAAGTTGTGCAGCATCGCGAAGACTGTTTTCCTGAAACTCGGCGAAATGTATGGTCGAGGTGGCTGAACAGACATGTCACAGTAGACTGGAAGAGTGCTGTTCAAGGTAAGTACCTTTTGTAGTCTTAGGGCAGAACCACGTAGTAGCAGGTCTTGCAGTTCTGGATCTTCGTCCTGAGCACGTGCAAGAGCCTGATAGTCTAAGGTAAGTGATACTTCCTCAACCCGAGAAAGTGCATCCGCAACCACGTTGTCTCGTCCTGGCAGGTAGCGTATATCGGTAGTAAATTGGGCTACAAAGTCCAGATAGCGGAACTGTCTTGGAGTACAGTTTTCTTTGCTCATGGAGAAGGAGTAGGTAAGCGGCTTGTGATCCGTGAAGACAGTAAAGGTTCTCGCTTCCACCATGTGCCGAAAATACTTGATAGCCTCATAGACAGCCAGGAGTTCGCGGTCGTATGGGCTGTATTTCATCTGTGAGCTGGAAAGTTTGTGTGAATAGAACGCAAGAGGTTGCCAGTCCTCACCTTTCTTCTGTTGAAGTACAGCTCCGATGGAAGTCAAAGAAGCATCCGTGACGATCGCTAACTCTGCAGAAGGATCTGGATGAGCAAGGAGAGCTGCATGAGAGAGAGAAGCTTTGCAGTCCTCGAAAGCTTTACGACGTTCTGGAGTCATTTCCACAGGATGTGAACCCTTAACCTTCGGACCAGATAGAACGGCATTCAAAGATGCTTGAAGTTGAGCTGCGTGGGGTAGAAAACGATGATAAAAGTTGATCATACCCAAGAATCGACGAAGCTCTTTGACCGTTTTAGGTTCCGGGAAGTTCTGGATGGCCTCGATCTTAGACTGGAGAGGCTGTGTTCCAGCAGCTGATACTCTGTATCCGAGGAAGACAACTTCAGACTGACCCAGATGACTTTTGGAAGTGTTTACTAACACTCCATACTCCTTGAGGCGCTGAAAGAAGATGTGCAGGTGTTCCTTATGCTGCTCCACAGAACTGGAGAAAACGAGGATGTCATCAATATACCCATAAGCGAAGTCGAGTCCCAGCAGAACCATATCGATGAACCTTTGGAAAGTTTGAGCCGCGTTTCTTAAACCAAAGGTCATGTACGGGAACTCAAAAAGCCCAAAAGGAGTAGTAATGGCAGTTTTAGGTATGTCTTCTGGATTGACGGCAATCTGATTGTAGGCCTTGACTAGGTCTATAGTAGAGAAGATGGAACAACCTGACAGTTGGTGCGAAAAGTCCTGGATGTGGCGGACGGGATACCGGTCTGGAACGGTTCTAGCATTTAGGGCACGGTAATCCCCGCAAGGTCTCCAGGCATCATCCTTCTTCTTCACCAAATGCAGTGCAGAGGACCAAGGACTTTCAGAGCGTCTAGCTATACCACTGGCGAGCATATCCTCGAACTCCTTTTTCGCAGCTTGGAGGCGAACAGGATCAAGACGACGAGGCTTACACGAGACTGGAGGTCCAGGGGTAGTCTTAATGTAGTGCATTGTACTATGTTTGGGAGGAGACTGAATACCTGCAGGTCTGGTGATTTCAGGGTAATCACGAAGAATGTGATGAAAATCCGAATCACCAGTGACCGCCTTGATGGAAGACAGCTCATCAGGAACCGAAGAAGAAAGGGCTGCTACTGACAAGGTTGTAGTACCGTCAATGAGACGTTGGTTTCTGCAATCCACGAGTAAGTTGTAGAAACTGAGCAAGTCGACACCAATGATGGGTCGAGATACATCGGCGACTGTAAAAGTCCATGCAAAATCTCTCCGAAGTCCCAAATCCAAGTGAAGCTGAACTGGTCCGTAAGTATGGATGACGCTATTGTTTGCAGCTACCAGGTCGTATTTGGTAAGTGAGCAGGGCGTTTTATGTGCTGAACGTGGGAAAACACACAGGTCGGAACCAGTGTCCACAAGGAACTGCATTTTCGTTGCACGATCTGTCACAAACAAACGGCCTGATGATGTTGAAGGTGGGCAGTCGTTGGCCGCTACTTCCGACCGCCCTGTGCGTTTCCCGACGTGAAGGTACAAGGTTGCTTACATTTCTTCGCTTTAGCTCCGTATGTGAAGTGATAGAAGCAGTGAGGATGATTCGGAGGTGGCTGCTGTGGTCTCGAGCGACTGCGTGAGCGATCGCTTCGCTGTGACTTGGAACGACTGCGTCCGGGATGCCCTTTCCTAGACATGTGAGAGGTAAGTGAAGCTACTTGCCTAGTGAGTTCGCTTATCTGCTTAGTCATCTCGTCAAACCGATCAGCACCTGAGGATGATGTACTAGCGACTTGAGGAGATGGTGCAGCGATGTCGTAGACAGAATCAGCCAAATCAGCCAGGTACTCCAGTGGCTCGTCCCTCCTAGAGGCTAAAACAGTTCGGCAGAACAACCTGCTGGTCCAGATAGTCTTCATGAACTGGCTGGGCACGTCTGCACCTGCTAGACCCTCTAGGTGGCGCAGGAACTGCGAGGGCTTCCGGTCTCCTAGCTCCTCTCGCTCCAGCAGCTGCTTCAAACGCTTTTCCTGCGATGCACATAATCGTTTAATAAGTTCAGTCTTTATTTTCTCGTATTTGCCCGATGCTGGAGGATTTTTAATGACGTCCTTCACTTCCATTGCGCATTGTGTGTCGAGCTGTGAAACTACATAATGGAATTTGGTTTCGTCGGTGACCACCCTAGAGAGGATAAACTGACTCTCCAGTTGCGCGAACCATACAGTAGGGTCCGCAGGCCAAAAAGGTGGGACGCGCACTCCCACGCGCGATACCTGAGGCTCCTCCACTATTGCGTTCGGAATAGGACCATCCTCATTAGACATCTTTAATATTAAAAAAATATTAAGTCGCTTGCCGCTTGTGACTTGGACCACACGCTAAAATTTCTATGAAAGTTAAAGTGGTATGTATCTAAGTAATTTCTCAATACTAATTACACCAAGTATTTCAAAAAAGTA
The DNA here is from genome assembly GCA_902825455.1 of Arctia plantaginis. Lineage (NCBI taxonomy): Eukaryota > Metazoa > Arthropoda > Insecta > Lepidoptera > Erebidae > Arctia > Arctia plantaginis. Next base: position 415,291 of record CADEBD010000039.1, on the reverse strand, counting down.
CCTTAGAAACAGGTTCCCTTGTTGAACTGATGCACTGATGCAATCCTGGATATTCCCGATTTTCAGCCACAAACCTTGAAAAATCTTCTACCTTCAAAAAATCCGGCGCAACAATCTTCAAAATTCTTCTGCTTTCGGGGTCACCAATATGTGGGGGAATTGCCACCACATTAATTCCAAGGTTCGTACCGGGATCTTTAACCAGTCAGGTAGGTAGGACGTTTAAGAAAAAATATCACTACACTGAGGTGGAAGTCGAATGATGAACGATAGTTTAGTAGTTCCAACAATTATATTTTAAAAAGAATCTTTACAAAATTAACGGATATATAGATATTAACTCGATACAAAAATAATGAGCGGTAGTAAGCGTGAGCGCCGAACGCGGAGTGCGTAGGTAGGTCCGTACATTGCCGGTCGCTAGGCCAGTGCGACGTCACACGCCATCCTTTTGTTTACTGCCTCGGGTGTATGGTCCAAGGTGCGAAAGTTGAGCGGGGCTAATAACTTCGTAGGATGTGGTGTAAGTAGGTACGCCACAGGTACTAGACAACTGATATAAATACATATATACTTTTTTTTTGTAAATACATACTTATTTTACATAGAAACACCCAGACCAAATCAAACATTAAATGTTCATGCACACAAATGTTTGACAAGGGGAATCGAACCCGCGACCTTAATAGCAGTCCGTTACACAAACCAGTACGCCATTCGGTCATTAAACTCCTTACATAAATATAATAATATACTAATATATTAATAAACACAGACACCAATCCCCAAGTTACAGGTTTAAATCTATTGTGGAAACCATGGAGCCCCATTTGTGTATGTAATATTTTTATGTGTACACTTTATGTCTAAATACATGGAACTGGCTTGCCTGCTTAAACTCCCAAGTACCTTAAATTACTTTCCCCCCTTGTCTATCTTTCCCTTTCATACTCACTCCACCCCACTCGAGAGTCCGAGCTGTATATAATTTTCTGAATCCTTTGCAACCAAACTCACGACTAAAATACCAAAATTTACGACTAAAATACCAAAATTTACGATAGCCAAACTCAACAGCGTACTCCTTCCTAACAGCTTATTAACGCGCTTGTAACTCCTGAGTTGCAGACGTTCATGTGCGGCTATAGTCACTTTAAATCAGTCATTTGTTTGTTTAACATAAAAAAAAACAACAGAAAATTAATACTAAACAAATGGGAGTATCTTTTCCAACTTTAAATACCGAACGAAATCGGACAATATACATTTATACAATAATACTTAATTAAAATGTTCCACCATTAAGATGTTAAGATAAAACCATTAAACGTTTCCAAACTAAATGAAGATACACCTCCATAAAAGAACCATTAGTGGTGAAACGCTACAAACTATAAGCTAGAAATAGAAGAACAAAGTGCTCAACAATACAAGATATCTTTTACTGTTCGCTTCAAAAAGGAAACGCTTCATATATCTTTTGGAGGTCCGTCAGTTACAGGATACGTCAAATACACTGCACACTTTGTTCTTTAAATGAGTTCCAATTTACTTTGCAGCTATGTAATGGTATTTTCTCAGTTCGAAACTGTAGAATAAGTGTCTGGATGGTATATAATGGCGAAATTGAGAACATAAATTCTGAAAGCGTCAGTTTGAGCTTTGAAACAATCAAATCTAAAATTCCGAGTAAAAGTGCACTTTAAAACTTTTTTCTACATCACGACTTGACTTACATTATAAGCGCACTACTTGACTTACAAAGGGACTTTCTGGGAGACTTTCTTCAAGAGACCTGTGAGCATTTATACGAGAGCGTTCAAACTAAAAAGCAAAACTACAAATGGTTTCCAAAAAGATCTCAATGGACACCGGGAGATCTGCCATGAATCTTTCTTTTTATTAGAAAAAAAAGGCCTATACTTGTATTGTTTTCTATAAGTAAATAAATAATATATATAAAAATAAATAAGTTAAGTTAATAAGTAAGTAATATAAATAAAAGTAAATAAGTTTCTCTCACACTGTTTACAATAACAGAACTTGTTAAGGTCACCAGTATCATAAATCGGTAAGGCAGCTTAATTGTGGACAGACATGTCTTGTACCCCTGCCTCCTTTGGTAACTTGGTCTGTGAAACAGTATGCCTGGATTAAATCAGCCGTTTTTTAATAAAAATAAGTTGACTCTGAATAAATGATATTTCAGCAAAATATTCTATAATCATCAACAGCCTTTAATAGTCCACTGCTGGACATAAGCCTCTCCTTAGAAAGGAGGTTTTGGCCTACTATGTATTATATGCTATATACTATAATGTATCACTACTACATAATGCGTTCTACAAATTAAAAAAAAACTCTAATACTCTCTAAAACTAATTATTACATTTATGTAAAGCTGAGAATGACAGCACTATGTGACGTTACTGGACTTTAAAAAACGTTTTGAAAGGGACCTAAATTGTCACATTTTGGACTTCCCGAGATGTCACGATAGCAAAATTATCTCTTATGTCAGCGTGACAAGAATTATGAGTATATTTTATAAGCAGGCGCTGGACTGGATGAAAACGGTCAACGTTGCATTTATGGAAGACATTCTTTTAACAGCGAGGAATAAAATTAAGATTTTATTATGTCCGTCTCATCTTAGATGAGTATTATGACAAGATTATTAAGATTTGTGGAGGCAATGATGTCATATTTTAGGTTACTCATTTTAAGTTCATGTTAGAAAACGGAGGCTGTGTATGACTCAATGACTAATTTTGTTAAACTTATAAAGCTAAAAACAAAAGTGTTTCTTGCCTTTATCTTTCACACTTGGAGGCAGTTTTTTTTTTTTAAATTCATATTGAAGAAAGCACAACCTTCCAAATAAATATACAATTTTCCAAATGGTTACATAAATTTTGGGGTTTTGCATGAAAAAATACATCTAAATTAAGAATCTTCTTCTTTTTATGAAGTCCGTTAAAATATATAAATAATAATAAAAATATTATCGAACATCTGACACTTGTTGTCTAGTTTCAAACTAAGCAGAGCTTATACAATGAAAACTAGATTGACTGATACAATACTTAAACATAGAAAACATCCAAAATCCGAAACAATTTGCAGATCATACAAATATTTGCTCCAAACCGGGAATCGAGCCTGAGACCTCAGCACAGTAGTCGCATACGCTACCACTGCACCACCGAAAAAAGTGTACAATTTATATATTTTTTTAACCGACTTACACAATACTTTGGAAACATGGTATATCGTCGCAATTATATGTATATTTGTATAAGGCATGACGAGTTTGAAATATTTGGATCGGGGCCGTCACAGGTGAAAAAAATATACACCTTAGACTTTTTTGGCTCCGATCCTGATGTGACAAAGTATTAGAATAAGCTTTTTGGTCTAGTATGTATCTATTTTTTGTTTTGTTTTAGTGTTCTAGTTTTGTTTTGTATTTTTGTGCTTCTTCCTTCTACTTGATTTGTGTTAACTTAACATTTGGAACATATCTGCGAATGCCTGTCAATAGCAATGATGTTATTAGGCTTAGTTTCTAGAAAGTGTATTTTATGCTGTTGGTATTCCAAAGATAATAAAATAAAATAAAATAATAAAATTATTACACTAACAAATACCTACCACATTTATATGCTAAAGTGACTTATCGTGTCGGTTTAGATGCTCAAAGAGTTCGTGCTCACATTATTATGTCAGTCGATAAAGAATGTTTATTTCAACCAGTAGCAGTAGTTAGTGAAGCGGAAAAAGAAATCATATTCATTGAGTTCTCATGATAGCAATACATATTTTCTGCTTTAATGATGTGTGTGTAATGATAATAGAACAGTATTATATTTAGATTTTTCTAGTCACTAGTGGTTAGCGATCTTGACTTCTGAATCAGAGGGCGTGGATTCGATTCCTAGCCAGGACATTCGATTGTGGTTTACATAGAAGACAAGAATGATTGGGATTAATATAACACAGGCTATTTCTTAACTGGAAGTATAGTGTGAGCTAGTGTTTTTAATTTATTTTAAATAAATAAAAACACACTAGCCAACACTACACGGTTGTGGATTACATAGAAGACAAGAATTATTGGGATTAATATAGCACAGGTCATTTCTTAAGTGGAAGTATAGTGTGAGCTATAGTGTATATTATTTGTTGTAAATAAGTAAAAAACACTAGCCCACACTACACGGTTGTAGATTACATAGAAGACAAGAATGCTTGAGATTAATTTAGCTCACCCTATTTCTCAATCGGAAGTGAATGTTACTTACTGAATTTTACTATATATTTAATGATGCGACTGTATCTAGCTGTAATTAAAACAGAGTCGCCGTGAGTTTGTTTGTCCTTTCTTCTCATAAGGCTCAACCCCTTGGAAGCGGGCGATTGTATATCGGCAAATTCATATAATGGGTTAACTTCCTTTTGATAAATAATTGACAAAAACAGATTGTTGCTATTGTGTATGTTGATCTATGACTTTAGAGTCTAAGGCGATTTTAAATAATGTTTATTTTATATCATGAAATATTTTGAGTTTGAGTTTGACAAACATTGTATGATGAACACGATCATTTGTGCTAAATCTGAGTGTAATTTATCGATAATAGGTATGTACTTAAGAACGATATAAGTACGTTTATTTAGAATTATATGTGCCTGGTTGGACTTTAGTATTACGTAAGTGAGACTAACATATAGTGGGAAAAATGTGGACTACTATTTTAGTCTCGCTTATATATGAGGCAGACCTCTTCAGGGATAAAGACCTGGGTGTATGTATGTAGGTACTATTTTAGTTTTTTTTATAAGTTTAAAATTAATATCGAAGTTTAATACATTACGTGCCAACGATGTAGCTTAAATCCACGATAAAAGTTATAAGTGATAATTTGGACTTAATATCATTGCTTTGAAAGCGATAAATTTATACGAGTACGTATAAATTTAACGTTTACAAAGCTAGAATATAATTCAATGTATTTAGGGTTTAAGAAATATTGTAACATAAATACGCTTTTTAAATTTTCTTTTACAATCAAATAACGACGTGAATGAGTCTTTAATGTTATGTGTTGCATTTTTTTTAACCTTTTAAAATGAGAGTTTATAATAAACGATACTAAAAACTTTAGGGACGAAAAGGTCTGAGGTCAAGCTTAACAGCACTTGGTGCCCGCTGTGGGCAAAAGCGGGTAGTTTATAAGTATGATTGTGCAAATTTTATTCTCAGTTGTGCTTTGTAAGTGAATTCTTACATCTCATCAAATGACGTCACCGAGGGCTTCGTATTAATATTTAATTTGTCATTGTTCCTTGAATATAGGTATTTGAAATAAATATTCTGTTTAGTATTCCCTGTGACGTCAGTACAAATAGCCTTCCCGTTTTCAACAAATTGAGTGATCGCCGCGCCGGTGTTTCATTTAAACTCGGCTTTATTTACAAGTTTATTTGAATTCTTGCCAACTTGGTACCAACATTGGTTTACTTTAGTCCAACATAAATCGATATATAAGACACAGTATATTAAAATACTTCTTGGAGCCCCTCGCCTCCTGCCAACCCTCGTTGGAGGGGGCAGGTGCGGAGGGGCCCGGCAGGGGTGTCGGAGTGGGGAGCGGAGGGAATGCCACTCCGCTCCTCGGCGCTGTTCTAGGCCCCGTCTTGGCCGGCGCCTGGGGATGCGCCCTGGCCGGCGCCTTAGCCGGTGCCTTGGCCGGCGCCTGGGCCGGTGCCTTGGCCCCCCTCCTCGGCTTTTGTGGAGCCGATGGAGTAGGGGCAGACGCCGCCGCCGCGTAAGAAACGCGGCCTCCCACAACGGGGAGCGCGGTCGGAGCGGCGGCCTTAGGCCGCTGTGCCGACGCGAGCGGGGGGCGCATAATCGGCGCAGGAGGCAATCTCGCCTCCAGGCCAGCCAGGCGTCCGTCCAGCATATTCCCAACTGCGATGAGGATTTCTCGCAGTTGGGAGTCAAATGCCCCTGAGTTGGTGGTAGGGGCAGGCTGGGACGCGGACGGGGCTTCCCGCTCGGGGAGGTTCGCCTGGAAGCGGGCGAACTGAGCGCTCAGCTCGTTCACCCGCTCCGTCAGCTTCTCGTTAGCCACCTGCAGGCGAGAGACGTCGCCCGCTAGGCCCTCCACGACCTCCGACAAAGCGGAGGAGGAGTCCTTAAGGGCCCTCACAAACGAGCCCTTAAGGTTCACGGATTTGGTGGCCACCTTGTTGATGACGGCCACCGCCGCTTTCGCCCTCTCCTAACAAACCCTATACCAACCCGTCTGGTCAGCGTGGTATAGTAGGCCAAAACCTCCTTTCTAAGATAAGATCTATGTTCAACAGTGGACTATTTCACGTGACGAAAGAAAGTATTTCCAGAGATAATAATTTCAAGGTCTATGTATCTCAACTCAAGAATCACAATTGAGTTGTCGACCTTTGATTACCTACCCCCTCCCTTTCCACTAATTAGGGACGAAGGGGGAATTGCTCAACACTGGTTTTCTGTGAGGCCGTATCACTCCGGTTGGTAAAATATGCATATATTTAAGGATTGTATTAATTTACGAGTATTTAAAGGAGACTAGCCGGTGCTCGCGACTTCATTCGCGTTTAATTTGAAAAGCGCTGCCTTATTGGGTTTGATTCCGACTGGATTTTTTGTTTTCACAAGGTTTTGACAAGGTTTTTCTGAGAGAAAAAATAACCTAAGTTACTACTGAGTAACTTAGGTTGTTTTTTCTCTCTTCTTTCTCTTAGGTAGCTGTCTATATAAGGATACAGACAGCTACCTGGTAGTAAAATATTATCAAAACCAGTCTAGCCAGTTTGAAGATAGACAGACAGACAGAGACAAAAAATATTTACACTCATTTTTAGGCATAGGTATCGTGTTAATAATCGTGTGAGCATGAAACTTGTTATTTTGACATTACAAACAGATACTTCAATTTAGTTTATTTGTAAAGATAGTTAATTATATAACAAGTTGAATTTACTGTAACGATTCATTAAAATCGGGTGAAATATGTTTGTATGTGATATACTTTCTTAATACCATTATTAAACTAAAATTATTTAAATAATTATATTAATTTATTATTATCTATATGTACCTACTATATTACTTTTTACACGACTAAGTTTTCAAACAAGCATTAGTTTTCCAGCATGATAATCTGGGGGCTGCCTAAAATACAATAGAATACAAGTAGCAATTTTGTTATTTTTATACAGTAATATGTATAAAAAATAGTCAAATGATATAATAATATAGATATAAGAATAATATTAAAACATAGGATGCAGGTATGTACTTATATAGTAAACTAACTAACTAACTACTAAAAGGTAATCATATTATACTACTGCAATGTAACTATGCTGTGGTGTTAAGCAATATGGTACATTGGTATACGTTGGGCCAACATATAAAAAGTATAGCCGAATATGTCTCGTTTAAAGCCACACATACATTTGAATCCAGTGTTGGGTGATTTATTTCAATGTTTGAATGTGAGCCTGTCGTGTGGTTTCCAATAGATGGTTTAATTATTTTTTTTTTAAATACTACTTCTGCATTAGGTATCGTGTTAATAACCGTGTGAGCATGAAACTGTGTCGCGGGAAACCTAGGATAAAAAAATAAGTGATGACCACGACAATTTCAATATTTTCCTTGTCCTTGTAAAAGCACTGCACGGATGGCGTAGTGGTTTAAGCGGTCGCCACGCCGCTTCCTACTGCGCCGAGTATTGTGGGTACAATCCCCATATGAGACGACACTTTGTGTAATCCACAAACTGTTGTTCTGAGTCTGGGTGTTATTTGTGTCCGTTTCATGTATGTTTGTGAAGTCCCCCGCGACACAAGATATATTCCTAATGCGGGAGCAATCTTTTAAAAAAAAGCACTGTTAAAAAGGTTTCGTCTCTTAATTTAGAATACTACCTATATATACTTCTGCATCTGTATGTAATTATAAGTAAATCTCTGCCCAAATTGGGTTCAAACTTGGCTTATAAATATAAACGTTATATTCTCAAATCCACGTACTGGTTACTTTGTCTATCAAATAATGCAAGGCCATGTTTGTCCACTATCCCGTAGGGAGCACATGTTGCTAATATATCCACGAAATTTTAGCATCATGCATGCGGAGATAGTAATTGACACTATACGTGGTCAGCGAAAACATGATAGCTTGTTGACCAATAGCTGTATAAACAGGATTTGTGTGTAAATATTGATGTAAAATAGAGGGATTGAAAATTTACTTCAATATCTCTGTTTTAGGTTTGATAGACGAATAAAGTCTTTACGTCATTTTAATAACTGACACATATGTTTTCTTTTTATCTGCATCGTCAGCACATCTTAGAAAACGTTGAACGAACAACACGTGGTATTTTAAATAGTCCGTGTGGTGACGGATTAAGAATGCGGAGTGTCACTACCCCTATTCATCCCGTGGGTGTCGTAAGAGCCGACTAAGGGAGAAAACTACGCAGGACAACAGCACTGCAAAGAGAAGGAAAACTTGAAACAAACCCTATACCAACCCGTCTGGCCAGCGTGGTATAGTAGGCCAAAACCTCTTTTCTAAGGAGAGGCCTATGTTCAGCAGTGGACTGTTATAGGCTGTTGATGATGATGATAATTTTAAAGACACTTCTTCTTGTTTCAGAATGTATTTGAACGGATATATGCCAAGTCTTCTGCGGCAAGATCATCTGCTTTGGAAGCACCTCATTTGACACTTAAAGACCCCAGAATATGAATTATTTCATCTAATCCCTCAAAGTCGATACATTTTTTATGTTACTTATTTCTTTTATTTTATTTTTTCTCTGTTTGGGATAATTATAGCCAGCATTTTAAAAACATAATACATGAACATCTGATGGCCATTTACAAATATCCGCGATTAGAAATACACGCGTAAGATTAAATTGGAAATCAGTAAACGAAGACAAAACCAGTACCCGTAGTCAATCAAAAAAATTCTTAGCTAAAATGTTTTTAAGTTTAGAACACTGTATATACTATCTAGGTCTATTTCATATTTAGATGGAATTTTATTAAATTGTCTACTGGCGCGTATTAAAAATAGAACATACAAAAGACTAGGATTGCGCAGAATTGTGGGTGTTACGTTTATAGACATCGTGCCATTACTTCGCCGTAACGATTTACTTGGTATTCTGAAAAAGAGAGTAGTCTTCATACATACCTCATCATTGTGAGTCCAGCGTATAGCTGGAGGTGGTTCTGGAGAATGCTGGACCACGCACGTCAGGTTGATAGTACTGCCCATATTGATGAATAGCTCTGGACCGCCAAGAATCGTCGTCAGCGGCTCTGCTTGGGCGAAACGAGGTGGTTAGATTATTTTAATTTTTATAGGTAAAGTTTTAGTTAAATGTTAATTTTAGTTAGGAACGTAAAATCTGTTTCTAGCTGTAACATCTTTATGACATTTATGTCATGACTAGCTTTTGACCGTCGGCGACTTTACTCGAATGTTTTTTTTTCGTGTTTCTAACTTTGAAAATGATGAGTATCACTAAACTAATCATCCTTTGTTTACCCACTCAAGGGTCAAAATTCGTAGAAACCCTTTCTTAGTGGGTAATTACAACATAAAAATATCAGCTGCCATAAGTTTTTAGCCAGAACGGTTTAGGCTCTTAGTAGATGAATCAGTTATTCGGGGCAAGTAATTTTAAAGGTATACCTATAGATTCATGAATACTCCTATTTAACCCAATCAATACAGCCAGGAACTACCCTAACAGCTTTAGTTTCAAACTGTGTTCCTAGACAAATTTCCATTACAAGGAACCTAGTTACAAATTACTAACCACGCCTAGACTTGTTCGACAATTCACCACTCACTTAAAACATAGATATAGCTGTTTCAGATTGTTTATTGGCATAGCTCAGCTATTGATTACATGATATTCAATTGACAAACAGGTTCACTGTGCTTAAATATAGAATAACAAAGTAATAAAGAAGTATAGGTATCTAGAATATTAAGGGCCTAAGTGCCAGTAGAGTTCAATGACATGGAGACGATAAAACAAATTAACACTTATGCGGTCGACGGCCTATGGTGCCGAACGGTGATCATTGAAATAACACAGACCTGACTCAAATTTTATTACAGCCTCGACAGAATATAAAACATTTTACGATATTGCCAATTTAAGGCTAATTTTGGATCAATTCTACATAATGGCTCATTGGACGAATGGCGACACACTTGGCGAAATCACTAAACGGTTTAAATTATCAATGATTTGATGTCATGTATAAAAGATTGAATGAACAAGTATTTCAGAAACTATTCACATAATGAAAGCTTAAAAATTTGAATTGGAAGTTGGATAAGGAAACAGGAATGCGCTTATATTAATATGGTAGTTGGCTACAAAATCTTTTTTTTTATTGAAACCATTTAAACCATTTATTTTTGCTACAACATACATATTTAACCTACACGGAAAACGATAAAAATTAGACGGCAAAATCCTTTAAAAAAAAAAGTTGAACCGACTTCAAACAATAGTGACAAAGAGCACTAACTAAGTAAAAAAAGTAAAATAATTCCCCTTAATATAACAAGTAACATTATATTGGCAATAGTCCCTTCTAGTCTGTTTGTAGTCGGTGCCAACTTTCCGTGATATCCAAAAATTCCAAAAATATCTGTGTACGTGTAAGGACAACAGTACTGCATAGAGAAGGAAAACTAGACACAAAGCCTAAACCAACCCGTCTGGCCAGCGTGGTATAGTAGGCCAAAACCTCCTTTCTAAGTAGCGGCCTATCTAGCGGTCCAGCAGTGGACGATTAAAGGCTGTTGATGTGATGTGATAAAATATGAAAGTAAAAGCGTAACAAACATTTTTTTTTGTCTAAATGTTTTGTAATCTCATTTATTACTCTCTCCACCCTTTAGATTACAAAAAAAAAATCGAAAATTGGACAACAATTGCCGGAGATATCGCGTAACAATCATAAAAAAAAACAATACAGATGAATTGATGACCTCCTCTTTTGTGATTTTGAAGTCTGTTAGAAATTATGAAATTTCCCTTTTATGAAATAAAAACAAAAGCTTTTGCAGTAACTTCCATATACATTCCATATACTTGCATATAATATTTTATCGTTGTATATGCATGTCAGCAAAGAATACCATTTAAAGAAATCCCAGCGAATTACGGAGTAACGAGTAATCTTGCATCTTGCATGTAAGTCTCTACTAACGGGCGGTTATAGATCGGTACAGGCATATCAGATTTGCAGGGTAGACAGGGCAGATTTTGTATAAGTTTAATTTCTATAAAATTTATTTGCTTACTATTTGACAAAACAGATATTGTGGCTATTGTGTGTGTTGTCTACATAAAACACGATTCCAAACAATTTTTTTTTTTTATGAAATAAAGAGAGTTTGAGTGAGTGAGTGAATAACTTCCCAGCATAAACACGTAACACCTGTTCCTTCTCGTCACATAATTTATCAAATTTCTTTGAAACTTTTCAATGGGTACTTATAACCAACTTAAATACTTACATTTAACAAAAATGAGTATTCAAATCATGAACACACATATTATGTCGTATCTGTTAAATGTCATTAGGCCTGTAAAATAATTCATTTTCTTGTTGATGAAGTAATCCATCTAAACAAACATCCATCACAGTTTCGCTAGGCATAGATGTATTATGATTACTCAACCTCAATTACGATACATCCAGAGTTATCTCATCAGAAACCGAAAACATATTCTCAAGTAGATATATTATTATTTCAGTTAAAGTAAAGTTTTCTCCATTACAACGTACCGCTCCGAACTTAGGAACACATTTAGTTATAAATGGTTCAATGACTTTCCTTGTTACCCCTTTTTATTTATTTTTTTTCCGTGCGGAAATCCCCTCGGATACCAACTGTCGGTGGCATGTCGGACTCGAACCGACTAAAACCGCACGCCGTCTCGGGTACTAATAGCCGGGGAACCAGGTATACCCTAGAAAGGAAGTCCCTGGTGCCCCGACATACCTCGGGTCATCTACAGACGAGTAGACGACCCCCCCCCCCCCCCCGTGTGGGAACCCCATGTTCCCTGTGCTCCCTGGAGGCAAGCGCGCTTCGCAACGCGCTCGCCGCCACCCCGGCCTGCTTCTGCTAGGGTGACAGATGGCCTCACCTGTCACCCCAAGGCCTGCGCTTATGGAGGACGGAGGTCGTTCTGCGACCTCCGGCGCCTGAGTTTTCCATGTTACCCTACAGAAAACTGTGAGTATTTCGGACATCTTACTCACAACACCATCGAGTTTCAGACTAAGCAGAGCTTGACCTATGAAAGCTAGATTGACTGATAGAATACTTAAATATACTCTTTCCTTTGTAAATACATACATATAATACAAAACACCTAAACTCACAAACAGATATTTGCAGATCATTTTATAAACATTTGGTTTCAGTACAGCAGTCGCAGTGCACCAGCGAGGCAGAATATTTTATAAAGCGTCAACTAACAAGAAGATATTTATGCAAAAACATATTTATGCAAATAAATATTTATGCAAATATAACCTTTACAATAATATTCTAGTCAAAAGAGGAGAAACTACGATCTGTGTATATTTTTACAACAAAGGAGTTGCTGACAAAATGAAAGTCATTAAAATTTCAACGGTAATACAATACAGTACGATAATGTGAATATATTCACATTGTACAGTTAGATAGCCTCACACATCATCACATCAACAGCCTTTAATAGTCTACTGCTGGACATAGGCCTCTCCTTAGAAAGTAGGTTTTGGCCTACTATACCACGCTGGCCAGACGGGTTGGTATCGGATTTGTGTCAAGTTTTCCTTCTCTCTGCAGTGTTGTTGTTCTGCGTAGTTTTCTTCCTTAGTCGGCTCTTACGACACCCACGGGATGAATAGGGTGGTGACACTCTGTATTCTTAATCCGTCACGACACGGACGCATTAGCCGTTAGATACCATTTGCTGTTAATAATTGAATTTCTGTAATTTTCTGTAGACCTAATTGTTACATATATTACAACACAAAGATTATTTCATTTTTAAGACTAAACTTTTTAATGAATCAAATTCGTAATTGATGATGTGTTCCTCCATTATTGTCTTCATTGTTATTGGAAATTTATTTTGATCACTAGTCGTCGTTGTTAAATAATTATAATACGAGTATTTAATCTGCTATTCCAAAGGTCGCGGGTTCGATTCTCGCTCAAGTCAAACATTTGTGTGCATGAACATTTAATGTTTGATTTGGTCTAGGTGTTTCTATGTATAATATGTATTTATTTACAAAAAAAAAGTATATATGTATTTATATCAGTTGCCTAGTACCCATAGTACAAGCTCTGATTAGTTTGGGACTAGATGGCGTTGTGTGAATGTAGTAAAATATATTTTTATTATTATACGTACCTAAGCTCCAAAATTATAATATTAATGACTATATAAACAAATTAACATACATAACTATTAAAACTGGACAAATAAATAATACTTTATGTGTGCATCAGGGTTTTTGTAGGTATTGTAAAGTATAAAATGTACAATTCAAAAAAGTAAAAAATGTAATAATCCTATGCATATTTTTATACTCACTTGAACCAAATAAAAAAAGAAATGCTATAATTTTTACTGTCTTATAAGTTTAACATAAAACCTTAAAAAAATTCTTAATAGCAACATTAAATTATTAAATGGTAATGGTTCTTATAAAGTAGCTTTGAAATAAAAAAGCTCGAAATATTCTGCATAATATCAAGTAATATTTTTGATGTCAGAGAACGAATTCATAAGCCGTGTGTGTTAATTTTTTCAAAGGGATTGACTATAATAAAATTTATATTGATTTCGATGTTCTCAGATCCAAAACACGTCATGTGGTAACCGCATTAAATTAAAAAAATTGCTTAAAGATAGTGCTTAGTTTACTGCATAGAAAATAAAGCGATATATACAACGAGTTCACTATGTCATACCAACTATTGTCAGTTGCATAAATTTACGTGATCATTTGTCATTTCAATATTTGTTGAATAAGGAAAAAACTCAGTTAATTCTGCTTTGTATAAGAAACTCATGACGAAAATATCAACAGAATTTTTCATCTTCATCCAACAATAAAAAAATCCAAAAATTGGAGGATGTTGAAGCTCAATCTCCATATGAATATGAAATTTAGAGCCCCCAAGTTCAATGGTCTGTTGGACCTTATCTAACGAAGCCTTTGTCTGTATTCATGTTGGACCAAAGCTTTAGGGATCTTAGCTCGTCATTTGTTTCAATAAAACTTATAAAAAAAGCGCTTGTTTGAAGGTACTTATCAATATTTCTTATATGCGATCTGTATCCATACATACTACTGATTTTAAAGGTTTATCATCGTCATCATCAACAGCCTTTAATAGTCCACTGCTGGACATAGGCCTCTCTTTAGAAAGGAGGTTTTGGCCTACTATACCACGCTGACCAGACGGGTTGGTATAGGGTTTGTGTAAAGTTTTCCTTTACTTTGCAGTTAGAGGATTCGATCCTGGTCGATTTTTTTAATCCCGGGATTTCGGGATTATCTACAGTTAATCTCGGGATCCCGGGGTAGTCCCGGGATTTTTTTGGCAATGGAAAGTGGTAACAAAAAGACAGTAAAACATATTTGACGACTGGATGGCGTAGTGGTTTGTGTAACGGACTGCTATTCCAAAGGTCGCGGGTTCGATTCCCGCTCAAGTCAAACATTTGTGTGCATGAACATTTGATGTTTGATTTGGTCTGGGTGTTTCAATGTATAATATGTATGTATTTACAAAAAAAAAAGTATATATGTATTTATATCAGTTGTCTAGCACCCATAGTACAAGCTCTGCTTAGTTTGGGACTAGATGGCGTTGTGTGAATGTGGTAGAATATATTATATTATATTATTATATTATATGTATATCAAAATATTTTTTTTTGTTTATCATTTAGTTTTGTGAGGACATAGAATATTTAAGTTTTAAATCTCCAAAAAGGCGGTTAAACAAAATTATACTTTCTTCTTATAAAATAAACAAACTAGGCACTTCGGTAAAGGCATTGTGTCAATTCGGGGAGGACCTGAAATAACATGGTCCGGGTCCTACTTGAGGCCGGCCGTCGGGATGGTTTTTAGTGGAATCACCACATACTCCTGGCTCATAGTCCCCGAGGAGCAGGAGATCCGAAGGGATTTTCCACCTTGGCACTTCGGTAAATAATTTATGAAACTAACAATAAACTTCAAAAAATCAACTTCTTTAGACTTATTTAGATAAACTATAAAAAAAAAAACTATATGCTTAAGAGACCAATGTTTATAGATACCTACTCATATTTTTTAATTAAATTGCCCAGAAACTTTATAATTTACACACTTTTACGCATAATCCAGAACCGGTCATTAACAAAAACAAATGAAATCAGCTGTGTAGACAAGATGGCTGTCAAAACATCAAATCAAGGCAAGGGCGTTTCTTTTTACGCACATTTTTATTGACTTATGTAAAACATGTATCAATCCCGAAAATCCCGGGATTCATTAAATTTGATCCCGAAAATTTCGGGACTAAAATATGAGCGGGAGCGGGATTCGATCCCGGGATCCCGGGATCCCGGATCTCGGGATCCCGGGATCCCAGGATCGAATCCTCTATTTGCAGTGCTGTTGTCCTGCGTAGTTTGCTCCCTTGGTCGGCTCTTACAACACCCACGGGGGCGCTTACAACACCCACGGGGACTCTTACAACACCCACGGGGGCTCTTACAACACCCACGGGGGCTCTTACGACAAAAGGGGTGGTGACACTCTGTATTATCGATCCGTCACCACACGGACGAAAGGCTGGTTTTATAAAATAAATTAATTCTTTCATTTACCTCTGCATTGATTTTATGAGAATTCAAAAGATGAAAAATTTATTTGTATTTTTATATATTAAGTAAGTCATTAAAGACTATTATTGATCTAAGAGCTCTTACTTGAGAAACAAAAGATAATTTTCTTTACAATACGTTTAACGATCTCAAGTCTTTAAATACTTCCTACTATATTTAATTTAAAAGGCTAAGAAAGATTTGTTCTTTAGTCAGTTTTAGAATATTATAATTGTATAGTTATAATATTCTAAAATTGACAATAGGATTACTATCTACTATTATAGGATTTCTTTTACAAGACCTAGTCTCGTAAAATAAATCCTATAATAGCATCGTCATTCTGACATTATTGCGGTCATATTCGAAAGTCAAAACTTCACAACCGTTTTATAAATAAGAAAGAAAAGATGATTCTAGCATAAAGGGACATTTACAAATATTCCAAGAGATTTATTAAATAAGAATTTCATTTAAGGAAGAATTCAGAAATTTGCAGAATCAGAAATACCAGTTCTTAATCATCATAGACTTAAAAGCTATATTTTAGTTAAATAGTATTAAATAAGGAAATTGAGTAGTATTCTGTTAAGAATAAGATCGAACCGTCAAAACGACCCTCTACAAGAAAATGTTTTAAGGAAAAATTTAATTCTAATCTTCGGCCCTCAAAGAGAAGAAAATAAATTTTATTTACAACCTCATCCGTTATTACTTGCGGGGCAAATAACTTTATATTGCCTTCTTTGAAACTGGGATCTTTGAAGTCAGGTAAGGTCTGGTGTACGTTAAAGATGACGTCACATCTCCCGAAATGTAGAGAACAGACGATAGTTAAGTGCCAAGTGTTGTTGAGAATTTACTGGATCGTGTAAGATTTAGTGTTGGAGAATGTTTTAGACTGTACTCGAATCTCTGCAGTTTGAGATAAATATTATTGGCATGTTCTACTTGAGGATGTAGTAGTCGGAAGTGAATACTTTTACTTAGTTTAGATATTTTTTCTTCTGTAAATCAAGCGTTCGAAAACAAAACTGCAAATAAAAAAATTGTATTAAAGTTATACGGTGAGATCATATTTTATCACTAGGTAATTGGTGAATCTCAATATTATTTGAGTAACGTCGGTTTTTTTACATCTTCTAGTATATGAGAATATATAATTCAGTTTAAATATTAGAGCACTTCCTCTTCCATTTTATAGTAATAATACCGGTAGTACAACCACTATCTAAAAAGTCCTTTTTTTTCTTATTCAAATTACCATTCCTGTTTCTGTTCTCCTCCAAAAACCCTATTGTCTATTTTTATTCCATAAGGTTTTACAAAATGGCATCCTACGACAAATAACAAATAGTCAATACGTGCATATGGTTTTAGACGACTGTCATCGTGGACTTCTGCCAAAAAATTATTTAGGTTTTAACGGAAAATTTGTACACAATCGTGCAATCGGTGCCATATTGAATCTATTTGTTGGTAGATAAATAAATAAAGTTCATTTTTTTTCCTAAGCATGTTTTGTAGATATATGTAATTTTTGGAACGAAGTTTCTTATCGCGCGTTGTAAAAGGGG
Source organism: Arctia plantaginis (assembly GCA_902825455.1). Classification (NCBI taxonomy): domain Eukaryota; kingdom Metazoa; phylum Arthropoda; class Insecta; order Lepidoptera; family Erebidae; genus Arctia; species Arctia plantaginis. Next base: position 397,716 of record CADEBD010000039.1, on the reverse strand, counting down.
GCTAGACGGAAAAAAATTGTACGAAAATTTGGAACGACACTTTTTTATTAATATAAATTGACGTCTAACTGTGGATACCATACATTAAATTTGCTTTAACGTTCGCCAACGTCCATATATTATCATGTTGAATACACCGGTTCTCGTCCGATCACCGAAGTTAAGCAACATCGGGCGTGGTTAGTACTTGGATGGGTGACCGCCTGGGAATACCACGTGTTGTTAGCTTTTTGCTCTTTATTTTCGTGTCATCTTGTCAGACATTCAGCGCCATCTATCGAATAGATAGGAAATCATTTCGCAAGGAGATTTTACCAATGTATAAATTGTTTTAATTGTTTTTAATATGTAGGTAATAGCCGCTTTCATAGATGGCGTTGTAATTAAAATCGTGTCAAATCAGTTTTACTCGATCGTCACAACTTAGTTCCTATCGGGTGTCCCACGACACCACACGGCTTTTTTAGTAATGTACATTATAGTTAGTATTACATGAATTTAGATTTCAGTGTAATCTAACTCAAAACTCTCGTTCTCACTCAAAAAATGTATTTGTTTTTGTTAAAACAGAAATTGATATCTATATAACACTAATTTTAGAGTTTAAACCAATTTAACCAATTTCTATTGTATGTAACCAAGGTAAACGCTGATTAATTACTCGTCACTTTAAAATTTTATGTTTTATGAATGAGCGACTTGACGTGTATAACTTGTACAGCCGTAACAAGCTTAAAAAAAATATATTTTCTAAATCATCTGAAAATCTGTTTCAATTCTAATAGTAAAATTGATGGAAAAGTATTTATTTTAGGTTATGTGTCTAGTTCTGACGTGATTCTATTAATCTTTGTTGGATGTTCTCATTTCTCAATTCAACAGTAAGTATGAAATTCATGGTTTGAATATTTCAGACAAAATTGTATAAAATTCTAAGGTGCAGAAGCTGTTTGCAATTGATGGATTGAAACTGTAGAACGTTACTTGTAGAATTTTAGCTAAAGCATGAGCCCAATGCGGTGAATTTCCTCAGTTAAAAAATCTGCTCGTAATGGTCTAAATGTACAAAAAGTTGACTAATGATGGAATGTTTTGGTTTGCCCTTGGATTTCCATACTGTTTTTATTTCTCAGTTCAGTCATATGATCCCGGAAATCACATTTTCTTAATCAGATTTTCTTCGGTATTAAGATATCTCAAGACTCAATAGTCTAGACAAAGATAAGTCTAGACAAAAAATAACTTAGGTCCAGTGGTTAGTAAGCATCACTGTCGTAGGTTCGATTCCCACCCAGGACAAAGAATCTCTAATTAATCGGATCATTTTGATCTATCTGAGTGTAAATGTAAAATACATAAGAAGTTGGATTTCCATTGTACAAGTTTAACCTAGTTTGGGATTAGGTGGGCTTGTGTAAGATGACGTTTTTTTTTTGTTGACGTGTAAAATCCCGTCGGATCTCCTGCTCCTCGGGGACTATGAGCCAGGAGTATGTGGTGATTCCACTAAAAACCACCTCGACCGCCGGCCTCAGGTGTCCTACTCTGGGGAGGACCCGGACCATGTTATTTCAGGTCCTCCCCGAATTGACATTATGCCTAATCAGGCCCTATCCCAGGGGAGAACACTTCCTCCCTCAATCGCGGCATGGCGGCCCGATCGCATCTTAATGCATCAGGCCGGCCATTCCATGCCCTAGCGCAGCAATCAATTTGCCACCAGAGGTCCCCTCTCTGGCAGCCTGCGGCCCCGTCGATGGCTGCAATTTGCGGCAATTTGGCCGACCAGGACTTCTACTTCGTTCAGACGCCCACGCGGAGCAGTCTTTCAGCGTGTGCTGGGCGGAGTCCCAGTCGGCTGCGCAGTGTTGACATTGTGCCGTCTCCTCGCGTCCGATACGATTCAGGTACTCACCGAAGCAACCATGCCCAGTGAGTATCTGCCTCAATCGGTAGGTGACGCGACCTCCCGCCCTACCTACCCAAGCTTCGAGGCTAGGCAGAACGGCACCGAGAGCGCGTTGGCGCGCATTCCGCGGTTGTTCCAGCCCCGCGCGCCACTGCACCAGTACCTGTTGGTGAGCGTTCCGCCGCATTTCAAGCTCGTCCCGGTCTTCCCCGCTCTCACCCCGGCGGATCGCGCGAGTCTGGTCGTAGACCCTTGCGTCCATATCCGCCAGGATATCAAAAGCCGGAAAGCGTGCCAGGACCGTCGCTGCCTCCGACGATATGGTGCGGTATCCCCGTACGATCCGAATGGCCGCTACCCGCTGCACTTGATTGAGCTTAGCTCGGCAGCGGGAGGAGGCCGATAAGCGCTTTGCCCATATCGGCGCTCCGTAGAGGGCCATGGATCGTATCACCGCACAGTAGAGGCGACGAACTTCCTCCCGCGGACCCCCTAGATTAGGCAATAGCCTCTGTAGGGAGCCCCACGAACTCGGGGGATCATCCGCTCGAAATGGTCCTCGAAGCTCCAACGGCTGTCCAGGGTGAGGCCGAGGTATTTGATGTGCCGACCGTCCTCAACCTCTGTTCCCTCCACTCTAATAATCGAGCGGGTGGGAACTGCACCTCTGCGTTTCCTATGATCTTTTGGACGACACAAGCCACCCCTGACTCGGCGAGCTCTAGGACCTCCCAGAAGCCATGCCCCCCAGCCAATACCAGAGTGTCGTTCCCATAGCAGACGACATTCAATCCTGGGTTAAGGCTGGTCCTTAAGACGGCACCATACGCGAGGTTTCACAGAAGTGGTCCTAAGACTGACGCCTGGGGAACCCCGCATGTGACCTCCCTTCGGCAATCTTTGCCGTCTCGACCCATATACGATATGGACCTGTCGCGGAGATAAACCCCGATGATGTCCCTCAAGTAGGGAGGCAACTGGTGATACACAAGTGCCTCCCTAATCGCCCACCACGGGAGAGAGTTAAAGGCGTTGACTATGTCAAGACTGACGGCCAACGCCACTCCCCCCCGACAGACAACCTCTCCGGACAAGGAGCGGACGCGTTCGATCGCGTCCAGCGTCGAGTGTCCCTGTCGGAAGCCAAATTGGTTGTCTGATAAGTCGGGGCCCACTCGCGACAGATGCTAGCTGATATGGGTAGTGATAACTCTTTCAAAGAGTTTTGCCACCTCGCCCGGCAAGCATATCGGTCGGAACGCCGAGGGAGAATCTGCAGCCCTACCAGGTTTTTGGATAAGTACCAGCCTGGCTTCCTTTCAGCCTTCAGGGAATACGCTATTATGAAGGCAGCTAGTAAACAGCCGCCTCAGACTATTCCCTTTGACCGCTAAAGCGCACACCCATGCTCGGCCCGGGACCCATCAGGGCCCGGAGCGGTGTTGCGGGCGGCGAGTCGCTTCACGGCTCGGTCCAGCTCTTCCTCCATCACGTCTAAGTCGCCGGACAGTCGGCAGTACAATTTTGTAAGGGCCATGGGTCTCTGTCCAGTCCCTCTAAGAGCTCCTTCCAGGACCGAGCTTTGGCTTCCGCGATCGCAAAGCTAATAGCCTTTGCGGCAGCGCCGTACTCCCGCCTTACTTCAGCGATCTCCTCGGCTGTGGCTCGCCGTCGTGTCCGGGTTCTCTGGAACTGGCGGCGGGCTCTCAAGCACGCTGTACGAAGCTGCTCGAGTTCCGGTGTCCACCAGTAGTGTAAGATGTGTCTAGATATTATTATTGCTATTTTTGTGCTAAATATTAGATTTAGGCCTGTTGATGTTCATCACCAACGTCATCAACATCAACAGCTTTTACTAGCATACTGCTGGATGTAGACGTCTCCTTCGAAAGGAGGTATTGGCCTACTATACCACGCTGGCCCGACGGGTTGGTATAAGGTTTGTTTCAAGTTGTCTTTCTCTTTGAAGTGCTGTTGTCCTGCGTAGTTTGCCCCTTAGTTGGCTCTCACGACACCCACGGAATGAACAAGGGTGGTGACACTCTGTACTCTTAATCCGTCCCCACACGGACAAACATTGACAACATTAAAATTAAAAGCTAATAAACTTTAAACGAAAAAATAACAAAGGACTTGTATCACCTACCTAATCCTAATCCAAAGAAAAGATGACAGGAGAAAAAGGATGCCAAAATTTTCTAAAATAACCCCGACACGTTATATAAACAAGCTCTTCTGAGATTATTTTATTTGAACGAGTAAAATTAGATTTTTATAAATTGTGCTTTATTCTTGCTCATAACAAAACACATGTTTTTATTTTTTAAATTATAATATAATCCAGTTATCAAATAGTCATTGTTTCATTTTTGTCTATTTTACAGTAACCGATGGTTTTTACATCAATTCTCGCGATGATGAATATTTCTGTGTCTTTGTAAGTATAATGATTGTACCTTGAAGTACCGTACCAAGAAGTAAACGAAGGTTATTTAGGTCTTTAATCTATTCAGTTATTTGTAGCACACAAATCAATTCCCAAAATAGTTATTTGTGATTTGAATTGGCGTGATGAAACTTCACAGAAAATGTTGTTTTAAGTATTCTTCATAAATTGGATTTGTCGGTCTATTTATTTTAACATATAGAAGTTGTTTTGTGGTGGATGATTGGATTGTGTGTGTGTGTGTAATTTTAACAAATACATTATGTACATTTTAACAAATAAAATAAGAAAGGTTACAGTTCAGCAGTACCACACAGTACAGTATAAAAAACTATCATCATTTTCATCGTCAGCCTATTGCAGTTCACTGTTGGACAAAGGCCTCTCCCATAAATGGCGCAGCGGGACCGGGAGAGGTTAAGAACTCTCCCGGCCTGCCAGGCCCGGGAACGGGCCAGCTACCGCAGACGACTCGGGCGCCGGAGGTCGCAGAACGACCTCCGTCCTCCATAGGCGCAGGCCTGGTTTTGACAGGTAAGGCCATCTGTCACCCTAGCAGAAGCAGGCTGGGGTAAAAAAATAGTTTTGTTACTCGCTGATAATGTAGCTTTCCATTGATGAATTTTGTTTTTGAATCGGTTAAGTGGTTTAGTCGTGAGAGCGTAACAAACAAACTCATTTTCACATTTTAAAGTCTGGATGATTACTAACAATTAAAAAAGAACAAAAAATTGTTCACGACACGTACTCGTACGTTTAGACTTTGTCAACTGACATCAGCCCACAATGTATGTGCAAACAAATATACTTCAAGCTTTTATGATTACGATCATAACAGAAACATGTGTCTCGCTGAGTCATTTTATGTAAGTCGTGACCTTTTATATGACATACCAAAATATGCTGACGCTAAAGTTCTGATGTTACACATATGTTCGCATCAACCTGCTTGTATGACAGTTTAAAAATGGAATAAGTTTGTTTGAATTATTTTTCAATACTGCAGATTTATGAGAATGGTAACAAATTTGATCTTACGCCATTGTTTTCAAGGACGATGAGTATATCCTTATGAAGAGATGCAACATAAGCGAACTTTCTGATAAAATCATAAATCTTAAGCTTTGCTTTCGCAAAACTTCAAATGTGTTTCTTTGACTGCACGTATAGCGTAGTTTTTTAAGCGGCCACCTCGCTGCATGCTACTGTGCTAAGTGTTGTAGGTTCGATCCCTACGTGGGACAACACTTTGTGTGATCCACAAATTGTTGTTCTGAGTCTGGGTGTCCTTTACGTCCGCTTCATGTATGTTTGTAAAGTCCCCTGCGCCACAGGATTAATTCCTAGTGCGGAAGTTGTCTTTCGAAAAAAATGTGTAAATATAGTCTGTATAATCCAGATCCAGAATCCAAAACCAGATTTCTACACCCCCCAAAGGTTGGTTGGTAGAGAATGCCTCGGGCATTAAGCCCGCCGTTGTTCACAAGTGCATGAAGTTGTAAATTAAAAAATATATATACATATATAATCCTACATTTTATTATATTTTTAGAAACCTATACTGATGTAAGAAACCTATTGTTTGTTTAAATATGCTAAAATGGAGAACTTTCAGGCAGATTTAAATAATTTGAAATGGATGGTTGATTTATCAAGGAAGCTTATGGGCTGTACAACTTCACGTTGCAACCTTTAAGAGCGCTGTAGTAAGTATAAATAAGGATGAAACTGTAGGAAACGTCTAGTTTAGAAACTACTTATTGTAATTGAGATATTGAATTAGATACTTTGACTTCGAAAGTTTCTGCTACTATTATTAAGATTAGGTGTTACGTATGTTAATCCGTGTGGTGACGGATTAAGAATACAGAGTGTCACCACCCCTATTCATCCCGTGGGTGTCGTAAGAGGCGACTAAGGGAGTAAACTACGCAGGACAACAGCACTGCAGAGAGAAGGAAAACTTGACACAAACCCTATACCAACCCGTCTGGCCAGCGTGGTATAGTAGGCCAAAACCTCCTTTCTAAGGAGAGGCCTATGTCCAGCTGTGGACTTGTAAAGGCTGTTGATGATGATGACGATGTACGTTAATTTATTATTTAATTAGGTCCTCTGATCTTTTTTTAAATTAATTAATTGTGCTTGTAACAAGCTTTATAACTTGCTTCTACGTAATGTCTGTCGATAACTATAACAATTTATCTACAGAATAAAAATCAGTTAAAATATACTCCTTAATAGCAAACCGAGAAAATAATAATTATATAATAATAAAATAGTGTTTTATAAAATTATTATGTGCTTTATAATACTTTTTGTATTTTTATATCTCCTTGGGTAAAATATTAAAATTAAAAAGATAGACTTAATTGAACAAAATTTAAATAAAAAAACTATCCTGGATAAAGGACGCCAATCTATTTCAAGAACTGAAAAATTCTCCACGTTTAATATTTTATTTTGCTAACAGACTCGCTGGGTACCATTAAGTCGGTAAGGCGAATAAATTAACTGCATTCGTTCCAGCGGCCAGTTTCTTTTAACGCTGATGCAAGAGTTTTCACATAAAGTTTAAAATAAATCTCTCTCTTTTCATTTTTAAAAATGTTCAGATGCTCATTTATAATTTTTAATGGAACTTTTTCCCCTTTTTGAGTTTTATTGGTATGTGAAATTCGTGGATGGTAAAGTAGGGACTAAATTCCATTCGCATTAAGAAAATAGTGACGCTATAGTGACCAATCAGATTCCAACGATAACTTTTTGAAACCTAATCGGATTTCAGGCGCTTGTTGTGTTTTTTTTTTGGGGATGGTACACAGTTATTTTCTTAAATGTATATGTCATAGTAAAACTATTGCTTGATTGCGTATCGTATTTTAATTAAATGGTGGACAGCTACACATTATTGAACTTTCAAACTTTCTAATTAAAGAAATTGAATCAACACGAAAAAGAAAAAATCGTGAGAAAATCTATTATAAGGACTAAACTACAATATAATACACTAGTTATACCCTGCCACCCTTTGCTACGGCATATTGTGGTGGTATTGATGAGAAGTGAGGACCAAAACTGACGCAAAAATTTGATAAAAACATTTCTTGAAGCGGTTTATAAATCATATCAAAATTTGGGGTTAATCGGTGCAGTACTTTTTGAGATTTTGAAGCGTACACAAACCAACAACATTTTAATATATTATTATAGAGATACAAGAAGATATATATAAAAACAAAACTTACCAACAACTGAGAGAAACATCCGATGACCGATAGGTGGCGTGGTGCCTACTTGGCACTCGTAAATGCCGGAGTCACGCCGTTGTGGAAACCTTATCTGTTGAAAAATATATATAGGTAAAAATAACAATATTATTAATATTCTAAGATTTTTTATGGGACTTTTCCCTCCCACACGCCTACCACAGTAACTCCTATACACCAGGATCAACAGCAGTAACCTATGAACACTCCGAGTTATGATACTTGTGAAATCTCAGGACAAAGAAATTTAACTGTCTTGAAACCCGCAACGCAATTAATCAGAAGAGAATTAGAGAAGTTGGAAATATAATAAATCCACTTCCCTCCTTAGCAAAGTGGGAGACAAAATGAATTAAAAAGGCATACACCTTTTTTTTAAACAGGGAACCACGACAACGGCCACATAATGTTACGGGTCCTAAGTGAGCTATATAATAATATTCTGAGATATATATTATTATCGTTGGAGAAAGAACCCGGTATTAAGCAACTCTTTCGTCGCTCTTCACTGAGTGAGTCAGGTTGCCCAACTTGCCCACACCCCTGAATTCTGAGGGGAGAAGGACCCAAAGGACCGCTAATCACATGTCACATGTGCGTCATAAGAATAATAGGCATAGACACATATCCATGTATATAAAATATTTTTACTGACCAAGAATCGCTTTCGCGCTCCTTGAAGTACTTAATAATAATAATATTCTACCACATTCACACAACTTTATCTAGTCCCAAACTAAGCAGAGCTTGTTCTATGGCTACTAGACAACTGATATAAATACATATATACTTTTTTTTTGTAAATACATACATATTATACATAGAAACACCCAGACCAAACCAAACATTAAATGTTCATGCACACAAATGTTTGACTTGAGCGGTTATTTTTTTAATGGTTTGAGCGGAGTTTGACTTGACTTATAACTCAAATAAACAGAAGTGTTAGATCTAAAGGATTAGCATGAGGTACTTTCACTATCATTATTTGTAATGATAACAGAAAATAGAAGGCTTCTATAGCAATTAAAAAAGGGATGATGATATCTATACAATTCAAATTACCTTTGTTAAAAATCAGAGGTGTTTGGAAAAAAACAACCTCATCCTAAATACATAAGGTTCCATTTACGTTACATCTCTCAAATTTGTGGTTTACTTTTGTGTTTTACCTTACAATTTAAGGTAAAATACATATTATATACTAAATTATGTTTGGATTGTAAATAAATTGATATTGGATGGATGTCGTATTTAACATGAAAGATTCAAAGTAAGAAAATTGAAAATATGAAAATAGTAAGGAATAAAGGGAATAAAAGACAGAAAAATGGTTTCTTGAGGTTTCTGTTCTTGAGGCGTCTCCAATCACAGGATGGATAAAGAAATATGCGACAAAACCTTATCAGGAGGAACATCAGTATCAGTCCTGTTCCGTTGAATTGAGCTATTTCTTACCCTAGCTGCCTCACCATTATTCTGTTTAATTACCCCTTTACCCCAGTCCATGAGAGTTTCTGTCCCTGTTTCTCCAGTTTCTGAGAGGAAAAATAGCCTAAATTACTTCTTATATAGACAACTACTTGGTAGTAAAATATTATAAAAATCGATCCAGCCGTTTAGAAGATTACCCGGAACAAACAGACAGATAGACAGACAACAATATTTAAACTGGTTTTTAGGCACAGGTTACCGTGCAAATACCTGAGTGAGCAAGAAAAAATCCTATTATTTTGACATTACTAACAGAAACTTCAATGTTATTTATTTGTATAGAAGATTTATACATAATTCATATGCCGAATTTTGGACAAAGAAAAAGAATTTTAAAAGAGAAAAATCTTGAGTGTTGAATGGCTTTTTCTCTTTGTTATAAATAGAGGTTAACATTATATTATATATTGGAGGCTGGCTGATTTTCAATTACATAATACAGGACAAAGGGCATATTGTATAGTGCTGTAAAAGATTACGCTCGTGTTTAATATGTTCAGTGACCCACAACACTAAATTGTGGTAGCTAGTATGTCTACTACTTTATATACTTGTATTATATACATATTAATAGACAACTCCCGCATTAGGAATATATCCTGTGTCACGGGGGACTTTACAACAAACATGAAATGGAAACAAGGAACACCCAGACTCAGAACAACAATTTTTAGAACACACAAAGTGTTGTCCCATGTGGGGATCGGACCCACAACACTAAGTGTTGTAGTAAGCGGCGTGGTGCTTAAACCACTACGATATCCGTGCAATTGTAGTAATATATATTTCCCTTAGATTCCATGGTCTCACAGAAAACCGATGTTAAACATTTTCATTGCTTTTCAACAAATAAGTAATAATATTATTTTATTGAAAAGCTCTTCACAAGTTTTATACAATATAATCTTATATATAAAATTCTCGTGTCACAATGTTCGTTCCCGTACTCCTCCGAAACGGCTTGACCAATTCTCATGAAATTTTGTGTGCACATCGGGTAGGTCTGAGAATCGGTCAACATCTATTTTTCATACCCCTAAATGGTAAGGGCTAACCCATCCCTATTTTTTTTTTGTTTTGCAATACATTCACACAACGCCATTTAGCTCTAAACTAAGCAGCGCTTGCACTATGGGTACTAGACAACTGATATTAATACAATTTTTTTTTTGCACTATGGGTACTAGACAACTGATATTAATACAATTTTTTTTTTTGTAAATACATACATATTATATACATAGAAACACCCAGACCAAATCGAACATTAAATGTTCATGCACACAAATGTTTGACTTGAGCAGGAATCCAACCTGTGACCTTTGGCGTAACAGTCCGTCACACAAATCACTACGCCACGCAGCCGTTGTCACAATGGCAGAATTACTCGAAACCTAAAGCTTGCCTTTTTTACTCTATCTATGATATGTTTTAATATACCTTTGGATTGAAAACAGAACTGACACTGCCATAACTATTTTCAGACTCAACTTAAGTTCTACATACAATTTTAAGAAAATAATTTAAATTTGTATGGGATATGGACAGGAATTATATTAGAACTAATTTAAAATCAATTTCTTTTAGAAAAATAATAATTTGTACCTTCAATATCCAGTCTTCGGTATGAGGGTTGTGGACACTGATGAATCTCTGGTCAGATGTGTACGTCATTCTTCCTGACGTCAGGAGATGGATATCACGATGTCGAATCCAAGACACCTAAGAAATAAAAAAAAGGAACTTTTAAAACACAATTATCTTCAATTTTTTATCAATATTTGAAATGCAGATTTAAGTTTGTTTCAACTTCCACATTTAACGAAACGGAAAGATTCTTCAGTATCATCGAAGACACATTGAAGTAAGGAGTAACTACCAGTATTGTATCGGGTAACGTAAATTTTCACGCCGATGATTAGATATAAAACTTTCCAACAACAACTTTTGGTCTGCGGTCCACCAGATTTGATCACTTTGCCTGGTCGAAGGATCCTTCCTATGTGTTAGAGGGCTATGACACCCGGTCCTACACAAATTAATTTGTTTTTTACGCTTACGCCTACACTTTTTTTAAAAATCATCATCAATTCTTTTACACATATTGTCTAGAGTAGGGAACCTTTCCTACATTGTATCATAGTCGAATAAAAAACTGCGTAAATTCACGCGTTTGAACCCGAGGGGCAATGCTCGTCAAAATATAATTGCGGGATGTGCCTCAGACATGAGGTACGGCAGGGAGGACTCCAGAAGTCGCCGATGCGTTCCTGGAGCTCCTCCCGACTGCCGAGGTAGGCCGCCGCGGGGTTTAGTGGGTAGACCGGTTCTCCGGGAGTCCCACACACGCCCTACGTTTCCCCAACGGAGGGTATGGTGCGAAAAGCATTCCCCGCGTGAAAAAAAAAAAAAAAGGTAAACCTGAGTTAATAAATAACATAAATACATGTAAGCTACTGCTATTAACTTCCTTTAATCTTTTTGGGAAAACGTACAAACATATTATATATATGTGCTCAAGTTTCTTTCTCCCTTAATTCTCTTTTCACGTACAATATTATACAACAGTCTTATAATTAATTTTAGTACTCCTTTACAGGGCTCGATTTATTAAATGGGATTTAGTATCGAAATTGGTTTTAAAACAAACATCGCACAGGCAAAAGTCTATTTCAACATACGAATGTAATTATCAAATAACTGTATTAGTGCTTCAAGACTTGTTCACGTTCTTAGTTTCTGTTTTAATGAGCTCTACGTTCATTCTCATCAAATACAATTTTATACAAAATACGAGTACATTTTCTTCTACAAATGTCAAAGGGTATGACCCTATTATAAAGTTTTCATGGGGTCTTTCTTATTACCGAAATCTATTGGGCCTATTCTTTTTTTTTTGCAACTACAACAGAAATCGTTAAGATATAATATGAACATCAATGAGTGTTTTTTTATTGTAAGGAAGTTATTGGGTTGAAAGATGAACAAGGAGAAAAAAATTGTAATAGTTTAAATGAATTTATGAGGCTCCTATGAGTGTTTTTTTGAGGTAGCTTCTTTTTAGTGAAAAAGAGCCCAGTATAGAGGTAGTTGTAACTGGAGATATAAAATATGAAACGTCTGATAAATCATGATAGCAGAAGTTTTGCAAGCAGGACTCGCAAAATGACGATCTACTGCTTCTGCGTACCCTGGCTCGGAATACAACAGTAGCTAACATTTGTTTTATATAAAATGTATTATATTATCCTTTTTACGGAAGTAACTTATCTCATTTTAGGAAAAAATAAAAATTACGATAAAAAGAGTGTACAAAACAACTAATCTAAAATACAAATTAGTATTCCGTGAGAGGACCACGCTTTGGCAAATATAGGCCGGCTTGATTGTAGTGATACCATGGCGTCGCGAAAAACAGGGATTAAGCAATTCCTTGACTGTATTTCACAGAGTGAGTATAGTGAGTATCAGAGTCCCAGGCACTTAAAGGCCTGCAAATCACTCATGAGATTTAAAACAAAACAAAAAGGTTGAAATCTTTTTGATAAAAAGAATTTTGATTGATTTTATTACCATTTATCTTTGTCTATGACGAAATCACAATCACACGTGAAATCACTGTGACTAACCCTAATCATTTCATCAAATGAATATGTTTTAAAAGTAGCAATAATTTTCATGTCTACTTGTGAGTCTAGCGTTGTAGGTTTTCATAAGATGGCAGTATTCAGGTAACCGATCTGCTTGATTGCCTTCTAAACCATAAAAGAATTAATTTAAATCGGATTTACTGTACTGTTCTCTACATCTCTGCTTCATATAGCTTTTGGTGATTGAATTATAGCCAGTTTGCTTTTACTCGGACGGAAAAAAGTTTTATTGTGGCGTTGTTGCTACCAGTTGATTGAATATTTTTAACAAAAAAACTTTTTGATTGTGTGTAAAACAACTCTGTACGTTTGAATAATCTCGTTTTTCCGCTGGTTTTAAATTGAAATTTGCACTGACAATTGTGATGTTGTTATAAGCTGATATGAAAATTTACACTGATATTATAGTACACTGTAATATAGTATATGTTTATCCCAGTGATAGATATTTTCAACAAATTATTTGGCGCGATAATCCATCATCTTGATTACAAGCCTATTAGCTGAACATCGTCACTTACGGCACGGCTAGCGCTCCATACCTAGCAACTCGGTGTCTTCGACAATTAGGTTTGGAGTGTATTGACCACAGAGCCTCCGAGGCTATTTTACACGATTTCTACGTAGATGACCTTTTAACGGGAGGAGATGACCTTGAAGAGGTCAAAGCGTTACGTCATAAAATTACTATTGTATTGTATGTGACTATATAAATACATCGATTATTACGTGAATTAGCTACTCTCACTTTAATTTTACATCACGGATGACGTATTGGTTTAAGCAGTTACCTCGTAGCTTCGGTGCTTCATTTCACGAATGTTTTTAAACTGACACTGGATATATTCATAAAGAGTCGTGTTTTTGAAAAAGCAAAAATATTACATTAACTATAAACATAATAGTAACTTAACTGCTTTTTCACATATTTGCTTGTACTGTTTGCTATTCTTTGTGCTTGAATACTGTATTGCCAAACTTGACTGACAGACTTGAGTTGATAAGGCTGATAGGATAGAAGAACTTTCCAAAAATACTTTTGACCCGATAACCTTTACGAAAGCTTCGGAAACATTGTGGAACATACTGGAATGTTTGATTTTTCTGGAACGTTCTCTTTAGGTTCGCTATTGGCGACCATAACAATATCACTTTAAAAAATTCGCAATCAGTTAATTATTTTCTTAAATTGCATTTGAATTTTATTTGTATACTTTAAATTACATATTGAGATCTCACAGTTTGAACAGAATTTTATAACCCCTTACTATCGCAATAGCCATGGAATTTCGTAAACAGGGTCCTCAAATTAATCGCCTTTATCAAAGATCTGCTTTAAAAAAAAAAGTTAAATGAATGTAAATATAATTATGTCAAATATAATTATGTTAAATATAATTATGTCACTTTAAAAACAATAAAGGCTGTTGATGATGATGATGATAAAATTATCATCATCATCAACAGCCTTTACTAGTTCACTGCTGGACATAGGCCTCTCCTTAGAGAGGACGTTTTGGCCTACTACACCACGCTGGCCAGACGGGTTGGTATGGGGTTTGTGTCAAGTTTTCCTTCTCTCTGCAGTGCTGTTGTCCTGCGTAGTTTGCTCCCTTAGTCGCCTTTTACGACACCAACGGGATGAATAGGGGTGTTGACACTCTGTATTCTTAATCCGTCACCACACGGACACTCTATTTTATGTATCTATTAAATTACAAACTAAGGCAATAGGGTGCAATTTTACATTGGCAAGAACCCAGCTTCTGCCATAAGACATAAATAAACAACATAAGTAGTACAGAAAGGACAGAAAGCCAAAAAATCTCGTTAATTCTTAAGTCCGATGTAAAAAGGCGGCTGATGAAAATATTATCAGGCTAATCGGAAGAGGATTTGGTTTTAAATTATGGTTTTAAATTATATAAGGAAAAATAGTAAAGAAAGCTTGGTGCAATTAATCAGTGTCATGCTTACAAAAGATATTAACACACAAAATATTTTTATACGTGCGTTGCAAAAATATAAAAGTTACAGTGACGGCTTTTATTAATTCTGGTTTATTATTTCAGTTTGCAAACGTACTGATATTAAAACATATTTTTGTATCATTGCTGATTAATTGGGAAAGGTTTGGGCAAATGGAAAGGATGAAAAATTTTCATTTGCTTATTCCCTAAGGGAATAAAGCGTGAGCATAGATATGTATGTATGAAAATAAGCACACTCCAAATTTTAAGCTAAACTTGGTTTCATTATCATAAGTAATTACAGGGTTTGTAAGGAGTAGTAAGCTATCTCCATTATTAGACATGCTTGTTGGTCACATTGTAATTGTACAATATCACATCACATCACATCAACAGCCTTTAATAGTCCACTGCTGGACACAGGCCTCTCCCCAGAAAGGAGGCTTTGGCCTACTATACCACGCTGGCCAGACGGGTTGGTTTAGGATTCGTTTCAAGTTTTCCTTCTCTTTGCAGTGCTGTTGTCGGCTCATACGACATCCACGGGATGAGTAGGGGTAGTGACACTCTGTGATTCTTAATCCGTCACCACAATATAAAAATATCTATTGACAATGCGTTCACCTGATCATTTCTAGTATTGTTGTTTTTTTGACACTCTTGACTTAGCCTTAGCCCCGACATATAATAAAGAAAATAGTTTATGAAATTGCTATTTCCAAATACATTATCACAAATCATTTCATAAGCCATCCCAAATTATGACCAAAGATTTGTCAAAAACTAATGTCATAACTTGAATAATGATTTGCCATTACTGAGTAAATTATCCTTTTTATATAGGTTGACAAAAATTGACTTGTAAACAGATACACACATATTGTTAGATTCTGTTTGTCATATATATTACGTTTAGTTTCAAAGGACATAGTTGAGAGATGTTAGAATTTTTATCATCTATGTTTCATTATGTTAATTAGAATGGAATTTGATTGAACGCATTTTACTTTAATATTGGTAAATTTTAAAGCTAGCAAGAGTGTTTTAATGCATTGGTATGACCTGATTGAGTTAATTAAACCCAAGCCATTGCACAAGGGCATCAGATAAATATTAGATTACAACGAATAGCAATACAATAATAAAAAAAAAATAGAAAAAAAGTTTGCAAACTCCTCGAACTGTTTCATGATCACAATAAAGTCAGGATTTTTTTCCCATTTATGAGTTTCTATAAAGGATATAAGACACCTTTTTTTCTGTGCGGTAACCCCCATTGGATACCACCCACCGGGGGTTATGTCGGACACGAACCGACCAAAAACCGCACGCCGTCTCGGGTACCAGTAGCTGGGGAACCAGGTGTACCCTAGGAAGAAGATTCCTGGTATCCCGACGGACGGACGGAAGAAATCTTAATTAATCCATAATAATTTAAACAGTACATTTACAAATGCATCAAACACCTAAAATAACTTTTGCCCCAGTGTTGATGATTTATTAACCTCATTAACAGTTACCGACTTAATAATAAACTTACAGTGCTGCGGTTTGGAATTCAAAGCGTATTATAATAGGATTAAATAACGAGGACCAACTAATGGTTTTAATAACGTTGCAAAAGTACGCTAGAAAATTAATAAGGGCTCTTGATAAATATAACGCGAAGCTTTACGAAATTGTGCATGAGTTTCATGAAATATTCAGACGCTGATTAATTTCGTTCTGAAATTACTTTTGCACTTGATAGCTACAATACACACATATAATATAGATGATTTCACTTTCGTATTTTTGTATTATATAGAAGCCAAATGACCTGACAGTTCACTATTGACAAGTGGTGACATTGAGACGGGAGTATGCTCTTTTCTGGTGGGGTTAAAGGTCGTATCAATCGTAAACTTCCGCAGGCGACAAATGGTCCGACAAATTGTTATGCGAGATAGAATCGGACATATTGTCAGACATGAGTATCCTCTTATTTTGAGTTCAAGTTGGACAAATATGGGCTGGTATACTTTACTAACCTTAAAGAATATTCGCACAGTTACAATGTACCACTAATGTGGTGTCAGTGTTTTAATTCATTATACTATTATTATGATAGGACTATACTCCAGGACATCTTTATATATTATGCAATATTTTAGGCCTGATCCTGCTACCATCGACCGACGTACGACCCGAAGCGGTGATGGCGGCTTTGCTCCGGCATATTAAACCTCTAATATTCATTTAAATGATATGTTTTAAGCAAGTTTAATCTACATTAAATGCACAACATATCTAATAGACTTAATTGGATAAGAAATAATAATGTACTGTTTAAAATAGCTTCGTAAATAATCCATATTTTTTTTGTAATATTTAAAAGATTAAAATGGTTACTGTGGGTTATACTTAGGAGATAGACATATACCATCGCGGACTTTTTTGTAGATCTTTTAAGATATACTATTCCATAGTACATTTTTTTGGTTAATCTCTTAAGAATTAGACAGCGTTTGCAATGTTAGCGCGCAAAACCATTGTTTTTAAGGCAAATCTTTAAAATTCTCGGTTTCTTTGCTACCAGTACTATGCATGTTTTAAATTTATAAAATTTTCTCTTGAATAATTAGTTATTAGTAAAACCCACATTAAAATCTGATGGGTAGTTTAAAAGATCTAAGCGTCCAACAAAAAAAAATACATACAGTGGAACATAGAACCTCCTCCTTTTTTGAAGTCGGTTCAAAAATGAGACTTTATTTTATACTGTGTAAAGAAGTGATAATTTATGATATTTGGCAGATTAACGCAAAAAGTCAAAGTAATACGACTAGTTGTACAAGTTGAATGTAATGATTTCAGCTGAAATCAGAACTTTATTAAAATACAATCGATAATTTTATCTATTGTAATTTTGTCAGCGTCCTTCCTGCAGCACGCAACGGTAAAGACCAATTTCATGTATTCCAGAAAATAGAAATAAAAGTTATTAATACTCACCGTTCTATTTCCAAGCTCATGGACCCTGCAGTTGAGTTGTGCTGTTTTTCCAACCAACGCTGTTACGTTCTTAGAATGAGCAATATCAAATCTCGGCCCTCGTTGTGTCAAGCCAAGGTCCACATCAGTGTAGTCCAGCTCAGGGACGCCGTCTGTACCAAGACCATTTGTATTGTCGGTGCAACCTGACAAAGAGAAAATGAAATACATAAATTTTAAAACAAACTTGTCTCAACTTAGTTGTATAGTAAGTGTAGACGTAAAAGGTTTGCCATACACTCCATAGATATCGTAAATTTTCGTGTGAAATTTATGAAATCCCCAATTAAATTCGGTAACAAAAATTCCTCATTATTATATGGAAAATATTGTTTTCAATTATTATAGTATATATACTTATTTATCAATTATTCGGCATAGTTTTTATATTTTCCAAACAGAAATAATAATAATAATTTCACACATCCCACACACGGCCGTCCGATCCCAAACTAGGCAGAGCTTGTACTATGGTAACCAGACTGCTGATAAACATAACATAGCTACTTATGTATTTCTAAATACATTCATATTATAGATAAATTACACCCAAACACATAATTATAATTCTAGATTAAAAATTGGAAGAGATTTTTATTAAGGCATAAAAATCTAAACAACTTCAGGTGGAATACCAAACAGCTCGTTTTATTAAATCACGTAGATTCTATGTATATTTTTTTACTCTACTCGTCAACATTTTTATATAAATATCTTAGCTTCTGAGAGAAAAAGGGTATTAAATTATCACACTTGTCACGTCCTGACAAGGAAATGAATTTGAAACGCTTTAGTATGAACGAGTTTGCAGATTCGTTGACTAAATTATGTTCCCTCCAACTTTAGGGATGGGACAATAGTGAGTTGAAAATTATAAAAAAAACAAGTATAATTATTTTCCGATTTGTTGATGACCTAAAGAATCAAAAGTTCCGAGAATGGTTACCATTTGTCTATTTCAAAAACAGTTTTTTTCTTGTATAATTAAACATTTTATTTGGGATGATTTATTTCAAAAACATAAGGGGTTAATGAGAGATTTGGTCTCGTATTTTAATAGAAATTAACAGGTTATAACAGAAAAAGTACTCAGATGGTGTTTTTGAACTTTTGTTGTTCGCTATATATGGATGGCAACAATAAATTTGTGTATACGTAGGTACTAGGTGTTTTCTTGCTCTGACTTTCTTTCAAACAAATGTTAAATAATCTACAATAATTACACAATGAACGCAAACAAAATTTGATCCTTTCCAATTTGATTTATGGAGAATCAAATTGAATAAAAATATAGATACTGACACTGGAATAAAAACATCAAATATCTGTTATTGGCTATAATCATGATTCGTGTCTAGTAGGTAATATAGTTCAAAATCGATAAACATTCATTGCATAAGCTTTTAAACTGCTTCCAAGCTTCAAAATTTACTCGTATATCCTAATCCAGAAGCAACTTTCTCCTTGCGTGGTACCGGAATGTAATTAAAAAACATAATCTGTTATGTAACTCACACGTCGTCACCAGTGTACGTGATGATATATTATTTAAAATCAGATGTGGTTGGCAACGAGGAAAAATTCAATTTACAAAACCTTTCCTTGTTACGTAATTTTTAGTGCTTTGTTAGGCCAATAGTGCATAAGTAATAATATAGTATTAAGACGAATAGTGACTATCATTAACTTGGTCATATATCTAATCATTCCTTTTTTTTTAAACTAAGCAATAGTTAAAGAAATGTATTTATAATTAATATTTACTGTTTTTTTTTAAACACTCAAGTTCTTTGAAAAAAATCTTAAAAGAGATTCTAACAAGTAGAAGTAATAGGCACATAACCGAGAAATTTGATAAATATAAAATTAGTTTTTTATAACAAAAACGACAATTTTTTTCAAACTTTAAGTTTTTAAACGTTGCCATTAAAAGACTGTTTGAACCCTTTCTAATTTCTATTAAAGTACAAAATTTAATAAAGTTCTCAAAGATTTCCGTTGTACCTGCATCTAAATAAAATATGTTGTTTTTCACAGTCATTTCTTTAGAGAAAACATAGATTGGGGTGTTCTTTGTGTCCCTTTCATGTATGTTTGTAAAGTCCTAGTGTATGTTCCTAATGCGGGAGTTGTCTGTTTACAAAAAAAAAAGTCTAGTCTAGTGTCCGTGTGGTGACGGATTAAAATACAGAGTGTCACCCCTCCTATTCATGGTGACGGATTAAGATTACGCAGTGTGTGTCGTAAGAGCCGACTACTGGAGCTAACTATGCAGGACAACAGCACTGCAAAGAGACGGAAAACTTGAAACTAACTCTATACCAATCCGTCTGGCCAGCGTGGTATAGTCGGCCAATACCTCCTTTATAAAGAGAGGCATATGTCCAGCAGTGGACTATCAAAGGCTGTTGATGTGAGATTTTAGTATCATCATCATCAGCCTATCGCAGTCCACTGCTGGACATAGGCTTCTCCCATTGCACGCCACTTACATCAATTTTGAGCTTTTAGTATACAAAATTATATCACAAATAGTAAATAAAATGTTACTGTTAAAAGTACTTTAATTGTCACAGGCTACGCAGTAAAGGCTTATGTTCAGCGCTGGGCATTCATATAAAGCTATATTACATTAATGTATTGGACCACAGATGAACCACGTTGTCGAGTTATTATTAGCAATGTTAGCATGTTTTAGATGTCATGTGGTTTTGTTTCGGGCAGGTTTCTAGTGTTATAGTCGCTCACAATTAACAGCAATATTCTACTGTTAACTATAATAATAATAACTTCACACATCTCACACACGGCCGTCTGATCCCAAACCAGGCAGAGCCTGTGCTATAGTAACCAAACTGCTGATAAACATACTTAATATATTTCTCAATACATACATATCATAGATAAGTTACAACCAGACACAGAACAAATCATCGCGATATCACACAATGCACAGATGGTGTGGCGGCGTGGCGCCACACCATCTGTGCCATTCTATGTCTGGGTGTTCTTTGTGTCCGTTTCATGTATGTTTGTAAAGTCCCCCGCGACACAGGCATGTATTCCTAATGCGGGAGTTGTCTTTTTAAAAAACAAAACAAACAAACAAACAATTATTTTTACGGGATTCACAATTTATTCATACTCTGTCTAAAGCATGATGCTTAAAACTCTTAAGATTTAATGCACTTTTATTATAACTGACATAAGTATTCAAAACTGCTGATCACATCAACCAAATTAAACTCGGCTTTATTCTATTTTTAGTATTCAAAGCACATCACTACTGCAATTCGAATTACAACGTAATTTTTCAAACTACCTAATCATTTGAATTTGCTCACGTAACGGTTGTAAATTTTAGAGTTCGGGACACAAAAGAAATTTAAATTTAGTATGTTAATTACTTTTTAATGAAGCAGTGTTGGGGTAAAATATTAGTATGTAAGTTAGTTCTCACTTCTACTAACTAGTTCTTAATTAAGTTTTTAGTAAATTTGCAGTATTTGTAAGATTTTAGAAGGTGTAATTAATTAGTAACTTTTCAAGTTTCAGTTTGGTTTTCTAGTATGTGTAGGAACTAAATTGTATTAAAAGTAATGTTAAAAGTATAATAATATGTTCTAATAGGTATTTAAGCTTGGAAATCTAATGAAAATGCTGTGAAAAACGATAAAAGTTATTTGTAAAAAAATTCATTGAGGCAAATTTTAAATTTTCTACTTTAAATAGATTTCTCTGTAATTCATACCAGCCTATAAAAAAAGTGACTTTTTAACATTTTCTTGGAATTAATATTTAATATTTTCGGACATCTGACACACAACGCCATCTAGTTTCAAACCAAACTCCGAAACAAATATTCGCAAATCATACAGACATTTGGTCCGACCGGTCCGAACCCGAGACCTCAGCACAGCAGTCGCATTAACTGCAACTGCGCCATCGAGGCTGTTTTATATTCAGGTGGCCATATAAAGGTGAGATGGAGGATTGTTCTATAGACTAAAACATATTTAAGAAATTCATTTTCTTGAATAGAACGGCTTGAGACAAGCCGAGACTAAATCTAAACAATTTATTTAAATTTGGAACTTGAGCATTCATTTATTTTTCTTTTGTGTGAAAACTTTTAATTTAAGTCAAAATTAATAGTGCCTATTTTGATCTGACACTCTTTTGTTTTTGATAGTTAACGGTCTTCTTCTTAAAAGTAATTGAGGGTGGCCTACGTAGAGCACTAGATTTCCTATATGGTAGAAATAGGCAAGCTCAACCGGAATAAAACCTGGTGCTCACAGTAGTTTTAACTTTCCCAATTTTCTTCTGATTAATTTCGTTGTGGGTTCCAGGACAGTTTTATTTTTTCTTAAGACTGCTCGAGTGTCATAACTCGGTGTGTTCGTGGGTTGTTGATCCTGGTGTACAGGAGTTACAGTAGGGGGCGTGTGGGAGGGATAAGTCCCATAGTAGTTAAGCAGAAGTGAAAAAACCCTAAAGAAAACCTTATAAAATTTTGCCCTGCCCGGGAAGCAAACCCACTGCTGCGTGTTTTTTTAAATTTCACGGGAACGAAATCGCGGGTACCAGCTAGTATTAAATTAGAAGATAAAAATATTCACACTGTCATTAATATTATATTAAAAACAATGTGTAATGTATTCTATCTCATTCTCTCAAGGACTTAATCCTATACATTTATGTGTTTGTTTCTTTATCGTGACGCATTTTCGTTTCATTGAGTTAGGAATCACAACGATTCTAAATAAATTTCACAAAAAATATGTTGTGTATTTTAAAGATATTTTTTTGCCGGTAAGTAAAGGCTTAATTTTGAAGTTATTGACTGGCGTAGATAGTTTATCCTACACACATTACATGGCATAGAGTTATAGGCAAAAATAAATGTTATGAGGCATGTATGTTATATATTAAGAATGAATCACATCATCAGCTTTTAATAGTCCACTGCTGGACATAGGCCTTTCCTTAAAAAAGACGTTTTGGTCTATTATACCACACGCGCCAGATGGGCTGGTATTGCTCCCTTACGACACTCACGTGATGAATAGAGGTAGTGACACTGCGTTATCATATTCCGTCATCACACGGACTAATAACAATAATAAATACAAGCTGTACATAAAAATTCTAATATTTAGCTCAAAGTCTTTGATGAGAAATATATAAAATAAATATCGGATTCAATAAATAATAGCATCGGAGATTCAAAATCGACGCAATTTCCATTTTACTTCTATATACTTGAACACGTTTGAAATCCCATTTAAACATCGTACCGCAGAACATTTTATTGTATATAGATTCCATTCAGAAAGTACAATCTAGTGTATTTTATGAGTATATTCTGAACACAAAGGAAATTATTGACACAATTTAGGATAAATATTATTTTCTACGCGACTAAAATTTAAAAACTTCTTTCTGTCTTTGTGTATTTTTTATTTTTTTATTTAACTTTTGTATGCCCTGCACTTTTGTATGCCCAGGGTATTCTCTTCCAGTGAACCTTTGGGTGATGTAGAAATCTTGTAAGGTAGGTGCACAGAGGTTGCGTCTTAATATATTAAGTAATTATCATCTTATATTTAAATGTTATGCAATGCACAATGTTAGTTACCATACTCCTCCGAAACGGCTGGACCGATTTTTATGAAATTTTGTGTGCACATCAGGTAAGTCTTAGAATCAGCCAACATCTATTTTTCGTACCCCTAAATGACAAGGGTTTTGCCCCTAAATTTTTTTTTCAATATTTCCTAGAAATAATGTATATGGCAAAACAACGTTTTCCGGGTCTGCTAGTAATTAATATACATATATCTAACGGTTCGCTACATAAACAAACTTGTACATACTCATATACAACACAACACATCGTATATCCTCGTGTACTAACCGTGTATTTTAAAATTTCAAGTGTTGCTCTCTTTGTTGTTGGTTTTGTAGCTTTTATTGTTCCGTAGCCTTATAATATTTTCGACGTGTCAGTATTTCTGTTTTTAGTCTATCCCATAGTGTTGGAAATCAATAGATCGGTCTTCCAAAAACGTTAAAAGGCTGTCAAAATCACTTTTCTATTGAATGATCATTTCTGTTAGTCGTATTTTGTGTTGTAAAGTTTTCGTCAGAGACAAGAAAGTTATACAATATAAAATCATTGTTTAAGTGATGTTGTTGCTTACTTAAAGTAGTTAGAAATGATCTACGGAACCCTGTACTGTGCGTGACCTAAAGCACACTTTGCCGGTTACGGTTTTTTTCTGCCAGCAAGGTTTCTAACTCAAAAGCACATCCAGATACCGTAAAATGTGTTGTCTTTTTAGCTGATAGACTAACAGGCCTATGTTAAAAGCCTACAGTAATATTAGTTTAGATTCGAATTAGTATATTTTTTAGTACGATTAAATATTTAGAAAACACTTTATTTTTAATGATTTTATTCGTTTTCTACCTTACCTATAATATATATGTACGTATTCAGTAATATATAATAAAGCAGACTAGTTATGATCGGACAAGCTCTGCCTAATTTGTGAACAGTAAAATTGTTTATTTTTCATTGTTTAAATGATAAAGTGACTTTTAAGTTTTATCTATGTAATATCCACGTAGTACTTAAACCACAATACGCCGCTTTTATTTGCACTAACAGGATTATACCTCCTGCATGCTGCCAATATGAGAAAACCTGTAGAGTGTGGTACATAAAATGAATGGGCCATTGGAACTGCGCCGTAGACATCAAAGTCACACTCAGCCTCTCGGTAAGAGACGTTTAAACGCACAGGGATGCCACCCCGTTACTCTTTTGCATCTCAATTTCTATCGTAAACGGTAGGATATTCTTGAGTAATGATTATGCTTGGCTATTTACTACAGAACTTACTACTACGGAATCGCGGCTAGGATTTGAAACATTTACCGATGATTAACTACATAAAGTTTATTAACGTTAAGAGTAAATTAGCTTTCGATTGCGACGTCATGCGTGTAAATGTAGATTTTGGCAATGAATTTATCTTTTACAAATGTTACTATTTGGGAATGAATATTTAATGATAGTGAATATTCAATGAAATGTAAATAATCTAGAATCCATCTAAGTAGTGAATATAATCTACAATAGTGTTACAGCCAGGTTAAATAATAATTTAGGTGTATGTAGTAGACCCTGTAAAAGAAATAAAGCGCGTTTTTTTAAAATATCGTCTTTCCAATATCTTTACTATCTAATAAACTAAATATTACATGTAAAATTTCAGATTTTCTAAAAATGATTGTTAAATTGATGAATACAGAATGATTAATACGGAATGTCACGACCCCAATTCATCCCGTAGGTGTCGTGAGATCCGACTAAGGGCGCAAAACAACGCAGGATACCAGCACCTCAAAAAGAAGGAAAACTTGAAACAAACCCTATACCAACCCGTCTGGCCAGCCAGTAGACCAAAACCTCCTTTCTAAGGAGAGGT
This sequence comes from Arctia plantaginis, assembly GCA_902825455.1. Lineage (NCBI taxonomy): Eukaryota > Metazoa > Arthropoda > Insecta > Lepidoptera > Erebidae > Arctia > Arctia plantaginis. The sequence continues at coordinate 372,446 of CADEBD010000039.1, read as the reverse complement.
CTATGTCCAGCAGTGGACTATTAAAAGCTGTTGATGATGATGATGAAAAAAAAACAATTTATGCTGTTTCTAAACGTGCAACTATTGGTGGGCTGCATAAAATGCTCCTAACATTAGACCACATATTACAGTAAAAATCTATACTAATATTAAAAAGCTGAAGAGTTTGTTTGTTTGTTTGTTTGAACGCGCTAATCTCAGTAACTACTGGTCCGATTTGAAAATTTTTTTCAGTGGTAGATAGCCCATTTATCGATCAAGGCTATAGGCTATATATCATCACGCTAAGACCAATAGGAGCGGAGCACCAATGCAGAATGTTTCAAAAACGGAGAAAATTTATTTATTTATCACTATTGAGAGACGCAGACGAAGTTGCGCGGGTCAGCTAGTATATATAAATATATTTATAGATTATATTATTTATAGATTGTTTGCTTGTCCAGAAAATATTTATACATTCTTCCAACAGTCTCTTTATAGTGCGTAAGTAGTTACAAAACTAAAATAACTTGCAACATCAGCAGGCAATAACAATAATGATAATAAATACATAAACATAGCTAAAAGGAGGGGAACAATGAATGCTGTGGAAAGGCGAAAGAGTCTCGACATTATCTGAGGGCTGAATTACATCCTGTCATGATCTACTTTAATCAAGGCCTTGAGCCCATTATACTACGTTCCACCAGATTTGATGAAAAAAAAAGATGGCGAAAACGGAATGACTTGAAGACGATTGTGTAAGATTTAAATGTTATTGGAGACAGTAAAGTTTAATGAGAGGAAGCTCGAACTGTATCTGTATATAATCAAAAATTTGCTTAATGGCACACTTCGTAGGGTAGCATGTTACTTGTTCGTAAGTAAATGTAATGTTGCCTTTCGATACTATTCACTAAGAAAAGTATAGCAAGATAAAATAGATATTTAGGTATAAAAAATTTATAAGTTGGACGATTTCATCGACAGATGGCGTTGCACCACATAGCTGAATTCCAATATGACTTTGTAGCCGGTTAAATTGTTAAAAAAGTATTCTTGTAGCATTCAATCAAAAATTCCAGTAGCGAGGAACCAAATAACTTTGGACAGGCTTCCTAACAAGTACTATTATAATTTATAAAATGAAATTTTGAAATACTGCAATTTTGAGAAAACATCGTTTTTACTTTATCATCTTTTTAGGCCGAATACGAAGAAAACTCAAATCAAATCAATCTTTATTTGCCAACCAAGTGTACATAAATGGCCTTTTCCAGACATTGCAAATTTGAGAGAGAATACAGACATTTTTTTTTTCTAAGTACATCCATTTTAGAATAATAAATATATTAATGACTCAATAATAAAATAGGGTAACAATTTAACAAATCATGCAAAATACAAAGGCATATAACATCAACACATATCCTTCTACTGCCCTTGGTATTATTGTGTATTAAAACCGATTTTACTTTTTATGTGTTTAGGTATATTTATTCTGTTATTCGTGTAACAGATAGGTATTTTGCTATTTGTGTTTTGCTTCAATATATTCTTTAACTAAATAAAAACATTTTTAAATTAAGAAAGCTTTTAGTTTTTTAATGAATAGTGTAACCTTAGTTTCAATTTTTATGTGGAGAGGTAATTTGTTGTATATTTTTACAGCCATGTAGTAGGGCCTCTGGTTTAGCATTTAAATTTTTGATGGTGGTAGGTATAGGATGTATCTGTGGTGTTATTCTTGTGAAGTGATTCATGTTCTTGATTCAAATATGCAAATGTCAAATATGTATAATTATGGTAGTGTGAGGATGTTATATTTAACGAACGAAACGATTTATGGCCTACAACTGTCACGATTTCCAATTTGTCCGATAATTCTGATACACTTCTTTTGCAGTATTACTAAATCCTGAAAGTGTACACTGTTTCCCCACAACATAATGCCGTATCTAAACCAGGAGTATGCGTAGTATGCTGATGGTGCGGTTTTTTCGTTTGTGCTGCTTTTAAATTGGAATAAAGCGTATGTGAATCGAGATAGTTTATTTTTAGTATGTTCAATGAGTGCTTTCCTGTTGATGCGTGTGTCTTTAGTTATACCAAGTAGTTTGAATGTTTAAAAATAAACAAATTGAAAACAAACAAATTACAAAATAAAACAAAAAAATAACTGTCCATCACTTACAAACATAACAACAATGATAGGAACGTAAATGTGGGAGTGAGCGGCATCAATCCCAAGCAAATTTTTCATCTAAATAATCTGTAATCGTGTAGTAAGGGAGTAACTGCCAAACCGCAAAAGCTACATAAACTAGAAATTTTGGTAGCTAATACTTTTTATGTTCTAAGAACCTACTAATACAGGCTTTTTGGATATTTCACCCCTAAGAGAGTAAAATAAGAGGTGAACGGTTGGATGGAAGTTATTCAAAAATTTGAAACTCGGAAAATAAAATAATCATGCGAGCCAAGCAACGGGCATTGGCTAGTAATCTTATAAGTTGATATTGGAAATAACAATAACAATGTTAAATAACTAATAGGTTTTGTTACATAACTTCATTGTAGAATTCCTTTCCAACCAAAGGAAATTTGTTGCTTATAAGGAAATTCCACACAAATTCCCAAAACAAGTATTTACACAAGTAAATATTTATGTCAGAAAGTGCTCGAAGTGAATAACTGCGTAGCTACAAATGTGTATCCAATGTAAAATAAAATGGAAACTTTGATTGACGATTGCTTTGGTGGTGCAGTGGTAGCGTATGCGACTGCTGTACTGAGGTCTCGGCTTCGCTTCTAAGGTCAGACCAAATGTTTGTATGATCTGCGAATGTTATCTGAGATGTCCTGATCTCTTATCCAGACAATAACGTTCTTGATGTACAGAAAAAATACTTTTAACAAGCAGAGCTGCAAGCTAAAGTAAGTGTACTCGTACGAATAAAAAGCTTTCATAAAATTTAAAAACTTTATGACCCAACTGGTAAAAAAATTACTGAATGTTATACCAGTTCCTCTTCTTAAAATAGACATTTGGGTTAGAGAAGAATACATTAAATAGTTGGATATAATAAAAGAAGTTATAATAAAAAAAAAGAGAAATGAAAAACGGAATATTTTATGACTTTACAACAGAAATGCTTACCACTCAAGGTTGACCTCTAATATACATAAATTGTCAAGGCTCGAATGAAGTGTTCATAATTTAGGCAGGATCGTTAAACTTTTGAATAAAGCGTACTCCTGTTGACCCTCGGAGTTTGATTCTAACCTTAACAATACTGCAAAATGTTTTAGATGTGGATAAAACGTCTTTTGCATATTTTCTTAAATAGTCTTATCTTTGGAAATTAAATAAATTTTTATTTAGAAGTTCTTCATCTCTCTGTTCATTCTCCAACTCTTTGTTAAAAGTATTGAGTACAATCTGAATAAGGTTTATAAGAAAAATGTGTAGAAATATTTAAAAGAAAAATGTGGAAAAAGGTATATTTGAGAAAAAAGAAAAGAATTTTTTGACTGGACATTATGTGATTTATGTGTAACTAATTATACTATGAAGTATTAGACAGTATTTAATACTGATAAACTTTAAATATCTTTTTTTAAGTATTAAGTACAATCTGAATAAGGTTTATGAGAAAAATGTGTAGAAATATTTAAAAGAAAAATGTCGGAAAGGACATATTTAGGAAAAAAGAAAAGTAGTTTTTGACAGGACATTAAATGTAACAAATTATACTATGAAGTATTAGACAGTATTTAGTACTGATAAACTTTAAATATCTTTTTTTATATATTCCGTGGATAAAACACTAATCAATAAATTAAAAAAAACCGCTTAATTTACAAACCGTACTCACAAAAAAATTAAAATACATGATCACTCACTTGTTATAAATTCATTAATTCTATTAGGAATGGATGCGAATTAATACTACAGACTAAAAAGGCAATGTATTCAATGTATCAATATAAGTTCTCGTTTCTAACTCAATACCAGTCTATTCCTTTTGTTAAATAATGCTAAATAAAATAGTTCTTCGCTATACACTTCCTCGGCGTTTAGGGTCGCTCTGGACTGACGCAGCTAATGACTTATACGTGTAGTGACTGCTATCTCATCTGTGAAGCTTTCCGAACATATTATACTAAACCTATCTGTTAGCTTTTCACTTCTCATGAGATTTGGTTCAGATCGTAATATCTAATCTCGTAGAAAGCTATTTATTTAGATAAACGAACTACCAGACAATACTAAAAGATTACGTAAACTGAGAATCATTATATTTCAGGTTGTGTTATTTAGGTATGTTTCTGGGAATTTCGATTTAAGAAAAATCTTTAAGGAATTCGATACATTTTTAGAGGTAACAGGATACGGGATAACGATAGATTTGAATTAAAACTTGATTGGTTATTTTATTCATAAAGGCATTATTTCTAAATATATATATATTTTAAATAAATTCCCTTCAGGCACGCTATGTGGGTATGTACTTATTAAATCCTTACATATTTTAAAATAAAGTCCCCCGGCCGCGTCTTCTGTCTGTATGAACGCGATAAACTCAAAAACTATCTAACGGATTTTTGTAAAGTTTGCACTAATAGATAGTGTGATTCCTTACAAAGGTTTAAGTTTATAATTTATGATGGTTTAATGTAAATAGACTGAGATATAACGATTATTGTAGAAGAGGTTGCAAATATAAATAATTATGCTATATAAACCAGGCGAAAAAGGATTACGGTTACCAAAACCCACGCGGGCATAGCTGCGGGCAGAAGCTAGTACTTAATACTGTCATTAACAGAATCGTCCAACAAAATTACTGTACCAAGGGTTAAAGAATTATTGTAGTCAATATATTTTACGGTACAGTTTAAATAGGACTTTAGAAATAAATATTTATTTTTTTTCACACAAATTTAGTAACATAAATATTTACTGTACTAAAATAAACCTACAACGGTTTTCATTCAATACGAAAAACGACCGAATCCAGTGTAACTTGTGTCTCTTGTACAGGCTGCTGGAAAAAATTACGATCAGTTTTTAGTTGCGTTAAGTTTACTTTTGTAAATAGTTGATTTAACCAAAGAAAAAAACGAATTTCGAAAAAGTGTATTACCGGCAATCGCTTTAGTTGGTGTAGGTGTTTTTTAAAAATGTATTAAAAAAATAGACTAGACATTCTCACGTCTTCAATTTCATTTATTTATGAGCTTTTATAAATCCAAAGATTTCTGTAATAAAAATCACGAACTTTCCTACAACACTTGACCATCATTTTATTTATGCTAGGCTATGCGAGGCTATACACAACGCTAAGTTATGTCCGCTCTTTTCCGTAACACCCTATATACCGTAAGCGAATTAACGGGATATATAGAATTGTCACGAGAACTACCTACCGATAGCAATAAGAAAGCCTTTAAGCGTGTTGATAAGAAATAAATTAGATTGAATGTATTATAGGTTTATCAAGCGAAATTATACTTTATCCTTTTAACGCAAGATTGATTTCTCATTTTGATTTTTAAGGTCAACTTTCTGTTCTCTTAATTAATCTATGCCCCAATTAACGTTAGTTACAATACAAAATAGCTCAGTATTCGTAAAGTACTAAGGTTCAAATTTATAGAAGAAGATGTTACGTTGAAATCATCACATCAGACGTATTCCATTCAAATAGATCCGTTTGATATTACTCTATGTGGTATTGATTAAATGTTTTTAGCAGCATCACTCACGTTGTTCTATGTAGTAAAATATTTCTGCCAGAGTTTATAAGTATTTAATTTCTAAAGTGTTCCTAATTTAACCATGAGTTGGTTGTAGCCACAAAACATGTATTATTAGTGTGTACATTTCGTGCATATTCAAATAGTTACGGGATTTACTAGGTATCCGTTATAAAGAGAAGAATCAATCCAAATCCTTTTGCAATATTGTTGAACGACCAGTGACTTGTTCTAGATCCTTACTGCAGTAAGATAGCAGTCAAAGGGGAATGCCCATTAATGGTTTCACTTTTAGACATTTGCGTCATTATTTCAAATGTTAAAAAAAAATGATTTTAATGTGATTTTTTTTTAAAATGTGAATTGTCGTTTTCACCCTAAATCTCTTCTATAGAACCTAGGGTTTATAATTAAATCAAAGACTAAAACTTGAACCAATGACCATTTCCATTTTAAGTTAAATGTTACCATCACATTAAATAAACCATTAATGGTTAAATGCAAATAAATATGATTTTAAAATTAAATGGTTAAATCTCAAGTAAGGGGGACTAGAAATTATCAGTCAGTAAATTGTGGGAGTTTTAATATGCTTCTGTCTATCCCCTCCGTAGATAAAACACGTGAGTGTATGATGGATGTATTAACATAATCATGGAATACCTTTATTAAAAATCGAGCTTATTTAAACTTCCAGTCAATGTAAGCAAGGCAGTATGAACTTTGCACCTACATCAAGTTTTAATGTAGCGTTGGGACAAATAACTTACTTTACAAAACTGTTTTTTAAATATTTATGTTATTTTTAGTTAATTCTATGGGTCTGTTGATCTAGTGGTTAGTGACGCTGACTGCTAAGCCGGTGGTGATGGCTTCGATTCCCACCCAGGACAAATCACCGTGTGATGAGCACGATTACTTGTTGTCTGGATATAATTTATCTATATCTATAATTTATTAATATGTCTTTAGAACCTGGATACCATTATAACCATAATTCTGACAAGTTCGGGGTCAGTCAGCCATGTGTGAGAGGTGTGAAGTTAAAAAAAAATCCAATCAGACTTGCTAGTATACCAAAGTCCCCAAAGTATTAAATTCTTGAGATACGCTAACTAGGTCTAAAAAAGAACGATTTATTTCGCATTTACCCTCCCAATTGTCAGCCGTGGCATTATCCCGAGTACAGGATGTAGGTGCCGTTTCAAATACCCTTAGGGTAATCGCTCCCCTTTCCTTGGCTGAGCGCTCTAAATGCCCTCATTTCTTTCATCCGCAAAATTGTGGGGTCTTTACATCTATATCAGATATGTTGAGAAACATAGGTTTTATCTTTTGTAGTTCTACGTGATTAAATCAAAAGAAATATAAAACTATATTTTTTATATTTGTTTATATGTGCGTATATGTAATTTATGTACATATATTCATGAGTACATTATGCGTTTATTTCCTAATATTGTTTTATATAAGTACATGGATATTTACTTTATTAACACTGACTACGAACCTGTTTTCTGAAATACGTTTTCTGTACTGGCCTTTTCTTAAAGCCTGGAGTTCCGCTGAAGATTATAGCGTAAGACATTTTCCAAAAATCTATCTTGTTATTCCTTGAAATCGAGAAACACTAATCTGATTTCAAAGACAGCACTAAAGTATGATAAAAGTATATTAAAAACAAATAAATAAAACTCAAATCCTTCATAGATCCAGTCAGTCCACTTTGTATTACATCAAAATGTCATCCCTCAAATCCATCACAAAGTAAATTTGGTGGCAAAAGAATTCCTCTAACATCTTTATATCTAATCTGTAATCCTGAATAGCTTTCAATCAACACCAGAAAGCTTTCCAATTCCTCGAACCGGTCCAATCGCTTCTATTGCTCGCAGTAAAGTAATCGATCAGCCGATCACTAACGTCCGACCACTTATCTTTGTCGCCTCCACCTTTCATATTAACAATCTTCTGTTTAATAAAACACCATTTTTCTGAATTATAAATGGCTTACAAATGAAAAAGGAAAACTGTTTTGGAGAGGAGGAATTTAGGAATGTGAGTCAAGAATTTAAAGAGTATGTCTACTAATTTATGTAATGCTGTCAGTGAATTTAGGTATCAATTAAAATTTGTTTTTTATTGCTGTCAATGTATTCCTTTCTTAGTGACTTTTTTAATTAAAACATGATGGACATTATAGTATGTATCTGCAGCCTATTCGGGCTATTATATAAGTCTCAGTTTCATATTTGCTTCATCCCGATTTCCTAATCCCTTCTTTTACCTTCTTTTTTTGACTTGTCTGTCAACTTATACTGTGAATGTATAAGTTCACAGACAAGTCAAAAAAAGAAGAGTTGGAGTAAAGCAGGCCGTCGGCACTAATAGAAATCCTTGTAATATTACAGGGAAGAAAACAACAAAGACGATGATGAAACAAAAAAATCGTTCGTATGTTATGTATTACCGTGCGATTCTCGTACCAGGGATACAATGTCAGGATATGTGTAACTCATATTCAGAAAACAGAGATATTAGATCAGAAATTTAATTTAACACGAGATAAGTCATTTGCAAAAACCACATATTAGATCACAAGTCAGTTTATAGCGACTAGTAACCGTTCATCAACGGCTAAGCTGTATGAGACCGTCTAAATTAATGAATACGTATAGCCGTTGGAAAGTTTAAAATACGAGTAGTTTTATCGAAATATCTTTTACAAAACGATGAGTAGAATTCCAATAAACTGGTGTACAATTTCGGCGTTTATTACTTTCCAAAGCAACAATAACCCTAGAATACAGAATTGTAAGACGCCATCGCTTGTCCCTTGAAATATTTGTCAGGGAGGCGGTTATTGACAGCTTGGAAGGGGGTCGAACAGGGCACAGCTTAAGTAAACGACGATTTCATTCCGCTAACGACTGACAAAGAATTCGGGGGATTAGATGCCGTATTACGTCACACCGTCTGCTTTTTAAACGCTGAGTGATCAACCAAATGCTTGACTGCGAATTGTGTAAAGAGGATATATATTATATTTTATTAGGCCTTTAGAAGAAATATTTGTAGATATTAAAATTTTAGAGCTTACATAGTTTATACGAAGATATTCCTTAACATTTTTATAGTGGAGGGGGTGAACGAACAAACAGATCACCTGTAAGTGGAAGTGACTATCACCGGCAATAGACGTTTGCAAATTTTGAGTGTTGCATACGTCCATTGGCGGCAATGTCGGTCACTCAAAGCCCGGAAACATATTTCTGAGTCTTGAGTCAGAAATGCGTTTTTGGGCTTTTAGTGCTCCTGCCAAATTTGGAGCTGTTGTGCCTGTATGTTCTGCACCATGGCTCTTCCACAGTTACGATCTTATATACGTGGCAAATTAAAAACCTAGTTGATTATCTATCCTAGATATCACCTGATGGTCGAGTTTTGACCATAATTGTATAATGTTAAGGTATAGTGTTATATCAATTACCGTTTAGTTATAGTCTGCGGTATTTTCAGACCGATACGACCTTCAAACCTTTAAGAAAAGAGTGTACTCCTTCCTAAAAGGCCGGAAACGCCTTTGTGACTCCTGAGCTGCAGGCGTTACTTTCGTAGTTACTTTCCATCAGGTGACCCCTCTGCTCGTCTACCAATTCTTACATATAAAAAAAAAGTGTTTCATCAATGACCCGTATAAATTAAACAGACATTAGGGCTTATTTTGACTGGTTTCTCGTCATTATTAAGCTAGTATTATATTAATAACATATTTTAGCTTTCTGCTTCTTTTCTCCATCCAGTATTTAATTCCAATATTTTTATATTTTTAAGTATGCAAAATTAGCCTAAGGAAATTGTCAAATTAAGGTAAAATATTAATATTTCAGCATATTATGTTTTGAATTCACACTGAATACTGTATACAAATTTCAAATTGATGTCTCACACGTTCCTAATACCCATAGCACCCTTGCTAAGTATACCAAAATGAAAGCAAGTCATCTTCAAAGAGTGTACTCCCCAACTAGCTACATGGTCGCACATAAATAGAACACCCCTTACCTGTGCGAGTGACAAGTGCCAAAGCGCCCAGCGCCACGAAGAGAAAAGCCACCGACATCGCTAGTTCACGTGCCCGTGCATAATCCCACTTTCACGGCTCGCAACACTCTATATAACACCACAGAACACCCTGCACACGCCTCCCTGTGAACAAAAATGAACTTTATTTACATAAAATATAGTTTGTTTTACATCGACACAGGTTTGGTACAAAAAAAATTGATTTCGATCTTTATTTGAACATTGTTAAGGTCTTATTTTGATTAACGTAAAGTTATTAATTGATATTAACGGTGTTAGAGGATATAGCCAGATAAATACTGTGAAAACATTAAAGTGGAACATTTTTTGTTTTTGTGTATTATACTAGACTTATATTGAACAGTTTAGTTATGAACAATGACTTCTCAAATTGTAAAATTGTTCTAAGTGCAATATAGTTTTAAATAAAGTATTACTTTTCATTTGTAATAAGTTGGACGTGATGGATGAACAAAGTATTACCCGCATTTGTGTTAGTGTATTTGCCGCAAGTGAAATTTTTGATACAAAAAATTTTTTGTTTGATTCTATATCAATAACAAAGCCAAAGAAAATAAGAAGACGAGAAGGAAAGACAGTACGTGACATTGATGATATAGTTTTCTTATTAAAGAAAAAAAAATAACAAAAAAAAAACGGATCCTGAGGACACACTTCCTATTTTTGTTGCTCGAAATTTTCAAAAAGTTCTTTTCGATCATGTTGATGCGACCCGTATTTTAAAGGACCTGGTGTGGTATCGGAGTGAATTGGATCGTATCTCCACCTATTACGCGCCAGTAAACCAGCTGCAGCTGCGGACGGAGATTGAATCACTTAAAAATGTCTTAATTGTCAACAACTTCAATGTCCAATCGACTGCTAGGCAGCACCAATGGCATCTTGAGAGTATTGTCCGAGAGGTGGAACCTTCCAGTCCTACAAAGGTGGATGCGTCTGGTTGCTAGCGCATCGCCACGATTTATTTTGTTATTGTTTTTGTTGTAATGTAGAACTGACATAGTTGTATGATGATTGTTACTAACACATTTATGGGCTAATGTCTAAAATAAATTTATTATTATTATTATTCTCTTTATTATATTTTAAATACATATTAATTACATTTTTATATATATTATAAAAGAAAAAAAATACATTTTAAAATAAAAAAATAGTAGACCACCGACATCGGGTACAGGGACCAAGACACCGGTGGTTAGGACTCCAAAGACAGGACCCTCATCACTATACGGGCCGTGTCAAGGAGAACTGCCTTCTGTATCAGACCCTTGAGCCAGCCGTCTAACGTGAGCCTCTTAAGGTCGAGGCTCTATCCGTGAGCAGTCGTATCTGCTCACGAATTGATAGCCAAGAGCCTCGAACAATGATTGCCGAATCCACATTCCATATATCTACAATATCGTGAGATAAATCCAAATATTTTATTTGTTTTTCATTTTCAACTTTCAGGAGATTCTCGTCAAGAGAAACGGCGATATCAACAATCATTGCACGATGCTCTAATCGATCTCATCAACAGCCTTTAATACTCCACTGCTGGACATAAGCCTCTTCTTAGAAAGGAGGTTTTGGCCTACTATACCACGCTGGCCAGACGGGTTGGTATAGGGTGTGTGTCAAGTTTTCCTTCTCCTTGCAGTGCTGTTGTTCTGCGTAGTTTTCTCCCTTGGTCGGCTCTTACGACACCCACGGGATGAATAGGGGTGGTGACACTCTGTATTCTTAATCCGTCACCACACGGACATCCGACACCACATATTGTGGTGATAGATAGATTAGATAATCGATCTATCACCACAATATCTGGCTCATTTGTAACAATAGTCCTGTCTGTTATCATCCAATATAACGTGATCGTTTTCGAGAACTTGGTCGGGCACATACCTGTAGTATGGCACCTCAAGATTCACAAGTTGGTATTTAAGGGCAAGCTGTTGGTGTACGATCCTGGCTACTTGGTTGTGTTATTATAATTAGTGCAAACTAATAATAATAATAACACAACCAAGTACTTTACTACTTGTGCTATGAACGAGTTGCCATTTTTATACTACTGACGGGCCTGTTGGTTTAGTGGTTAGTGACTCTGACTGCTAGTCATAGGTTCGATTCCCACACAGGACAAGTATTGTGTAATGACCACGATATTTGTTCTATGTATTGATAAATATATAAGTATGTGTATTTGCCTAGTTTGGGATTAGACGGCCATGAGTGAGATGAGTCTAGTTATTATTATTATTACTATGAGCAAAGTTAGCAAACAAGTACTCAACCCGCTTACTAGACTCGACAATTGCGATTTTGTCTTTAGTGAGGCAAAGTAACTCTTTTAATCTTTTACAATGGTGTAGGTTGCAAACAAGCATACAGGTCTCCTGAAACATCCTAGAGATCTGCAGCTCATCAGTCAAAATTGTGTATCAGACCTTTTAGTGCACAGAATCAGAGAGTGGAAGGGGAAGCTTTGGGTCTCTGGTGACGTCACACACTCGATGAAATGTAACGAATCGCTTTAAGCTGGTTTTCTGTGAGGCCGTGGTGGTTTCCGAGAGGGACTTTTAGTGAATCCTGGTGGTGCGGTCATGGCTCTCCTGTGGTTAAAGTTTATGTCCAAGGTTAATGTTAAAAGGGTGCAGCGGAGGTGTGTTCTATTTCCTTGTTCCTCTTCAAACGAGTTACAACCTTGTTCGCAATTTCAGTGACGAAAAGTTACATTCAAAATGCAATACTTAATATTACTTCGTAAGTATACAAAAATGAGTTTCTTTAAAAGTACAGTTATTTGAAGTAAAAATGAATATTCCACAAAACTGCTCAAAACCGCAAAGCGAATTCCGACTATCAGAAAACTAGTTTGTATTACCTGCATATAAAGTGGCTCTAAAGTTTTATTCCAAGTGGCTCAGAAATTTAATACTCAAAGTTGCTTATACTAGTTTCAAAGATGTTTTTTTTTAGTGTGCAAATTGTGCACTTCATAAAGCCACTACTTATAATGCTTACATATATTTACTATGTGTAATATGTATGTGAACAATATATTTATAAATGTGTATAAAATATGTGATTTCGTATTCCGTATTCATTGCTAAATTTTGTCTGTCTAAAATTAAATGTAATCAAAATGCATCTACTTCCTGTTTTCTCTGCATCACCCAATAGCTGGCTGGTAGAGAATGCCTTAGGCATTAAGTCCACACCAAATGTATAAAATAAATAAATATCTAGCTCACAGCATCTAAACTCGTAGAGTCTCGCACAGTTTACTTCTATGGCCGTTTATCAAAATCAAACAGATGAAGTAGGATAGCTTTACTAGGCAACGACTTTCGGACATACGGACAACAAGCTGTTCGTATTATGGCTATGTATATGTCCGGGTGGTGACGGATTAAGAATACGGAGTGTCACCACCCCTATTCATTCCGTGGGTGTCGTAAGAGCCGACTAAGGGAGCAAACTCTGCAGGACAACAGCACTGCAAAGAGAAGGAAAACTTGAAACAAACCCTTTACCCATCTGGCTAGCGTGGTATAGTAGGCCTATGTCCAGCATTGGACTATTAAAGGCTGTTGATGTGATATATCAATCAATCAATCAATCAATCAGTTTATTTTCATTGCCCTATAGCCATATAGCCCTGAACTACTCGAGCCATTACTTACATTTTTAAATTCACTCTTTAATTCTTAATGTACTCGTAATTTTGTTTCAATATAATCCTAACTTTTCAATCTTTAATTTTCAACGGAAAAGTTGTCGACTATAAGTTTGTTCCCTATTGTGAGCTTGGGACCTAATTACTCAGCAAAATGGGTGAATAACGCGCCTCTGCCTAATCTTTCGGAAATATAGGCGTGAGTGTCTAAAGCTTTGAGTCCTAGCTACTCCAATAAATAAATTATTATTATTATTATATAAATGTAAAGAATCGTTGTCATGTATTCAACAATTGGTTGCCATCAAACGCTTACTTGATTATTACTTTATTATTATACAAGCTACTATCGCTGCTGGTATAAAAAACAGCTTCTATCCGAACTAAAAACTCTGTTCTGTTTATTTTTCAGTTTGAACTAGTTCCCCACATCCCAAAAGCGTATACTTTGTGGGTGTTCTTTGTAAGTTTTCCGGTAAGATAATAAATATTTCAAGTTTAAGCTTTGAGGAAATTAATTTACAAATAAATATTATGAAAGGTTTATTAAAGGTAAATTTAAGTTTTTTTGTAACCTTTAAAAGTGTTCAACCTTTCATTGTAATCAGTTTAAAAGTTTAGTCGTGATAGAGCGTTAAGCCGTGGGAGAGCCATGCTTTTAGCACGAATGGGCCGGCTCGACCGCAGTGATACCACGGCCTCACATAAAACCGGTGTTAAGCAATTCTTTCGTTGACTTTCACTGAGTGAGTGCGGTTACCGGAGCCGAAATCCCCCTCCCGCTGACTCCAGGGATGGCCAAGCACTTGTGACTTTTGACTTGCAGGTGTCCATTGGCGGTGGTAGTTGCTTACAATCAGGTGACCCGTCTGCTCGTTTGCCCCCTGGCAAACGAGCAGACGGTTACATGGATGGTTACATTTTTAAATTGAGGTGAAGTAATTTATTTTAAACATAGAAATCTACTTCATTTTTTCATTGTTGTATTTACCTTTTAAAACAGATATATAGAGTTGGTTTATTCAAACAGATTGTTTTCAAATATATCTATTAACTCTTAGTCAGCATAATTATTCAATATCTTCAACAATTGTCTTCATATTTCATCACATTTATTCAAAACTGTAATGAATTTTATCCTTAAATTTTTGTAATAAATGGGAGCGCTTTAATATGTCTGTGTACTTATTGTTGCATGAAATGGTGCCGATTAAAAGTAATTTGAAACGTTTCAAATTTAAACCAACTATTTTACTCCAGGACTTGCGATCGATTAATTCGTTGCTAGTTTTTTTTTTATCAAGTGACCATCGCCGCCCATGAACGTCTGCAACTCAGGCGTTACAAACGCGTTGCCGGCATTTTAGGAAGGAGTACGCTCTTTTCTTGAAGGTTTGAAGGTCGTATCGGTCCGGAAATACCGCAGACGATAACCCGTTCCACGGATTGGTTGTGCGGGGCAAAAAGTCTAGACCTTATTTTAGTTAGTTTAGACCAGTCTACTGCCCCCCAACTTCTAAAATGTAGCTTAGCCTGGCAAAAGGGGTTCACATGAATATTAATTATAAGACACTTACATTGCTGGTATTCTTCTATACAAATAAATAAAATTGGAGTGTCTGTTTGTAATAAAATAACCGCTTTTTACTAAACGCATATGTATGTTTACACGGTATATATGCCAAAATATCATTTTTTACAGTTTTTGTCTGTCTGTCTGTTTGTTCCGGGTAATCTCTGGAACGGCTGGACCTATTTCGACGGGACTTTCACTGGCAGATAGCTGATGACATAATGAGTAACTTAGGCTACTTTTTTAGACTTGCTTCGCCCTGCGGCGTTGCCCGCGGTTATAATAACAAACGCGGGTAACACCGTCGGTCTCAGCTAGTCTTAAATATAACTAAAAAAGTGATCTTGGTTGTCCTCGAAAAAAAGCCGTGATTGATGCTCTCTATTTATAGGGCCATTGAAAAGGGACTTGTCCGGATAACCCTAGCTGAATAGCAACCCTAATGAGTTTATTCAATAGTAATAGACTCCATTGGACGTTAAACGTGGCCATTATGCAAAGAGGTATTATAAACTAGGGCAACGTTTGGCTCGGTGTTTAAATTGTTATTTTAATGGTTACCATTCTGATCTGGACGTTAAATATCGTGGGAGTTAAATTCGTATTAGTCAAGGAGATGATTGGGTAAATAGCCATGAAAGTCTTTTAGGCTACATTTTGTAAGTAAGGTCATCATCATCATCATCAGCCTATCGCAGTCCACTGCTGGACATAGGCTTCTCCCATTGCACGCCACTTAGATCGATAAAGTAATATCGTTTTTAGAGATATTTTAATTTTAAAACTCTTATAGTAAACCCTTCTATATAAGGATGCTATGGATTAGAAACATTTTTTTATTTGGACAAACGAATATACAAATCATATGAAATGCGTACTGACAAGTTCAAGGCAATAATTCGTAAAAAAACAACTTCCATCTTGCAGCGTCTGCGGAACGCCAACAACAACATTCTATAACTAATTGCAGCAAGGTTCGACTGCCCTATACAAAAACATTGGATCAGGGGAATTATAGGAATGATATAAAATAAATTTAATGTAATGATACTAATAATACGAACTTAATTATAAGCAAATTGTTACTAATACACTAACACTATTGACTGCATCACTATGGTCCACAATTATGGTCTAAAAATGATCATTATTATTATTAGAATTTTAAATTCCCCTTTTTTTCTGTGCGGAAATCCCCTCGGATACCAACCACCGACTAAAAATTGCACACCGTCTCAGGTACCAGTAGCAACCAGGTATACCCTAAAAAGGCAATCCCTGGTACATTATTAAATCCCCTGATTATAAGTGACTAGCTCTGATACCACATGATTACGTATGTATATAACATTTACTTTGTAAAGCACTTTTCTACTTCTCTATTCATTTTTTCTAAGCTTTTTTTTTTTTTTGTTTTGGTTAATAATTTGATTTTTGATTGATCGTTATTGTTAAGTTGACCAATTTTAATTTCAATATGTTTATCGATATTTCGCTCCTAAAAAAAACTGTAATTATCAAGATAAATTAGTTTATTTCATGTTAAACTAAGAATATAACAGAAGTTAAATCGTAAAAAACCAATTAAAATTATAAGTAAAACTTTCTTTGGCTCAAATTCGGTTGGCCGAAAATTGATGGCACTTCTTTTGAACTTTTTCTAACTGTCCAAGAGTAGGGAGACAGCCAAAGACAAAAACCCGCCAGTCGATGGATCGACTTAGTTCATTAAGTGAACTATAAGTTAAGAGGCAACTGTCTAGTTTAGTTATTTGCATAGACAACCGTTTCTCATTTATTTTTAGTGTGATAAATCATGTTGAAGTAAATTAGCTCTATAATAGACCAGCGTCTGGCTAAGACTTTGCTTATACTGGCAATCATTTTTTTAAAATTAAAAATGTATCTCGGTGCGAAATTCTGTTCAGCACCGTTCTGTAATTTTAGTTTGATTGGAAACGCTTATTCATTTGATCTTTCGAATTAGTAATAGTATTAAAATTTTCATTTTATAATTACACAAACTAATCTAACTATATGGACTTTAAGAATTATTGATGTACATTATGTAATTGTTATTTTTTAAGTTTTGATGAACGCTTTTGATGAAGAATTTCTAGAAAATTACAGCGCACATACCTGAGATTCGAAGCACTCTTTAATTTATATGCTAATGTAATTTAGAATTCCAATAATTACATCATCCTAACGACACACGACCAAAGGTTTTATATAGTTATGGCAAATATTTAACCAAATATTTTTCTGTCATAAACCCAAAACATACGAAGGTCAGAACTCAATAAAGAGATTTGATGACATCGTTTGTAGGCAGCCCAAATTGTCTAGGATCTTTATATTGTCGTCTGGTTTTTTCGTTGCTCAGACTTTATATTTTGGCCTGAATTACAACAATATATTACATATTAGGCTATTTTCTATTTAAAAGGCTTGTAACACATGGTTGGACCCTTGAAATTGAATCCAGAACCGCAATTATAGAGGCATCGAGCTAATAAATAACTTTTAAGGATTGAAATTGATTGATTGAGTAAAACTTTCCTTGGCTCAAATTCGTTTGCCCAAACATTGATGACACTTCTTTTGAGTCCATTTCTCTCAATTAAATGAAAGAATGAATTAAGTCTATGCTTAAGATCAAACATTATGGATGTTTTATTACTTTCGTTTATTACTATTCTGTTCTGAAGTTACAAGGTGAAACTAGCAACCCCTTGCTGAGTACGTACATACCTACAGTGTTAACTACACTGAAGCTAAAATTAATATTCCTAAAGGGTGTAATTTGGGCCTTCAGGGTTGACGTTTTAGTGGAGATTAATGGTTTTGTTATGTCATTTCTACTGTATTATTTAACCGTTTGTCTTAGACATAAACATGTACAGGAATTGAAGCAATCACGTAACTGAACGAATTTCCTGACTTTATGGAATTCACACTTTGAAAAAATTCTAGCGCCTTTATTGTAGTTTAATAATGCATGAAGAAACAAACACACGCTCATTCAAATTTCGTTTACTAATATTATTGGTATTTTTATAATAATACTAATAATCATTTCACTCATTTCAAATACAGCAGTCTGATCCCTAACTATGCAGAGCCTGTACTATGGGTACCAGATCGCTTATAAAGATAATTTTACATTTCTGAATATATGCATATCGACGGGGCCGCAGGCTGCCAGAGGGAGGGGACCTCTGGTGGCAGATTAACTGCTGCGGTAGGCGATAGGATGACAGCCTGGTCGTAAAAATGCGACGTAAAAACATATTATAAGGATTAGGCCGATAGGCGGGGGAAGCCCGCAGATTCCCCGGGATAGGGCTTTACTAGGCGCGGCGTCGATCCGGGGGGGACCTGAAATAACATGGTCCGGTTCTTCCTCGAAGTAGAGCGCCTGAGTCCAGCCGTCGGGGTGGTTTTTAGTTGCAAACATTACATACTCCTGGCTCCTACATCCCCAAGGAGCCGGAGATCCGAAGGGATTTTCCACCCCGTCAAAAAAAAAAAAACCATACATATATTATCTATATATCTATACAAATAAATAATGTCAAAATAATAAGTTTTTTGATGCTTACGCGGTTATTTGCACGATACTTTTGCCTAAAAACCAGTATAAATATTTTTTGTCAGTCTGCCTGTTTGTTCCGGGTAATCTCCAAACGAATGGACCGACTTTAAAAATACTTTACTACTAGGTAGGTAGCTGTCTATATAAGGAGTAACATAGGGTATTTTTTCTCTCAGAAAACCCCTTAAAATTTTGCTCGTTCCGGGAACCGAATCAACTAAAGCAGTGATTTTCAAATTCACCAGGCGACAGCTAGTTATAGACAAATTACACCCAGAGACAGAACAAACGATCATGCTCACCACACAATAATTTGTCCTGGATGGGAACAGGACCCATGACTGATGGGACATGAGCAGTCAGGGTCACTAACCACTAGACCAACAGGCAATTATTCATGTTTAAAAGTTGACTAATAAAAACATTACTTAAAATCTCATTAAGAAAATTCCAACCTTTATGTCCAAGATCTCCCATACAACTAGCCTGTGCGTCAAAGTTCAATGCTTCCTTTGAAACAACAATTCAGTTATATTAGGAACACCAAACTCATATCCGTTATATGTTATTCGTTGTTGTGTTACATGGGCTGGAAATCAAGGGTCAGAATTATTAGGTCAGTCGATACTGGCCAATTATATATGAGGGTTGGCTTTCAAGTTCTGGGTTTGAGAGTTTCAAGAAGTTGAATTTGTATTCATAGATGGTATAAATAATGGGGAAGTGGAGTAGATATTAATTTAAGTGTACTTTTCAGTTATTTATGCCACTCTTAGATCGAGTACGTAACTTTTAACTCGGAGAGCTCGTTTTTAGCCACAGCCTGTACGAGGAACAGATACGTGAGCTGTTCCCACCGTTACTCCATTTAAGTAATTTCTTTTTCTTCTAATTCTTTTATGTTAGAGGGGGAAGACGAATAAACAGATCACCTGATCAAAAATGACCATTACCGCCCATGAACGTCTGCGATCCAGGAGTCACAAACGCGTTGCGGGCCTTTTAGGAAGGAGTACGCTTTTTTCTTGAAGGTTCGAAGGTCGTATCGGTGTGGAAACACCGCAGGCGATAATCTTTCTGATATACCTACCTAACGTTTAATTTCAATATAATACCAATGTTATCTACCTTAATTCTTAAAGTACCCGTTTGCCGGCAATGAGCTTGCCCTCTTTAAGCAAGTGAGACGACATGATGAAAAAATATGGCTTTTGTCTTACATTTCATAGCTAAAGTGTAGGTTATATATGGCATGTGACGTCATAAAGTATTAAACCTGCGATAGCTCCTTCTCTTTGACTATCACTAGGTCAAAGACTTCTCATATACCTCACCCAGTCTATCAAAATTTTTACTTTATTGAACAAGTCGTGAAACATTTTAGGGTGAAAGATTTGTATTTAATCTTGCATCTCTTCTTTTTCTTGAGGGCATTGATTTGCATGAGAGCCGACTAAGGGAGTAAACTACGCAAGACAACAGCACTGCAAAAAGAAGGAAAACTTGAAACAAACAATTTTTTTTTTTTTTTTTTAAATGTGGTAATCCCCTCGGACCGTCACCCCACCGGGGTTTGCGGCGGGGTGGTGTGTCGGACTCGGACCGACTAAAACCACACGGTGTGCCACTCTGCGCCTGTAACAGGAGGGATCCGGGAACAGCTGTTATTAAGACATCCGGACCCCTCCTAGCGCCAGCCCGCTCCTCGTGCGGGCTCCGTCTCAAAATTTTCCTCTCTTTAGGCGACGTCCGGCACACGCGGACGTTGCCCCCTCGCG
This sequence comes from Arctia plantaginis, assembly GCA_902825455.1. Classification (NCBI taxonomy): domain Eukaryota; kingdom Metazoa; phylum Arthropoda; class Insecta; order Lepidoptera; family Erebidae; genus Arctia; species Arctia plantaginis. The sequence continues at coordinate 351,981 of CADEBD010000039.1, read as the reverse complement.
GCGGGCCAAACTAATGCGTGTGGAGGGGAAACCCACCCCGTCCACCCGCGGCCACACTCAGGGCGGCATGAGGCGGTGATAGGCGTGCCTCCGCCGCCCGGTTCGCCGGCGGCGGATCGGGTCCGAGTGGAGGTCGTCCTCCCGGGCCTTCTCCGCCGCCTCCTTCTGCGAAATTACTTCCTCGCAGAAGGTTGCGATACCAACCCGTCTGGCCAGCGTGGTATCATCAACATCATCAACAGCCTATACTAGTCCACTGCTGGACATAGGCCTCTCCTTAGAAAGGAGGTTTTGGCCTACTATACCACGCTGGCCAGACGGGTTGGTATAGGGTTTGCTTCAAGTTTTCCTTCTCTTTGCAGTGCTGTTGTCCTGCTTAGTTTGCTCCCTTAGTCGTCTCTTACGACACCCACGGGATGAATTGGGGTGGTGACAATTTGTATTCTTAATCCGTCACCACACGGACGTGGAGCGTGGTATAGTAGGCCAAAACCTCATTTTTAAGGAGAGGCCTATGTCCAGCAGTGGACTAGCAAAGGCTGTTGATAATAATTGATGACTATTTAAATCAAAGTCACAAGTCACTGATAGTAAAGGATTTTACTTTTAATTTGTTAACATTTAATTCTGATACATTTTTATACTTAAATCTCCTCAACCTTATAGAAAAATATGTTTAAACAAAAGTACCGCTTTGTAACTTTAGACATTATCACAAGGAGTTCTGTTTAAGTATAGTATTTCGCCAAGCGGTGGGTTCCTTTTGTAGTTCTATCGACAATCCCGTTAACGACTTAAGGCCGTTAAGACTACAAAGGAACTACTCTTAGTTGTTTAAATGGTTTTGCAAAATTGTTCGTAACGATAGAAATGCCTTGGTATTTCTCAGTACCTTTCAAACTTTAATGTAATGAATGGCAAGCTAAGGCCAAAGACTATTTTAAAATTGAGAATAATATTGCAAAGATTTGCCTTCATTGAAACAATAAAGACAAACTCGGTTTGTGGAAAGCTGATCCTAATCTTATTCAAATAAAGTGTATTTCTCTAACGTTAATTAGAGAAAAATAGAATTTTAATAAATTTTCTAATCATCATCATCATCAGCCTTTAATAGTCCACTGCTGGACATAAGCCTCTCCTTAGAAAGAAAGTTTTGGCCTACTATACCACGCTGGCCAGACGGGTTGTTATAGGGTTTGTGTCAAGTTTTCCTTCTCTATGCAGTGCTGTTGTTCTGCGTAGTTTTCTCCCTAAGTCGGCTTTTACGACACCCACGGGATGAATAGGGGTGCTGACACTGTATTCTTAATCTGTCACCACACGGACGTTATCAATCTAATAGTTTTCTTAAACAAAATCTTTGCAAAAAATTACTTGGACGAAGTTGTTACCTGTTGAATACCGACTTTTTTGTAAATACTTTTTTTTGTAGAACATTTTCAGGTTGTATAAGTCAGTTAGTTAGATACTTAGCTTAGCTGTCAAATTGTTGCGTTTGAAATACGTTAAGCACTATCTAAAAGGCTTTTTTTCTGATTTTAAGAGCATCATTTACCTTTTTTGGGGAAGACACGCTTAACTCTAACAAAACTACACATCTGATTAAACACGACGATATTTGTATATCTGCATGGGCTACGTAAAGAAACAGTTCATCAGATTTTAGCCATTTGATAGAAGTCTAATACATTTGAAAAGTGTATTTTTCTGTCATATTCTTTTCATATTTAACAATGAATAATACAGTGCTCGTACTATATATAAACAGCTAGCTAAACTACTGATTGACACTTCTCGTGATCAGAAGGCTGGTCTTTTTCTAGCACAGAGAATTAGCATTGCCATTCAACGTGGCAATGCTGCTAATCTTCTGGGAACGCTACCAGTAGGCGATGATGCGGAGGAATTTTTTGATGCTTGTATGTAGATAGTGTTAATGTTGTAAATATTCTAACTTAATTTTATTTAATTTTTATTTTTATACTAGATACTAGAATTTTCTCCCAATTTTTTCACTTTCTTCCATCTTTTATTAGCTTTAAAAATTGTTGTTGTTATATTAGTAGATAAAACTATGAATAATAAAATTAAAATACAATAGCATTCGGTAGTACTAATTCAAAAGAAATCATTTAATTCAACGTTGTTGATCCTAATGTAATAAAAGATAAAAAATGTGCAAACCAATCAGCTGAACACAGAAACACGATTCAAAAACATCCGATTTAAAATAACCAATTTCCCACAATCCCGTTTTTTCTGTAAAGCTTCAATTGGCGAGTAAAATTAAATTCCTCTTTTGCTCTTCTATCGCAATTCAAGTGCCTGGATGCAATCACGAAGTACCGAGATTCGATTCCAGGGAACAGACAATCTGAATCTTTATCTGCGAAGAAATAAATTAGTTTTAGTTGTTGTGGTCTTGGAATGAAATGAAATGTCAATGTTATTAAGAACTATCATGCCTTCGTTCTATTCTCCGCTATTTCTTTCTTGGAGTGAGTAAAGCTGGATTATTTTGAGTTATTCTTATATTCTTATTAGGTTAATATTATTATTGGCTTCTTTTATTATTGAAATTGCTGTGTATTGCGTTATATTATTAGTCTTTTTTTTTAAATATATATTGTAGAAAAATTTAGAAATTAAAATAGGTGAATTTATGATGCCTATTTTCAAGAAAGAAAATTCAGCAAAACATTTTTGGTTTTTCACTTTCAATATTTTTAAGTAAGTTGCCGATTTCCACGTAGAGATTTGACATAGGTATTTCTAAATCAATAGGTAGTTTAAAATCCGCTGCAATTTCGTTACAAATTAATGTAAATTAGGTTTATCATCGATTTCTTGGCGTATACTGTGCTCATGTATCGTACAATTTAATTTGATGTCACTGACGTGAGTCTTATTCCAAAGGGACTAGAACTGAAAATTTCCTTGCTTTCCGAAATTTGGACACAAGATTTGGCTATGTATAATGAAATACTATAAAAATATTCTAAACGCAAGGGTCTTTGATATTATCTTTGTCCCAAGAAAGCCTAGAACAGGAGCGGTGTTGACGACTTTCCGTTGATATATATTTTCTATGTATATGCGTTATTTTGATATAGCTACGCCTTTTATCAACCGTTACTAACCGTTACTAAGCGTAAGTCAAAACATCTGTTTTTCTCACATAAATTATCAAAAGAAAGCTCAATTTTACGACACTCAAAGATGGATATAAGTACTTGAAAGCCGTGAAATTATTTAAAATTGTAAAAAACGATTCTGACTTAATAGTATTATTCAATAAATTAACTAATGTGTTTCCTAGAACTTTCTAAAAACAACAGGCGTATTAAATTATTGCTTAATTCAAAATGTATGCAAATTACATATATTTGTGTGATTGTCAAAATATGTATATGGCAATCATGTGTCAATGTAATATATCCGTGGGAGAGCCATGCTTCGGCAAGAATGGGCCGGCTCCACCGGAATGATACCACGGCCTCACAGAAAACCGGTGTTAGGCAATTTTTTCGTTGCCTTTCACTGAGTGAGTGAGGTTACCGGAGCCCAAATCCCCCCTCCCTGACTCCAGCGAGAGGGACTCCAAGAGCGGCAACGCACTTGTGACTTTTAAGTTGCAGGTGTCCATGGGCGGCGGTAGTTGCTTACCATCATGTGACCCGTCTGCTCGTTTGCCCCCTTATACCATAAAAAAAATTTACCATTTATTTTTTTCATAGTATAATGAGATACAAATCTCCCAATTCTCTTCTAAATCCACCAAACTATAAGAATGTCTGCTCTACGTATGTTAAACGAACAACCGTGAATTTAAAATACATTAAACATGTGCTATTGATCAAAACTTAGTTTAAAAACCTTAAAGAAATATCGATAAACAAAGTAGCGGTTCAAAATATATAAAAAACATCAATAATTTTAATCAAGCAATTCCTAAATAAATAATGTTGATTTCGTCCATTTTCTATGCAAAACTTTTATATCGATTCGTGTTGTGAAATTTATTATTGAAATATGAAGCTTCCGAGAGAGTTGGAATGTTGAAGTGAACGAAAGACTAATGGAGCGAATTTATTCATAAGCTTGGTTAGCGGTTTTCAAACGCAGGGTTGAGTGCATAAAGAAAATATTTCTAGGCGGGAATTCTAAACTTATCGCTTAAAAAAAAACATAACCTAAAGTTTTGATTAAATTTAGTAAAAAATAACAATTCGTTTTATTTTACAATAACGATATTATTATCATTTTATTTAAACCGTCCGCTTTAGAATAATAATGCGTAATACAATTTTCTTCCTATATTTTATTCTGTAATTCATTTTTTTTTATGCTTTTCTGTAATAGTATTTTGTTGAGACATCCTCTAAAACGTCGTCGTATAACCCTTTTATGATAAAAGGGACAAACGAGCAGACAGATGACCTGATGGGAAGTGACTACCTTCGCCCATGGACATATGCAACTTAAGATGCAGATACAAGTCCCCCTATTTGAGTGTTACCCTCCCTGAACTAGTGGTAGATGGTTGGGTCACCAGTAAACTCATTTGACTACCTCGGTGGTACAGTATAGCATAAGCGACTGCTGTGCTGTGGTATCAGGTTCGATTCCGAGGTCGGATCAAATGTATGTATGATCTGCAATTTTTTTTTTCGGAGTTAATATGTATGAATTTACAAAATAAAATATAAAAGTATTCTATCAGTCAATCTAGTTTTCAAAGTACAAGCTCTGCTTAGTTAGAAACTAGATAGCATTGTGTGTTAGATGTCGGTAAATATAATTATTGTAAAAAAAACCTCCACAACCCAAATACTAGTCGATATCGAAATTCTGTAGAAATACTGTTAAAGATAAAGTTATATTTATTTGCAGAACACAAATTGTTGTAGAATTAAGAATACAAATTGTCACCAACCCAATTCATCCCGTGGGTGTCAAAAGAGCCGACTAAGGGAGCAAACTAAGCAGGACAACAGTACTGCAAAGAGAAAGAAAACTTGAAACAAACCCTATACCAACCCGTGGCCAGCGTGGTATAGTAGGCCAAAACCTCCTTTCTAAGGAGAGGCCTATGTCCAGCAGTGGACTAGTATAGGCTGTTGATGTGATGATGTGTGATGTGAGTGTACAACAATACTTAGTCAGAAATGTTGTCGAACCATTTAGGGATCCAATCACCCGTAACGATTGCTACAAATATTCGTATAGCAACCAGAACCACAACATACTCTCCGAGACGTGGAGAAATATGAATGTGTAAAGAATAGTCACCCATCCGTAGACTGACCTGGCTAGGATCGCCTAACTTTGCATTGTATTAATCTATTCAGTTCCTCTTAGCCACGAGCCCCTTTTATACTTTCTATAAAAAGTTTTTTTTTATTTTTTAAAAAGACAACTTCCGCACTAGGAATAAATCCTGTGTCGCGGGGTACTTTACAAACATACATAAAACGAACACAAAGAACACCCAGACTTAGAACAACAATTTGTGAATCACACAAAGTGTCGTCTCATGTGGGGATGGGACCCATATCACTCAGCGTAGTAGTGAGCGGCGTGGCGACCGCTTAAACCACTACGCCATCCGTGTAGTCAAGTCAGTAAACTAGTTATCATATTATAATAAATGATTAATTATCTTTATTTCTGTGAGAAAATCTTTTCAGATATTTTTATATGTCTGAAAATCAAGTCGAAATTTACTTTAATAGCTCTTGTTACTAGTTTGGTTGCCGCGCGTGCTGCCAAATATGAAATTCTTGAAGGTACTCCTTATACCTGTTGCTCCTGTATAATTATATCCACTTATGAAGCACAAATAATAGATGGGCCACAAGTCTGTACGGTGATGCTCTTCCTGAGAAACCGCATTTGGACCGATCGTTTAAATTTTGACCGCTATCTGGTTAGGGACTTCGAAATAATTTATTGAAGTTTATGGCAAGATATACAGTCCATGGTAATGACGCGACATATTAATCTACTAAACTAAGATTATTTAGTGATGTTACGTTTTTGCTCGATAGTTTTTTTGTTTCGACGCTTATCTCTGTAACCCTTTTTTTTGAGGACGCAGGAGCCAGAGTGTGTGGTGTTTCCACTAAAAACCACCCCGACAGCCGGTCTCAGGCGCTCTACTCTGGGGAGGACCCGTACCCGTTCGGGATCGGCCCTCTCCCGATCCCGTTCAGCGGTCTCTTTCTGGAGCATTACAGCTTCACAGACAGAGACCACTGCGCCCCAGCCCTCCTCACCCGCCAGCATGGCAGCAATGATTGCTGGCGGGGATATCTCTGTAACCCTAATGGTTAGATTTAAATATATCTTTTTTATAGAACATAATATTCAATTAGCATTAACAATAATTTTATGATTTCACCCTCAGGAGCGGAACAGTGATCACAAACGTAGATGAAACTGCGAGGAAATAATATAATATATCTCAAACTCTATGACTAAATTAGCTTACTGATGCAAATTGATAATGGTTTTGATAATAACCATTTCCTCGACTCAAAAGTTCGGTCTATGAAGGGCCAGAAGGGCTTTGAAAGAGAAATGTTTTAATTACGTCCCGAGGCATTTTCACACGACTAAGGACCTGTGTAAACATTGAATTAAGATATTTTATTTCAATGTATACTGTATACCGGAATTTTAGTCAGATAAAATATATAAGAGTAATTGAAACCAACTCAATTAAAAAAACGGTCCGTGTGGTGATGGATTAAGAATACGGAGTGTCACCACCCCTATTCATTACGTGGTTATTGTAAGAGCCGACTAAGGGAGCAAACTCGGCAGGACAACAGCACTGCAAAGAGAAGGAAAACTTGAAACAAACCCTATACCAACCCGCCTGGCCAGCGTGGTATAGTAGGCCAATACCTCCTTCTAAGAAGAGGGATATATCCAGCAGTGGACTATTAAAGGCTGTTGATGATGATGATGAATAAAAAAAAGGTCACTCAAGAAATTCAATGATAGACATAAAATAGTAATAATTATAAAAAATAGTTCTTAGAAGCTAGTTAGCCGATTAGTGTTGTTACTTCAACGGTGTTTTTTTTTCCTTTTATTAACAGGGGCCGTCAAACAGACGGAGCACTTGCAATTCTAGAATCACAAGCTTTTCAGGACTGAGAGTATGTTTTTAATTAAACAAATTCGGTGATAACAAAACAAAATGCGGTGATAAGTAAAAAAACTGTTTAAATGTATGTTGGCAATTAAGTATACATATATAGGATTTTTAACACGCTTTTATTAGCTTGATACGAATGTATGTAACGGCATCTTCGAACGTGATTTTAACCCACTTCAAAACGTCGAATTAAATTGAGACTTCGCACACTTATCAAGGATCTTATCAAGGAGGATAAATTTGGCCAGTAATCGTGTTCAGGATCTTCAGGATTAACGACTTTATCCATACCTAAAAATACTGTAGTGTCGTTTGCTTCGTACTAAGAGGCGTGTGCTCAAGCATATGTGACTACTTACTTACTTGTTACTTTTTTAGTATTAATAAGAAAATAATCATCATTCATCAACATCATAAACATGAAATAGTAAAACAGCCTTTAACAGTCCACTGCTGGCCATAGGCCTCTCCTTAAAAAAGGATGTTTTGGCCTACTATACCACGCTGGCTAGATGGGTTGGTATATGGTTTGTGTCAAGTTTCCTTCTCTTTGCAGATTTGTTGTCCTGCGTAGTTAAAAAAATATCATCATTAATGACTAAAAAAGCAAAAAATAAATTATATTAAAAAAAACTAAAAAACACTCTTTTGTAACTAGCTGAATTCATATATCAAAAAAATATTTTTACAACAATTGAGATATAGCACCACACGCATTTTTACTACAGAATGTGTTTTTTTTTAATATATACCTAATTATTTTCTACTTTTTAGTTCGGCTAATTGCAAAACGTGTTTTTCAGTTTTTTCATCTGTAATTTCTGTTCTTATGATATTTCTGATGTAGCGATTAATATTATATTTTTGCACTTGTAACAAAATATTTAAATAACCCACGACATTGAAACACTATTTAAAAAAAATACTAAAATGCCAAACATTGAATGGAATTTGAGGCGACAAAATCTAGAAGTTAAAATCTCAAATGTTGCCACGTTCTCAGTTGCCAATACGAGCAGTATTCCATGAAAGATAATAAATTTTGTTTGGCGCAATTTTCTATCCTGCTGAGTTACGTTTTAAAGGATTGGCTTTTGAAGTATATATTTTTGGCTTGGCTATTGTAAAGTCACACACCAACGAAAGCAAAGTCTAAAATTTATCTTTCAACAGCCTGCACAAGCACCTGGAGTCCAATATTTACTGAATAATAACTTATTAATAACCCTACATACATTTATGACGAAGCCTTTCGATATTATCTATCCAGTTTCTATAGGTATATAAATAGTATCAAAGTCAACAGAACGCTATTATATTCTTCTGAGTAGGGTAATACATAATAAATGAAGTGTTTGGTCAAAATAATTAGCAAAAGCATCAAAATAGGTAGAGAAAACGTCAAATGAATTCCATTCATAGTGAATGGGATCAACGCGATATCCGATTTAAACTCAAACAAATTTGTCGCTGTTTTGGAACCACTACCAAATTGAATTTTCAGATTCGTTTATTAATTTGGAATTCACGACTCAAGTACATTTGAATCTTTGTAAATCAACATATAATTTTACATGATTAAACGATACCATTTGTATTTCTTCCGATACTGACAATACATTAAATCGTATTAAAATTAAGTATGCTAAAACTGAATAAAGATTGGTGATAACTCAAAAACTTACTCTAGAAAGACAACTCCCGCATTAGGAATATATCCTGTGTCGCGGGGGACTTTACAAACAGAGAACAACAATTTGTGGATCACACATAGTGTTGTCCCATGTGGGATTTGAACCCACAACACTCGCCGCAGTAGGAAGCGGCGTGGCGACCGCTTAAACCACTTCGCCATCCAATTTTTATTTTTTAATTTAATTTTAATTGGAATTATTTCAGCAGTTCCTGGAGTTATATGGTGAAACTAATCTTGTTTTGTGTATTATAATTTATTCCATCAAATAAAAATAAATAAATAAGACAGGTACAAATTCCATAATACCAAAATTTAAGCATGTCTATTAATAGTGTAGGATACTTGTGGATTAACTTTGGCTAAAGGTCCCATTCCGTTACATTCTACGTTAAATTTCTCTTACAAGCTCTTTGTTTGAGCCATGTAAATGTAAGCCCATATGAGCCATCCAAAGGTCAGGAGATGTTTTACTAAAAGGGAAAAGCCAAAGACGATACAAGAGCAGCAAAAATTACTTTACTACGAAACATTAACTTCCAATTTATTAAATTCTCCTAATTCTAGAAAACCCTCATTCTGGAAAAAAGTTGTTCAAACCACAAGCATTTTCATTTAATAGCATATTCCAAAAAAAAAAATCCAACGTAATGTTGTGTTAAAATTTATAGAAAACAATTTATTGTTTAATTTCAGATTTTTATACAGCACACCCGATTCCAGCATTCAATTAAAATTTATATAAAAGTTAAATCCCAGTATAACAAAGCTTTGCAAGGTAGAAAGTGTTTCTATAGGCTGGCAGATTTGAAAAATGGTAGATTCGATAAAGAAACGATATAAAATTGTTAAGGTTTGTTTGTGATAAAGAGATCATGAGGGTTTTGGAGTATTATAATAATCCCTTTTTTCATCACCTCACCAGAGATCACGACTAGTTGTATGTCGGAATGGACCCGAACAAAACCACATGGTGTCCCGTCATATGTGAATCTATAGTAAGGGACTCAAGTATCATGCTGATTATAATGGTTTTGGCCTACTATACCACGCTGGTACTAGACGGGTTTTTATAGGGTTTGTTTCAAGTTTTCCTTCTTTTTACAGTACTGTTGTCCTGCGTAGTTTACTCCCTTAGTCGGCTCTTACGACACTCGTGGGATAAATAGGGGTAGTGACACTCCGTATTCTTAATCAGTCACCACACGGAGTATACCCTAAGTAGGGAGAACTCCGGCAGATCTTGGCTGCTATAAGGAACCATACCATTGAGACCATAGGGCCCTGCCTCTCTTCTGGTTTAGCGTGAGACTAACCAATAGCACTTGTTACTCGTTTTTGTCTATCTACGCTGTTCTAGAACATGCTGATACTTTATAGCAGTTGGGCTTATCAATTCTGTTACAAGATGGACTTCAAAAGCGAATCATTTATATGAATTTAGGGTAACTCGTTATGTCATTATGATCATATTTGCCTGACAGGTGATTTGATTTGTTTTGTTTTCTTTGTTGATATTCAAGCGCCATTGGGTCTTTCTTTGTTCTCTTTTCATTTGAATAATTTAATTCATTTCGTTTCAACATTACGTCATATTACCTTACCACGAACTTTCTACAAAACAATACACCAAATTATATTCTTAAATTCATTTTCAGAATGAACTAAACTTGTAAAATTAAATTATAAAGGACCTTTAAAATTTAAAATCTTGTCCAAAAATAATGTACTTCAAAGAGATTAGATCTCCTACAACTTTTTTTAAATTACTTGTAAAAGCTTTAGGACGACAGCTAATGACGTCACGTTTTTATTTTATTTTATAAAAAATATATAATGAGCTGAATAAAGTTATTACTTTAACAGTATAAAGAGTATTACTTCTAAACAACAGAGTAATTTATTATTCAATATTTTACAATTTAATAGATGTCGTTTTATGCACAATGTCCATAAGTTTATTATATTATGCACTATGCATATAATAAACTTTTTAAAATATAACCGAATTCAAGGCGCCGACCTCATGAATCTCGTGATGAATAAAATTGTAATAAACTGTTTATTTCATCATTTCCACTTAAGAGTAGATTTTTTCTTTATTTCAAATTAAAAAAAGGTGATCCAAATCGGTTTATAAATAACGGAGTTCTAAGGTAACAAACACAATAAAGTACAGCCGAATTTCTCTTTTAGTAGTCGATTTAAAAAATATATTAGCAAAGTTAAAATAAATTACAATCCATTGTATTTAATCCCACGGAATCCTAAAACCACACTGAAGGCTATAAACACACTGAAGGCTACAATATTGTCACTCAAATAGCTATCGTAAATCACCATCAATCATTACCGCACTGGACACAATATGAAATCTAAAAAAATAAATGCAAAAACTTGTTATTTTCTCTAATGATTGATGATGTAAAGTTTTGAGTATGTAAAACATTGTTCTAAAAGCTACCAATCAATCTAAATCACTTGTTTTATGTAAAGCAAAGCTTAGTATCAAACCCTAATCAGTACGCTGAAATGGAAGTAAGCCGGTCAGGTCTCCAGACGGAATGATGATGATGAAATATACAAGAGTGAAGACCGCGATTAGACATACGTAGTATAGGGTGCTCTGTGGCACAATGGACCAACGAAAAAAGAGCTGCCCAAGACCGCGATGGTTGGTGGTTGGCTCTCCTTGGGAGACACCTTCGTTGATCACACCTAATTGTCTATAATACTAGGCAAGTTTTAAAGTAAGATTATTTTAAAAGAATATTACATCAAATGCTGGTTTGACGAAGCTGACGAAATGTGTAACATCGCAAAGAAGTTCGAATGGTTTTGTTTATTCGGCTGGTCGGCTACTTGAAATAGATTGGTTGGACTATGTGTATAAGCTAGAGTAAGAGATAACGCAAGTCTTAGTAAGAGGACTTAAGCTGCAGTAACCCGAAGAAACAAAATTAAACAAAATTGTAAAAGAATTTTCATCGAAAATGTTCTAGATTTTGTTCAAAACATTTACAGTAACGAACAAAGCACCTACAACAAACATTACCTTAAAAAATTAAGACCAAAAATCTCTTCGAAATAAGTAAATTTTACCTAAAACCTTTTTCGTTTTTAACATCTCTTTGTAGAAAAATTGACCTATTTCGTTAAGATATGTATTCTATCCTAATGTTACCGGTCTCAAAATTAGGACACAATACATTATTCCGTAATGTTGCTCTAGAAACCGTCTCGTTCATTACCCCCTAATAAGGTAAGCAAATTTCATCAACGACCTCAGCGTAATAGATTATGAATTTAAGTAAAAATTGTATGTTACATGTGTCTCAAAAGGTATTCTATTTATCAGAGATCGATTGTACTTATTTTTATTTTATGGAAGAGGGGGTATACGAGAAGACGGGTCACCTGATGGAAAGCGACTAGCGCCGCCCATGAACGCCTGCCACTCAGGAGTCACAAGCGCGTTGCCGATCTTTTAGTAAGGAGTATGCTCTTTTTCTGAAGGAAATACCGCAGACGCTAACTTGTTCCACAGATTGGTTGTGCGAGGCAAAAAGTGTCTTGAAAAGAGCACAGTGGTGGAGCGCCAATTATCCAAGTCATGGGGATGTAAATTTCGAGCGATGGCGGAAACTTGCGGCCTTTATTAATCCGAAAATATCCTCGGAGCACTCTCCATGAAATATACGATAGAGAATGCAGAATGCATTTTACAAGTTTAACTATCATTAAATGAAATTAAAATTACAGGTAGAAATAAATATACATATCCCTATGTAGCTTTATGTAATGGTTTTACAGAAGTTTGCATATATTGCTTTAAAATTTCACACATTAAGTATTCCAAATATGCTGTCGTGCTCTATAAACTTCACGCATTAATATGAGAATATTTTAGAATTACAAATTTTAAGGTATTTCTAAACAAATGAAGAAGCAAGTTACCCACCGTCTCGACTTGATCTCCGATCCCTTTGTTACCAACTGACCGCTTAATTCATCCGACTAGTTGGTCGGTTAGGAATTTTATATTTCTATCAAACCACCTACTGTCCACCTAGGTGGTCAGTTAGAAATATTTGAACTAACCGACCACCTCGCTTCAGTTGATCGGAGTGGAAAACAGGTTGATTTTTTGTTGACGTCGTAGGCAAATTTTAACTTAGCCCTTTTGCAAAATGCATAGGCTAATTCAAAAATTTGCCATCGACGTTTATACTAGGTAAAAAAAAACTCATATAAAACGTTAAATTGTAAACTTTATGTTGGAGGACCTGATTTTCATATTAACTAATTTTCAGCCAAAATTCTGTAATGAGTAAGTGAATATCAAGAAATTCATCAAATGATGCATCAACAATAGAAGGGAGTTGGTGTTTCAACATCTGTTTGTAAATCCTTTAGCGCTAAAATGATCAATGTTCAAATCTAACCAAACCTAACAAAAATCCTACATTGAATAAATTTATCTTATAGATTTTGACTATTAGTAAACAAGAAAACGTAACGTAACGTAACGTAAGAAAGAGTTACAAAAAAATAATAATATGTGAAACATAGGTAATTGTCTTTTTAAAATAAATGAACACTAAAGAGAATTAATGAAATTAAAATAAGTTACTACAAATAGATGTACATCTGAGAAATAGATAAGAATAAGGATATCGGACAACTGGATGGTTAGGAATACTACAGTAAACAATTTATTCAGCGGGCCGTCTAGGTGATTGGTTGAGAACAAATATTCCTAACTAACCACATCGTAGGGGGATTGGTCTTGAGTGGTCCGTTGGTATTAAAGGCCCCGATCGTCTCCCCAATGAGATGAAAGAATGACGTATCCGACTCAGTTTGATCTCCGTTATCTAAAATGAGACGAAGGAGTAACGTACCCAGTGATCGACTTAATCCAGGATAGCTTACAAAACAGTTGAAGCTTGTTTACTCCGAAATAATGCAATGCAACAAACAAATGTATTTACAAATATAATACAAAATGACATACCAAAATTTTAATAGAACATTAGTTTGCTCATAATTTTAAGGAGATGCTCATTTTCATCAAAGGTGAAAACGGCTAAAACAGTCGGTCCGCGTCTATTGATATCTACTACAGACCTAAACCTAGATATGCGGGTACCTGAGCTGCCTAAACTTAGTCGGCTCCTGCCACCTATCTAAATTATGCACTCCTCAAGACGAAGTTCAATCGACTTGTCAGGCACAATACTTCGCCTAATTGGATATCTACTGTTAACTGGGGGATCCCCGTCCGCAGTACGCTTTGCGAATAAGTAATCGATTAACTTATTATTATCGATTCTATATACTTATTGAGGTGAAATAACTTGATTGAAGTCAAGTAGGCAATAAGGCTGAATATTCTAGAAGTAGATTAAAGAAGAATATGCCTAACACTACCTAAGTATTTGCACTAAAAGGTGAACAGAGAGACAGTCACATTTTATTGGTAAATTAATATTAATAATATTTATCCCACCTGACTAACATACAATAAATAGTTCAAATCATCATCATTATCAACAGCCTTTACTAGTCAATAAAATTAAATGATTACTGGAATCTAAACTAATCATTTACCTTTTAAAAAAGTTTAATCGTCCAACATTGATTACAAAATCTATAGAAGGCGCTGTATAAAATAAACTAAAAGTATGAAAACCAAAAAGGAAATTTTCCTGATAGCACTAAAAAAAGTAAAAAAATAACATGCTGATGCTTTTATTTTAAACTTTCTTTCATTTTTAAGGATAATTTTAAATTTTTATGTTTTTAAAAATGTTGACGCAAAATCTGATTTAATTAGAAGAAACGGAAGAATTACTTAACACCGTTTTCTGTGAGACCGTTGTACTTGTATTACTAGAGCTTAGCCGGCCCATATGCCCTAAATTAAAAGGCTAAGCTTGGCAAAGGTAATCATAGACAATTTCTTGTGATCAAAGATACTTATTTACTTAGACCAATAAAGACGCTAATATTAATAATATTTTAAAGTGTAGAAGCAGAAATACGTATGTTACATAATCGAGTTAAAGAAATATGTTTCTTTGTCAAGAAAGTCGCTTTTATTACGGTTAAAAATCGCATGTCACGTGCAAGACCGTTGGGCTGCCCCGTGCTGAATTGAAATCAAGTGAATTGCAGAATCTATGTCAAGCCCCCTTAGAGAGTTGAATTTCTAAAAGTAAGTATTTGAAGTTCTATACGAATTGAAAACACTTTTGAAGATACATTGTGATGTCAGGTAATAGGTGATTGTAACGAATTCTTTGGCACAAAGCGATGTACATGGTGTTAAATGATTTCACTTGGAATAGTAGAAATTGATTTTATAAACACAAATGTGTGAGTGTCTAGCTAATACCTGTACACCCAAAGGGTGAACACTGAGATGTACTACATGTAATCCTGTCTGTGTAGTGATGGATTAAAAATACGCAATGTCACCACCCCTATTCATCCCGTGGGAGTCGTAAGAGCTGACTAAGGCAGCAAACAACGCAGGACAACAGCTCTGCAAAAGGAAGGAACACTTGACACAAGCGTGACAAACCATATAGTAGGTAGGTAGGCAGGTATAGTCAGCCAAAACCTCCTTTCTAAAGAGAGGTCTATGTCCAGCAGTGGAATACTAAAGGTTGTTGATGATGATTAAAAGGAAAGGTAAACAAGAAAAAAAATGCTAGGAAAGAGATATTGCCAATACGTATGAATTTTGATCAAAATTATCATCCATAAAATTGACCAAGTACAGTACAGCCAAATAGATATCTTAAATATTTAAAAACTTATTTACAATACGTTAAGTAGAAATATGGAAACTTATTTGTTTCAATACTGCTATTTAAAAAAGTTATATTAAATCACTTAGTATCCCAAAATCTCTCTTTGTTTACATTGTACATCATTTCAATCGGCGGAGAACCGGTTAGCAATGGGCTGCCGATAAGACTGCATAAGGCTAACTTAATGGCCCTGGGATAAGTAAACTGTGATTTCTTTTTGTCCATCATCTAATGAAAAAGTATAAAATAAATACACTTTTCGCTAACTAAATCACAATATTGTTAATTTGTTATAATTGTTCTCTAGTACTCTACCTCAATTCAAAACTTTTAATGACTCATAAACTAACTGTAATAAAACACACAATCGAATAATTACTCTAGTTTCCAGGTTGTTCTAAACACAATTGTGTTCTAGGTAACAATTTAGGGAATACATTAATCTAACTAGATTCTCTGCGTAACCGCTGGTTATGTAAAATCGTAGGCTTAGAAACATATAATTTACATAAATGGCTTAGTGGCAAACCACAAAGAGTTACGGTTGACCTATTTCTTTGGCGATGATAGTGTTAGTATAGTGCAGAAAATTTTATTTTTGTTAGTCGTTTTTTCTTATTGTTCTTAAAGTTATTTGATAGTTCAAGAAGAAAATGGGATACAGATATAATAATAGTAATGTTTTTAAAAATCTGACACGCAACGTCATTTAGTTTCAAACTAAGCAGAGCTTGATCTTGAGAAAAAACACCCAAACTCCTAAACAAATATTTGCAAATCATATTACAAACATTGGTCCGACCCGGGAATCGAGACCTCTGCACAGGAGTCACATACGCTACCACTGCACCACGGAGGCAGTTAAAATATATTTAAAAAAAAACCTATAACAATATATATTTCCATGTTCATGTTCATCAACAATATATGTTTCCATGATGTTTGTATATAAAATATTTTATAAAGTAAAAAAATGGTGGATGTTTTCCACTCAGTCACGTCAGAATGGCTGAACAGATTTACATGACACGTTGCACGGAGAATGATTATAAGTCTGGAACACCATTTAGGCTATATTTATTTTTATGGCGGCAAACTTGATGTTTTTGACTGCACGGATGGCGTAGTGGTTTAAGCGTTCACCTCGCCGCTTCCTACTGCACTGAGTGTTGTGGGTTCGATCCCCGCATGGAACAACACTTTGTGTGATCATAATTGTATCGAGTCTGGGTGTTCTTTGTGGCCATTTTATGTATGTTTGTGAAGTCCGACGGAAATATATTCCTAATGTGGAAGTTGTTTTTTTAGGAATAAATAAAGAATAGCCATTTTTTCAAATATACTGAAAATAAATGTAATTAACTGTAAAATAAGAGATGGCATATTACAATAAAATGTCGAAACAGTCGTACCTTAGACTAATCTACTATAATATACTCATCAAGTGAAAGCGTGTTATAGCAGGCTGTCGACATCAAATTGAAATTGATTTTGTCCCGAACATATTTTTTACACGAGTACATCCCTAAAAGTACTTTGGTATTCGTCACAGATTTTCACTCTCATGTCAGCTGAATATTGACGGTGTTATAGAAAGTTGAACGAATTTTATAAAATATTTTCTAAAACGTATAACTTTTATTCGAAATCCCTTACACAGCGGAGTTCAAATCGATCAACGTCCTAAGAAAAAACTAGTGTACACAACCATTTTTAATTTCCTCAGATGACGCAGTAATTATTAGAGACGTGTAAAATTACGTGACATTTTGAGTAAGCTTTAAGCTTGCTAGGTAATCAGCTATGGGAATGATTTTTTTACACGCATGACTTTATTACTGAAAGGGTAATCAGAAGCGTATGAAGCACCAATACTTTGACAATTATTATTTTTTAATCGCACAGATGTAATAAGCCGGGCACATACTAGAAAATTTTCGCAAACGTAGAACAAGCCACAGAGAATCATTATTAGTGGGAAAGTCATGATGTGTGGTAAGTGGAGTGGAGTGGAGTGTGTGTATTAGAGTGAGAGACTGAGGTTTTTGGAGATCAACCCCCCCCTCTCTTGTGTTTCATGTGTCCATGGCTGCGCTAGCCACTTACCTGACAAGTGTACTCGTTGGCCCCAAAGCAAAAAAACTCTCTTATTTAGATAAAAGCACAGTTTACGAGTGGTAACTGTGACGGCTTCCACATACATAGAAACAAAAACTACACTGCTATCTATCAAAGATACACCGAACTACGGAGTAACTGCTAATCTTGTATCGCGATATGAGTAATTCGCACTCCAATTAGTATATATATAAGTTCCGAACATTAACCGTGCCTGCAGATCACCTTATCTGGTAGGAGGCTCCTCCCTTTGTGTTGGAGGGACATGACACCCGTTCCTCCACATTAACGAAATAACTTTTAAGCGGTAACAGCCGGCACAATAATCTAGTAAATAAGAATAAGTCCCCTGCTAACAGCTAGATTTAAACCAAACAAATACCTTAGGACTTACGAGAAAATTTATGTATCAGATATTTGTTTGCTCCTGGTTACTCGTGTAGGCCTACACTTATTACGAACGGCAAACAAATATGAACGTCATAAATTATTCAGTAAATCATAACTTGTAATAACATGTTTGGTTACGTTGAACCATTATTTTACGGTCTTATCGTCATTTTTGAGTAAAGTTCAAGTAAAAACACTTTTTATTTTGGTCTATGTAAGGCCTTGCAATAGGAATAATTATAGTTAATGTATTTATTTGACTCTTAAGACCTCTCACTTACGTCATCAGGATCGTCTTATCTCTGTTGTTCTAGTGTCTCGTTATTTTTACTATGATTATTATTTTGTTTACTACTGATGAATTTTAAAGTGCACTATAAGAAAGCTTACTCTAAAAAATATTTGAATTTGATTTTACGATCACAAACTAAAAAAGAAAGTAGAACTCTTTTATGATTACTTCGATATCATTCTGTCTATATCTATCTAATAGATTATTTGTGAGTTAAGGTCCTACTTTTCTGAAATGCTTGGAGGCATCAAGTTAAAATTCTTATTAAATACAACTTTGAATCTGTGGTCACTTCACTTTTAGGTATAACATTTTGTAAATAATTTAAAATCTACAAGACCATACTTGATGGTCACGGCATTAACACGATGAGCACTGGACTACACGGATGGCGTAGCGGTCGCCACGCCTCTTAATACCACGCTGAGTGTTGTGGGTCCGTTCCCCACATGGGACGACACTTTGTGTGATCTACAAATTGTTGTTCTGAGTTCTGAGTTTTTTGTGTCGTATGTATGTTTTAAAACATAAATAAGAAATAAATTAAAATATCGTATTCGAACCATATTATAGTTTCATCTTATAAACTTTTAGTATAAACTAACAAATGTGCTGCAGTTATAACTTGGGTACTGGTTGAGTTTATACAATGATGAGTTTGCTGAACGAGTTATGACTTGCATGTCATCAAATAGTGGTTTTAACGGTACGTTTATGGCACCATGCAGGTCGTTATATCAGTTAGAGTACCGTCTAGGTATCTAATTTAAAGAAATACGTCCACAATATACTTAGATTTTCTCTGACCCGTCGTTAACTATTGCTATCGATATGAAATTTAAATTCAAAATTTGCTTTTGGCATTCTTTTAGTCCTGTATCTTTAAATTTTGCTCAATTTTGCTTTTGTGGACCATTATTATTTTATTCTTCTTAGAATTAAAGATCGGCTAGATCAATTGGAGTGATACTACGGCCTTGCAGATAACAACTAATTCATTCGTTGTTTTTCACCTTAAAGTTATCGAAGGCGCAACAATTTATTTCTCTGCCTCAACCATCCTGTTTGCTATACCAGGGAAATCATAAACAATCCGTACTCTATACATTCCTCTAATAATGTCTAGCCATATCTACTGATAATACTTTTTTTTTTACGTATTCCTTCGCGTTCACCGGACGCGTAAACTTGTTCCAACATCATAAATTCCGTTATCCCTACCTGGGTTACATCTTTAATATAAATCCTATCAAGTTTTATATGCACATTATATTTACTCTTTCACCTGCTCAAAATAATAAAAAATACATTTACTGTTCACTAAGCGAAACCTTAAGCGAGAAATTTTGCACGACACATTTCTTTTACAAGTCTCTCAGCATACGCTCCTAAAAATGTTTCACACTTACTAAACTTTTCTTTATATAATCGTACTCTAGATGTATTTAAATCAAATTCTATGGCATGATTTAGAAAACTCTCTAAATAATGGTCTGGTTATGCAGTTTCTTTCATATTACCAAGTACTTGCACAATGCTACGTAAGATCAGAGTAAGTTGGACGGAAAATATCACTTATTATCTTCTTCTTTTCCATGAACTTAAAAGTTTTAGGAGTTATTCCAACTTTAGAGCTAGTTATAAACACACATGATTGTAATCTAAAGTCAAAGTGAATTGTTAATATTCTTAATTAGATAAAGACTAGTCTAAGTTTTATAAACAAATCACACATATTAGAATATTACATCTATTTATGTGTAGAATTTTTAAGTAGCATGCCTATTATATATATATATAATTTTATTTATTTAACTACATTATCGGCCGTCAGTTTTCCTTGCTATGTGCCCTGCCCATGGGGCAGTAAGGTTCTCCAATGGAGACCACGTACTGGAAAGCGCAGTGTGGGACGACCGCTTACCCGATGGACGGACGACCTGGTAAAGGTTGCCGGAAACCGTTGGATACAGTCCGCAATCAACCGTCCCCGCTGGAAATCATTGGGAGAGGCCTATGTCCAACAGTGGACAAGCATAGGCTGAGGTGATGAACTACATTATTATTTTTATCTTTACCTATTGTAAGTGGGATATCAAAATTTTTTAAACTGAATTTCATTTTTAGCTTACATTTCTTAAACTCACTTTGTTATTCTTCGTGCAATTTATGTGCATACTCAATTTCATCCACCTGTTTTCCAACTACTTAGCCTAATATTGCAATATCATGCACGCTTACTGTAATAATGGTAATTCTCTTCACGGCAGTTTTAAAACCCTGTGGTTGCTGATGGTGGCTTAATTTCAGGTATTATACACTACCCTAATACACAATTGCTGTGTTGAATTGCTATTTGTGTATAATAATACACATCAATAGTATTTATGAGTTAACAGACTCCAATCATGCAACCCTTCAGCTACTTCATTCTCAGTCCTACTTCCAATCCACGACTTCTCTCTATCTATCTCTTTTATCAATCTATCTTCTTTATATCTATCTAGCTCTTCTCCTCATCTCGATTCACCTGATGGTAAGTGACGAAGTGACCTGATCGTCTTTGCAGGTAACTATTTATTCCTCACATTGACTGTACAAAGCAAAAAGTTTATTAAAAAGCGCACAGCAATACCAATTATTTAAATAATGGGGATTCATCAAATACTCATAATCAGTCTTTTTTGGTACATTATCATTAAGAAATTAAACTCAACTGTACTTATATTACACATTTAATTTAATTTAGCCTAACCGGTAATGCCATAGAGCGGAACCGGTTAGGTGAGTATTTCAATATATTCATCCAAGAGCCAACAATCGTCAATTTTATAATTTATATTATAAAATTGCCACATTTACTTTGCCTTCTCATTTGCCTACTGTTTCAAGGATTCCTGTATATTAAACATTTATATTCACACAATCGATATAAATTAATGAATCTCATCCAAAAGGTATAAAATTAAACACTCGTCGTAAAATTTACACTTATAAAGTTCGGGTATTATTTGTCTGAGTAAGCGAAATGTTATCTTAGGATTCAGTTTAAATTTTTCTATTTCATTTGTCACATAAAAAATATGTTATAAAATTATTCTGCGTTTTACGCTAGATATACTTTTGAAAGGCTATTCAATCAAATTTGGTTATTTATTGAAAAGATTGAATGATCCTCTTGGTGCTTTGATTTGATTGGTCTTTTAAATCTAGTGGAATAGAAAACAAAAAGGTTTAAGGCAGAATCTCGATGTTTTTCTATTCTGATATTTTCTTCTTAATATGACGCTAGTATTGGTCATATAATAAAACATAAAAATAAATGTATGTATTCTCTTCTCTTCTTCAAAAAGACAACTTGCGAACTAGAAATATATCTTGTGTGGCGGGGGACAAACAATACCCAGACTCAGAACAACAAGTTTTGTCGTAGGTGAGGATCGAACCCACAATACCTGGCGCAGTAGGAAGCGGCGAGGTGACCGCTTAGACTATTACGACATCCTTGCAATCGATTGGCTTAAACTTTCACCTTTGTAAAAATTATAGATATTATTTAAATAAAAAATAATAATCAGAAATCAAAATAATTCATAATTTGAGTTAAAAGTCGAATTCGTATTGAGCCAATGAAGGAAGAAATTTGTAAGGCGAAATAAATACCACTCGTTTTTATTATTTTGAGATTTTTTCCTTTAAAAAAATATTTTAAGTTGCTATATATCGTTTCATTAAGTATTAGAAACATAAACATTCTGTAGAATCTTTCTTGGATATTAATTGGTAAAGGAATAATAATGAAATCTGCTACTAAAATAATCTCAAAATAAATCACCCGCATCCATGATAACTTGCTTCTGCCCTCTATCTATGGCCACATCAAAACGGACAAACCGTTTAAGTAAATTACTAACTATAAAGTTTTATTGCCGAAGTTGGTGGGCTGAAAAAACTTGGATACCAGCAATTTGCTAAACTACTACAATTTGTTTGCTTGTCAAATGATGATGATATTATCCGGAGGAAGGTTTATCCGCTTTGTGTTGTATGTTTTACTTATAACTTGGTATATAATATATTGTTAGAAATTATTGTAACATTACATAAGCTATTACAAGCCTCTTCGTCAAGTGGTTAGTGATGCTGCTGCTAAAACAGAGGTCGTGGGTTCGATACACATCCAGGATAAATAATTGTGTGATGAGTATTTTTAAGTAATCATTTTATTTTAAGAAAGATCAAGAGAGGACTCATGATGTTCCACATAATTAAGTCATTTAAGTTTAAAAAAATCTCTTAGCTTTCCTTAACTAACTTAAGTGGACGATGTGCTTAGATAAGACGACCCTCATACCTCATTTAGAACTGCCGATATAATAAAAGAAAACTATGAAAAAAAATGAGCATTACTTGAAAATGGTGAACGTTAGGTGATTTTTAATTTTCGAAGAAATGTTTAATCTGGGCTTTTATTTATATAAATAATAACCAGCAGTGAACTATTATAGGCTGGTGATGACGATGATGAATAAGTTTATTCCTTGACGTGGATTCAAATTAATTGTCAAAATGTGAAGGCTTAATACAACTTTGGGACGAGTTGAAAACGTATGAATGTATGTATGTATGTGGAAACTCATATTCTTGCTTCCCTATTATGGAAGAACATCGAATGATAAGTTGTGCACATTGAGATAGAGATCCGGCTCTAGGCATTTGTGTACACCAAAATTTTATAAAGTTTCTGAGTCGTTGCACTTCACTGTAAGTTACTAGCTGCAATATTAAAGTTCTTTTAGGTTTATTTGCTTGATAGTTTACACAAAGACGTATAATTTTTTACCTGAAAGATTCATGTTCATCACAAATGAGCCAGCTCGACCGGAGTGATACCAGAAAATCAGTTTTAAGCAGTTTTTCGATGTTGTTGATATGATAATTTAATAAATTCAAAACTGAATTTTTTTGTTGATAATTTATTTATAACCTTTTTACGCCCTATTTTCTCAACCGATTATTGTGTGATGGTTAACATACGTTAATGATATTAGGAACTTTCGTCCGGTAACATAATTAATTAAATAATTGTTGCTGAGCGATGGAATGTTTGATAAAATCAATAATTACCATGTGAAGATGCAATTACGAAACAATATATCATTAAACACAAATCGCTACCTATCTTCTGCTATGTTTCAAATAGCGTCAGTCCTAAATAAATCAGGAAAAATGACAAGAAGATGATGAAAGCGTTTCCATTCAATAAATTCCAGTTTACCATCTCACGAAATAGCCTTGAACTTACAACTTGAACATACAACTTTAATACTAAATCGATAGCGTTATATAACACCATCATAGCAAATGTTTTTTTCGGTCGAAATTTCCATATGTCCAATGTAAGTAATACATATAGTCATGGGACTAAGGATAGTTCCTTGAGGGACCCTTTTAAGGGCACCAATAAATCAAACCTTAATGGAGTACGTAAGCCTTTCATGGAGAGTATTTGCATAATATTTTTGAATTTCACACTTAGTAAAGGCCAAAACTTACCGAATGTTTGATATATTGATCGTATCTTGTCATGTTGACGCTGTAGAACGCATTAGACTGAATGATTAACCTATTTGATTGATCGCCTGTTGGTCTAGTGGTTAGCAAACCTGATTGCCTGCCTACTGATACAGATAGTGGGTTCGATTCCCATCCAAATATTGTGAGATGATTTTTGTGTAGGATTATATTTGTTTTGTCTGGATGGATTTTGAAATATACAAGTGTATTTATTTAGAATTTGTGCACCAGGGCAATAGGCTTGTCTACTATTATGTAAGTGGGACTAAATAAATAAATTAATAATATAATAATTGTAATGATATGCTACATTTACGAACACGAATATTTTAATTAATATTATTTAACGGGAATTAACGCGATCTCTTATTTAGGGTATTACATACCTCTGGTTTGCCTGACGTTTCGACCAGGTTGCACCGGCCGTGGTCACAGGTCAATTCCCGTTAAATAATATTAATTATCATGGAACGCGAAAGTTTAAAAGTTAACGAATATTTTATTCTGTAAGTCAATTCTATTTTCAAAATTGGTCGTGTATCTTCTGGCTATATCCTAATCAGTTCGATATAATGAGCAAATTACTCACATACAGTCACATTACTATCGCTAACATAGTTGTCATATACAATACCTTTTTTATTTTGAAGTGGCGCTGACCTGTAATGAAAGAAAAATTGTATTTAGAGTTAATTTTCATGAAATTTAAACATAGTTTTAACAGAATTAACGATACGGGAATCATGTGAAGGACAAAGAAGGAGGAGATTATCAGTGGAGTGAAGGTTTCTGTTAAGGTTAGGGCAGAGATATTGCACGTGGGATGTTAGGTAAGTATGTACTTTGTTGTACTCCTTTCTCCACTCACCTGAGTGGAGAAAGGAGTACAACATAGTTAGTGCCCGCAAACTGCGGTGCCGGCTAATATGTAACCATGACTGTTGCCTACGATGGGCGCATACATGATCATATTTTCGCTGGTTGAATATGTTGAAAAGTCGTCCTAATATATTACATCTGTTTTTAATTTCAGATTTTAATTATACAAATTTGTAGAAAAATATACAGTTTAACGGTCAAACTATTATCAAGAATAGTGCAATAGCACAGTTAGTATAAAAATAAATGATTTAAGATTTGCCTAATTGATATTTTAATTTCAAAATCTGCATTTTCTGCTTCACAACAAGCAACCATAAATCTCCAAACCCTTTGTTTTAATTTAATACAAATGAATGGTGTTTCTTTTAATTCAGGTCTATTTACATTTAATATTGAAAAGGATTAAGAACTCCGTTGTTTTGTTAAAGTATAAGAGAAACTTTTGAAAGGGCAACCTCTCAAATAAGAGTTGCTTTTAAGTGGACATTCTCGTTAATATGAAAACTTTGTCAGTTAGAGAGAAAGTGGAATAAAAAGTACCGTTAAACTATCGAATAGTATAAAACGATTTGAGTGTAAAGCTTTATAATGCTTATTGCCTTTATTAGAATAAGTGTTTTAATTTATCAAGAAGAATGTTGTGTTAAGCGGCACAAATGATTAAATGTTATAACTATGTATATATAACGTAAATTAATAATTGGTGAATATAAAATTGTTGATGGGTATACAACATATCCTGAAACAAATCCTGAAATTGTGTTGGAAAATACTAGCTTTTTTTTTAAATATTAACAGCACTAATTAAATTAATTTTCATTCAATTCAATTCGAAATGAATTTATGAGATCATGATTGAAAGTGATTTTAAAACATATATCCCTCGCATATGAATACGTCTCCGTAGTCACACAGAAACTTTAAAAATAAACCATATTGTTGAAACAATAAAGTTCCCTTAACATTGAAAGCTTGATTATGTTTTTGTACGATCATACAACTCACAGAAAACAAAAGAGATCGACAGCCATCGACCGTATCCACGAACGACATGAACACACTTCGTAAACTTTAGGCGACCATTAAACCAAACGTTTCTCATCCCGTATAATATGAAAAGCGCTTTGAAAAGATTGCTTTAACGCTGTTACAGTGCATGGGAGCCACAAGGGTGCCATAAGCAAATGTACAAAGCCATTGGAGTAAAGTGGCATCCCAAAATATAAGAAACAAATTTTAAATTTTATTGCGGACCAAAACGCTGAAGCGGCTATTGAAAATATCATTATGTAGAAAGAGACAAGAAAAATCTCTTTTTAACGGCATATTCACTGTTCATATAGTCTTTATTCTTTTTTTAGGGTCAACTATGTGCCATTTTATTTTATACATCGTTGTTCTTTTTATTTCTCCATTAACTAAATTCTAAATAAGGTTGGGTTTCTGGTTGGCAAACAAACGAAAATCATGTGTGTTTTAAACTATTTGTTCGTTTTTTGTTTCCAAACGATCATCAATCCTTCAAGAAACGAGCTTACTCAGAACTCAAGGATATCATGCAGCTGTTTATGATCGGTGGTAGTCATTTAAAATCAGGTGATTAGTCTGCTTTTTTGCCTCCTATATCATATACAAATATCAGGATGTTTCAAAAGATGTTAGAAGAATTAATGTTAGTCAAGTGCAAACATTTACTTAAATCGTTTCTAGCCAATATGTTTTGACGAAGTTGGAATGGAGCTAATATTGTTGTTTGCGTTCTGAGTGCATACATGTGTTTTGAAAAACTGTTTAGAGTTGTATTGTTGCAACATCCGTAAAATTAAACACATTTTCATTTGTTTGAGTATTTCAATTTCAAACGTAAATAGAGTTGATTTTTGACTTTTTTTAATTATTAAGATTTCATTTACGTTTGAAGCTAATAAAAAAATAGTGTCATTGAGTTTTCTTATTTACCAAAAAAGTTAGTTTTTTAATTTATCTCTTAAGTCGATTCCAGCTCTTATCTGTTCTGACCTCCAAGTTATACATTATTTACTGTACTTTCAAATGCCACTGAAATGTGCCTTTGCTCCAGAATAGAAAAGCCAAGTAGTAAATCTAATATGCAAACTACTGCAATCAAAGAACTGATGAAGATCTGATCGCAGCAAATTGTAGCAAGGAATTATCGGTGTTTACTTATTGAATTTATGTTACATTTTGCTTTACAAGTTTGTACTTTAAAGAAAAAGAGTGAAATTACTTGAATTTAACTTGAAAGTCAAAGAAATAATATTTTTGGCCAATTTCTACAACTCATGCTTCGGTCCAACAGTGGACTAAAATGAAATGCTGAGCATTTTCTCCTTTTAAGCCAAGATCGATTGTAGTGAAAGTTTTTAAAGATACATGTTCATTTTTGGTTTCTTCAAGCTTTAGGACGTTCTTAAGGCCGAATCATAAAAGCCTTGTAACTACTGAAATGATAATACACTCGGTTCCAAAAATTACGGGTCAGTCACAAAAATTGAAATACCTCCAGAAATGTAAAAGTTAGATCAATGAAATAAAAAACAGAATAAAGACTTTTTAGTTGCGTTTCTAATAACATATTATTTAAACTGGTTGTTGAAAAAACTTCATTAGAAAAACAAAATATAAAAATGACTATTTTTAAAAAAAAAAATTTTTGTTTCATTTCCTTATAGATGCTTTCCATTTCTATTCTGTCACAAAAAAAATTAACGTGAACGTCTTCCACGTGCATAATTATTATTCTGTGAGGTGAAGCATGGCAGTCACGCTAGAGGAATGTACCAGAATCCTAACTTTTTTGGAACTTGGGCGGAGCCAGCGTGAAACAGCCAGAAACATTGGTGTATCTTTGTCGACTGTTCAGCGGGTAGTCCAGCGGTACCAAAAGACCGGGTCACACCTTAGAAGACCAGGAAATGGCAGACCAAGATGCACAACGGCCAGGGAAGACAGACAACTGGTGGCTACAATGCTCAGAAATCGTTTTCAAACTGCTGTTGGTCTAAAAACTCACTTTATTCGCTTTGGAGGTGGCAATTTAAGCGCTCAAACAGTAAGAAGACGTCTTGCTGAAGCAAATTTGAAACCATTGAGGCCCGCAAATGGCCCCAAACTGGAACGGGGACATCGAATTGCAAGACAGAGATACGTGCGCGAGCACCTAAACTGGACACTAGACGATTGGTCTAGGGTAATGTTCACGGACGAGTCTAAATTCATGCTTTATAAGCATGATGGTAGGCAGTTGGTGTACAAAAGACCAGGGGAGCGCTTCCATCAAGCGTGTGTGGAGGAAAAAGTGGCGTACGGTGGAGACTCCGTACAAGTTTGGGCTGGGATTTCTACTGAGGCCCGCACCGAGCTGGTACTCATTCAAAATGGAACTCTAAATGCAGAGAGGTACGTGGAAGAGATTTTCAATGAACATGTAGGTCCTTTCATGGCCAGGATGGACCGGCATGGCATATTAATGCATGATAATGCGCGTCCCCATACCGCCAGAATTGTACATGACTACCTTGAAGAGGTCGGTATCGAAATCATGCAGTGGCCAGCGCGAAGCCCGGACTTAAACCCCATCGAGCACGCCTGGGACGAGCTTCAGAGATGCGTGAAAGGTCGAAACCCCCCACCACTCACGCTTCCCGAGCTCAAACAAGCTCTGGTGGAGGAATGGGAAAGTATTCCTCAGCACCGGCTCCGAAATTTGGTGTACAGCATGCCTAATCGCCTGGAAGCTGTCAGAAGAGCTCGTAGAGGCAATACAAAGTATTAAATGAAGAAAGTGATCAAAAACAGCAAAAAAACAATCATAAAAAAATGTAATCTTAAGAAAAATATGACTACTTTAGTTTTTTTTTTTAATTTAGAGATAAGTTAAGAGTTAGAGAGTTTAGATTTAAGTTTTATTTTATTTTTTATCTGTATAATTAAATTCTCAATTGAACAGTCTTCGTTTCATTAGGATGGCATACGTAGTTCGGGAGATATTCGGGTTTATGTGACTGACCCGTTATTTTGGAACCGAGTTTACATTATAGGAAGTCTTCCTGATCCTTTTAATATTCTGTTTTATAAAACAGTTTTTACACACGGCAATCAATTAAAAACACCTATGACTAAATAAATTTTATTATCTTGATAAATTACAGATTTGTTATTTTTCCATATTATAAAGAAAACTCAGACATCTAAAAAGGTAAGACTAAACATCTAAAACTTTGCAATATATTTAAAAAGACGCACAGTAATTAA
This sequence comes from Arctia plantaginis, assembly GCA_902825455.1. Classification (NCBI taxonomy): domain Eukaryota; kingdom Metazoa; phylum Arthropoda; class Insecta; order Lepidoptera; family Erebidae; genus Arctia; species Arctia plantaginis. The sequence goes on along the minus strand of CADEBD010000039.1, from coordinate 322,762 downwards.
GAAAAACAATTTTTAAACGATTATGTTACAATATTTCAAGTAACCAAAGAAATAAAATAAATCTACTGTAAGGTTTACTGATATTATTATGTAAAATGATAAAAGTATTTGTTTTCAGATTCAACAGAAACTATTCCACGAATAATACTATCTACATATAATCGAAAAATTAATAAATTCCTACAGAGCTGAGAAAGATTTAAATGTAGTTCTAGATTAAATTATATTAAAATAACTCAGAATAGTACCAAGAGAAATCTATAATAATGAATTCATAAAATAGTGCAATTGCAAAATGCAAATGAATCGAAGTACTAACTTGGGGTTTTACAATAAAATGAAGCAATGATTCATCTCAAGCATTGCGTGGACTGTTTATTAATAAGAAAATAGTTATATCAAGGTTTATTTAAATTTTATTTTGGGATTTTATAGTATGTCGTTACAGGGCAGTAAAGCATTACCTACCACCTACCCCGCCACATCATCATCAACAGCCTTTAACAGTCCACTGCTGGACATAAGCCTCTCCTTAGAAAGGAGGTTTCCCCCGCCATATTTTCGAGAGTAAAGAAATGAGTTTATGTATGTATGTATGTTACATTTGTTAAAAATGGGTAACCAAAAACAGTTAAGGTCTATATTCTCTTATGGTCATCAAGCGATTTTGCTTCATTGATAACTGATTTGTTTTGTATAGTTATTAGTTCGAGATTACAATTGCAAATAAATTGTAAATCCTGTTATCATGAAAAGTGTAACCTAGTCGAAATTTCAAGTAATTTAAAATTCAATTGATTGTGTTAATTCTCGAGATAATATATTTATGTATTCAGGAATTTAGCCTGTTGGTCTAGTAGTTAGCGATCCTGACTGCTAAACTAGAGTTCGTAGGTTTATTCCCACACAAGGCAAATATTGTATGACGTATTATTAGTTCGGTGTCAGTGTGTGATTTCTCTATTATGTTAATGTGGTTAGATATATATGTGGCCGGTTGATGGTAATAGATTGCTCCCTGTTTCATAAGTGGGACTAAAATTAAAGTTTGGACTAAAATAAACTTGGTCGTTAAATATACCTTTGCCTACCTCCCCCCCCCCCCCCCCAGGTATAGGTGTAAGTATATTATGTAAGTAAATCTTACAATGATTTTGGTAACATAACGGTAATCTTTGGACAAAAGGGTATAATACCATATCTGAATATCTCAATGATAAAACCGCCTTGGATTGAGCTGCTCATTCTTTACATGCTATTTTTATTTTCAATGTTTAGGTTTTATAGAACAGGGGGAAAACGAGCAGACGAATTACCTGATGGAAAGTGATTATTTACTGTTTGTTACCAATTTATCTTCAATTCTATTTATTGACATTTATAATAATTTTGACTGAAAATTAAATTAATAATAACGCTTTTTTAATTGAGAGATGAATGTACTTGGGGAATATTGTCTGGACTTAAAAAGAGCCAAAATACCTGAGTTTGTTTCGTCCTTTCGTTTCAGGTCTAATTAGGAAACGCCGAACCCATCTGCTATAAAAAAGTTTGACATGCAAAAGTTTTCTTGTAACCTATTTGCAGAATAAACGATTTCATTTCATTTCACATTTTACATTTCAGTGTTCTGTTCTAATCTGTTTTAGATTACACACACTCGAGAGTGTTCGGCGGGTGAATATTTCTGGCCGTTATTTGATACCAAGTAAGTCGTACCTACTAGCAACGCGAATTGGTTTTAAAACGATTAACAGTATTGATTTCTTAGATTATAGAATTGTTGTTGTGAACGTGCTTATTCGTTTCTGGATCGTATCGGGAGTGATCATGTATATGTCGAAAATGAACACTATCCTATTTGAATGAACATTTTAATTTTTACGTATATAGTTATAAAATAAATAATTAACTGTTCTTAGAGATTTTTAGATTCTTTACAGAGTAAAGTGCTAATAAAATTTACATAGGGACCTTTACTAGGTCCCGATGGTGTTTCGGCAGACAAACAACAAGGAAAAACTCATCTTAAGATAAAAAGAGGAAAATGTCGTATTAAATTTCATGTTTCATAAACTTCGCAATACCCAATAATATTATATTTCCTCCACGTGCTGTCATTACTTTGATTTTGGGACTTGATATGCTATACCAAGTTTCTTATACGATGTTGAGGAAAATTTTCCCATTTATCTGTGAGAGATTTCAAACAATCGAATCGTGTTCCTGAGAGGGTTTTCGGTGACTTAAGATTGACGTACGGGCTGCGTGCTGGCCACTCCATACAGTTAATATTCACCTTTAGGAGATATTTAGAATCAGACCCGGATCACTGCTCTCGAGCGTACTATGATACGCTTAATGCCTGAAAGCTTTTTTTTGAAGCCAATATTCATCAAAAATTTGGTTATCGAATGAAATCTTATCTTAAGTGTGATTGCGGTGACTGGCCCAGTTTTATAATCTTTAATCCTAAGGAAGAAATATGAGGCAACCAAAACAGACGTATAGGACGGACAATGTGCCACATCTGTCGGATTTCACCTGCAAGGGGTATGTAGTTTTAGTTAGATTCTCTATATTTGGGATCGAAATATCTATCTATTAAACATGTCACTTTTACATTTTTGTCTATATTTAACATATGAAATAAAACAAACTTCCATTTATTAATATTTTATTACATTTAACCCCGCTAATATTTTATCTGTAACTGCTCTGAAAACAAAATTTTTATATATAGTTACACTATTTATAACCCAAGAACTGTCGAACCGATTTGGCCGAAAATTGGCGGGGAGGTAGCTCAGAACCAGGAGACGGACATAGGATACTTTTTAACTCGTTCCCGTGGAACGTGACATAAAACGAAAAATTTATCAGTCAAAAAATTAATATTTTATTACATTTAACCCCGCTAATATTTTATAATTTATCTGTAAATCTCTGAAGACAAAATATATGATATCAGAGCAATTGCCATAAAAGATCAAATTACAATAACTTCACTTGTATGAGACGTCAATATGTGTTGTTGGCGTCATTTGCTTGTACAATCATAATATAATATTATTCGTTTTATGAGACAGCTTCTGGATTGAAATGATTTTGGGAAATCTTTCGTTAATGAGATGATTGACTGCAGAAAAAAGAAATGCCTAGCATTTCCTTTTAGAGTATTCCATATAAGTTCTAGAAGGGATATAATTATGCAGGTACACGTTTTTTTAAAACGTACAAATTATACATAGAAATATAAAAAAAAACTACATTCATTCATTAATATATTTGTATTAAGGGAGAATCGAGCATTTTAAACCCAACGGGTGATGTGTTTCACATGAACTCGATTCCACCTGAAACCTTGGTGAATTGATGAAGTGATAGTCGAAAGCAAATGGACTAAAACCACACAGTATTCCGTCACAGGTCCAAGAAAATCAGGTATACTCTAGGAAGGAGACTTCGCAGTGGTTTAAGCGGTCGCCACTTAATACCACGGCGAGTGTTGTAGGTTCAAACCTACACGGGACGACACTTTGTGTGATCCACAAATTGTTGTTCTGAGTCTGGTTGTTCTTTGTGTGCGTTTCATGTATGTTTGTAAAGTCCACCACGACATAGGATATAATCCTAATGCGGAAGTTGTCTTGAAAAAAAAGAAGTGACTAGTGCGGGAGGTGTCTTTTTTAAAAGAAAGAAAAAAAGAAAGGAGGTCACCCAAAAGCCACAGTGATTTCAAAACATGGCTTAAGCATTTGGCATAAAGCGTTTTTAATACATATTTTCCTTTAAATTTTGTAATTAAACTAAGCAATTCTTATAATTGACTCTCACCTCAAACAAAGGTCTATCGAAACAATATTCCTGACCTATGCAATTTGTGGGAAATTGCATTGTTCTCTTTGTCCCAAAAGGGTTGAAATTAAAACCCTTAGCAGTATCCTCGTTGTTCTTGTTGAACACAGCACTTTAATATAACCAGGTGCAAATAAAGCCGGACATTTAACAAAAGGTACACGTCAGGATAAGAGCGCCTGTCGTTTGACGTTTGTGTGATACAAGTTATAAACTTCGAGCGTTTATTCAATCGGGTGTGTTTTTTATTTTTCCGAATACAAAAAAAACAGTGTTCATGGACTACTTTACAATGTATTATATTTCTTTTTTTCACTATAATATTTTAAATAGGCTTTTGCCAACGAGTTTTTTACAATTTTTTTAGTACCTCCGTTTTTTAAGTCGGTTAAAAAGTATTTTTTTACATCGTTAATTACAAGGTGGTAACGGATTAAGAATACGGAGTGTCACCACCCCATTCATCCCATGGGTATCGTATGAGTCGACTTAAGGAGCTAGTATGCTCCTTAAGTCGCAGAACAACAACACTTCAAAGAGAGGGAAAACTTGAAACAAACCCTATACCAAGCTGACTGGTCAGCGTATATTAGGCCAAAAGCTCCTTTCTTAGGAGAGGCCTTTGTTACGGTAGTACCTTTCCATCAGGTGACCCGTCTTCTCGTCTGGCCTATAATATATAGAAAATAAAATCATGGAAAAAAGAATTTAAAAAAATACCAAGGTTGAAAGCGATTAATTTGCTCTATAGGAAATTTGTGCATGTTTATAAATATTTAAAGAATTATAAGTGAGTTGAGTATTTGCCGATATATCAAAAGCAAATTAGAATTAAATTGGAATAACTCTATTTACGTTACGAAACATATTGCCAATTTTGTTTTCTTTTACTGTAATACTCATAAAAGTAATTTTCAACATTCAGATTAGTTTTTTAACATAAAAGTTAATGCTGCCATAACAGTAAACATAAAAGCTACTGTAGATGATGTAAAAAGAAAATAAATAGACGACCCGGTTTCTCATTTTTACCACAAAATGAAATCACTAAATATGAACGGCAGGAAATGTGTTATAACTTATTAAGAAGGCGATGGAAAAGAAAATGGTTTCTACCTATTGAAATAAAAAGAACATTTGGGCTACTTTTTTAAGAATTTGTTTTTTTCAAGACCACTTCCGGATTAGGTTTATATCCTGTGTCGCGGGGGACTTGACAAACATAAATGAAACGGACACAAAGAACACCCAGACTCTGAACAACAATTTGTGGATCACACAAAGTGTCGTCCTATGTGGGGATCGCATCCACAACACTCGGCGTAGTAGTAAGCGGCGTGCCGACCGCTTAAACCACTACACCATCCGTGCAGTCGATTCACAAAAAAATGCCATCTACATAGGTGTTCATCCAAATGCATTTTGTTTTTCAAGTGTGAACGCTATTGATTTTGATGCTATCTCTTAAACACTCTATTTAGCAATACGCTCTCTGGCAAAAACAGTGACAACTTTTGATGACACCTTACAAGTTTAACAGGAATTCCTGCTCAAGGGACGAGTCAACTATACCATATTATAAGAACATCTGGACAATGTGCTCGATAGACATTGTGGTGATTTGCCGTACTATATAGATAGTGACAGTTCTTTTATAACTTAGTAGATTAAATTTGCCATGTTGAAATAACTGTTGATCTCGATTTCCACTTTTGATATTCGCGGCATAATTCGTTTGTCTCTATCCAGTAATCAAACCTTGTCAGATTAGTTGCTGTATTGTTGTAACCATGATTTTTTTCCGAACCACATCCCAAGGCTAGTCAAACAAAACGTCAGCACCATCTAGTTTTACCAGAAGTATTTGGCTTTCGTATCCAACTTACACAATGTCATATAAATATTTATAAATTGTCAGTACACATATTGCCTTATATGTAAATTCTTGTTGAGGCTAACATAATCAACATCAGTTGAGTTTAAACGCCAACACAGCAGGGTTCTGCACCACACAAGCACATTATATGTTAATCAAGGCACTGGCCCGTTTGGAATTAGTTGGCGGTCCTTGGAACAAACATTGGACACCGCATTAACATGTTTATTGTGTCTACAAACCCCAGAGGAGACCCTTTAACGACAAAGTCCCGTGGGCATCTAAAGGAGTTAGACAAACACATAGTAATGGCAGTATCGTCTCACAACAGTACATTTTTGAGTTCTTTTTTATTATATTGAACAGAAATTTCTAATTATCGAGCTAATGCCTTAGCTATATCTAGCATAAAACGTCAATAGTGGTGGTGAACGTTATCTTATAAAAGCCTTCACAGAGCTCCGCCATTATTACTTGGCTTTAGTCTCTTCGTTTAACTTTTAGAGTCTCATCTCTTTGGAACTAAGCCAAAAGACTTTAGCTCACCATCTTGGGAAATTTGGGGCCTTGTTAGGAAATTGCGGAGTAAATAATCCCTTTCTTGAGAGATGGATTAATGTTTTTGTTGCTGCCATAGAATTGTCTTTTGACTTAAACGTTTGGGATGAAAATATATGTCTTATTTTTTTTAAATATGAATGTTTAAATCGATATTTGTTACTCGATCATGCCAGAACAGGTATAGAGATATTTTATAGTCTGGATTAGCATAGGCTACTTTTATCCCGAAAAATTTGTTGACGAAATTGACAGCAACGCAAACGAAGCCACCGGCGTTAGCTAGCATTCCATACATGGTATCAAAATCTAAGGATTTTTGTATTTTCTTTGATGAATGAAGTCTAAATGAGAACAAGAATTGCTTTACGGAAGCATAAGATTTAGTGCATACAACATGGAAAACAGAAAAGCAATTTTAGTTGAAAACATTTCCGCCTGCATAAAACTCAGGTAATAGTACCATTTATCTACACCAATGAATGTTCGGTGTAAATTACGTAAGCTACACGTAGGTGTACTAAAGCCTGCATGAGAAATATGATCTTAAACATATCTCAAATCTCTCAAGAGTTTTATTCGGAATATAATGTTTAAATTTGTCATTTCTTATGTTTATAACTTAATTTAAAAATTAATTATAATTTTAAAAAAATATTTAGAGAAAGGTTGCTTGTTTCTTTTTCGGCTTTAGGTTAATTTGGAAAAGATTGCTATCGTATTTATCTGTTTATATTGTTTTTCTGTTCGTGCGTTTATCTAAAGTTTCATCAGTTAGAACTACTGTTTACTTTTTATATAGTGTGGAGCTGATTATATTAAGGCAAACATCATTCTCCTCAGGATCCTCATATCCATTCTTTTTCACCAGCTTATTTGCAGTCAACGAAACGTGTAATTCTGCAATGGGCTTTGGTTTGTTACTTTTATAGTCACCCACTTAACGCTGAATGTCCTTTTAGAGATCAGTTATGGTAATGATAAAGGCTACCACAAGTCTCATAATCCTCATAATCCTAAATTAGGCAGAGTCTGTACCATGGTAATCAGACTTACTTATTATATCGATGGCAACACTTTACACGGTTTCGGCCCAGTACTCGACGACGCGAATGGCGTTTGGCCTTGCTTGATACAAGTAGTCAAGCGTACACGAATCTGGGCTCGCGAGGCACGTTAACAAGTGGCTCTATTGTCGGTTGCATTTATAGGCGCTTGGGTCGATAAATCCCGTCCATCCGTAGTTATTGTCGTCAGGAATTATGTTAAGGAAACTGTTTCGACTTTTCAGCCTTTTCGTGGAAAGCAAACTACTAATAAATATAATCATATATTTCTAAATATATACATATTACAGATAAATAACATCCAGATACAGAAAAAACGATGCACGATGCTCAGCACACAATATTTATCATGGGTGGGAATAGAACCCACGACCTCTAGCTTAGTAGTCAGGATCACTGGACGAACAGGCCCGCCTACCAGTAGCTCTTAGAGACCGGATTAACATAACAGGACGGAGACCTGTGATTGGTGATTCTACTGGCACATGACATTATTAATTGATTATTATAGGTTGAACAAAATTCAGGAATAGATTTAGAGGTAAACGCCATTCCAATTAAAAATTACAAGAATGTTGTCATTCATTTTAATGTATTTGAAGGCTTGTAACAGGTCTAGTGGGTAGTGGTTCTTAATGGCTAGTCAGGGATGGGATCAATTCCCACCTAGGAGAAATATAGTGCGATGAGTTACAATCACTCTTTCTATGACTGGATATAATTTATCTATAATTAATATGTATGTATTTAGAAATCTAAGTATTTCTATGTAGAAACATATGTGCCTGGTTGAAGGCAATACGCTTGCCCTCATTTACGTAGTAAAATGTAGACGTGTAATAAGCCTCAGTCTGGGGTAAATATATTCGAGGATAAAAGACTTGAGTATATATAATATAAACTATATACTAGCTGACCCGGCTAACTTCGTACCGCCTCAGAATTATTAAATTTTTGGGCGCGCGGGATCGCGGTAAAATTACAAGATTGCTTCAACAGCAGCCCGATGTCTATAACGACCTCATAGACGAATGGCAACAACGCTGGGATGAATCATCCAAGGGGCGCCATCTTTACCAATTCTTTCCATCTGTTCGCGAACGGTTGTCGAGGATATGGCTTGAGGTGGATCACTGTGTCGCTCAATTTCTTACGGGTCATGGTAACTTTAAGAGCAAGCTTTATTCATTTAAATTAGTCGAGTCACCATTGTGTCAATGCTCAACACCTAACTCTCACTATGAACAGTCTGCTCATCATATCCTCTGGGAATGTAGTCTTTGGTATAATGAACGTAATATAATGCTGAATAGCTTGCAGGTGACATCTGGGGCGGTATACTATGGGGATCTTGTGTCAACTAGGGTGAATTTCCGTGCGTTTAGGCGATTCTGCCATACATATTATAGAAATCAAACATAGCTTACGTAGGACCCGTAATATTTGTGGCCGTGGTGCTTCCCTGTTTAAAAGGGTGTATGCCCATTTTTACTTCATTTTGTCTCCCGCTTTGCTAAGGAGGGAAGTGGATTTACTGTATTTCCAACTCCTCCAATTTTCTTCTGATTAATTTCGTTGCGGGTTCCAAGACAGTTTAATTTCTTCCTGGGACTTCCCGAGTGTCATAACTCGGTGTGTTCGTGGGTCACTGCTGTGGATCCTGGTGTACAGGAGTTACAGTGGTGGGCGTGTGGGTGGGATTAGTCCCAGTAAAAAAAAAAAAAAAAAAAATTATTAAATTTGGTGACAAATTTGGTGACATACCACCAGCATCGTTACCTAATCGTCCAAATCGGTCCAGCCGTTTAGGAGTTAGGTTACAAACACACGTACAGAAGAATAAAATTAATTAAAGTATATTTATTTTTGTAGTTAAACAACAGCTAGTTTAATTTAATGCTGTCAATTCTTTAAGATGATGTGTGTCAGTTATAAAAGTTAATTTTCAGCTCCCTTTCTCAACAAAACTAACAGTTCACATTCAAAATATTTCAGCAAATATAATTACATTCAACACAAGGTGTCCTGAGCGCTTTTCAGGAAAACCTCATTTTACTGGATGGGTACAGGAGATGACATTAATCAAATTATGTACGGTGCCAAAAGGGTCTCGTTTAATCATAGGTATTTGGAGTTAGGAGTTGAAAAAAGTTATTTAGAAAAGGATCCTTGTCAACATGGGAGTTTTGTTTTTGATACGTGGGTCATTTGGAAAGGTCGTTTAACTCGTAAGAGACTTGTAAAATTATGGACAGTATTGCTTCAATTATTCTTTTGGTTTGTATAACGTTTTTTTTTGTTGTGAATTTTTTACAGTAGTCTTTATATATAGATAGCTCCTTGTAGCTATGACGTGTAACGTGTGTATAAGTAAGTAAATATTAAATGAAGTCTCACAAAAAGGCTGTCTGTGTGGTGACGGATTAAGAATACGGAGTGTCACCACCCTTATTCATTCCGTGGGTGTCGTAAGAGCCGACTAAGGCAGCAAACTATGTGTAGTATCCAAGAGCTGACTATGTGTTGTTTGCTCCCGCTGGTCAGCTCCTGGTTCTCCGACAACAGCACTACAAAGAGAAGGAAAACTTAACGCAAGGCCTAAACCAACTCGTCTGGTCAGTGTGTATAATAGGTCAAAACCTACTTTCTAGGGTGGGGCCTATATCTAGCAGTGGACTATTAAAGGCGGTTGATGATGATGATAACAACTAATGCAAGCATCGGCGTGTCATGGAAATGGGCAGAAACTGATAAATTCTGTGTATTTATATTCGTATGTATCAAAAGTATTTAGGTAACGTTTAAGTTATATCATTGCTCGTAAAAATTGTTTCCCTCCCTCCCTCTCCCTCGTAAGCCTATGTTTGTGTACATCACATTGTTACTTAGTAGCACTATGATCTGTCAGATCATCATCGCTAAAAGTAGATTGATAAATTGTTATCATAAATATCATAACTTTCATATTTTTAGCAAAGCACGCTTAGCATTTCTAATTTTTAAAAATCAGTTAATTAAAAAAACTCATAAGCTCCTTCCACCAAGCACCGCAAGTAAAATTGGGTAACCGCAGACTACCTTAAAGCGCTAAAATGTTGGGCGTGAATTAGGACTTAAATCTCATTAAAATTCAAGACGTTGAAAACAGGTCCTGAATCGATTTAAATAACACGACTAGAAATTGGAGCCAAACGAGGTTAGAATTAAAAGAGGTTGAAAAATACCTTTTCGGTTATGTTTCATTGAATTCTTGGAGAAGTGCCTATGCATGAAAAAATAAAATATTACTTGTATCTTCACAATCACTGAATCAGTCTAAAATGTGCTATATCGCGAGGAACAAGAGTGCTTTTTAAAAATATTCGATACACAGGACTACGACTCATCACTACGCATTTCATTCACTCGTCTTTATTTCTGACAAGCGACACAGAACACTATTGTAGGAAATAAACCTCAATCAATACTTATAAGGAAGTATGTAAAATGTTTGGACTGGTTTAACCTGACGGAATGAATAAAATCCGAATAAGTGCAATCGGACTCGTCCACCGAGTAATTTGTAGGTAAATATTATTATTATAAATAGTTGAGGATTCGAGTCCAACAGTTTTTTCCTAAATTTCAATTTAAGAAAACCTATAATTACCTATATTATTGTTTTATAAGTGAAATTGTACTTCGATGATTGATTACACACTTTAAATGAAGAGTATTTTTTTATGATTTAAGTACAAATGTGTAGGTTTCAGATTTTTCCCTGTACTTGTAGTATAGGATGATATTACTTGCCAAATTTCATAGTTCTAGGTCAACGGGAAGTACCCTATGAATTTTGATTCCTTAAAGAGTGTCGAAATATGCGTTTTTAGCGGCATAAGCGGCCGCATCTTTTTTATGTTAACTTAGAAATTTGATTTTTGACAGCTCAAGGGACTGCAAACCCGAATGCAAACCCCTATATTCAATTACAAAGCATTCTGAAAATAATGGATCTTGACAGACATACGGATGGACGGACAGATGAACAACAAAGTTATCGTATGAGGGCTCCGTTTTCTTCTCTTTTGTACAAAAGTGACGAAAAAATTACATGTTTATTATTACAGCACCTAGTAACACGTCTGTTTAGGAGATTACTTCTTGATATTGGTTACTTTTCTCTTCCAAAATGCGATGTGGTATCGCAGTATTGACAGTTCGATTCACTTAAACTTTTAATTTAAAAGTAAGATAAATCAAGAGCCACAGTCACACAGTCTAATAATTTGAGATTGAAACCGTGTATTCATTAGGAAATGTCGCATAGAAACATTTAACAACTTTTGTAGTATGACTTTGTGAGTTTTTTATATCACATTACAATCTTTATTATTAACTATAAAACCCAACACTGACTGTTGAGCGAATGAATTACGCGTATCGATGCAAACAAAACGTCTGCTTTTGTCATGTCTTGCGAATCGTCGGCGGCAATATCCTCCGATACTTATGTACTCGTATGTATGTATCTCTAATAAAAACAAGACTTTTGATTATGTATGATTTTTGAAGATCTGTAACTTGTCTTATCAACACAACATTTAACTTCTGTTAGCTGTGGCCGATATCTACAATAGCAGCGATGTTGATTGCACAAATTCGAACCAATATTACCCTTTAGGATTCTGTTCAATCCAAGAAATACAGCACACTTGAATTAGACCATATTATAGGTAGTTTATAAATGAGTAATGGAGAGAAGCTACCCAGTGAGTGTATTTTTTTACTTACCATTATCTTAGATAAACCCAATTTCCTAGCCTGAACAATATTGAATTGGTATTAATAGAGTTTTTCTAAATTCTTTGAAGTATAACTTTTTGTTTCCTTAATGTTCTTACAGAATCTAGATCACTGTTATTTTATCAAAATTCGAAGCAAACGAAAACTCGTGACATTTTAAACCAATCAACTTTGACTAATCCTTGTAAGATAAAATTTTCATAGAGACGTATGCGGAGCTAAGAAGCAATCTGTTAGTATTCGTAAGAAATAGCAAGTGACTTTGAAACGGTTTTAACATGATTAAATTTAAAGCTTTGGAAGACAGTGTTTTTGCGAGGATTAGATGTTCAAATTTTATCATTTTTACATGTTTTATATATATAATAGGTAATTGAATATGTAAATTAATAATCATCATCATCAGCTTGTAATAGTCCACTGCTAGACATAGACCTCTCCTTAGAAAGGAGGTTTTGGCCAACTATACCACGCTGGCCAGATGGGTTGGTACTCACGCTGGCAAATTGCCCGGCTTGGGCGTCGCATCATCGGGTCCTCACTGCAGTCATTTGAGAGAATCTCATGCAACCGGTCGTCATACGCTCCATGGCCAGAAGTGACAGTTGTTTTACCACGGTCGCATCCTTCTGCGAAGACATTATCTCGCTAAAGGGCCTGGGAGGATGATCTCCACTCGGACACAATACGCCGCCGACGAACCGGGTGGCGGAGGCGCGCTAACCAGCGCCTCATGTCACCCTGATTGTGGCCGCGTGTGGACGGGACGGGTTTTTCGCACCACCCGCCGACCAGCCGCGAGATGGGACATAAAAAAAAAGGTCTGTGTCACTATGGGTGACGCAAACCCTGTCTGGAATATGGGTGGTGACACTCCGTATTCTTATTCCGTCACCACTCGGAAAGTGGTAAATTAATATCGGAATTCAATTTGAACCCACTTCTGATTAATTGTCTTCCAAAAGTACCCAGTTTCCAGCAATAAACTTGCCATATAATATGTAAGTCTCTACCCACCCCTTCAGAACTAATCTGAAGGCGAGTCACGTACTAACGTGACTCTATGTATGTATGTACACGGCTTATTCTTAAAATTAGTTAACTTGTAATTTGATGTAACTACATCCAATGCAAATATACTTTGATTTGATTTCGAAATATCATAATATACTCGTATATTTTATGAACCCGGACATTTTTTATTGCCATACATTTAATTGCCAACTTTGGATTAAGCAGCTGATAATTTTAGTCCACTGAAAACCTATATATTTAACTCTCAACGGTTCTTTAATACATTTATTAACAAAATGTGTTTTTTTTTTGTTTTTAATAATATTGTACCACATTCACACAACGCCATCTTGTTCAGAGCTTGTTCTATGGGTACTAGACAACTGATATAAATACATATGTAAATACTTTTCGTAAATACATACATATTATATATAGAAACACCCAGACCAAATCAAATATTAAATGTTCCTGGACACAAATGTTTGACTTGAGCGGGCATCGAACCCGCGACCTTTGAAATAGCAGTCCGTTACACAAACCACTACGCCATCCGGTCGTCAAACTATAACATACATATTTGTATTAAAATGTATATTAACTAATGCTTAAAGATATTTAAAACACCCTCCCCGCTAATTCCAAAGGGGGGCTGCAGTCAAAGGCGGCAGCGCACTTGTATCACTTGAATTGCAGGTGGGTGGTAATCACTTACCATCAGTAGACCCATCTGCAACCTATTCCATAAAAAAACCCATCTCTTTGCCACCTATTCCATATCCATTGCAACCTATTCCATAAAAAAAAGTTAAATCACAAACTTTTGACTATTGGCATCTTTAAAAGTTACAAGTACAGTATGTTTAGATTTAGAGACAAGTTTAGAATAGAATATAATATTTTATTTTGCAAATATGGATAATACATGATAGGTGTTACAGTACATTGAAGCTCAACCATATTTTACCAGTGGTGTGCAAACATTTTTTGTATTAGGCTAAGAAAACATGCTTTTAGACTCAAATCCGCAATAATATTAAGTTTAAGTCTTAACATTAGGTAATAAAAATCAGTAAAGACACAATAGTAAACATACAATAATAACTCCACAATAGACATCAAGATAATATATCCATAATCATAGCACTTAAATAAATGAAAAATCCGATCAAAATTCTGTTACACTGTAGTAAGTTTCATCTACTAGAAATTTACGTAGTCTACTTTTAAACACAACTATCGACATGTTTACAATCGACATCTAATAAAAATAGCTCATTAATGGATTGAATCATGAAAATTATTTCTTGAATCTTTCTAAGAGTTGTTGAATCTTTCAAATAGCTCTGTTGTATTTATTTACAATATTAAGAAGGTTACTTTTCCAATCTGTTAATGTGAGATATTGATTAAGTAGCTTTGCCAAATTTTATCAATTTGTTTTCATATTTAAGAGGTTAAAATATATTGAGATTATTCAATTTCATCTATTGGTTTTTTTTCACAGCTTCGGTCTCGTGAATGTAGATTTTGTCAATCAATCTACCCCTTGGGACTAACTTTTTCCGGGTTGAAGAGTACAAATGTCCTTTTTTTAACCCCTGACAATGAGTAAGCAAAATTCCAGAATGATCGGTTTAATCGTTAACGCAAACTCACCTTCGCATTAATAGTATTAGTTTCATTTTTTTTTTAACTGAATTCAAACAAGTTTAGGTAAATAGTAAAATAAACTTGTACTGAGTTGCAGACGTTGCAGCGGCGATGGTCACTTTCCATCGGGTGACCCGTCTGCTCGCCTGACATTTAACATAAAAAAAAAATTGTTTTAAATGGGAATGTTAAATGTTTTTTTATTATTTATATGCCAGCGTTGGATTTTATGCATATATTTTCATTAATTGATATTGATACTTTCTGTAGAAAACGGGAGAGCTATCGTCGTTACCTGTGATTAAAAATTTGTGTAGCAAAAGTGGGTATAAGGAACGTAATATGATATTAACACCTATTGTACAAATAAATCTATTTTTATCGTCATAAATAGGGCGGCCCAACCTAACTAATACGGTTACATGTTGGTCGGTTTTACTGAGTGAGTGAATTATTGGAAACCGACTACGTCTGCGGTGCAGTGGTAGCGTATGCGATTGCTGTGCTGAGGTCTCGGTTTTGATTCCCGGTTCGAACAAAGTGTTTATATGATCTGCAAATATTTGCTTCGGAGTTTGGGTGTTTTCTATGTATAATATGTAAGTATTTACAATATATATGTATTCTATCAGTCAATCTAGCTTTTATAAGACAAGCTCTGCTTAGTTCGAAAATAGATGACGTTTTGTGTCAAAAAAGATAACCCTCCCCCTTTCTCCTGATTGTGGTGGGACTCAAAGAGTGGCAACACACATCTTGAGTGGCAGGTATCTATAGGCGATGGTAGTCCCTTAACATCAGGTAACCCGTCTGCCCGTTTGGCCCATTATATTAAAAGAAAAAAAAAACAAACAAAACAAAACCTCCACTGTACAAACATTATAAATCTTATCATCTCCATTTTCTTCTTGTAACTTAATCAAGTTATACACAACTTGTAATGAAATCTACATTGCATATTACGCTGTCGTCTCAACGACGCGATGCGCATGTTAAGTAGACGATTATTTTTGTAATTATTTCTAATATCTCCTTAAGCAAGTTGATGAACAAACTTGCTTCTCTTATTGGATATTACGTATGCAAGGTGGCCGTCTCTGGAGCTTAATAAGCAAGAACCAGAAGATTAATAACACTTTAAACTTCTTTTCATCGTCTTCTTATGCTAATGTTGATGGCTACTTTGTCTTATTACAGAAAAAAATTGACTCTATGTTAACTTTTATAAGGTATAGTTTTGTTTAAATAAACATGCACGGTAGTTTTCTATCTTAGTTTTTTTTTGTTTCTGGTGTTTAATGGCAAGGGAGTCTATTACGTTCAAAGTAAAATCAATTTAGTTGACTTCAATTTGAGTTGTAATTAATGGTCCTTTTATGCACAATAACACAAATGTGGCAATAAACACAAAATAGCACAACAATAACATGGTTTTTCAGTACAAAATACAAATTATTTAGCTTCAATTTTATGTGCATTTATATTAACATTTGAAAGGAGGTTCGAAGGACCAGTATTGTCAGTTAATGAAATATTAAGTTTTTGTTTATAATATTTCTAGTTTAAAAGCAAAACAATAAGTCCTTTACTTGAAACTGTAGGCTACAGTAATCGGTTACCATCAAGAGGTCCATAAGCTATAAATAAGGAAAACTAATAGAGATAGGACATTAAAGTTTTATTAGCTGCATTTTATACGTTAATGCTATTTGTGGTAAGCGGTAAGCGAGTCATCAGGGACAAAAAGTGTACCTTCAGTAGTCCAGCAATCTCAAGCACTCGGTGAATTAAACGAGAGAATTGCATATCACTGGTTTTTCGAAAAAACGAGGAGTAGGTCAAGCCGGTCCAAATATGAAGCCGGCCGAAGCATGGCTCTTCCTAAACTAAAAATGGTATGAAGTGCCTAAAATATATAAAAATAGCTCTTAGGACTAAATTGAAAAGGAATGAACTCACTTGGAAATAAACAACTTTATTGGGATGATTGTCCAAAAGGAAAAAAACTTCTAAATCATCAGGGGTTGATTTATGAAGGTGCTATACTAAAAGGGTTCTTAGGGTACGTCGTCCCTTCAGATACACATGTTTAGGGTAAGATTTGGAGCGACACATATTAATGTGTTCTGTTCTTAAATATAGTCCTTTGTAGAAGAAAGGTATTCTGTTCAAGTCATTTTACTAATGTATACTTACTAATGTATTTTTTTAATTTATCAAAGTGATTTTGGATGTTCTACGAGAATTAAGATTCCATTTTATTGACACTAATTTCCAGTATAATTTTCAAACGATATTTCCACACGCATAGGTCATATAAATACTTACTATTTTTCATCTATGCATATTAAATTACTGACTGACGTATCATTAAAAAGATCTTTCTCATAATCATTTAAACTTTGTTGTTTAAATGTATCGCTAACATTCTTGGCAATAATAAATAGGTCTGCTCATTTCTTGCACTTAGCGTTTACACTTTTAGTGGTACCGGAAACGAGGCATGTCCTACACGGTACGTTGAATGTGAATCGTTTAAGTTCAAGAGATATTTCTTCCCTGCCACTGAAGGAAAATAATTTAAGACGTTAAAACTTTAGACAGTTAAATATTTTGAAACTGCCTTAGCAAATTAATATGTGAATTGACATTACTAGTGCTCTCATATAGAGTTACTGTTTTTTGTTTTTGATAAATAACTTTAATTAAATAAATTTAAAAAAATAATTACGATTAATTTCAAAAATAAAGTATTTATGAAATTAATCGTAAATCCGGCGGGCGGAATTACGATTAATTTCATAAATACTTAATATTAATTAACAATAACAATAATCTTTATTAGTAATAATAAAAATTGTAAGGTAAGGTAAGGTAAGAATACAAATTTTAAGTGTGTACTAAAGATACAATTTTAGTGGTTGGGGTGCTGTACTCCCTGCTGGGTTATTAGATAACCTGTGTTAAGAATTCCAGTACTACTCGTATTATACCGCCACAAAAAAGAGAGAAAAAATGCGTTAGGTTTTTTAGAGTGAGTTCTTTAACATTTATATTTATAGATTGGTTGCGCCGTTTTAGATTGTACAAATATGTATTAGTTCGCGCGATTAAGAGATAGATATTTGTCTGTATTATACCCATATGTTCATGTATGTATAACCCGATCCCTACCCTTGTAAGCTTGCCGCGCCATCGTCGTCGGAGGAGTGATCAATTCGCTCGTCGACAAGTCAAGATTGAGCCGCGCCGCAAGACATACACTATTGTGTCAATAATACGAAAAATACGTGGCAGCCGCATACGCGCAGTGGAACCACAGCAAATGTGAGTAAGCGTTTATCCTATACCTTCTTCACCATATAGTCCATTATCTCGCATATACTTAGAACCAGCCGAGCAAAATTATTTTCACGCACCACCGCCACTTTGGGCCTTCGCGCAACTATAGATTAAATTAATTTAAAAAAAAAAAAACACTATGGTAATGACATCAAAGTGACGTTGTTTGTTTGTTTGTTTTTGACGTTGTCTAAAATATATATAGTGTACAAGTATTTACACCTTATACATTGTAGTTCAAATGGTTGGGATTTGCATAAACGATAGAGATACTATTGGATCATGTACTAGTTGGTATCCGCGACTATTTGCGTGAAATTTGAGAAGCGCTGCCTTAGTGGGTTCGATTCTAGGACCGGGCAAATTTTTAAAGGGTTAATTTGGAAAATATTTGCAGTACAAAATCTAACTACTTCGGTCTATAATGATAACCTATATATTATATGTATTGAATGCCTATATAATGATATGTATATATATGATATATAATATACCTATATAATGATATGTATTGAATGTATTTGCATATCCCCGATAATACTGCATGACAACAGATTTACGTGATATGCTTCAGAATATTCCGTAATTGTGTTACCGCGGATTTACAAGAATTAATCAAATGTTATATTTAGATACGCAGATTTTTAAACGCATAACGTCAAAAATGGAAATTAGACAATTGTTATTAAGTCTCCGAATACTAGTACCAAATTGACTAGGATTAATAATCATTGCAAACTATACCTTCTTTGTAAAAACATCATCATCATCATGCTTGATGGAAAATCATGCTTCGTCGCGTATGAGCCGGCTGGACCGGGGTGATGTTACGGCCTCACAGAAAACCGGTGCTGAACAAAGTTTTTGCTGTTTTTCACCGGTTTTTCGCTGAAGTCCAAAACCCCACCTTCTCCTAAATGAAATCATTTACGATCAGGTAACTCGCTTGCTCGTTTGCCCCTATGCGACAAAAAAGACAAATAAAAATATAAAATATATTATTTTAGCAGAATAAGTTCTTGGTCACATTTTATGATATGTTTATATCTTATTGTCATTGGATTCTTATATACAGCTTATTAATAAACTAAACATAAAACTAGTATATGACTATTCTAAAATGTGCAAGAGTGAGTAGAAAAAATTAAATCAAAATATTAAAAATTCTTTTGCAAACGGCCTTAGAGTGTGACCTGTGTTTCAGGCAGTTGCTCGCAGGAAAACTCCGACTACTCAGAAAGAGAGAGTTGATATGAGAGTTATACGCCTCTGATCTGTTCGAGCTATTACTTATACTGTTTTATCCATCCCTAGACCAATATCTGTTCCTTACGTCGTGGTACTCTTGAGTGGCTACCACCGAAACCCTCAAGTTTAAGCTTAGGTATGTGTTGCAGTGATAAGAAATGAAAAAAAAACTGACACGAAAAATAAAATTGGATATCGTGTCAAAAGTTGAAATTTATCGGTGAAAAACTTTTGGAGATTAAGAATGCCCTTCTAAATCACAAACCAACTTAAAATTTGTGGACAGTGGACAATTTTTTTACCTTATAATTCGGTTCGTGATTCGTGTAGTGACGGATTAAGAATACGGAATTTCACTACCCCAATTCATCCCGTAGGTGTCGTAAGAGTCGACTAAGACACCATCACCTCAAAAAGATGGAAAACTTGACACAAATCCTATCCCAAAAAAGTAGTCCAAAACCTCCTTTCTAAGGAGAGGCCTATGTCCAGCAGTAGACT
Organism: Arctia plantaginis; assembly: GCA_902825455.1. Taxonomy (NCBI): domain Eukaryota; kingdom Metazoa; phylum Arthropoda; class Insecta; order Lepidoptera; family Erebidae; genus Arctia; species Arctia plantaginis. Next base: position 302,860 of record CADEBD010000039.1, on the reverse strand, counting down.
ATTAAAAGCTGTTGATGTGATTCATTCTGAATATATAACATACATGCCTCATAGCACTTATTTTTGTCTATAACTCTATGCTATTTAATCTGTACAGGATAAACTATCCACACTAGTTAATCTGATATACAATAATAATAGTTGAACACATAGCTTAAATTATTCACGTTCTTGTATAATGTGAAACAATATCTCAGTACAATGTGTACTTCGGTGCAGAGAATTAAGTTTGAATTAAATTATAAGTTCCTGTTGTGTTGAGATTTATGTGTATGAGCTGACTGTGTAGTCAAGATGGGAGAAACATAATAATACTCTGAGAAATATTCACAAAGATACAATCTTTGTAGAAAATATGATTTATAGTTATTTCAATGTAAATTGAGATCATAATATACTAATGGACATATTAAACTGCAGAGAGAAGGAAAACTTGACACAAGCCCTATACCAACCCGTCTTGCCAGCGTGGTATAGTAGGCCAAAACCTCCTTTCTAAGGAGAGGCCTATGTCCAGCAGTGGACTATTAAAGGCTGTCGACGATGATGATGATGATATTAAACTACATACTTCGCATAAATCTGAGTTGTGACGAATTAAGAATATGGTATGTCTTCACCCCTATTCATCCCGTGGGTGTCGTAAGAGCCGACTATAAAGGGGCCAATATATGTAGATACTTATATACAGTGGTGTCGGTAACGGTAACAGTGTCTCGAGTCTTATAGTTTTTCCAATTCAAAAAATACATTCTTTTGTTTTTTGTTCAAAAATGCACAGCGTGCCTAAAGAAGTTTTCACTTCAAAACTGGGAAATTATCAACGGGAAACTTATTTCGTGAAGTTTTTACTAAAACAATATCTTGTTCGGTCACAGTGGAGTTTAGTGACACTATAGCATCATGTTTGTTTTACGGAAAGCGTTTTGTAGTAAAACTTTTATTGTATGTTACTATTTAGTGGCGTACCTTACTTCTAAGACAGAGATATGTCGTTACATTGGAGGAATCTATAAAATCCTTTTTTATTATTTCTCTAAATAAAAACCTCGTATGTTTTTCTTTTTAAGTGACTACAAAAAAATAAGGAGTTTCTCGATTCCGTTGTATTTTTTTATTACGTTTGTTATCTTAGAACTCCATCACTTGTGAACCAATATTTTATTTTTTGAAAAGGTACACTCCCCGTTCGGTCTTATTCAAATGAAAAAAAAATACAACTGATAATCGTTCGTGGTTCGGCAGTGATACTTCTTTAAAAGTTAATTATTCTTCTTCCTCCGAACCTTTTTACCCAAACTATGTTAGAGTAGTTTGTTCACTATTTGTTCACAAGAACTTCAAGTTTACTACCATATGGCTGAACTCGGATTTTTACGCAGAGCGACTGCCGATAGACCTCCACAACCCAAGTACTAGGCGAAATCGAAGTTCTGTTGAAAGACTGGTATTTTCTAGGGCTTTGAATACCCGTAACGATTGCCACAGATGATTGTAAGGCAACTGATCCCGTTGTCTTAACGTACTCTCGGCACGGAGGGAACTCAATGTGGTAAGCAATTGTCTCCCATCAATAGACTGACCGGGCTAGAATTGTTTAACTTTGCAATGTGTTAACCTGATCGGTTACCCCTTAGCCACGAGCTTCATTTTAAAATTAATTATTATTTATTCAACACTCGTAAGTTACAAGCTCACAGACCGCTTAATACCAGTTCTTGTATAAACTTAAACCACTAATAAAGTCAAAAATTACTAAAGTAATTACCTCCTCTTAAAGGCTTTTTATCGAAGTAGATTCTGGTACTGACATACTTGGTTTTAATCGAGTATACGTGTTAGAATCGAGGCTAGGCAAGCAATAGTTTGTAAATATTATGTTAAAGTTTGGAAATATAAAGACTTCACGGATGGCGCAGTGGTTTAAGCGGTCGCCACGCCGCTCAGTACTACGCTGAGTATTGTGGGTTCGATCCCCATATGGGACGACACTTTGTGTGATCCATAAATTGTTGTTCTGAGTCTAGGTGTTCTTTGTGTCCGTTTCATGTATGATTGTAAAGTCCCCCGCGACACAGGATATGTTCCTAATGCGGGAGTTGTCTTTTTTAATTAGAATTAATAGTTTGGTTGGTTCTACAGTTCTAAAGTATATAGAGCATATGCTATGGTTATTAGACTACGTCATAAATATACCCATTTTTTTTTAAACCTAGCTGCTCATCACATAATTGTTTCTCATCGTGTTGATGAGAATATAACCAAAGACGGGTTCCTTAAGAACTGGATTCATTTTTAAAACTTCTTTGATCTGAATAGAATTTTCGTCAATAAGGCCTTCTGAAAAAAGAATTGCTCAAACAGTTATAAACCTCATTAAGTCATGTAGCATAACTTACACAACTTTTTTTCACTCAAGAGGTCCGCAGAAATCACAGAATCATGCATAAGACAAACAGAAATATAATTATGCATATATAAAAGCAGACCCTCGGTGTACGAAACAGATAATTAATGATGTATGTTCTAATACGAGTACATGAGTACTCGGCCCTCGCAAGTGCCCTTCCCTAGATGATCCTCTATATTTGAAGATGGAAAGCGCAAATAATGATGCCGTATATGTATTACCAATAATTATAGTGGGATATTTTGATTACGGGGATTCCATGTAATTAACATTTAATAACGTAAGTGTTATGAACAATTTGGTTTTCGATTTATAGGGTTATGATATAAATATTTAGAGGGTATGTTACTAGAATAAATTTAAAACTTGTCTTGACTGGTTTAGATGTTAGTGATTACGAATGCTGATCTGCAGGTCGGGTGATTTATTCCCATCCGGAACAAAGAATTGTGAAATGAGCACGATTTCAGAACCTCCTTTCTGAGGAGAGGCCAATGTCCAGCAGTGGACTGTTAAAGGCTGTTGATGTGATGTGAATCGTTCTGTGTCTGGATGTAATTTATTTTGAAGTGCGTGTGTTTTTAGAAATATATTAATATGTTAATCAACAGTTTGATTTCCAAAGTACAGGCTCACCCTAATTTGGGATCAGGCTGCTGTATAAGATGTGTAGAATTATTTTATTCTTGTCATTCATACTAATATTACAGAAATGGAAAATTCGTTGATTTGAAGTCGTTAATGTTAGGTTAGGTTATATATCTCTGCAAGCAGGTTATACTTGCGAAGGAGATGGCGGAGCGAGACCGGGAGAGGTTCAGAACCCTCCCGGCTTGCCAGGCTGGAGAACGGGCCAGGTACCGCCGACGGCTCGGGCGCCGGAGGTCGCAGAGCGACCTCCGTCCTCTATAAGCGCAGGTCTGAGGGTGACGGCCGAGGTCCTCTGTCACTCTAGCAAAAGCACGCACGTAAGAGAAAAAAAAAGGTGGATATATACCATAATATAAAACTCTTTTTTCATTCTATTGTATATTTATCGAGTAATATAAAATAACACAAAAAGTGGGATGAACAAAAGTTTGCGAATAGTTCTATGCCAAATGGAAGCCTTTATTAAATGGGCGGGAACGGGCACAGAATTGTTCACGCATATCTGAAAAACACACCCAATGACAACCATTTATTTTTATATATATATTATTAAGATTATAATAATAAAGAGAATATTTCACAAATAACATAACAGAAATGTTGATTATGTGCATGTGACTAAACAACTAGCAGATAATTCAAAAAGTATTAATCCAACTGTAACAAATGATATGAATATCAAGGAAAATCCAAAATAAAACTTTATAGATAGCTTTAATCTTTAATTCCTACATTTTTATTTCAAGGTTTACTCCTAATTTTAACCTTAGTTCAACTACAATACTATGCAGTGGTAACTCTCATTCCTTTACGTGTTAGATGTTGATGTACTTAGGGTAAAAGGAAAAACATTAGCACACGCAAATCCCAAAAGGTTAGGTAACATAAAAATCACTCCAGTAGTTCTATAGATAAAGGCGTATAAACAAACAGATTTATCGTTACATTATGTACCTACAAGAAAAGGTCAGGCGAACAGTCCTAAATATTTTAAGGGAACCGATGAAATGTACTGAATCGATTTGAACCTCCAAACTCGTTTTGTGAGTCTAATAAGGATCAGTATAAATTGAAGCAGGATTTTCTACTTCATTTCTTGCTAATACGTTTCTAGCTTTGCTTGAAATTTGCTTCATGTTTGAAAAATCTAAATTATATCAATCAACTCTAATTTGTTTGTAAAATTATTATTTTGTATGAGAGAGGGCTGACATGAATGAATCTTTGGGTTTATGTAAACTAAGGAAATTGATGGAATGATATAGAGTTTTCTGATAACAAAATCATAGAAGCTGACCTGACCATCATAATTTATTTGGTAGAAATGTACGACTGTACTACACTAGAAAAAATATTATCAAAATTGTTTCATTCAAAATTTATTTCTCTCGAACTAATTCAACTATTTGTCAGCTTCATATAACGCTCCTAAAACTATTGTAACAGTATATACAATGTTAGGAAAGACATTTTTTGTTTTCTTAAAAAACGCTTCTAGTGAGATTCGAAACTAGTCAAGCATCCCCAAAGTATATACGTATGTAAACCCTTGTTCCGAATGATTAAAAATACAGCTGGCCAAAATTGTATTCTAAAATGTCTTTGAAATATTCATAACAAGAATAAATATATTTATAAAAATACCTCCTCTCCTCAGGCTGTCAACCCACCGGTGTGCCACCGAACGAACGACTAACGAACCGACTACCACATGGTGTGCCACTTGGCGCTGGAAATTGATGGATCCAGGAACAGCTGCTATTAAGACCGCCGGACAAAGGATAAATACATAGCCCAGGTTTAATTACCAACATGTTCAGTTCAACAAAACAAGTAAAACATTCACTGACATGTCAATTTGAACATACATGATTATAATTCTATATATACACGTGTAACACGAACACAACCAAGATTCAATTTGATTGTACCGATGACGTTATACGAGTAGGCTCTGCAGTATATGGACATCGATCATATGAATGTTGTATTAATTTCAATATTAATTGGAGCTGAATAATGGTTCAAGTTTTGATCTATTCCATCATTAAATGAATAATACTGAATGATTTAATAATTGTGGTAATGTAATACAACTGCGCTTTGTATTATGTTACTGTGACGCAAATATTATATGTTACTGCGAAAGTTTACTATTAACGTACACCGGCGTATTTATGTTATCACCATCATCAACAGCTTTTACTAGTCCACTGCTGGACATAAGCCTCTCTTTAGAAAGAAGGGTTTGGCCTACTATACCACGCTGGCCAGACGGGTTGGTGTAGGGTTTGTTTCAAGTTTTCCTTCTCTTTGCAGTGCTGTTACAGTTGTCCTGTGTAGTTTGTTCCCTTAGTCGCGTCTTACGTCACCCACGGGATGAACAGGGGTGGTGATATTCCATATTCTTAATACTTCACCACACGGACATTTATGTATTTGTGTCAAAAATCAACAATTATAATCAACTAAGTCAAGTCTAAAATTATTCAATTATTTGATATTCACCGATGAATTCACACACGAAGGCAATTAATGAATGAATCATAGAGTCAGCAATGTTTATTCTTCCAATGTTACTCAGTAAAGCAAGATATTAATTTCAACTATACAGTAATAAATTAAAACTTAATCAACTGCTTGCCAGCTACACGAGATGTGTCTAAAATTTCACCATACGTTTTATTATCATTTTGTCTAAACTTCGAATTATACGGTTCTTTCTTTGGCGAAATTTTGTTCAATACAAGCTGACCCTGCTTCTGTCAAAAGAAATAAATTTTACCCAGTTTCTGCAACGTTCTTTATTGACACTAGGCTCCTATTGGTCGTAGCATGATGCTATAATAGCCTCTATCTTTGATAAAAGGGCTATACAACACTAACAGAACTTTTCAAATCGAACCAGTAGTTCCTGAGATTACCCGAAAATACGAACTCACAAACTTCACCTCTTTAAAATATAAGTATTGATAAAGAGTATTTAGTGTGCGAAAATAACGAAGTTTCATATAAATTTTCAATCCCTATTTTGAACCCTTAGTATGAAATTTTCAAAAATATAGATGATGAAAATATAGAAAAATAGATGTAGATGCGTACAAGTAAAATAAGACAGAACTGAAAAAATAACAAATGTAAGACTATTTACATCTAAAACAGCATATTTTGTCTGTTCCTTTCTATTTTAACAATACAAACCATAAGTAAAATCTAATAAGTATTCTATACCTTCAAACAAATCACATAGAGGTAAATAGTTTACGATATAATGAGGTTAGAGGAGGCCCTTCCTCATGTCAATTGAATTTCTTGAGCGCACAAGCTTATATATGAGATAGGTACATATATATTGTATACATGTAGTAAAGGCTAACAGAATTATTATCAAAATAGGATGAAATTGAATGGACGTTGAACAAGACAGGATATGTTTTTTATGTGATTTAGATATAACATAGTTTTGGCAGTTTCGGATAAAATATGTACTTGGTTCAGTTAATAATGTTGATAGTGTCATTTGGTTTATATCTTATTGCTTAAAATACCGTGCTTAAACAGATCAGCCAGCTTGACGGCGGATTGATACCACGACCTTACATAAAACTCGTGTGCTTTTGTTGTTTTTCACCGACTGAGTGAGGTTACTGGATCCTTAAAACTGCCTGCCCCTAATTCTTGAAGGGTACTCAACATGCAGCATTACACTTATGACTCCCTCGAAAGTTGTAAATATCCATGGGCGACGGTTGAAACTTGCCATGAGATGACCAATCTGCTTTTATTGCCCCCTACATCATAAAAAAATCAAGGAAATGGTGAACAAAGGCTAAATTTGAACCTGAGTTTTTTTACAGCAAAACTTAGCAGTGGATAAACAATAGCAGAAAACGTTACATGCGAAATTATGTGTCCATTAGAATACGTAGAAACGAAATGTGATGTGAAATAAAAGGATGAACGAAATCCTGGCCACACGAATACGGTTGGTAATTTCAATGAAATGGAAAGAACCCAAAGCAATACAGTTCAATCTTAATCAAGCGTTGTTAACAAAAACCTCTGTAATTCGTTACACCAACACAATTTCAGGGAGATCTCATTACATGGAAAATTAAGAGAAATAATTCGGCTTCTGGTCCCGTATTTCTGCATCAAACTAATTCTGGGATTCTACTACAGCATGGTTCAATTCATCAACATTAACGGCTGACAGGCTGAGGTCTTGCCGCGAATTGTTATAAATTGCTAGAAATGTGACGTCGCGCACAGAATTTGTTTAAACATTTTGTTCAGCCTTAGTTTGTGGCTTTTGTTCGTGATTTGTGAAATAGATGCATAATTTAAATTCTAGTCGAGACTAAAGTTATTTCGTAGTTACATTGGATGCAATACTCCCACCAAAAATTATTAACACACGTAATTATGTATACGTATGGGAATTATCTCTTCAGCCGTGGTCAGAGGCTGATTTAGCTTGTGTCCAAGGTCAGGATACCTTGAAAAAACGTTAGGCAATTCAATAGTATGTAAAACCTATTACATAGTTGGATATTCCTATGTGTATATAATTTTATGATAAAGTTTAAGAAAAATTGAATACTCTGATTTTTTTAAATAATATTGGTAATCTGCTTTACCCCTTCGTAAAAGTTCCCCGTCGCTTCAAAACTTGTCCAAAACTTTAAGCGTGAAGAGGTAACAGACAGACACACTTTGGCATTTATGATATTAGCATGGATTAACTGAAAATTATAATTTTAATATTCAACTCAAAAACAATGCAACTGGAAATTTATTTAATTACTCATCTATTTTAAACGTCACTGACATTCATATCAATAATACTAGTCTAGAAAAAGAAATTAAATTATTAATGTGACGTCACGCTATGATGTCTACTAAATACTTTAAAATAACGACAGGAACAGGAAGAAACAGGAAGGAACGGCATACTGCATGAGTTCAACTTAACTAAACCGTGATGCGTCTGCTCGTTTGCATCCTCTTCCATAATAAAAAAGAGTCGGAACGAAGTTTAGCAAGAAGTGTCAGAAAAAGTCTTGTTACACATTTTTCGATCTCGCTTCCATCCGCTAAGAGCGTGTAACGTGCGATAAGGAACTTCAAAAAAAAACCTGCGAGCTTTTTATATATCATCATCATCAACAGCCTTTAACAGTCCACTGCTGGACATAGGCCTCTCCTGAGAAAAGAGGTCGGGGCCTACTATACCACGCTGGCCAGACGGGTTGGTATAGGGTTTGTGTAAAGTTTTCCTTCTCTCTGCAGTGCTGGTGTCCTGCGTATTTCGCTCCCTTAGTCGCCTCTTACGACACCCACGGGATGAATACAGGTGACACTCTGTATTCTTAATCCGTCGCCACACTTTTTATATAGCAAAAGCAAAATAATACTGGATTATATATATAAAATAATCCAGTATTATTTTGTTGGCGAAATTTTATTTCTTAACAAATATACTCGTATAAGGTGGAAAGTAAACGTTTTTAACAAAATTGTTTCGTTCGTTCCCTTTTACATTAGGGTGTACAAATATACGTACCATATATGTACACAAGTACATAAGCATATTTGAAGTGGCTGTTTTCCTTTTAAATATTCCTTCTATTTGCTTTTTTAGCTTCGCTCAAATGAGGGAGACGAACTCTCACACTTGTTTGAACATGTTAATTATGAGCTGAGTTTGAAGTTGTTCAGAAGAAAATTGCTAAGTGTACGGTATCAGGATTTTGTGTTGAGTTAGCAAATGTTTCGTTTGAACTTGAAAATTGTGTCTTTTGGACGGTGTTTATTGCGCGTGTCTTATTATCGGTTTTTGCAATAAAATAAAATACCAATAATAGAGATTTCGAACAGAACTTTTGATGTTAACATTTGAACAAGGACTTTATTAATTAATGTTAAAAACTTTTAAAGTGTGAAATATCAAATTAACCATGTTATTTTATTTTATTTACACTTCCTGCATTACAACTTGCACGACGCAACTTGAGGCGGACGTAATGGACCGGCGGACCATGGCATTATCTACCAGTCAACCTTAACATGGACATACATACGGAATATGAAAAGAAAAAAAGCTGTGAAAAGGTAACATTATAATTAATAATGCTATTTCTAGGGAATACGTGTGGTGACGGATTAGGAATACGGAGTGACATCAACCCTATTCATCCCGTAGGTGTCGTAAGAGGCGACTAAGGGAGCGAAATATGCAGGACACCAGTACTGCAAAGAGAAGGAAAACATGAAACAAACCCTTTTTTTTTTTTTTTTTTACGTGTGGAAATCCCCTCGGACCGTCACCCCTCCGGGGTTTGCGGCGGGGTGGTGTGTCGGACTCGGACCGACTAAAACCACACGGTGTGCCACTCTGCGCCTGTAACAGGAGGGATCCGGGAACAGCTGTTGTTAAGACATCCGGACCCCTCCTAGCGCCAGCCCGCTCCTGGTGCGGGCTCCGTCTCAATATCTTTTCCTCTCTTTAGGCGACGTCCGGCACACGCGGACGCCGCCCCCTCGCGGCTGGCCAAACTAATGCGGGTGGAGGGGAAACCCACCCCGTCCACCCGCGGCCACACTCAGGGCGGCATGAGGCTGTGGTAGGCGGGCCTCCGCCGCCCGGTTCGCCGGCGGCGGATCGGGTCCGAGTGGAGGTCGTCCTCCCGGGCCCTCTCCGCCGCCTCCTTCCGCGAGATTACTACCTCGCAGAAGGTTGCGACCGCGGTAAAACAACTGTCGCTACCGGCCATGGAGCGTACTACGGCCGGTAGCGAGAGATCCACTCCGATGACTGCAGTGAGGGCCCGGCGCTGCGCCGCCCATGCGGGGCAGACCGCCAGCGTGTGCTGGGCCGAGTCCTCACTGCAGTCGCAGTGGTGGCAGGCGGGACTCAGTTCCCTCCTAGCGACCGTGTGCAGGTACCTTCCGAAGCAACCGTGCCCGGAAAGCACCTGCGTCAGTCGGAAGGAAAGGGTCCCGTGCTGCCGCCCTGCCCACTCGGCGATGACCGGCTGGAGAGCCTCCACGGCGGCGAAGCCAGCGCGTGGAGTCTCCAGCCGGAACGACCAACGAGCCATCGTGGCTCGGCGAGCGGCTTCGCGCCACTCGCGCACATCCTCGGGCGGAGGGCGAAATCCGCTCTCCGCCCGGAAGTCAGCCACTCGCCGATAAACTTCGGCGAGCACTTCCGCCTCCAAATCCCACGGGGGAGTTCCGGCCAACGCGCATGCCACCTCCGTAGAAACGGTGCGGTAACCGCGTATGGCTCTGACCGCCATTACCCTCTGAGGGCGCCAGAGGCGTACCCTATTCTGGGCGGTCAGAGCCGCCGCCCACACCGGTGCACCGTACAGCGCCATTGACCGGACAACCCCCGTGTACAGCCGTCTTGTCGCGACGCTGGGTCCACCCATATTGGGCAAGAGTCGCCCTAGGGCAGACGCAGCGCCGACCAGCTTTGGAGCAAGCTGTCGGAAGTGCTCGTCGAAGAGCCACCTCCCGTCGAGGATCAGGCCCAGATATTTCATCTGGGCCCGAACCGGTACGAGGACCGAGTTGACCACGATTGAGGCGCCAGGGGGTGGACCACGACGGGGCCCATGGAATAACAGGGCCTCCGTCTTATCTAGGGCCACCCGTAAGCCCAGCGCCTCAATGCGCCCGACCACCAGGGAGACTCCCCCTGTGGCCAGGCGCGCCGCCTCATGAAACAAACCCTATACCAACCCGTCTGGCCAGTGTGGTATAGTAGACCAAAACCTCCTTTCTAAGGAGATGTCTATGTCCAGCTGTGGTATTGAAGGCGTCTATTAAAGGTGGTGAATGCTATTTAAAATAGACGAAAACACAAAGGAATATTTATATAAAATAGATACGGAATAAAATAAACAAAATTATATCTGAGGTGACAAGATCATGATATTTCTGCTGGCTGTTTCTTGTAGAATTATTCAGGTATTTTCATGCTCACACGATTCTTTGCACGATACCTATGCCTAACAGTTTAAATATTTTTTGACTGTCTGTTTGTTCTGGGTAATTTTCAAAACGACTGGACCGATTTGGAAAATATTTAACTTCTAGATTGCTGTATATATAAATAGTAACTTAGGCTATTTTTCCTTTCAGAAAAACCTTATAAAATTTGGCGACTCCCACATTCAAAGAAACAGAAACATACTACAGCGCCATAACGAAGATACACGGAACTACGGAGTAACTACTAAATGAGATTTGCCAATCCTGTATCGCGATATGAAGAATTGTCTCGCCGATTAGCATAAATACCGATCACCGCGCATAGTCGGAGAATCCTCCCTTTTGTGCTGCAGTGACATGACACCCGTTCCTCCACAATAATACAAATGTTAAAGTGTTAATAAGAGAAATAAGGTTCATAATCATCATCGTCATCAACAGCCTTTAAGAGTCCAATGCTGGACATAGCCCTTTCCTTAGAAATAAGCTTATGCTTTTCCAATTAAGATTTAACTAATTCGAGGCTCAAAATATCGATCCATTTCCAAAAATAAAGCATGTACAAACAAATAAATCATCCTAATACAATTTTGGATAGTATTTGAAGTATAAAGCTCAAAATTGTTTGAGGCCAAAAATGACATAAGTAATTTCACGTGAAGTTATTTTGCGAGCCATTTGAGCTTTACAACATTGTTCAAGGGTCGTTGGGTAAGCATTAATGGTATATCATAAGGTTTGAACTGTGCCCCAAGATGAGAGAATAGATTCTACTAAGATTAGGTGGATGGTGTAGTGGTTTAAGCGGTCACCATGCCGCTTACTACTACGCTGAGTGTTTTGGGTTCAATCCCGACATGGGACGACACTTTGTGTGATCCACAAATTGTTGTTCTGAGTCTGGGTGTTCTGTGTCCGTTTCATGTATGATTGTAAAATCCCCCGCGACACAGACTATATTCCTAATGCAGGAGTTGTCTTTTTAAATAATAATAATAAGAAAAATATGGCAAGCAAAAATGTGTAATAAATATTTATTTATATTACTATTTTTTTCACCAGTACGAGTATGTAAAAAAAAAGATGAAAAACAGCATTATTCGAATAAAATATGAGTTTCTTGAGTTTTCGTGTGTGAGATGTGTGAAATTATTATTACTAAAGACACATTACATACCTGTCAGATATCACTGTTACCCCAACTTGTGATTAACCTGAAATGAAAATAAAATACAACTTGTAATATTCACCAAACAAATAACCATGTGGTACGCACAGCTGTTATCATTTTCTTTTTTTTTTTAAAGACTACTAGGGATATCCTGTGTCGCGGTAGACTTTACAAACATAGATGAAACGGACACAAAGAACACCCAGACTCAGAACGACAATTTATGGATCACACAAAGTGTCGTCCCATGTGGGGATCGAACCCACGATACTCAACGTAGTAGGAAGCAGCGAGGCAACCACTTAAAAAACTACGCTGTCCGTGCAGTCAAATATATTATACTTTATACATATTATACACAAACTCATAAAATAAGAAATGTTTTCCTTAACAGTGACTCGATGAGAATTAATTAAAAATTCAGTTTAGTCATGTTGAATCAATTGTTTCAATAAGTATTAAATTGTTAAACCAACCGTATTGTCAGTACTGAACTTTAGTTACTATGTACACTTAAGTATGACAGTAGTTTAGAGAAGTAGGGAAGTTTCAAATTCTAGTTAGTACTCAAGATAATTAGGAGCCAACTTAGGTAGTCTATTACGCTTTGATGTTGAAACACATGGTCATTTTGGTATTTCTCTGTATACGATATTGTACACAGGATCGTCAGATATGAAAGTTATGAGTCTTACACACTTGAATATTGGATCTTTTTTGATTTTATAAGTATTTAAATTGAACTAGATATAAGTCTATTGTTTTGATGACGATTTAAAAATCACTATCGAATTCCGCTAATGGATAAATAAATAATTTAGATGATTTTGGTATAAAAAATGCCCAACTTTTTCTACACCACAACCAATTTTTTTTAGAAAAACTGTTATGTGATAATGAAATGTTCTATATGTTAAAAAAAAAAAAGTCTGTACATAAAATGTATCAGAAAATTACAATTCTACTAATGAATTAATCCGTGATGGTGGTCATCACGTGGTAGAAACATATATTTAATTTTAGCAATGATAAAAGTGAAAAGAATCTTAACACATCATTAACATATTTCTAAAGATTCTTGCACTAAGATACTCAAGTCTTTGTTAATCCCTTGAGCTCACTTGAACCTTTGTTTTATCACAATAGATATTGTTATCAAGCGACAATCTATAATCCTATAGCGATTTAGACAATCACAGCTAAATATATACGAGTATATGCTCACATAACTGAAGTATTGCTGAGATTGGGTCGATTCACTAAAAGGACCGTATAAGTTCCCGTTAGAACTCGTTGCCCTGGAAATCTCATAAAATAATAAGGAATATAGAGATAGCCACGCAACATTTCAGCTTGCATTATTCATTGTAATAAATTGAAGTTTGCTATGTACAAGGCATGGGGTTTTGTTAGCTTAAGGGATTCTGTGTGACTCTTTTTCGGGATGTTATCTTCAACAATATAATATACGAGTGTAGCGATAAATTTATTTGCTCGTGTGGGTAGATTTGACTTGCTCCATTTTCGCAGTTTGTATTTACTTGGTTCTTTTATTGCTATTGAATGAAACACTGAAGTACAAACACGCCTTTACTCCAAAAAATAGCACATATTAGCTACACTATACGAAGTATTTGTAAACGTGTCACACTTTTTGCATAATGCAAAAGGAGTATCCTCGAAAGCAAAGAGATTATACTGGGTCGAATTGCGAGCAAATGTAACAGTATATGTAAATCAGTCAACGAGGGAACATTTATTGCGCGGTACAGGATTTGTAATTAGAAAATAGTTCGGCGTATCATCGAGAGATGGCTCTAGGTAATTTATAAATCATTTAATTATTACTTAAATTAAGACAATCATGTAAAAATAGTCTTTTATTTGTCACGCTCGCTAATTACAGACGGTTAAGTTTTCTATTAATTTGAGCGTTAGTAAGATTCCAAGACCGCCAATCATAAATCATTTTCAATTCAAACTCTCTGATTGTTGGAATCAATAGTCACCCGAACTTTGCTGGAATTGTTCAAGTTTTTGTTCCATAAAATAATTTTCACTATCTCCCTTGATTTGACTTAGATAGTATACTCGTACATATAGTTTTTAGCTCGTATATTTCAAAACGAGAATGGATCGGGTCACTGACCAAAAGATTCATTTGAATTGAGAATAATATTTGTAAAATTCCATAAAATTCGGTTCGCTCATTGTTCCGATTTGTATAAAGAGCTTTTGTTCCAGCTTCGAAATTCTTAAGCGATAAGTTATTTTTTAATTTATGGCTTGAACCAAACCACACTGAGGTAAAATATACTTATGTCGCTGGTCACATTTATAAATATGCTCTGTATACGTTCATTATGTCAGAGAGGAAGAGAGAAATACGACTTTTTGTCAGATAAAGTTGCGATATTACTTACTAATTTTTTTAGCAGTAAGTATCATCATAAACAGCCTTTACTATTCCACTGCTGGACATATGCCTCTCCTAAGAAATTTATCATTAGTTTTGGCTTACTATACCACGCTGGTCAGACGGGTTGGTGTAGGATTTGTTTCAAATTGTCCTGCGTAGTTTACTCCCTTAGTCGGCTCTTACGACACCCACGGGATCAATAGAGGTAGTGACACTCTGTATTCTCAATCCGTCACCACACGGATAGCAGCAGTAAGTATGTTTCAAATATGCAGTAATGATAGAAAAATAAAAAGACGTCTAAAAAGTGTAAACATATGTCAAAGTGAGGCGAATGATATTATTGTTTATAACAGTGAAAAGAAAAGAAAAAAATCTTCTTACAGATATATAATAATAATATTTTGGACATCTGACACGCAACGCCATCTACCTTTAAACTAAGACTAGATTGTATAACTCACTTACTTACTTTTTGTAAATACATACATTTTATACATAGGAAACAACCAAACTGCGAAAAAAATATTTGCAGATCAAACAATATTTTTTATAAAAATTGTCGTTCCAACGTATTCTCTCTTTCTTAAACACTTATAACTACTACTACAATAGCAATGATTTTAAATAAGTTACTCGATCGACAATTAAAAAATACCACACAAGGTAAAATATTTTAAGATCGTGATTAAGAACGATTTTCTTTTAATAGTTCAAATTATCTGTGATAGTTGGCGAAAATATGACTAATGCTGAGTTTACCATAAATAGAAAGGAAGAAAGATATATAAAGCGGCGTATAATATAAAACTGATTACTTGCCTTGCCCTGCAGTGTTGATGGTCCTACTCATTTTCACAGTCATTTAGTAAATTGCGACAAATTTTAACATAAATAGCCAAACCGCGAAACTTTGTCTGCTCTCTTCAAAGGAAAAAAATCCCTGTTTTTGTAACATTTTTAGTTTTAACGCTTCATATTGATCGTAGCGTGATCTATATAGTCTATAGCTGTCCTCGATAAATGGACCCAACACTCAACATAATTTCAACCAAACAAACAAACTCTTCAAACTTATATTATTAGCATAGAAAAGTTCGTTGGCGCTATCACACAAACATACCTACATCGCAAAACTTTCGAATCTATTTTCCTCAAACATCACAGCGATCTCCCTTATCATCACATTCCATTACCCAAATAAAGCGTTTTAAACATCAAATCCCTTACAATCCGCCGGTTATGACCGGGTGCTGGCATATCAGCACTCCGCAATTTATAGGGTTCAGGTAAATCGTATTCCGATATCGATATGAATCCGTTGGTAAGAAATATTTCAATGTAACTGTCGGCCATTTGTATAATTTATATATTTATTTTAGATATCCAACAAAGGGTACACAATAGTAATTTAGCATAATATGTCATCAATAAATACCACAATACTGAGGTCTTTCTTTGTGGAAATCCATGTCAAGGAATTGCAATAAAATGCCAAACTGTATTTCATAAGTAGGTTTTTCTGTTTCATGTTATTTTTCTTGACTGTCTTTATGTGACTTACATCCATTACTATCTAGTGTGTAGAAAAACACAGCAGTCAGTATCACTAACCACTAGACGAGGAGGGGCCTATGTCCAGCAGTGGACTATTAAAGGCTGATGATGATGATGATGATGAGACGAGGAATGCCCAAACTATTGTGGGCAAGAGACCCTTTTTTCTATAATGAACTGATACCTCAGACCCCCATAGCCAAATTACTGCATGCTTATCGACTTTTTGAGTTTTTAAAAGTACAACAATGATACTTCCTACTAAAATATTATGCATTCCTATAACAAATTGGTACACGGAACTAATAAAGTATCTTGAAAGTTTCAAATAAGAACTTGTGTTAATTAACAGGGATCGATTTTTAGACCTCGTCAGCCCCCAAAACCGTTTCCGTTTTCGTTTTCGTTTATGTCGCTTCATTGGAAACCGTTTTCGACCCCAAGTGGTCGATGTCGACCACTTTGGGAATCTCTGCACTAGACCAAAACGCCCATCATTTAAACAAATAAATAATAACTAATACAACATAAATTGTATTTAAACTTTTCAACAATAAAAAAGAAAAAACTTTATTCTGTAAGAAAACACAGCATACAACTTAATATAAATTACTAACTTAATACAACTACAATAATATTACATTTTTTTAAAAGCTTATAACTATTGACGTACGCGCAACACTATACTACGCTATCTGTGGTCATGAGTATTAAGTTGTCTGTGAGACTGTGATCATATATGACGTGGCGCTGACGTGGTAATCACTATTATTTTAGGTACTATGTTTTGCTTGTAACTAAGCAGGCCTCTCAATCTTAACCACATAGATAGCTTGTGCGGATGAGAGTTGTACGCTGTGTCCCACAGAATAGGTGGACACTCACCATTTACTGTGATGGACATGGTTCGTCCCAGTACTGATTTTCAGTGCCCACCAGAATTACTGATTTGACGCCGCAGAATTTCTGATCTAAATTGAGCAAGTACTAAAAAAGAAAAACCGTTTTTACTTAACATTTTATTCAAATCTTAAGCGATCACCATTTAAAAATGTTTCATTTTGCAATACTTAATTTTAATACTTCTTAAATAATTTCTAAGGTTATTTACTTCTAAAAGCTTCTTTAGCTTATAAATACTTTGTAGTTACAAAGTACTTATTTAGGAACTGAATAACTGCGCCGACATTGAAGATTTTAGTTATCTCATTTCCATTTGAACTCAAAGCATCTAAATATTTAAAACATTTTACGAACACGTCCGGTGGACTCGTTGGCTCCAAACGTCCGAAAATGCTATCATTTCATCCACTTTTATATTCGTAGAGGGTTTAAATTAAAATAGTTTTCCGTGGAAGTAGTGCCTATAAAGGTTGCCGTCCATTCAGAGCGATTCCGTATAAAGTGTAGGAAACGATGAAATTTAACGGTCGCAAAATGGCCTTTCTCAGTAATGAAGCAAGCGGTTTATTTATAAAGGTCGTCGGTAATTAAGTCTCTGTAGTGGTGACTAAATTGGTATTTTGAAGTGTGTAAATAGTGTTTCTTTAAGATAAATCGTTGTACGCATATGCTTGTTTCCAGCATGAAAAGCAAAATGTGATGAAGAAGGTTTTAATATTTTAGTTAATATGGAAATTGACGGCTACAAGAGTAAAGGTTATTGTATACATGACTTGGACAGCGAATGACGATGGGGCGTCGAGGTGTTGTCAGATGAAAAATTTAATTGCCACAAGCTTAATTCATTAAATTTGCCACAAGCTTAATTCATTATTGCATTATTGATTATTCAATTCATTAAAGATTATCAGGAATATATTCTCATTTATTATTGACATTGAGTATGTTTTTCTTTTTCTTTTTTATGTATTGTAATGTTTTCTTGAATTTTTTTAGTTTGTATTTTTGGTTTGATATCTTTTTAATTTGTATCATTGGTTTGACATTTTGTTTGTGGTATTGTAACAGTTGTATAGATTGTAGTGTATGCATACAATAATTCAGTAAGTTTTAATTTAATGTTTTTATTGTTATGGTCTACAATTTATGAAGTATTTCAGACACAATGTAAATTGTTTACGAAATGGAAATAAATAAAAAAAGCACGACCAAAGAACTGATAAACAATAAAAGAGTGGGAAGAAGATAAATCATGGAGCCAACCCAAAATAAAATGGGAACAAGTATTAATTTAAAAAAACAAAACCCTGACTGCTAAAAGATAAACATGGCCTATTTATACGCTATCAAAAACTTTTTAAACTAATTTATTCTTCCTTATTAAATTTTTGAAATTTGAAAGAACGAGATACGCGTGAAAAATATTCTTTTCCTTTTTTTTTAAGACATTCACACAACGCCATCTAGTCCCTAACTAAGCAAAGCTAGTACTACAGGTACGTGGCTACTAGACAACTGATAAAAATAGATAAATACTTTTTTTTTTAAATAAATACATACTTATTATACATAGACACATCCAGACCAATCAAACCTTAAATGTTCATGCACACTAATGTTTGACTTGAGCGGGAATCGAATCCGCGAACTTTGGAATGGCAGTCTGTTACATAAACCACTACGCCATTCGGTCGTCGTACATAACCCATAACCCTTTCTTGGCAGTTTGGTAATGAAGTCATGCTTAACTGAAAGCATAGTGTGATCGCTTATAGACAGTCTTCCAAGTACATGCCTTTCAACATAATTATATACGAGAATATAATTATACAGGGTCATCATCATCATCATCTGTCTACTCTTTTCCCAATTTATTTGGGGTCGGCGCAGTATGTACTGCATTAAAATGGTTTTGGCTAATTAATTTTATGGCCCGCCGCCTTCCTGTCGCCAACCCTCCTTGGGAATGTAGTCGTTTATACGACAGGGAAGGGAAAAAAGGAAACATCGGGAGTGAGAGGATTGGATGAGAGAGGAAAATTATACAATAATTATATGTATATTTAAAAGAACTCTCGCACTAAGAATAATTCCTGTATGACGAGAACTTCACAAATATTAAAACACCGTTGTTTTCCGTACACAAAGGACACCTCTCGGGACAACTATTTTTAGATCACACAACTTTTAATCCTCGTTGGAATTGAAACCATAAATATATACATAATAACGTCTAATTTGAAAACTTTCTTTAATACTTTTAAATTTGTTCAGCTACATTTTAGTAAATTACTTTTTTGTTATAAGTGCTCTGGGAAAACGAGGAGCTTTATATAAAAATACATAATAATAAATAAAAACAGGAGAAAAGGACAACTGAAAGCTGTCACTAGAAGTCCTTTAATGCCAACAGCTCACAATAAAGAGGTCATTGGACAGAAAACGACGTAAGGGGTCTATGGACCCCAGATCTGAACAAAGTTCGCGGCGATGTATTTAGGTCATACACGGCTGTAACTATAGCAGGAAGTCGGAAAAAAGTCTTGTTACACATATTTCGGCCTCGCTAACACCCGCTCAGAGCGTGTAACGCGTGCTAAGGACCTTCGTTCCAATACATTATTTTATATAAATAGAATGCTATAAACTTATATTCCTAAGTTCCTGCGTATTTTTTACATAATTGTTTTTATTGTGTATTGGCAAACTAGTACACAGGTCCTTTGATAATAAGCGACTATCACCGCTCGTACCGCGATAGAACCATGCTTCGAAACAAATTTGATATGAACGAGTACATCTGCAACTCAAGATTTACAAATACGTAACAGGCACGAGAAAGGGGGGCAGGGGGGATTTGAACTCCAGTTACCTCACTCACTGGGTTAAATGCAACCAAAGACTTGCTTCGGGTTTTTGTGAAATGGTTGCATCAGTCCTGACGAGCGGCTGACACTTCAACAGTTACAACTTTCTCCATCCTAAACACAATATTATCTAAGACGTATCTCTTTAAAATACAACACAAAAATAAAGTTATTTAAAACTCTAATTTTTACTTTATAAAAATATAAATACTTCAGGTATTTAAAACCTCTTTGAAGTTGTCGAACCGAGTCTTAAAAGGCTTTAATGCTTTTTCATAAATTGCCTTTTAAAATGTTTTGGTTTCAAAAGAAATCACTGAACATTGCTGTTTTACAGGTCTTTTTATCATCATATATAATGAACCAACTGGTATCCGCGAATTCGTTCGCATAGTATTTGAAAAGCGCAATCTTGGTGGTGTAGAACCAGTCCATGAGGCTTCGGGTTCGATTCCCCGCACTATCAAAATTTATAGAGTTTTCTGAGAGGAAAGATAGCCTAAGTTACTCCTTATATAGACAACTACTTGGTAATAAAATATTGTCAAAATGGTATGGTAAAGCCGTTTTGAAGATTACCCGGAACAAACAAATAGACAGACAAAAAGTATTTAAACTGATTTTTAGGCATAGGTATCGTGCAAAAACCTATTATTTTGACATTACAAACAGGCACTTTAATTTTACTTATTTGTCTAAATAAACGGTAGGATGATACATCATTTTTTGGTTGACCGAAACTCATGGAATCTAAAGGGACGACAATTCAAATTCGATTGAATTCACAAACGCAGGATACGCGCCTTCTTTTGCCTCTCTTTTTAGTAAATGTCCCTCTTTCGCGATCATGGTGACTAGTATACTACAGTTAAGTAGATAGTAAAAAGTTTTGTATAGACATAGGTTAAGCCCGTTTGCTCACTAATACTCGTAGACATTACACACACAAGCAGACACTCACACGAGCACACAAGCAATCACACCAATTAATGTATTCTAGTATTTAGTAGTAAGTTAACTACAATTTTCAATTTTATACGTCTAACTTTGTTCCTTTCTTAATTTTATGGAACTCAGTAATGGATTGTTATTCATCATCATCAACAGCCTTTAACAGTCCACTGCTGGACACAAGCCTCTCCTTAGAAAGGAGGTTTTGGCCTACTATACCATGTTGTTTTCCTTCTCTCTGCAGTGATGTTGTTCTGCATAGTTTTTTTCCCTTTGTCAGTGTGTGGTGACACTCTTTATTCTTAATCCGTCACCACACGGATCAACCATTGTTGTTGTACAGGATATTTAAGTAGCTTAGCTAGAACGTCTATGATTATAGCGTAAAGGTTATATTTAAGTATCTTAGCTAGAACGTCTATGATTATAGCGTAAAGGTTATATTTTTACGAAATAAATTATTATTATTAAATAAATCAAAAACACAATCTGTCGGATTTATTAAAACGAGTCATATGAGTCGTGAGTGAGAAGCTGGACAGTTTTACCAGTACTCGTAGTGAGTACTGGTAAACCCGTTCGTAACTCTAGTCATTGAGTTATGAACGGGTTTACCAGTACTCACTCAGAAGTGATCAGAGATAACTCCAATGTGTCGCGGGGGACTTTACAAACATACATGAAACGGACACAATGAACACCTAGACTCAGAACGACAATTTGTGGATCACACAAAGTGTCGTTCCGTATGGGGATCGAACCCACAACAATCAGCGTAGTAGGCAGCGGCGTGGCGACCGCTTAAACCACTACGCCATCCGTGCAGTCAAATTATGCTATTGTCATTCAAAATACAAATAAATGTAAAAATTTATTGTGATACGACAATTAGATGAAGTTTAAAGTTGACATCTAAGATTTCTTTACATAGTTACGTATTTACTTGTAAATTAAATATTTACTTACAAGAGAAGCTAATAAAAGCGTGTTATACAATTTACTTTATGCATAATATTTTGACCTTATACAGTACTACGGGATATAAAAATATCTACGTTACCATTTTATGTCAAAAAATCTAAACTTTAATATATTTTTTACAAGAACATAAGGTTTATTTTATGGATACCTTGGCCATAGCAAAACATGTTTGGGATATAAGACGCGTCATTTCATTGTTTTCTTATACCCCACATGGGATGTTCCGAAACATGAATTTTAAACATATTTTTTATGTCTCTTGTTTCACTTTCGCAGCACCTTACAGGGTTCTTGCGCGTATGCAAATCTAAAGATTCCCTTGATTCTGATATAACAATACAACTAGAATTAATCTTGTTAGTTCTTCATTTAAGCAAAGTGTGGGTGGGACTCACACCAATACGGTTTCTTATTAATTTTGAATTGACGTAACTTGAAAATTTTCCATGTATTTAAATTACAAACGTATCCCTACTACCATTATAAATGTTAGTTTCCATGGATGTTTATTACTCATTCATGCCAAAACGTATGGCGTAGTGGTTTAAACTATCCCCTCGCTGCTTCCTACTGCGCTGAGTGTTGTGGGTTCGATCCACACATGGGAGAGCACTTTGTGTGATCCATAAATTGTTGCTCTGAGTCTGGGTGTCCTTTGTGTCCGTTTTATATATGTTTTTAAAGTCTTTTTTCCCAGTGCGGGGGTTTTCTTTTTGAAAGAATAAAAACAAGGCTATATTTAACCTGAAAGAATTGATTCACATGATCGACATTACCGCGTGCAAAAGCTATCTACTACTAAGAAGAGAGGTTTTTGAAATCTCACAAACAGTTCGATGTATGACGGGGCCGAATCGCCATCTTTGAAAATATTTTATGATACCATAACAAATTTAATCTAGGGGATGTAACTTGAGACAGGGTACATTCAAAACTTGAATGTAATACGGTAGACGTCCGGGGTACCGGCAAAATTAATCCATTAAATTCATCATAATACTGCAGTAAGGTTTGTTACTACTAGTATATTTATAGAATTATCAATCATCATCATCATCATCAACAGCCTTTAATAGTCCACTGCTGGACATAAGCCTCTCCTGAGAAAGGAGGTTTAATACGTAGTTATGATTCAAGTATGGACATTATTTCATTCTTAAAAAACGGTAATTTCTATCACACGTAATTCAAAATATGATTGTGTGATAAGCCCGATTATTTGTTCTGTGTCTACTCGTAATTTAGTGAGT
Organism: Arctia plantaginis; assembly: GCA_902825455.1. Classification (NCBI taxonomy): domain Eukaryota; kingdom Metazoa; phylum Arthropoda; class Insecta; order Lepidoptera; family Erebidae; genus Arctia; species Arctia plantaginis. Next base: position 279,696 of record CADEBD010000039.1, on the reverse strand, counting down.
TCGATTCCCGGACCAGGTAAAATTTTATAGCCTAAGTTACTCCTTATATAGACAGCTACTTGTTAGTAAAATATTATCAAAATCGGTCCAGCCGTTTTGAAGATTACAAACAGACAGATAGAAAGACAGAAAAACAGAGAGGCAGACAAACAAAAAATATTTAAACTGGTTTTTAGACATAGGTATCGTGCAAATAACCGTGTAAGCATGAAAAAAACCTGTTATTTTGACCTTACAAACAGACACTTCAGTTTTATTTATTTGTATAGGTATGTAAGTATATTTATCAGCAGTCAAGTTAGTATAGTGTATTGTACACCCTTTAGGCTTTGCCTAGTTTGTGATCAGACTATAATGTGTAAGATGTGTAAAGTTATAAAAATAAATACAATATATTATGGAATTTACTCATTTTGCCTTACAGTGTTTCCATTTTCACTTTTTCATTCATCCATGCCTGCCATACATAAGGCTATCTTCACCACATCTCTTTTTACAATATGTCCACAAAACGATGTTATTATTTCTAGACTTTTTACCCACCGATGGGACTAAGTCTTCGAGCTTGAACGTGACTGCCAAAAAGAATTGAATGCCTTGAAAAATAAGCTAACACAAATCCAGAATATATCTCGTAAACGCGTCTGAATAGTCGGACAAATTACATATAATCCTGGCTAAATTAACTCAATTTTTTCAATAAGCATAGAAATCGACACATTATGCTTTAAACTTTATTTACAGCTGGCATTGTACTAGGTATAAATATAGATGCTTTTATCGAAAATATTATAGTAAATTTATATAGAAGATGTACGTGAATTTAACGCAAGTAATGATAGATTTACTGATATATATATACTCCTAATATGTACAGAACCAGAACTAAGAAAGAGGTTTAATCAAAGTTTTGAAAGATTTTGTATATTGAAGGCAAGAAGAAAGGAAAAAAACTATACATTTCTATTAATATTTGTATTCATCATCATCATCCACAGTCTTTAATAGTCCACTGCTGGACATAGGCCTCTCCTTAGAAAGGAACTTTGTATTACTATAGAAATATACTTATAAATTAGAGTTGATGTAGGACATAGTTTATTAAGTTGAATATACAGAAAAGAGTTACACGATTTTCGTTATATGCTGTGGAAGAGCCACGTTCTCTAAATACAGTCAGACGAAGAACAATCGTTCTTATCTCTGGTTATTGGCCCTGGGTAGGATTGAAACCACGACGTCTGCAGTGAGTACACTGACTATAAGACCAACAGACCAGTCAGACAATAAAAACCAATTCGTCGTAAAAAATAAAATAAAAAGCTGAATCAACTTTTTTAAATAAACATTGAGTTGGAAACTGGTTTGGTTTGGCTTACATAATTGATTTAGGACGAGGTGGAAGGCTGAGTTTTTGTTTGAACAATGGTTCCTTTATTTCAATTACACAAGTCTTATTGAGATTTTATGTATTACATTTTAAAATCCTGTGATAATGTGTGCATTTCAACATTAAAATACTAATAATATTGTACCTCATTATGTGATTTTATTTCAGTTTAATCCTTTTATTTACAGAAAGTATTCTATATCATTATAAGTGACAACAAAGATAGGAACATAAAACATTACAGTAGTTCTGCTTTTTACATTTATCTATACAAATAAATATAATTGAATTGTGTGTTTGTAATGTCAAAATAATAGGTTTTTTTCATGCTCACACAGTATACTCTTAAGGGCTAACTAAGTTAATAGCTTTTAAACGTACTTAGTTCGACAATTCTAGGTTTAATACACATCTGCAACGCCTATTGTCATATGAAAATACCAACTACACAATCAGTTCGAAGCAACTAACAAACGGTAACAAAGCTTAGCTTGTGCCACAACCTTCTAAAGATTAATTTACAAGATGTTTGTCCACTTCACAATAGAAATCAAATACCGTTTAACTAAGGCTTCAAGCTATTTCTGTAGCTATGCTCTTTCCATGGGAGAGCCATGCTTCGCCACGGATGGGCCGGCTCGACCGGAGTGATACCACGGCCTCACAGAAAACCGGTGTTAACAATTCTATCGTTGCTTTTCACTGGAAGAGTGAAGTTTACGGAGCCCAAATCCTCGCTCCCGCTGACTAGAGTGAGAGGGACTCCATGGGCGGCAACGCACTTTTGACTTTTAAGTTACAGGTTTCCATGGGCGGCGGTAGTTGCTTGCCATCATACCATAAAAAAAAAACTAAACTTGTAAAATACTCTTAAAAACAAGCTATAAATAAGAACACACCAAAAACAATTGTTGTACAATAAGAAGTGGCAACCTTTTATCGCTACAAAACTTTTGTTTGTTAATTACTGTTTCGTACAAAAAACTACGCTGGAGGTAATTTTACATAAAAATTGCTTCACAAACGACTAGTGATTTTTGATACAAATATATACTCTATGACAAATGAATATCTGGCAAATGAGAAAAGTTTTGTTCGTTAGGGGTTTGTGAAAAATTGCTGGAATGATTGTTAAGACTCGTTATAGGATAGTTTGTTAAAAATAGAAAACGTTTTGCTAGCATTTACGTAAGATTTCTTTTTTAATAAATTATTTTTTATGTGAGTACTGTTGGAGTGGAAATTAATTGAATTTGTACTCTACGGCTAATAAGATTAAGTTAATATTTAAAGTGATTTCGCAATCGTTGGTGTGTTTACTATTTACCATTGTCATAGTAGTAGCCATTTTTATAAATATGGCAACATGGATAAAGAATATGTTAGCGTGGTTTCGCCGAAACACAACGTGGAAAAAAAAAAGAAAAAAAAAAAAATGATATAGATCAAAATTTATTTGTGACAATGTTGTAAATGTAAGTGAACGTTTACACACTACATGTATACATAAACATACATAAACGTTCACTTACATTTATAAACAGTCCTTGTATAATTTTCTATATTAAATATAAACGGTAAAGTAACATTATTTCTTTTTAATTTAAATGAAATGCGCTTCAAATCATGACTGCAAAGCCATGCCCCCTTAACATCAACATAGAATATAAATTATCTCCTGTCACACGTGTGTGTGTCATAAATGTGTGGTAACGTATAATATTATTTTTATGTCAAGTGAATGTAAGATGGACAGTAACGCAGGTGACAGGTTTCGTTACCAAGCGGTAGGTATACCCCGAGAAAACTGAGTCTTCACCGTTTATTTTTTCTTTGTTTACCTTTTGTTATAAAATAGCGAGGTTCGAGGTTTTCAATGCCTTCCTCCTCGTCTTTGTACACGGTATTTCTTTTGTTAGGAGCAATAATAAATCCTAAAGAAATTCTTACGTTATAAGAAAACATTGGATGTAATTGGTAATCTGTTAATGGGTGATATATGGCTTTTTCATTTTCACATTTTTTCTTTATTTTGTTTATTAATTATTAATTCTGAATTAAAAACTATCAGCTGTTGCGTTCGTCGTCGCAGAACAACAATTTGTGAATCACACAAAGTATCGTCCCATGTGGTGATCGGACCCACAACATTCAGCGTAGTAATAAGCGGCGTGGCGACCGCTTTAACCACTACGCCATCTGTGCAGTCAAACTTAATGGAAACATATCGATATCCTTATTTTTACTAATAGAATTATATTCCACTTGGAGGCTATTTAAAGGAGAGGAACAGCCTAGGTTAGTTGTGGATCGCTCAGGTGTGAACAAGGACTTTCTAGACAATCTTTGAAGTTTATGGGTGATAGTGATATTAAATTTTTGTAGCAGATTAGGACAATATGCATTACCGTTGATTAACTTGTGTAAAAAAGATAGATCTAAAATTTTGCGACGTTTTTTTAATCATATTATCTCGAAATGAGTTAGTCGGTTTTTGTAACTAGTTAGCGTCTTAGACAAGTTAAATTTCTATGCCAAATCTTTTTTGGACGCGTTTAAATTTATTGGAATGAACTTCAAAATGCAAATCTAAAAGATATTATATTGTAATACAAATCTAAAAGAAAACAAAAGATATGAGCTAAATATTATATTAATAATTTTTTATAAGTAAAAGGACCAGAGCATCTGCTATCTAACTTTTGTACAGTTTGGCAGAAGTTTGTAATTTATAAAAATGTGAAATGATAGTCATGAAAATAAGCATTCATTCAATCGACGGCAATAAGCATTCTCCCTGTGTTACGTGCGACTAACATTAAAGTCGCCTTAAAGCGAGTGATTAATACGCCCCTGTCTACCCCGGGAAATAGATGAGAGTATAAGTAGGTATGGACCTATGTAGTGATGAAAATATCAATAAGGAAAGAACAAGCTAATAGCATATTATTTTTTAATTAGATCGAAAACCTTTGAAACGCAAACATATAAAAAAACAATAATATTCCTCAAACATTATGACGTTAATCCGGATGAGCGGGAAACCATATGAAGGTGTAACTATTCCACTCACGTACCAAAAGGTTATTGAAGGAAAACAGAATGTCACGCGCGAAAACTTTCGTCTTTTTGCTTACAACCAAGTGTCGGTTTGAATGAAGTAATTTTCCTTCCGCATAAGGCCTGGTAATCGTCAACGTTCAGCTAAATAAACATTCTAGGCAGTAAAAAATTGCACGTGTATATAAAAAGAGAAATAAAAATAATGGGATATGCCTACAAGATGTATGTGTTTTTTATACAACTCAGTTAGTAAGCAAACTCACGAGCTCAGTCATGAATGATTATGCTAGTACACCACTAAGTATACCTTAATGCCATTAAAGTATACTGGGTGAAAAAAGACTATTTGATTTTAAAGAATTAGAAAGCATTGAATAATAGTTATTATATTAATAAACTACTAATTATCAAAAGAAATTCTGATGCTTAAACAATACAAAATCTATGAAGCCATAAGGCTGCTAACAAACAGTAAACTGAACAGGTTAATGGGCTGATTCTGCCGAGAGGCAAGCAAACTACAATGCGTTGTTCATTATTGAGGTTCCGAAGCTTTCATACCATACAACAGAAATACGAGCAATCAATGCTTAAAATATATATGGAGGACGTTATACATCTAAGCACTGAGGTATGACACGAGTACAGTTACCAGAAATGGTTAATGTAGCATAGGGCACTCAAATCAACACTTTATGATGCAATATTGTAGTGTAACTTTAGATTAAAAATATTGCATCTACAACATAGATTTAGAAAAAAGAAAAAAATAGTAGTACTAGATACTGAGTACAGATGACTGCACGGATGGCGTAGTGGTCGATGAAGACACTTTGTGTGATCCTCAAATTGTCGTTCTGGGTCTGGGTGTTCTTTGTGTCCGTTTCATGTATGTTTGTAAAGTTCTTCGCGATACAGGATATATTCCTAGTGCGGGAGTTGTCTTTTTAGAAAGAAAAAACTGTCAAAAAATATGTCTGCTTCTACATTATTTTGTAAAAACTCGTTAATTAGTCGGATAGCTTGTCCCGTAGGGCTACTAACAGCTTGTGGGAGACGCTACGTTGTAGGATAAGTCAGGAGTCAGTAATGGCTATGACAACCGTGCAAGTAATTATTTGGTATATATAAATTAATGCATTCTCGCAGTGATGGATTGTCCACCCTATCGTAAAATTGCAACAAATCGTTCACAATATGAATAAAGTTTCGTCTAAGCTCAAGTGTATTAAGGCCGTCCATCCCTGACACAAACGTAGAGGAAAACAAGAAAGGGTATCGGGAAAATTCACGCTGTATTCTTTCAATGAAAAGGGTATATATTTTTTCTTGCCGGCTAAACAGTATTGAATTGTATTCCAGTCTACTACGTACGTAGGTATTATAGAGCAATTTAATAGGAACCCCAGAGCTATATTAGCGTCTATACATATTTGCCTTAAATGGTCGCGGAAGTTGAGAACTAGTGAAAGTTATGGTTTTACATTTTGATGCATTAAAGGACAATTTGTTTTAGGACTGTAGTTCAAAACAATCTGCAGTATCAGTGACAGATAAAAATAATTTCAAATCATCAGTGAACATGAAACATTGACCTCTAGAGCCGTGTTTGTAGAAATACACCAGTTGATGTTACATCAATCAAAGTCTGCAGTCCACTCAATCACTCCGCTGTAGAGATAGTTTTTCCGCATCCAATTCATCTCAGATGCCTTCTTTACTTCGTGTGTCCATCTTTCCACAAGACCGTTTTGACATACGTTAATCTATTCGCAGTCTCTTTTCTAGGAATTGTATACTCCAGCTTTTACAAATTTACCGATTATTATTCTACTGCTATATCCTCTTTATAAGCATACAAAAACTCATATCTAAGTCTCTAAAGAGGTAGGCAGAGATGTATATTACACACCCATTTTAATGTAATATATACTTATTTCTAAAAACACTGTATTAAAATGTTGTTCTCTCAAATTGTGCTCACATTTTCTACTGTCAAAAGGTTTGTATTGTGGAATATACCTGGGTATTAAATATCTTTGTCATATAAATAAACTAAAAGTATCGTACTTGTAGATTTTCATAGTAGGTAATAATTTATAGGTACTCAACAATTTGTTATGAATTCTAATTGTAGCCGGAAACCTATCTATTATTTGCTGCTTAACATTCAGTTTGTGGATGGATGCTCTTGTTGTGTTTTTAAATGTTGCATTGTTTGAAAGGCATTGCTTACCGAATCTAACGATTATTACACTTACATTATAACAATAACAAGTAATTTATAAATTCTGAAAACTTTAATTTACTAAAATATGGTCAGTTTATATCTCTGCCCTAGTAGCATCTCCAATCACAGGACAAACATACTTGACCTTGACGTCACGAGCAACTGTATTCTCCGTTCGACCATTCGAGTGTTCACCATTCGTCACTTGTTACCGTACCATACCATAATATCCTTTTTTTATCATAATTAACCTTTTTTTTTAATCCCGTAGGTGTCGTAAGAGCCGACTAAGGCAGCAAAGGAAAACTTGGAAACAAACCCTTTTTTTTTTTTTAACGTGTGGAAATCCCCTCGGACCGTCACCCCACCGGGGTTTGCGGCGGGGTGGTGTGTCGGACTCGAACCGACTAAAACCACACGGTGTGCCCTCTTTGCGCTTCCAGTTTAGGAGGGGTCCAGGTAGTTATCGCCTTCTGGACCCCTCCTAGCGCCGGCCCGCTCCTATTGCGGGCCCCGTCTCAAAATTTTTTTTCCTCTCTTTAGGCGGCGTCCGGCACACGTGGACGACGCCCCCTCGCGGCTGGCCAAACTAATGCGGGTGGAGGGGAAACCCGCCCCGTCCACCTGCGGCCACACTCAGGGCGGCATGAGGAGGAAACAAACCCTATACCAACCCGTCTATTCGGGAGTGGGTAAGGAAGCAAGCTCTGCAGAACAACAGCACTGTTAATTTATGATGCATTCATATTTTTTGAAATCCGTGTTTGGCCAAGAGTCGAAACACAATAGTGTGGGTCATCAAACCTTCCGCTAATTTGATTTCCGTATTCATGGGTCATAAATATTTTTTTATGCATATATAAATACTATTGAAATCGAAAGAGAATCGCTGGCTGCTGTAAAAACAAAAACAAGTAATTGATCTAACAATAAACTGAATCTGCTATTCATTTCATGAGTTTCAACCATTCCGTAAGGTAGTGATTTTTTTGTGTGAAGGTGAAATTGCCGCATATTGGTGAAAAAAATAGGATGAATTATTTGGATTAATTCTCGCTGATTTTGGCGGTATTTTGAAGTGAAAATTAGAAAGTAAGTAATAAAATTTTATTGTATTTCTTCAGCAAAATCTAATTATTATTATTTAGTATTTCATAAAGTAAGAGGATTCAGAGGTGATTAGTTATATTTAAAGTTGAAAGCAATGAATCCGGGTCACAAAAATATCTGAAAATCTATGAAATTAAGAATGCTAGCGTAATTGAATAAATTGTTTAACAAAAAAATAAAAGCAATATAATTTGTCTTTTTTCAATAAAGAAAAAAAGAATCTCATCTTAAGCAAAAGTTCAATAAAACCATATGTTCCTAAAATTCGCTTGTTTTTTTTTAATTTGGGCATACTCTTCCGTTCCTTAAGCTGTTGAGCTCTCGAACCTTTATTGCGGTTGGATTTCATGTCTCGATTGAGATCCGGGATACGTTCTGGCCACTCCATATAGTTAATATTCACCTCTTAAATGTATTACTTCAAAAGCCATCCCGGATTTATTGCTTTCGATTGCATAAGGTATATTCTTGATAATACACCTTTTCAATTGAACTGCAATCTAACAGTGATTATGTCCCGATTCACTTGACTAAATACCCAATGTCCTCTAGATGGAGCCGAGGGCTGACGCAGTAAACCTCTACCGAGACCAGTTTTGAGGTTCACGCTTGATCTCACTACGCGTTTTTTGCCTCAATTACTATTGTTTATCGCCAGATTTGTTAAGAAATATCAAGCCTACGTTCGCATATCTTATATTTTATTAACGTATATGTTTCGTTTCAGGATTAAATTCTTTCACGATGGTTCAAACAATAAACTCAGTCTCAGTGGAAAAGAATTACAAAAATGTGCAAAAAATGTTTCAATTGGCTGCTGCTTTACAATTGACGTCATATTTATGGCCAGTTCCATTACCTATTCAAAGTAAGACTTTATACGTATTAGAATAGAATATCTTTTATTATTTTGATATATATATATATATATATATATAAATTGGGTAGCTGATATATGGTTAAAAAGGCGGCAAATTGAGTAGTCGCCTGATTGTTATTGACTATCGCCGTCCTTAGACAGCTACAACTCCATTGACAACTTCCTTCAAGTCCTGATGAAAATCAGGAGGAGGTAAAGGCTTTAACCACTCGGGGAAAAGCAACGAAGGAATTGCTTAATACCGATTTCTGTGAGGCCGTGGATCACTTCAGTCGGTATTTAACACTTCTCCAACTGAACTTACGGTATTCCTTATCCTAGTTTACTCGTCTTATCGTTACTGATATTTCCTTTGTTGTTTTCAAACGGAACAAAGGGTTGTTCCTTCAACAAACGATCATATTACTAAAGGCGATTGACACCAGGAAGCCTGCTAGCCATAAAAAAGTATTATTTTATTCATTAGTTACAGACCACGTGAATAGAGTTTTCATGGCATTTAACAATTAAATTTGTCCGTGTGTCCCATTCATCCCGTGGGTGTCGTAAGAGCCGACTTAGGGAGCAAACTACGCGGGACCACAGTACCAACCCTTTACCAACCCATCTGGTTAGCGTGGTATTGTACGGCAATACCTTTTTAAAGAGGGGCCTATATCCAGCAGTGGACTAATGATGACGTGACGTGAACAATTAAATAAATTTTCATGGTTACAGATGGAACACATTATGATTATATAATCGTCGGTGGAGGGACTGCTGGATGTGTGGTTGCCAGTAGACTCCTTGAAATGTCTAACGTCAGTGTCTTGCTTATCGAGGCAGGTGGCAATCCACCCTTGGAATCTATTGTGAGTAGTAGGTCTTACTGGTCCTAATAATGTCCAATCAGAAACAAAAGTAGTAGCAAAAAATTGTAAGATATTAAAAGTAAAATCAATGCTGTTTTTAATTCATGTTTTCAATACGTGTAGGTATTGGTTAACGAGCAGATGGGTCAACTGACGGTAAGTGACAATCGCTACCCATGGACACCTGCAGAAGAGTCACAAGCACGTTACCGCCTTTTGACTCCCTCAATATTGAGGGGAAGGGGATTTGGGGCTCCGTTAACCTCACTCTTTCGGTAAAGAGCAATGGAAAAATGATTAACAGCATCAGTCTATGAATTTTAATAAAAAAAGTATAGTTCTATTACAATATGGAGAATCCATCTGCAATAGCTCTATCTGTATAAAATAATATTCCATTTCAATAACTATTGACTGAAATATTTAACGTTGACGATAGGTATTATAGGTAATTTTGTTTCTAGTTAGGGTGATTTGTCTACCCATTTGGCCACACAGAAACGAATGTGTACACGTATGAGTGTGTACTATTTTCATTTTTTTTTCTCTGTTTTAGTACACAAAATATTTTGCACATATGAAGCATACACCGGTTGATTGGAATTTAACTGCAAGTAGAGAGCGATGGACATCAAACCATCCATTCAGTAGACCTGATATAGTCCAGGGAAGAATGCTGGGCGGCTCAAGCAGTCTCAACCATTTGATTTATGGACAAGGTAATCCTGCTGATTATGACGGTTGGGCATCAATTACCGATGATCCTTCATGGTCATTCAAAGCCATACATCATTATTTTATCAAAAGTGAAAAAATTGCTGACAGGAAAATTCTTACCTCTATTGATGATAAAAATATGCACGGGACTACAGGGAAAATGAAACTAAGAAAATTCTACTTTGAAAATAGTGAAAAATATCTTAGAGCCTTTAAAGAAATGGGTAACAAGATAGTGCGGAGTATTAATGCTAAACATCCTCTAGGATTTTCTCCTGCTTTGTTTACTTGTGGTAAAAGAGTCCGGCAAAGTACAGCGTATTCATTTTTGAGACCTGAGAAGTACAATCCCAATTTGAATGTACTGACAAACACTATGGTCAGAAAAGTTATATTTGATGAGTTTCATAACGCTATTGGTGTTGAAGTGATTAGTAAAGATAAACGTGTCTTACATGTAGAAGCACACAAAGAAGTCATAGTTACGGCAGGAGTTTTTAAAACACCACAGTTGTTGATGCTTTCTGGTATTGGTCCAAGGAAACATTTGAAGGACAAAAATATTAAGCTTGTTGCAGATCTTCCAGTAGGTAAAAATTTACAAGACCATCCAATCTGCGTCTCAGTTTTCAAAACGGGTCTGAAAAAGTTGCCAGATGACATCCCAAGTCCTTACAAAATCGATTTTCCTCAATTACATGGTTATGTATCGCTTAATGATTTTGAAACGATTCCTACATATGAAATACGTGGTATGATTCTTGATGATCCAGCAACTTTTTTAGAACTTTGTATCATGTCTTTGAATTTTAAATACACTTTGTGTGACGACCTAGTAAAAAGTGCCGCTAACCATGAAATCTTTTTAGTACTTAATCATCTTTCATATCCAAAATCTCGAGGAGAAGTCCGTCTTGGTATAAAGAACATTAACGAGCCACCTATCGTCAAACTAGGCTTCTACCGAAATGAAAAGGACTTAGAACTTCATGCTAAATCTCTTATGAATTTCAATCGTATATTAAATACCTCGTATTTTTGGAATAATAAAGCGCAAATATTAGAGCCCCCTATAGGTTGCGGTAAAATTAATTTTAGCTCATTAAAGTATTGGCAGTGTTACTGCAATGAAATGGCGACCACGTTACATAACAACGTTGGTACTTGTGCAATGGGAACTGTAGTAGACTCCAATTTACTTGTAAAAGGTGTCCATCGACTCCGTATAGCGGATGCCAGTATTATGCCTACAATTGTGTCATCGCCAACTCAGGCATCAGTGATTATGATAGCTCAAAAAGCTTCAGATATGATTAAAGAGGACTTTGTACGTCATAGTAAATAATTATGTTCTACCAAGCTATGATCCTTTTATTGACTTTTAACATATTTATTTATTAAAATTTGGACGTTTAATAAGCTTCTGTCTACCCGTTCGGGATTAAAAGACGTGAGTATGTGTATGTGTATGAGTAAAAAGTTATTAAATGCCTTATAAATTGGTTGTGGTCCCAACTTTTCAAATTATTGCTGGATTTTTAATTTAAATTGTCTGGCTGCAAACGTTAATTTCGAATATAAATAAAAATTCTAGTTAAAAAATCAAAGTTTTTTGCCATCGTAAACATGCCATTATAATTAAAGTTTTGGTTTGTTGCATGTAAGGTTTGCGTTATTTTATTTCAAATATTACTATCTCTTATAATTTACTAACTAATTATACGAATTTTATCCAGCAATTTTGCCCGCATTACACAACACATTTGGTTTGTTGCATGTGATGTTTTAACTTGCGTAATTTCATTTCAAATATCACTTATAATTTACTAACAATATATACGAATTTTATCCAGAAACATTTCTTTTCTGTAATGTATTTTATAGTATAAATGATATTTTCTTTCACACCAGGATTTAAATTCATAGATTCTCAGTATCTTTGAAATATTTATGCTACAAATAAATCTATGAATCTATGCAGGTGTCTACTTACATAATTATGTAGTCACAAGTAATTGCTTAATACTAATTACTTAGGACATACGAGTATATATTAAAGTGTTTGATTAGTTAGAATAAGTTATGATGAGTGTTGTGTCCAAATCTCAAGATAGTAGGATATATTTTATCCTTTCCTTTCCTTTTTTTGTCTTTTTTAATTTAGTTATATATTATAGAATTATTCTTGTAATTAGATGTAAGTGATTGTACAATTTGTTATAAAAATTGTTATAAATATTAATATAAACAAAGTTTTATTGCTTAGTGAAATTCTCACCATACACTCTTCCACTCATTGCATCCATCTTTTTAGTTTAGTTGTCCTCGACTCTTGTAACTACCAGCTTTTATACACGAAGCTATCACACATTGCGCCTGTTTCTATCTCCTATTTCGCCTGTGTTCGATGAGACTGCAAAAACGCATAAAAGCAGTTTGCAATACCGTATACTTACAAAATTCGCAAATTAAAAAATTTAGATATTTACATGTAATAAAGACATTTTTAGAGGTATTTTTTTGCCAAATCCATTTAAAATATCATGCCAAGATATCACAACCAAGTTGCAAAACTGTATCCAATTAACCAAGATAGTCAATTATTTCTTCTTCCTGTTAAAATTTAGAAAATGTGGTTTTGCGAGTTGCACGGCAATCAATTGCCTGTTTTTTAAACAAACGTCGATGTAAGCATATTTAGTGTATTACAAGTAGGATCCAATGGAGCAGAAAATGAAATCATCTTAAGTTTTTCTTTAATTAAATACCTGATCATCGGTAGAATTAATTCCTATACTATATCGATGATGTGGTATTGGATGATAGATATGCTACCGATCTTATTCTTATAGAAATTACTTTAAATTGGATAAAATGCACTTAGTTTAGGTTAGATTTTAAGAAGTAAAACTAAATCAATTAATGCTAAAAATTAGATATAAGGATATAATTTAAGACTTCTAAAAATAAAACAGTGTAATGTAATTAAATTTTGTCTAAGAAATGACGTATTTCTTAAAAAAACACTATTAAATGATTTTAGAGAGGAACACTGAATTTCATTTTTTTTTAATTTTAAAATATGAAAGTAAAAATGTGACTGCACGGATGGCGTAGTGGTTTAAGCGGTCGCCACGCCGCTTCCTACAACGCCGAGTGTTGTGGGTTCAAACCCCACATGTGACGACACTTTGTGTTTTTGTTTTTGTTTTGTTTTTTTTTTTTTTAAAAAAGACAACGCCCGCATTAGGAATAAATCCTGTGTCGCGGGGGACTTTACAAACATACATGAAACGGACACAAAGAACACCCAGACTCAGAACAACAATTTGTGGATCACACAAAGTGTCGTCCCATGTGGGGTTTGAACCCACAACACTCGGCGCAGTAGGAAGCGGCGTGGCGACCGCTTAAACCACTACGCCATCCGTGCAGTCAAAGTGTGCAGTGCAGTGCAGTGTGATCCACAAATTGTTGTTCTGAGTCTGGGTGTTCTTTGTGTCCGTTTCATGTATGCTTGTTAAGTCCCCCGCGACACAGGATATATTCCTAGTGCAACTCCCGCACTAGGAATATATCCTGTGTCCTGTTTATATTAATATTTAAAAAAAAAGAAGATTTTTTTTATAGTAAGATGCAAGAGTAGCACACTCTTGAAATAGTCTTTTAAAGACTCGATCAGAGCTCAAACATAAGTTGTAACGATAGTGCCACTATCTTTGCAATATGCTCTAACGTTAGTTGCTTTTAGCTGATTACTGATCTTCAATAACCGCCAACCACATAAGCAAAAACTCCTAAAAGTGATTAAATGGCGGTGCCTGTACCCACCAAATGGAAGGAACTGATAACAATTGTACCTAACAAAAAAATGAACGATGAATGATTTTCCTTCGCTATATGACGTGTTATATTCAATTATATGCTCTCATGACTATAATATAGAAGTACATGTTTTTTTTTCTCTATTTCCTAAAGCCGAAAACACCTGTTTTAATATATTTCGTTTTATTGGCAACTAGCTGGTGCCCGCGACTTTGTTCGCGTGGAATTTGAAAAGCGCTGCCTTAGTGAGTTCGATTCCCGGACCAAGCAAAATTTTGTAGGGTTTTTCTGAGAGAAAAAAATGCCTTAGTTACTCCTTATATAGACAGCTAATTGGTAGTAAAATATTAACTAAATCGGTCCAGCCGTTTTGAGGATGACCCGGAACAAACAGACAGAAAGACAGACAGACAAAAAATATTTAAACTGGTTTTTAGGCATAGGTATCGTGCAAATAACGGTGTAAGCATGAAAAAAACCTCTTATTTTGACATTACAAATAGATACTTCAATTTTATTTATTTGTATAGATTTTTTTAAGCGTTAGGAATTTGTTATTTTTGTTATTTGTTATGTTAGTGACGCATGAGCTCGTATCAGTTTAGAAAAATACAGCATAATAATCTAAAATAAAGTTAACACTGGTATTAAGATATGTAACCAGTTTTATTTCTGATAAGTAACTATTCTGGAATAAGATAAACGTAAGTATTTAGATGCTAACAGCAGCATATATACATGTATGGTGGCACGTATTATATAGTTAAGCTATTCTTCAAAAGCGATATTATTAACTCTATTAAAAAACTTGTAAAAATATAAATACGAGAAAAAAACAACACACTGCAAAACCTTTAATAGTCCACTGCTGAATGTAGGCCACTCCTTAGAAAAGAAGTTCTGGCCTACTATACAAGGGCTGCTATTTATGTATCCGGAACTGACCATAAACAGAACAATATTAAAAAAGTAATTATAACATTTAAAAATGGAAAGCCAAAGTGTGGCTAAAGAACACAATTTGTTTTATGTAGCTGTCATTTGTTTATCATTTGTGGCGTCATTTAGAAAATTGCGTGTCTTTATCGCTATGGATTTAACTCGTAAAAATTTTTGTGCTTTGATTTATAACGATTTTCGGTGAGGGCTAACTTAAAAACAGTGCATCGATCAACTCACTTCGACTTTTGGGGACGAAGCACCATCAAAAACAACTGGTCATAACGCTTTTGATCACGCTTAAAGTGCTTAAAAGCTCTCATAGCTAAAGAGAACTATATTACCAAACATTGTATTAAAAACTTGGCGTACAGCATATCAAATCGCATAACCGTAGTCATCACAGCAAGTAGAGGTTACTCAGTTAAATATTAAAATAAAATAAAAACGTAAACTTGTGTAAAAATGTGTATTCTATTTGCGTTCTTAGACGAAACTGATAAATTATTTCTTTCTAATATTTTAATGAACTGAATACGAAATGACTAATAAATTTTATTATTTTAATTTACTATTCGTATGATGACGAATTAAGAATACGGAGTGTCACCACCCCTATTCATCCCACGGGTGTCGTAAGAGCCGACTATAGGAAGCAAATTACTCAGGACATCAGCACTGTTAATTTATTATGTGTATGATTTAGCATGGTGTTGGCGGTAGCTGTCTTTAAGCGGCCACTGACCCCAGGCTGAATTGAAGAATAAACTGTTAGCTTTCACCCTATATTTAGTCAGAGTTTGCGGGTTCCATTCCCACCCAAAATAAATAGTAATGTAATGAGAATATTTTTTGCTTTGTTTCTGGGTAAAATTAATTATATACAAATATTTAGCATGAAATACCATAGTACGTGAGAATATAATTAGTAATATCAGCAACCTGGTTGCCTTTGTACAAGCTCTGCCTAGTTCAGGATCGCCCTTTAGTCAGTCAAACGACTGACTAAGGCGTATCAAGTAATTTACTATCATTCATGAAGTATTGTATACTATTACAAATTTAATAAAAATAAATAAACTAAATAATAGTATACAGTGAGTACTTTTAAGAGACTCGTCAAGGATCACTATTTATCTCTGTAAGAACTATGTGTTATATATGTAGGTATGTAATGTATGTATTTATGTGTATATTTATATGAATGTATGTATGTGTATGAGTATGTATTTATAGACATTGCTCAACTTCATAACGTGCAAGCGATCTTTAATAATCTTTCGTTATTGCATTTGGATGACTGATGATAGATGACTGATGACTGATGATTTGCATGTACCCCTTATAGACGCTGATTTCGGGTACTTACGAGTATGTATAATATATTCCTGCCTTGATCACGTATTCTATAAGGGAGAGGTGGATGTGGAGACTATAGTCTGCTCTTCAGCAATATCTGACCACGACCTTATCATTACTGGTCTAACAGCAACGGCCACAACATCAACATCACCTCCAAGGTACAAATGCCTCCTTAACTACGACTCCATTTCAGAAAAGCTCAGCTATGTAGATTGGTCTAAGATGATGAAGATACAGAATGTGGCTGACCAAACAGAACATTTTATGAATATTATAAACAATATAATCAAAGACAACACTAAATTAATTAGAATAAGTCGCTCAAAGATAATTCTTAAGCCGTGGATGACGGAAGCGTTGCTAAGATGCTCACGTGTTCGTGATAAATTACACCTCGAGGCTAAACAAATGCCAAGAAACGAAGTGACATCACTGATATATCTGAGGTATAGAAATTTTTATAACTCTCTAATTCGTAAAATACGAAATGAATATGAATGTACATTGCTGAAAAACTCGAAAAATCAACCACGACAACTCTGGCAGACTATTAATAAAATCTCGCATAGAAAAGTAGTAACGAAATCACCTGCGTCAGATCTAATACTTTTAAATTCCTGTCCGCAAGACTCCCTAAATCTTTGTAATGAATATTTTACATCGGTAGGACAAAAATACGCTAACGATATCTTAAACAATCTAAATACAACACAATCAGCTTTGGCACTAAATATCGACACTTCACCATCTCCTCCAAACTCATTCTTCTTCGAACCAACTGATAATACAGATATAGAACACATAATTATGAATCTAAAGAATGACAGTGCCCCAGGACTAGATGGAGTTACTAACCGACTCATAAAGAAAGTCAAAAATCATATTGTGGAACCGCTTACCTATATTATTAACCAAAGTTTATCAACCGGAATCGTTCCTCAAGAATGGAAGACTGCTGTTGTTGTACCTATACATAAAGGGGGAGAAACCAATTTGGCTAACAATTATAGACCAATTTCCTTGCTCTCTGTCTTTGCTAAGATACTAGAAAGAGTAGTCAACAAACGTGTAGTTAAGTACATTGAGAAGAACAATATTTTATCAGACAGTCAGTTCGGCTTTTGGAAAGGAAGGTCCACTGAAGACGCCGTAAATTTATTGACAAATGAAATTGTTACAAATCTAGACAATGGCCTTGCGTGTATCGGAATCTTCTTAGATCTCGCAAAGGCCTTTGATACTGTTGCAATTCCAATCTTACTCAAGAGATTGGAAGGCATTGGAATAAGGGGAACCGCGCTAAACTGGTTCCGAAGTTACTTGACGGAAAGGAAACAATGTTTAAAGGTGGACTCCTTGCACAGTACCTTGCAGGAAACTTCTTTTGGAGTTCCTCAAGGGAGTGTGTTAGGCCCGACTCTATTTCTTCTGTATATAAATAACCAGACGACCTTACCACTTAGAAATGCAAAGATGATCTGCTACGCGGATGACACAGCAATAATATTTCATGATTCCACTTGGGCCAACTGTTTTGCCACGGCTGAACAAGGTATGGCGATTATAGCTAAATGGCTTCACAATAATTTATTAACTTTAAATACTAGCAAAACCAAATATTTATACTACCACAAAACTGCAGCTTCTTCTCCAGCCTTAAGCCCAAACATTCCAATTCACACATGTAATTTTGATCAGACTATTTGTAATTGTAATAAAATACAAAGGTCACGAAGCATGAAATATCTAGGAGTAATTCTAGATGATAAACTCTCTTACAAAGACCACATCGTGGCAACTGCAGCTAAAGCAAGGAAACTAATTTACGTTGTAAGACAACTTAGAGATGTTGCTGATTTACATTTATTAAAAACGATATATATATATCATTGTGTCAATCCATCCTGACTTACTGTTTAAGTATCTGGGGAGGCTCAGCTGCAACACACTTGATTATCTTAGAAAGGGCTCAAAGATCAATTTTAAAAGTTATGTTGAATAAACCGTTGAGATTCCCAACCACTGAACTCTACAAAGAAGCCCAAGTATTGAATATAAGACGATTATACATATTTCAAGCCATCATTGCCACACATAAAAACGTGTTAAACGCCCCTGATTACAATAAAATGCTCAAGCAAAGAATTTTCAAAGTCCCTGTTCCTAGAAACAAATCATCCTTCGCAAACCGCTTTCAAAAGTTCATGTTTCCATTTATTTACAATAAGGTTGTCAATAGATATAATTTCAAACAGGATACAATACGGGACGCTAAACTGAAAATCAGTAAAATCATGAGCTGTCTTAACCATAAAGAAACCGAACATTTGCTAAAAATCTTAAAATAAGAATGAAAACTGACAGACAGACGAATGCACATACTTAGACATGTACACACAAACACACACACAGGCTCACAAACTATCACACACACTCACACACACTCACATAGCTCCAACTTAAACTTAGTCAATTAAATAAATATAGATTGTAGTAAACTGCGATCTCTTCCTATTGTTTCATATGAGATTTATATAAGATTCTAATATTATTGCTACTGTCCTAATGTATAATCGTTTTTGTATTGATAGCCTCGATACAGGCTAAGCCTAGTGTGGCTATCATTGTTAAACAAATTTTGTAAATCTTTACTTTAAATAAAAATTATTATTATTATTATTATTAATTAACATTACAAACTTTTGAACTATTTCTTTAAACAAGACCTATATATAATTGTTTATGGAATTAACGTGCTCACGATAGGTATTATCCGAGTCGTCAGGCAATTCAAAGGGATGTACTTAAAACCTATTGTGAGGGTTTTTATTTTCGTAAACATTATCATTAATTTACATTACATTTAAAAATCTATCTAGAATTAAACATTAATAAATTTCGACAGACTCGATAGCACTTGACTTCATAATTGTTGGTGGCGGTACAGCAGGATGTGTTATAGCAAATAAATTAATAGAAGTAGAAGATGTCAGTGTTTTGTTGATTGAAGCTGGTGATGATCCACCTTTGCAAACAGACGTAAGTTTACAAATAAAACACACATGTTTGAGAAAATAAATAAATGATTTTCTATGTTATTATTAGGGAGAGTGTTTAGAAAATACTGACAATTTATTTCAAAACTAGAAAACGTTCAATTATGTTTATTATGTACCTACATATTATACACGTAAAATTTACCTTACTTACCTTAATTAGATATCCGTTAATCGGATCAATTCCCTGATATTCGAGTAAAAGCCAATAGTATTGTGACAAAAAATTATTTAGGGTAAAATGCTCGGTGGAACTGGATCGCTGATTATACGAGCTAGGAGTGAGGCAATAAACACGATTATAATCGGTGGGTAAAACTAACAAATGATCAAACTTGGTCATGGAACTCAGTCCAACCAGCATTTCACAAAAACGAAAACTCACGGACTAAGCAATTCTTAATTCACCTAGCAGACGTTTTAACGGTACACACGGAAAGATAAAAGTAATGAAGGAATTCTTAAAAAAGTCAAAAATATTTTGCTGCTTTCAAAGAATTAGGCTACGCTACTCCTCTGGTCTTAAACTCAGACAATCCTCTAGGATTCACAGATGTCATGTATAATATAAGTGATGGTACACGTCAGTGTACCGATCCAACATTTATAAGTCCTATCAAAAATAAAAATTGTGTCTCAAAAAATACACTTGTGACTAAAATAACTTTTGATGAGCATAACAAAGCTATTGGAGTAAAATATGATACAAAGCTTAATAAAAAGAGAACTGGCAACGCTAGAAAAGAAGTCTTAGCATCGACTGGAGTTTTAAATTTACCTAAACGACTTATACTATCCGGAATTGGCCCAAACATCATTTAAAAAGTTTAGGAATTCGTATATTAGCTGATCTTCTATTAGGATTCGATTATCATGATCGAAAATGACCAAAACCAAGAAAGAAACCATACTTAAAGATCCTCATAAGTATCCATATGATAAGTATATATGCGATTAGAACAAACGTTACTCTTCAATGACTGAATGAGGTTACCGGGGGCCAAAAACTGATTGGAGAGGGGAAGGCATAAAAAGAGGCAGCAGTGAAATACTAAAGGTTTGATGTTTGACTGATTTGATGATGTGTGATGTGACATTACAAAAGAACATGCACAATTTGAGTAATGTAGATTTAAAACTTTTATTTTGAGAATGACCTCGGTGTTCTTAACTATTAAAGTACTTTGTGTTATAGAACTTTGTGATTTCCAGTTCCAATTTCAATTCCACCCCCCTTCTAAGTAAACTCCAAGTGTTAATATTCCTAACACATTGAACAACACAACAAATGAAACATAAAGATAACTAGCTGACCCGGCAAACGTTGTATTGCAAAACAAAAAAAAAATAGGGATGGGTCACCCTTATCATTTAGGGGTATAAAAAATAAATGTTGGCCGATTCTCAGACACAAACCTACCCGATGTGCACACAAAATTTCATGAGAATCGGTCAAGCCGTTTCGGAGGAGTACGGGAACGAACATTGTGACACGAGAATTTTATATATAAGATTAACCAATACCATTTATTTGTTATTATTTGAGGACCATTTTCTCTTCATATCACCAGATATTGATGGATAAGTTTGTTGCCCCCATTTAAAAAGAGCACGTATAATTATAATAAAACTAATGTACTCTAAATAAGTAGCATTATTTTACTTTTATGAGTGATTTCAGAATTTAAGACAATACTGAATAATAAATAATAAATGCCATATTTTAAATTGAATTAAATTAAACATAACTTTAATTAGTTCTGAAAAATTCCGTTCCGAATCGTGCCAATGGAGATATTTGAAAAGAGAAAACAAAACCCAAAGAAGCGTAAATACAAAAGCAATTAAAGCGCTTTGATTAAAATTGATTGCGTGCATACTCCACTTCTTGTCACTCACTAAGATGCCCAGTGAGAGCCTAGTTTAAAAAACAATAAAGGCGAAAGATGTTTTAGACAGCCCGGATTTAATTAAAACCATCCTTATGTTCGGACACGCCTTCGTTCGGGAAATCCGGTTTTTAAAGCTTTCAGTGGGCTTATGAATTTTTATAATGGACTGTTTGTACTAAGTATGTGGATTACAAACGGAATAAGTTCTTTTTTTCCTAAAAATATTCATTTCAAGTTTTCAGAAAGCTTATCGAAAAGGTTTTTCTATAGTATATTTGGAAGGTGTAGATGTTTTAATTTTTCATTGTTAGTTAGGGCTCTAGCTAATTTACCTATATGGAATATCAGAGCATATACGAGTATATCGAAAGCTCAATTAATGTAAGTACGTGTAAGTGCTTATTTAGCTGATACTGACTCTTTGATCTCGTGGAATTAAATTGTCTGTTATCCTGGTAAAAAGTATCTTAAGTCCTCAAAAATCAAACTATCAATACTCCATATCAAATTTCAGCTAAATTATTCCTACCGTTATTGATTTCCATTTCAAATTTCTACCTTCCTTTTACCCCCTTAAAGGATGATTTCTGGGATATATATCCTATATCCTTTCCCGGGACTCGAACTATCTCTATACCAAATTTCATTTAAATCGGTTCAGCGGGTTAAGCGTGAAGAGGCAACAGACAGATAGATAGACAGATGCCTTGATTTTGGCTTGTTGGTCTAGTGATTAGCGATCCTGACTGTTAAGCCGGAGATGGTGGGTTCAATTCTCACCCAGGAACAATATTACGTAATAAGCACGATCATTTGTTCCGTGTCTAGGTTTAATTTATTTATAATATAAATGTATTTAGCAGTAAAAAAGTATATTCATTTAAAAATATAGTATGTAGCCGGTAGTCGGCAATAAGGCTCATGTAAGTAGAACTAAAATTATAGTTAGCAATATGTGGACGCTTAATACACCTAAATCTATACCTTAGAGGATAAACACGTAAGTGATTGGGTGTATTCATCTCCTGGCTTCATCATCATCTATGATGGCCACGAGTAGCAAGTGAAGTTAATCATTTATTCTTAAGTAGAAATAAGCCTTATGTCATAATCATCATCATAAACAGCTTTTAATAGTACACCGCTGAACATAGGCGTCTCCTTAGAAAGGAGGTTTTCGACTACTATACACACTGGCCAGACGGGTTGGTATAGGGTTTGTTTTAAGTTTTACTTCTCTTTGTAGTGCTGTTGTCCGGTGTTATTTGGTCCCTTAGTCGGCTTTTACGATACCCGCGGGACGAATAGGGGTAGAGACACTCTGTGTTCTTAATCTGTCACCACGTGGATAAACCTTATATAGAATTTATGAAAAACTCGAGCAGCTCTATATATATAAAACAGACAAATACACAATAATATACAAAAATTATATCTATAAGTCTGTTTCTAACAGATAAACATACAAAGTATTACAGTTTGTTAACACACTATCAGTATTTTCTGACTGAGGTCAGAAAAAAAAATACAAATCAGTTTCTATAATTTATTTAACGTGCACCTAAATATTTCTATTAAACATAGCTTAATAGAATTATAATCATATTAATAATAGAAGTTTTTTTTTAACAACATATTCATTTAAATTTCGTTTTTAACGTTCTGTAAAGCATACAAGATAGATGGCAATAAAATTCATCCGACTCCGTAACAAACGACTAAAATCTAATATATAAAATTCTCATGTCACGGTAGGCGTAGTTGAACTCCTCCAAAACGGCTCGCCCGATTTTCGTGCAATTTTGTGTGCATATCGGGTAGGTCTGAGAATTGGCCAACATCTATTTTTCATACACCACTTTTTTTTTGACATTTTTTTTAAAATAATGTATATGGCAAAAAAACGTTTGCCAGGTCAGCTGGTTATAAGTAAAATTATAAGAAGAAGAAATATTATACGATACAGTACTTGGACATTCATCCATCTTTATATACATTAAGTAAACTTACATTAGATATACGAAACTGATGTAAGTTTTTATAACTTTGTTCGTACTAAGAAGGTCACTTAGTAATTACTTGGTGAAACTTTATCTATTGCTGAATCCAACATCTGTATTTACAGATATATGTGAAATATACCAGTGAAAAGAAGGGTATCAGAAATAAAAAAAAAAAGATTTTTTTAACAGTGTATGGATAAGCTTTGCGATAGCATATCATAGGCGTCATGGCAATAACCAATAATAATAATATTCTACCACACTCCTACAACGCCATCTAATCCGTAACTAAGCAGAGCTTGTACTATGGGTACTAGACAACTGATATAAATACATTTATACCTTTTTTTGTAAATACATACATATTACACATAGAAACACGCAGAACAAATCAAACATTAAACATTAATGCACACAAATGTTTGACTTGGGCGGGAATCGAACGCGCAACTTTTAGAATAGCAGTCCGTTACACAAACCACTACGCCATCAGGTCGTCAATCAGTCAGGAGTCATGAGACCAAGCCTACTGTTGCATATTAAAGAGCAGCTAAAATTTTTTTTTCTACATAATCCAGAGATAAACCTTAAGTATTCAGTAGTAGGTACTTCAAAAATTATAAATTTATTTAAATTATTATTGTACGTGTGTATATATAATCGTAAATATTAATCAAATGTAACTGGCCGTGTGGTGACGGATTAAGAACACGGAATGTCACCACCCCTATTCATCCCGTGGGTGTCGAAAGAGCCGACTAAGGGAGCAAACTACATAGGACAACAGCACTACAAAGAGAAGGAAAACTTGACACAAACCCTATACCAACCCGTCTGGCCAGCGTAGTATAGTAGGCCGAAACCTCCTTTCTAAGGAGAGGCCTATGTCCAGCAGTGGACTATTATAGGCTGTCAATGATGATTGATGATGAACTGGCTTAGACTAAAAACTATATTTTTACTTACAAATCTTTGTTCGAGTATCTGTTTTCTAGAAACAATACATATAAGATATATCTTAAATGTCCTCACTAAAACAAAACTGAACTTACCAAAATCATGACGGGTTATCAGAACACCGTGACCTGAAACAATAAAATAGTTGAATAAATCACAAAGATAAAATTGTCATATCAATTCGACCATGTTTACTCTTTCCTTATTGGATTTGTGTCTGATAAGCGTTGAGAAAAACCCAAATCGGAAATGAAGAGAAATTCCCTTATGAATACCTAGGTTTGACAGTATACTGCCGTTTTGTTGTGTTAAAATATATAAAACCATAAATGTTTTAAGTGTTTTAGGAATTGATCACTATCACGAATACGACTTTTCATTTTATTTTTTAAAAGACAACTCCCGCATATGAATATATCCCGTGTCTCGGGGGACTTCACAAACACACATGAAACGGACACAAAGAACACCCAGACTCAGAACAACAATTTGTGGATCACACAAAGTGTCGTCCCATGTGGGGATCGGGCCCACAACACTCAGCGTAGTAGTAAGCGGTGTGGCGTCAATTAAAACTGGATCAAATAGCAGTCGGGCTATAATTAAGTTTACCTTATAGTATTTAGCATTTAATAAATAGCATTTAAATAAATGACACTCCTTTCAAGCCCTTTAATTCCAATTATTAAACATCGAGTAGTGTAGGAAATATAGAAGGACGGAAAGAAAACATATTTTATTTCTAAAAATATATTTTTTACATAATTTGATTTATTCGTGTTTTAAAACAACCCCTTTTAAGTTTGGGTCTAGAATCTTTAAGACTTATCCCAAAATTTAAGAATCATTTTTAGTAGTTCTATTGGTTTTCCTACAGTGTCTTGAACCTACTCGAACCGTTATTGCGATAAAGATTTTAAGGAATGAATTGACAGTATGCTATAAACAATTTATTTCATCAAAAGCCAAATTATACCACTTAATTTGACATCAATTTATTCCTTTGTCTCCAAAATAAACTTAAATTCAATTCCAAAAAATGAAATGGTAAATTCACTACATTGAAATCTTCTTACACATACATCTCGTTATTAATAATAATAATTTATTCAATAAACAGTGTTTTTGCATAGTACATGGTTTTACAAATATTACTGTGGTTACATGGTACATTTAAATTTGGGCATCTGTGCCTGGACTAGATAAGAAATCTGTATCCCAGACATCAGCGCTCTTCCCTGATTATATCACCTAACTATACCTATACCATTTATTGCAACAAAAGTTTTACACCAATTTAAAAAAATAAAAAATAAACACTAATATCAGATCACTATATAAATATCACTGCAAATCGAAGCCAAAGAAATAGTAATATTTTTTGTCCTCTCTGTGAGTGGAGTGAAGATATTGAAACAATTCCCAGCTCCTTAGTATCGCAGCTTTTGATCGAGTGCTTTAAACACCAATAACGTTAGTCTCAAGACCGACTCCAGAAGGGTAACAAACAGAGCTTCGATTCTATTCTTCGAAATAAAACGGATGTGTATCTGTCAAACATGTCCCCTTTAATAATTTCTCGAAATATATATAAGTTGAAGCTGGTTCTGACAACTCTCTACTTAAATTTCTTTTTATCTTTAAAAAAAAAACTGCCGCACTAGGAATAAATCCTTTACGAAAGAACATGAAACACACACAAAGGGCAACCAGACTGAGAACAATAATTTGCGAATCACACAAAGTGTTGTCCCATGTAGCAAAGTGATCGAACCTACGGCACTCAGCGCAGTAAGAAGCGGCGAGGTGACCGCTTAAATCACCACGCCATCCGTGCATCAATTATTGTTGCTATTTTATTTTAGTTGTAAATAATGTACACAGACGGTTCACAGCCAACACGGCAAGACACGGCCTTACAGAAAACTGGTGTTAAGTTTTTTTGTATTTTACCGAGTGAGTGAGGTGCCGAAAGCTCAAACCACTTTCTCATTCTCATTCTCACTCATTTCTCATTGAGGCACTTAAAGAGCCTAATTGCTTGTTGAGCATCTCCGAGATAATCTGATTCGTACTTTACTGTGTCATTACTCGTCGATATAGGTTCATATATATAACTATAAATACCTTTATAAAACGAGAATTTTAATAAAATAAATATGTTTATAATGAAATAGAGACAAAACTATTGGTAGTCTTTGACACTTTTTGCCCCGCACAACCAACCTCTGGAACGGGTTATCGTCTGCGGTATTTCCGGACCGATACGACCTTCAAACCGTCAAGAAAAGAGCCTACTCCTTCCTAAAAGGCCGGCAACGCGTTTGTGACTCCTGAGTTGCAGACGTTCATGGGCGGCGATAGTCACTTTCCATCAGGTGACCCGTCTGCTCGTCTGCCCCCTCTAACATAAAAAAAAAGGCTCGAATTGTTAGGTTTATTAGTTTTATTATGAGCATATTTATTTAAAGCATCGTTAATCTTATATAGATTTATATCCATAATAATATTATAAATTTGAAAGTACTCTGTTTATGTGTTACGCTTTCACGGCTAAACCACTGCACCGATTTTAATGAAATTTGGCATGGATATTCTTTGATTCTTGAGGAAGGACATACTTTTTATCACGATATCCGACATACACGCAAGCCAAACCATGATCAAAATCTAGTATTATATTTAAGTGTAAACTATGACTAGACACCTTCTTATTAAGTACATCCAGTAAAGAAACATAATTCAAGTATACAGTCATTTAGTAAGAGATAATTGAAAAATTAATTACAGATATTAGTTGAATAAATATAAACCAAAATTGTTACACAAAATCAATTTAATATAATCTCAGATTTAGTTATTACAAACCACGTTAAGCACGTTTTGGATGAACCAATTGCTATATTAAGCTGGTAATCCGCTATTCACCCAACATGTTATCTTTGCCTATTAGAAATGATATCATTGTATAATGCTTGTCCTATTAACGACTTTGTTTGCCTCAAAATATGGTATAATTTAAGTTTTCGTTTCCAGAAATCTTTTATTTTTTTTAAGTTTCAATATTTTAGTGATGCGTATATATATGAGAGGCCTATGTCCAGCTGATGATGATGATGATTTTAGTGATGTTACACTTGACTCTTTGATCCCAAATTAGGCAAAGCCTGTATTTAAAAACAAAAAAAAAAAATTTTTAAAGCCTATATTGTACCCAGAAAACTTGTTAAATTATGTCTTGGCTACATGAAGTAGCTAATTAAGGACACTGATGCTGCTTTGTCGCCTCGAGTCGCCGCCATCGCCTAGATAGGATTGCTAACTTATTACAATTCACCAATAATTGATCAATTTTATAATTGAAAAAACATTTAGTTTTAAAAGTCCGCTCTAGTCGACTGCCATCGTCCAAGTCTGGTCTTAAGTTGGATATAAGTTTTATTTTATAGTTATATATGTATATATTTTAGTTCGTTAAATGTAGTTTTAAAATCTTTTCGTTTTTTTTTGTAGTCTCCGGTTCTCACCTTCGTAATTATATACTGACATGCATAAATACACTTAAATATTACTAAATACATACATAAAAGAACCATTAAAACCGTTTTGTCTAAGTTAGTGCAAAATATATAAAAGATAACGCAAATATTATTTTTATGAAACAATTTTCGTGTCATAAAAGTGATAAAAAAATATTTTATACAATGAAACACACTATACGGTATTTGGCATAAAAAAAAACTAATGTAGTATAAAATTTTAACGGCTCAGAAGGAATTAAGCGCTCCTCGGAGAGCACGTTAAGCCGTCGGCCCGGGTTCCCATACGAACATCTGCGGCAGTCGTTATGGGTAGTCCGAGCAATAAAAATTCCGATAACAGTCTTTCTACTAGGGATGGAATGAAATCACAATAACATATGATTCACAAATCATATCATCACACCTGTGACGGATTAACAAAGCCGCTGCTACTTTATTATTATTATGACGCTAGCGCAAGACTCACTTACAAAGGTCTTAATTCAAAAAAAAGTTTCTAATCTTTGATAAAAAGAATTTGATTGACTTTAATGCCATTTATCTTTGTATATGACGAAATTACAACCACATGAGAAATCACTGAGACTTAAAACAATCATTTCATCAAATGAATATGATTTAAAAGTAGCAATAATTCCCATGTTTACTTTCAACAGAACTTCGATATTCCCTACTTGGGTTGTGGAGGTCTGATTGTGTGATCCATATCGTAGTAGACTTACTGTTATTTAATTATATATATCATCATCATCATAATAATCAACAGCCTAAAACAGTCCACTGCTGGACATAGGCCTCTCCTTAGAAAGTATGTTTTGGCCTACTATACCACGCTGGCCGGACGGGTTGATATAGGGTTTGGCCCGGGACAGCCTCGCCAACGACTTTGGGACGGTGGGGGTGAAGATGCGCCTCGCCCAAACGGGAGCTCGAGTTCTCGAGTTCCCAGGGGCTGAAGGCGCCAAGACGGCGGACACTTTCGCTGAGAGGCTGCGGGGTTTATTCGCGACCACAGATGGTGTCAAGATCGCCAGGCCTACCAAGTGCGCGGAGCTGCGCATCTCGGGCCTGGACGACTCTGTGACGGCCGAAGATGTCCGCGCTGTAATCCGGGAGAAGACGGGGTGCAGCGCGGACAACGTCAGGGTCGGCACCATCCGCCCCGGTCCAGGAGGGCTTGGCGCCGTGTGGGTCAGCTGTCCCGTAGCGTCGGCCAAAGTATTGGCCGACGCCGGCAGGCTGCTCATCGGTTTCGTGAGCGCCAGGATCACAGTCCTGGCGGCGAGACCGATGAGGTGTTTTAAATGCCTGGCCACGGGACACACGCGCGTCGTCAGACATCGAGGGTAGGTGTAGAAAATTACATACGTGTCGTAAATTTTGAGATTTTATTTAAATTATATTTCTTATACCTTTTGCGTAAGTTTATATCTCTACACAAGTAAATATAGTTAATGTGCTGGTACTCACGTTTGAAGCGTATTTAATGTGATAATTAGTCAATTAATCCACACCACCTGCCAGCGCATCGCTTTACAGTGCTAAACAGTTTTTTTTTTTTATAAACTGTCAAAAATGTCACAAATAAACGATTTATTATCAGCGCAGAAGACCCTTGAGGAGACCTTCACAAGGAAAATGTCCGATCTTGAGGCTCAAATCCAGAGTGCCGGTCCCGCTAAAGACACTGTGGCCAAGGTCGCTGAGGAGTTCCGTACCTTTCGGGAGTTAATTTTCTCGATGCTGGGCTTGCTTCGGAAGCAGATCAGCGAATGCTCCAAACAGATTGATGCCATGGAAACCAGACAGCGGCGTAAGTCACTGATCTTCCTTGGTGTTGAGGAGGCTGAGAAGGAGGACTGCAAGGTTGTCGTGCTACAGCTCATCAACAACAACTTAGGCCTCAAGAGCATACCTGCTTCCTCTATCAAGGTCTGCCACCGACTCGGAGTGTCGACCAAAGAGCGTCAGAGGCCCGTATTAGTTAAGTTTTCTACATTGGAGGACAGATCGTCAGTATGGAAGGCCAAATCAGGACTCAAGGGCTCCCCTATCACTATTAAGGAGTTCCTGACAAAGAACAGGCAATCCATCTTCGCCAAGGCTAGGCTACATTTTGGTGTCTCTGCTTGCTGGACACAGGATGGCATCATAGTCGTCAAAGTCCCTGGCGGTATCCGACACAAGATTACGACCATCGACGAGCTGAACCTGCTGCTGAATGAAGCTGCTGATGAAATATCCGAAGGCACAAACAGTTTCCTCGAGGCCCGGTGATCGGTCTGCTGGAGATAACAGGTCTCGTAAATAAATTTAATTGAGTGACACTTGAACAATAATATTCACATATTAGTAATATTTACTTTAAATCGAGTATTCTTTGCAAGCAAAACTCTTATCCCTTTATGTAAACACATTCTCTCAACTTGTTTTCTCTCAAGTCCTAAACCTTTGTTTTGTTGATAATTGTTAATACTTTTGTACCCTTTCTCTGTGTCTAGTGTTTTGTTTTGACGTTTGTGTGTTTATAATCAGTAGCATAGATAACATAGATTATAGATTTTGTCATTCACTCATCTCGGTCACTGCTGTTCGGATACGTTGCACGATAAACATTGTTTTGCATTAGGTACTCTTCACACTGTTGTGAACTGCATTTTACAATTTTGTTCTCTTTTTTTTTTTTTTCTTTTCTAGTGATGTAAGCTGGCGGGTGGTGCAGAGATACAAACCGTGTACCAAAACATCTGCACGTAATTAATTAATATACATATATTTTTCATAATTCTATTTATCTTACTTATATATATATTTATAGTTTTTTCTTTGAATTCATGTCTTCGGATAGTGAATGTTATGTTTCTGCTTGTGAATCTGATACCAGTTTGAGTGACGAAAGCTACTCCTCCGTGACAGATACTCTCGGTACTGTTTTATGCAATAAATTTAACAGTAACAAAAGCTGCCAGTTACTTAATGTGTGTCATCTCAATGCTCAAAGTGTCCCTAGCCATTTTCCTGATTTATACGAGGCGTTCTGTGATGCCAATGTTCATGCCGTTCTGATCTCCGAGACTTGGCTCAAGCCGCATCTTCTTTCTACCTCCTACCCTCTGCCGGGCTTTATTCTTATCCGGAATGACCGGACGGAGAGGAGGGGAGGTGGCGTAGCCATTTACTTACGCAGTGACTTCTCCTACAAAATTATTTCAACTTCTCCTGCTGCTTCCTGTGCTGAATTTCTATTTCTTGAGGTTTGTGTCAAGGGCGCTAAAGCGGTGCTCGGTGTTGTCTACTGTCCCCCTTCTGTTGACTATTTCACTGAATTCGAATCAGTTCTTGAATCTCTGGGTACAGAGTATGCTCATTATGTCATCATGGGTGATTTTAATACCAATCTCCTAGATCAAAACTCCTCTCGTTCCCGTAAACTCCAACTCCTTCTTGAGTCAGTCAGCCTTCATGTTCTGCCATCACATGCCACTCACCACAATAATATCGGCGAGGACACTTGGCTAGACTTAATCATCACTTCCAACCCTTCCCTTGTTTCCTCTCATGGTCAACTAGACGCACCCGGATTCTCTCATCATGACCTGATTTTCCTCTCCTACGTCCTCAAACCCTCAAAACCCAAACCTAAGTTCCTTTACAGGCGTTGCTTTAGGCGGATGGATATGGAGAAGTTGAGTGATGATGCTTCACGTATTGACTGGGCACCCCTGATCGATGCCGCTGCTGTTGATGACAAGGTATACATATTCAACGAGGTAGTGACTACACTATATGATACCCATGCACCGGTTAGAAAGGTAAGAGTTAAACGGCCGCCGGCGCCCTGGATGACCGAGGGTATACGGATGGCCATGAAACGCCGAAATCGTAGTTTTAGAACGTATAAGAGGGACCGTGTCGAAGTCAACTGGCAACTATATAAGACTGCGAGAAATCGGTGTAATCAGATGATACGGAATGCTAAACGCCGCCATGTTCTTGAAAATATTTCCTCTTCCTCCCCTGCCGATATCTGGAAGTTCCTTGGAACTCTTGGTATCGGCAGGTCGCGACATGTAGACCTTCCTCAATCCATAAGTCTCGATTCCATGAACCAACATTTCACTACCTCATTCACGTTGGACAGTCAATCTGAACATGATACTCTTATTTACATCAATGGTCTACCGCGTTCTAACTTAAGTCCTTTTTTCTTTGGTCCGGTCGCAGAGGGAGAGATTAAGAAAATTGTCCTATCTATCAAATCCCAAGCGGTTGGTTGTGATGGCATTAGTCGGAGAATGATCACGACATTGCTAGTCCACCTCCTCCCCGCTATCTCCCATATCGTTAACTTCTCCCTCATGTCTGGCACATTTCCATCTTTGTGGCGGAAAGCGTATGTACGCCCATTACCTAAAACTTCCAATCCGTCTCTTCCCACTCACTTTCGTCCCATTTCTATTCTGCCTTTCCTCTCCAAAGTGCTTGAAGCCTGTGTCCACCAACAGTTCTCCCACTTTATTTATGGTAACAATTTATTGAGTCCTCTTCAGTCGGGGTTTCGACCAGGCCATAGCACGGTTACTGCTCTTCTTAAAGTGACTGGTGATATTAAGGTGGCGATGGAGAATGCTAAGGTTACTACCTTGGTACTGGTTGATTTTTCCAATGCCTTCAATACCGTCAGTCATGAACTCCTCCTTGCTGTCCTATCCCATTTCTCGGTCTCTCAAGAAGCACTGGACTGGTTCTCCTCTTACCTTCAGGATCGTCAGCAGTCAGTCAGGACGGAAGATTCTTCCTCTGGCTGGCGCGGTCTTTCTGCTGGCGTCCCACAAGGCGGTATTCTTTCACCTCTTCTATTTTCTATCTTCATTAACCTCATCACCCCAAGACTTCAGTGTTCCTATCATCTCTATGCTGATGACTAGCAGTTATACTATCAAACTGAGTTGTGCGATGTATCGTCCGCGGTCTCGATCCTAAATAGTGACCTGGCGGCCATTAAACACTGGTCAGATATGTTTGGCGTATCGGTGAACCCGAATAAGTGCCAAGGTATTATCATCGGAAGTAACCGTCGTATGAGTCAGCTCGACCTTGCTTCACTACCGCCACTTATCTACGATGGCATGGTTATTCCATTCTGTGAAAGTGTGAAGGACCTCGGATTGTATATTGACACGACTCTTAGCTGGCGAAAACAAGTTGCATCTGTGTGCCAGAAAGTCACAGGCTCGTTGCGGGCCCTCTATAGGCTTAAGAACTTTCTGCCAATAAAAACTAAAGTAATGCTTGCCCAGACCCTTATAATCCCTATAATCGACTATGGTGATGTGTGCTACTTTGACCTGAATGCAGATCTGCTCAATAAGCTTGACCGTCTTCTCAACAATTGCATTCGATTCGTTTTCAATTTACGCAAATATGATCACGTGTCGCAGCATCGCTCCCATTTGGGGTGGCTTCCAATTCGCCAACGCAGAGAGACACGAGCATTAACTACCCTATATTCTTTACTTTTTTCTCCTAGTTCTCCTTCCTACTTAACTACTCAACTTCAATATTTAGGGGCAAACCATGATAAAAACCTTAAATCTTCAAGCAACCTCCTTCTTCACTGTCCCACTCACCGCTCTGACTTCGTACATTCTACCTTTCTGGTACAATCCGTCCTGTTATGGAACGCGCTGCCTCGCGAGATCAGGATGGCAAAAACTCGGCAAACTTTTAAATACCTGTTGCGGAAACATCTCTTAAACTCCTTATCAGATCTACCGTGATACCTCTCTCTTCTAAAATTTATTGTGTGTATGTATGTATATGTATATATATATATATATATATATATATATATATATATATATATAATATGTATAGTTATATGTATGTATAAATGTATATTATTATGTAAACATAATATATGCACACAATGTGCATATGATATTCTATTTGTACTATTTTTTTTTTTTCTTTTAAATCACATTTCTAATTTCTGTGCATCTACCATTTTTTTTTAACTCTGCATCGCCCTAAGGTCGACTGGTAGAAAATGCCTACGGCATTAAGTCCGCCTGTGTCACATTTGTGCATAAAGTATAAAATAAATAAATAAATAAGTGCGACAGTTGTTTTGACTGCGGCGGACTGTGTTTCCGCTGCGGTCAACCGGGGCATAAGGCGGCAGAATGCTCTGCCGCCCCTCACTGCCCAGTGTGTGCGGCGGGCAATAAGCCCGCCAATCACCAGATGGGGCAGAGAGGCTGCAAGCCTCCCCGCAGTTCTCGGCAGACGTCGGGGGTTAGCCAGTCGACCCAGGCTGCCTCCGATGTAGTTCGTGCGTCGACGTCGTCGCCCATGGAGGAGGTTGTAGAGACGATCCAGTAATGGATCAAGTCTCCAACCTCCTGGTCCAGACGAACCTGAACCACTGTGCCGCGGCGCAGGATCTCTTCCTGCAAACCATGGCACAGTGGTCGATAGGTGTTGCCGTAGTCGCGGAGCCCTATTCTGTCCCTCCCCGTCCAAACTGGATGGGTGACTGGGACGGCTCCGTGGCAGTCGTCGGTTCCACGACGGCTCATTCCCCGCCCTTGTCGCTAAGAGACAAGGGCACTGGATATGTTGCCGTCGAGTGGGGGGGGATCACCATATATGGTGTCTATTTCTCCCCCAACCGGAGTTTGAACGACTTCGAGGTTTTCCTAACCAGCTTGGAGACCTCGATACGGCGACTAGCGTCTGGGCACGTCCTTGTGCTGGGGGACTTCAACGCAAAGTCCATTGCGTGGGGTTCCCCCAGGACGGACGCCAGGGGCGAGGCCGTAGAGGAGTGGGCGGCCTCGGTGGGCCTCTGTCTTCTAAACAGAGGCTCCACCAACACGTGCGTGCGACAGCAGGGGGGGTCGATAGTGGACCTTTCGTTCGCTACCCCTGCCCTCGCCGCACGAGTAAGGAACTGGTGTGTCCTGGAAGAGGTTGAGACGCTCTAGGATCACCTGTATATCCGATTTGAGCTCTCCCGGACCCAAGACTCCAGTAGGGGTCACGTGGCGCGGCGTTTATCCCGCTTTCCGCGGTGGGCTGTTGCCAGGCTGAACCGGGACCTACTAGAGGAGGCAGCCATAATTCACTCGTGGCTGTCTCCTCAGGCTCCGACCGAGGAGGTCGACGTGGGGGCTGGCCGCTTTCGCGATGCGATTACGCATGTATGCGATGCGGCCATGCCCCTCGTTCGAGGTCGTCGGCCTCCAAGGAAGGAGGTCTACTGGTGGTCCCAGGAGCTGGCGGACCTCCGTGCAGCCTGTACACGTGCCCGGAGGTCCTACACGCGCAGTCGGCGGCGTCACCGTGGAGACGGTGAGGAGGACCGGCTTCATGAGGAGTACCGACGGGCGCGGAAAACTCTGAAGCTGGCCATTAGCCGCGCCAAAGAAGAAAAAAGACAGGAGATGCTGGAGGGTCTTAATCGTGACCCCTGGGGTCGCCCTTACCGCGCGGTGCGACAAAAGCTCCGCGCGTCGGGCCCCCCCCTTACGGAGACTCTCCAGCCCAGCTTCCTGCGAGAAGTGGTTGAGGGCCTTTTCCCGCAACGAGCGGAACACACTCCCCCGGCGATGGCGTCCTTGGCCGGAGACGACGGGGAGCACGGGGAGGAAAATGTTCCGCCCGTCCGGGATTCGGAGGTAGGGGCGGCTGTTCTACGGATCCGTTCGAAGAACACCGCCCCTGGGCCAGACGGGGTACCGGCCCGAGTGCTGGCCCTGGCCCTCAACCACTTGGCAGACCGCCTCGGGGAGGTGTTCGTCGCTAGCTTGGCGTTGGGACGCTTCCCTGAGTGCTGGAAGAGCGGGAAGCTGGTCCTATTGAGGAAGCCGAGACGGCCTAACGATTCGGTCGCGGCCTATAGGCCCATCGTGCTGCTGGACGAGGCGGGCAAATTGTTTGAGAGGGTTCTTTCTGCCCGCATCGTCCGGCACCTCTGCGAGGTGGGCCCCGATCTGTCGGACGCCCAATTTGGTTTTCGGGCGGGGCGTTCGACAGTCGACGCTGTGTTGCGCCTGAGGGCCGTGACCGAAGAGGCCGTGAGCTGTGGCGGCGTGCTGTTGGCGGTGTCATTGGACATCGCCAACGCATTCAATAGTCTGCCATTCAGCTGCATCAGGGAAGCACTCCACTATCATGGGGTGCCAAAGTACCTGAGGCGGCTGGTGGCAGACTATTTAGAGGAGCGTACCGTCGTGTACGAGGACCGAGAAGGTAATTTGAGGAGTCGGCCCATGTCGTGCGGTGTTCCACAGGGGTCTGTTCTTGGACCCCTCTTGTGGAACATAGGGTACGACTGGGCCCTTCGCGCCGATTTCCCCCCCGGGCTAGGTGTAATCTGTTACGCAGACGATACCCTCGTGACAGCCCGGGGGGCAAACTTCCAAGAGGCGGCGCGCCTGGCCACAGGGGGAGTCTCCCTGGTGGTCGGGCGCATTGAGGCGCTGGGCTTACGGGTGGCCCTAGATAAGACGGAGGCCCTGTTATTTCATGGGCCCCGTCGTGGTCCACCCCCTGGCGCCTCAATCGTGGTCAACTCGGTCCTCGTACCGGTTCGGGCCCAGATGAAATATCTGGGCCTGATCCTCGACGGGAGGTGGCTCTTCGACGAGCACTTCCGACAGCTTGCTCCAAAGCTGGTCGGCGCTGCGTCTGCCCTAGGGCGACTTTTGCCCGATATGGGTGGACCCAGCGTCGCGACAAGTCGGCTGTACACGGGGGTTGTCCGGTCAATGGCGCTGTACGGTGCACCGGTGTGGGCGGCGGCTTTGACCGCCCAGAATAGGGTACGCCTCTGGCGCCCTCAGAGGGTAATGGCGGTCAGAGCCATACGCTGTTACCGCACCGTTTCTACGGAGGTGGCATGCGCGTTGGCCGGAACTCCCCCGTGGGATTTGGAGGCGGAAGTGCTCGCCGAAGTTTATCGGCGAGTGGCTGACTCCCGGGCGGAGAGCGGATTTCGCCCTCCGCCCGAGGATGTGCGCGAGTGGCGCGAAGCCGCTCGCCGAGCCACGATGGCTCGTTGGTCGTTCCGGCTGGAGACTCCACGCGCTGGCTTCGCCGCCGTGGAGGCTCTCCAGCCGGTCATCGCCGAGTGGGCAGGGCGGCAGCACGGGACCCTTTCCTTCCGACTGACGCAGGTGCTTTCCGGGCACGGTTGCTTCGGAAAGTACCTGCACACGGTCGCTAGGAGGGAACTGAGTCCCGCCTGCCACCACTGCGACTGCAGTGAGGACTCGGCCCAGCACACGCTGGCGGTCTGCCCCGCATGGGCGGCGCAGCGCCGGGCCCTCACTGCAGTCATCGGAGTGGATCTCTCGCTACCGGCCGTAGTACGCTCCATGGCCGGTAGCGACAGTTGTTTTACCGCGGTCGCAACCTTCTGCGAGGTAGTAATCTCGCGGAAGGAGGCGGCGGAGAGGGCCCGGGAGGACGACCTCCACTCGGACCCGATCCGCCGCCGGCGAACCGGGTGGCGGAGGCCCGCCTACCACAGCCTCATGCCGCCCTGAGTGTGGCCGCGGGTGGACGGGGTGGGTTTCCCCTCCACCCGCATTAGTTGGCCAGCCGCGAGGGGGCGGCGTCCGCGTGTGCCGGACGTCGCCTAAAGAGAGGAACATCTACATTGAGACGGAGCCCGCACCAGGAGCGGGCTGGCGCTAGGAGGGGTCCGGATGTCTTAACATCAGCTGTTCCCGGATCCCTCCTGTTACAGGCGCAGAGTGGCACACCGTGTGGTTTTAGTCGGTCCGAGTCCGACACACCACCCCGCCGCAAACCCCGGAGGGGTGACGGTCCGAGGGGATTTCCACACGTTAAAAAAAAAAAAAAAAAAGGGTTTGTTTCAAGTTTTCCTTCTCTTTGCAGTGCTATTGCCCTGCGTAGTTTGCTCCCTTAGTCGGCTCTTACGACACCCACGGGGTTAATAGGGGCAGTGACATTCCGTATTCTTAATCTTTCACCACACGGACAATTATATATATATTGTTATTTAATTATTATAAGGTCAGTAGTAGGTCAAGGTCAATCCGGTATTACGTTATATTAATAGTTTGATAAAAGATAATTTAAAGACAAAATACTTATAAT
This sequence comes from Arctia plantaginis, assembly GCA_902825455.1. NCBI lineage: Eukaryota > Metazoa > Arthropoda > Insecta > Lepidoptera > Erebidae > Arctia > Arctia plantaginis. The sequence continues at coordinate 241,748 of CADEBD010000039.1, read as the reverse complement.
TGTAATCGACTATCCTGTAAATGATTCGACCTGACTATTAAATGAACCATTTATGCAATATTTTAATAAAGTAAGTGTTCAGTAAGTAGGGATTGAGTTAACTTGAAATAAAACGTAGGCAAATATACAATAATGTTTTATGTTCTAGTAATGTTTTTAAAGTATACAGCATTTAATGTTTCATACAGTTCACAAATATTATATGTAACTACCCGCATTCACTCACATTGAGCAAACATGAGCCTAATGTGGTTTCTCCTAATGCTATCATTTTTTGTAAACCTTCGCTGTCAAGTTATTTTATGCGATTAATAAATAAATTTAAAAAAAACTTAAAGATCCAACCTTGTTTGGGAAAAGACTCAGAAGAAGAAGAAAGAATTAAGTGAAATTACAATCAAGTGGTTCTGGATTCAAACTGCACCAATTATGTTAACCTATTCCTAACACAAGCATTTATTAAATATGGAGGGTTTACTTGGCGCTCATTAACACCCAAGGGTTTCACCTCACCGTCGTTAATAACCAGGCAGAAACCAGACGGTGTTCCAGGGTTTTAATGCCAGGAACTGGAGGAGTTAAGAAGATTATTAGTAATCTATCACTCACGATGCTAGTATCCCTATTTAAGGTAAAAAAATAATAAACCACTTTGTTCATCACATAGGCACGAACATGAATAGACGCAAGATCACTTAAGATTGAGGTTAGAAGACACTTAATTTATGACGATATGCCACTTATGTAGGTTACATTGTATAAATACAAAGGCAATAAAAAATATGCTTGAGAGATGGCAATCGAATTTCCCTTTTACATTAATCAATGTGTACGGTATATCAGAGCAAGATAGCAATATTGCTACCGGTATTACATTACATACGAGTATGAGAACATTATCCATTTCCTCTTCGTTGATCTTTGCTTTATGAGTCCCGGAGTAGCCATTACAACCTAAGAAGATAAACAGATGATGCTGAGCTTGTTTTAGCTCTGTGTTTATACACCACCATACATTTTATACATGTGAGATCAGTAACTTTACTTAAACACAAGGGTTTGAATGTATTACTACATATTTTATCGTTAAGTTGGTTTGTATATGTTTTCAAAAACCCAAAAAGTTCTGCACCAATGGAGCTCAAATTTTGACACGAAATACAAACCGCTTTAAGAATCGTTTTTGACTTTGACTTTGTGTTATTACATTTATTTACACAAAGATTTAGAACAAATGTATTTATTTTATCCTCAGGCTAAACCTTAGGCTCATCAGACAGGATCCCTAACCACTTAATACAGGTCTATCATAACATAAGTATTGTTCAGATAAATATTTCTTAAATTATTGTACACAATGTAAGAAATTTATTTAGAAACAATCTCTGTAAGCGGACCAGCCTTCACATAAAGACAAACAAATTACTAACAAGTCAAGTACAGATACCTCAAATCTTAAGTTCCATTATGACGAAAATTAAGAAACATGGTAATCCAGTCAAACAGAAGTGACTAAAACCGTTTATCTTTATTTAATATGAGTAGTTCACTATAGTTTTATGCCAATATAGTTTTAAAATTACGTTGAAATATAAAGACTTATCACGGAAAATATTATTTGTAGCAATATATTAGATATATATATATATATATATATATTTTAACTGACAACTCCCGCATTAGGAATATATCCTGTGTCGCGGGGGACTTCACAAACATACATGAAACGGACACAAAGAACACCCAGACTCAGAACAACAATTTGTGAATCACACAAAGTGGTGTCCCATGTGGGGATCGAACCCACAACAAGCAGCGCAGTAGGAAGCGGCGTGACGACCGCTTAAACCACTATGCCATCCGTGCAGTCAAAAAAGTTCTAAAACAATACACGAGGGCTATCAGTATATATATGTCATGTAACTTTTCTCCCAGTTGGTTTCTGTTTATCCAGACTTTTTTCATTTCTATTTCCATAAATTACGTTTAAAGTAATCTTAGAGACATCAAATTCTATAACGTTTTTACAACTCATTTTTCAAATGCGAAAACATCGACTATGGCATCCTTAAAAGCAAATGTATTTAAAGACCGTGGATAATGACCATCCATGTTTAAATTTATTTCTTCTCAACGTTCATTGTTTTTTTGACGTTGGCCTGGGTCACATTACCATATTGCTTTGATGTGGTAAAGAGGCGTTTGTGGAAAGAAGGTCGTTACAATACAGGTTGTAATACCTTGCCTCTTATGTTTTTGATTAAGATTCGAAGGGTTTGAGAGGGTTTGAAAAGTTTTAGTGTGTGTGTGTGAGTGTGTGTGAGGGGTTGAAAAGTGGTATAACATTTTTTGGAGTATTTGTATGTAGTCACATTTTTTGGTGTGCTCTGATTTTAGCATGAGAGGTTTTGTTAGATTAATCCTGTAAGAATGGAGTCGGTATATGAAAATTACAAAAAATAAAATTGTCTGTAGTGCCTTTGAATTATCATTCGCGTTTTTTGTTTTGTACTGCAATTAGCCTGTTTTTTGGTTTTATGCGATTTTGCAGTGTACGATCAGTACGGTAATAGAGCCTAATGCTCTTGTTGAGCATCTCCGAGAGAATCTGATTCGTACTTTACTGTGTCAAGCTGTTTATTTTGAGTACTGGCAACGTCGTATCCGTTCCGCAAGAAGCAGGAGTTTGCATTACTCGTCGATATAGGTTCATATAGACAACTATAAATACCTTTATAAAACGAGAATTTTAATAAAATAAATATGTTTATAATGAAATAGAGACAAAACTATTGGTAGTCTACAATTGTTAGGTTTATTAGTTTTATTATAAGCATATTTATTTTAAGCATCGTTAATCTTATATAGATTTATATCCATAATAATATTATAAATTTGAAAGTACTCTGTTTATGTGTTACGCTTTCACGGCTAAACCACTGCACCGATTTTAATTAAATTTGGCATGGATATACTTTGATTCTTGAGGATGGACATACTTTTTATCACGATAACCGAAATACACGCAAGCCAAACCATGGGCAAAATCTAGTATTATATTTAAGTGTAAACTATGACTAGACACCTTCTTATTAAGTACATCCAGTAAAAAAACATAATTCAAGTGTACAGTCATTTAGTAAGAGATAATTGAAAAATTAATTACAGATATTAGTTGAATAAATATAAACCAAAATTGTTACACAAAATCAATTTAATATAATCTCAGATTTAGTTATTACAAACCGCGTTAAGCACGTTTTCGATGAACCAATTGAAATATTAAGCCGGTAATCCGCTATTCACCCAACATGTTATCTTTGCCTATTAGAAATGATATCATTGTATAATGCTTGTCCTATTAACGACTTTGTTTGCCTCAAAATATGGTATAATTTAAGTTTTCGTTTCCAGAAATCTTTTATTTTTTTTAAGTTTCAATATTTTAGTGATGCGTATATATATGAGAGGCCTATGTCCAGCTGATGATGATGATGATTTTAGTGATGTTACACTTGACTCTTTGATCCCAAATTAGGCAAAGCCTGTATTTAAAAACAAAAAAAAAAAATTTTTAAAGCCTATATTGTACCCAGAAAACTTGTTAAATTATGTCTTGGCTACATGAAGTAGCTAATTAAGGACACTGATGCTGCTTTGTCGCCTCGAGTCGCCGCCATCGCCTAGATAGGATTGCTAACTTATTACAATTCACCAATAATTGATCAATTTTATAATTGAAAAAACATTTAGTTTTAAAAGTCCGCTCTAGTCGACTGCCATCGTCCAAGTCTGGTCTTAAGTTGGATATAAGTTTTATTTTATAGTTATATATGTATATATTTTAGTTCGTTAAATGTAGTTTTAAAATCTTTTCGTTTTTTTTTGTAGTCTCCGGTTCTCACCTTCGTAATTATATACTGACATGCATAAATACACTTAAATATTACTAAATACATACATAAAAGAACCATTAAAACCGTTTTGTCTAAGTTAGTGCAAAATATATAAAAGATAACGCAAATATTATTTTTATGAAACAATTTTCGTGTCATAAAAGTGATAAAAAAATATTTTATACAATGAAACACACTATACGGTATTTGGCATAAAAAAAAACTAATGTAGTATAAAATTTTAACGGCTCAGAAGGAATTAAGCGCTCCTCGGAGAACACGTTAAGCCGTCGGCCCGGGTTGCCATACGAACATCTGCGGCAGTCGTTATGGGTAGTCCGAGCAATAAAAATTCCGATAACAGTCTTTCTACTAGGAATGGAATGAAATCACAATAACATATGATTCACAAATCATATCATCACACCTGTGACGGATTAACAAAGCCGCTGCTACTTTATTATTATTATTATGACGCTAGCGCAAGACTCACTTACAAAGGTCTTAATTCAAAAAAAAGTTTCTAATCTTTGATAAAAAGAATTTTGATTGACTTTAATGCCATTTATCTTTGTGTATGACGAAGTTACAACCACATGAGAAATCACTGAGACTTAAAACAATCATTTCATCAAATGAATATGATTTAAAAGTAGCAATAATTCCCATGTTTACTTTCTACAGAACTTCGATTTTCCCTACTTGGGTTGTGGAGGTCTGATTGTGTGATCCATATCGTAGTAGACTTACTGTTATTTAATTATATATATCATCATCATCATAGTAATCAACAGTCTAAAACAGTCCACTGCTGGACATAGGCCTCTCCTTAGAAAGTTTTGGCCTACTATACCACGCTGGCCGGACGGGTTGATATAGGGTTTGTTTCAAGTTTTCCTTCTCTTTGCAGTGCTATTGCCCTGCGTAGTTTGCTCCCTTAGTCGGCTCTTACGACACCCACGGGGTTAATAGGGGCGGTGACATTCCGTATTCTTAATCCGTCACCACACGGACAATTATATATATACTGTTATTTAATTATTATATAGTAATGTTTTTAAAGTATACAGCATTTAATGTTTCATACAGTTCACAAATATTATATGTAACTACCCGCATTCACTCACATTGAGCAAACATGAGCCTAATGTGGTTTATCCTAATGCTATCATTTTTTGTAAACCTTCGCTGTCAAGTTATTTTATGCGATTAATAAATAAATTTAAAAAAAAATTAAAGATCCAACCTAGTTTGGGAAAAGACTCAGAAGAAGAAGAAAGAATTAAGTGAAATTACAATCAAGTGGTTCTGGATTCAAACTGCACCAACGATGTTAACCTATTCCTAACACAAGCATTTATTAAATATGGAGGGTTTACTTGGCACTCATTAACACCCAAGGGTTTCACCTCACCGTCGTTAATAACCAGGCAGAAACCAGACGGTGTTCCAGGGTTTTAATGCCAGGAACTGGAGGAGTTAAGAAGATTATTAGTAAAGTGTCACTCACAGTCACACTCAGTGACACATTACTAATAATCTAAGTGGTTTATTATTTTTTACCTTAAATAGGGATACCCCTATTTAAGGTAAAAATAATAAACCACTTTGTTCATCACATAGGCACGAACATGAATAGACGCAAGATCACTTAAGATTGAGGTTAGGAGACACTTAAATTACGACGATATGCCACTTATGTAGGTTTCATTGTATAAATACAAAGGCAATAAAAAATATGCTTGAGAGATGGCAATCGAATTTCCCTTTTACATTAATCAACGTGTACGCTATATCAGAGCAAGATAGCAATATTGCCACCGGTATAACATTACATATGAGAACATTATCCATTTCCTCTTCGTTGATCTTTGCTTTATGAGTCCCGGAGTAGCCATTACAACCTAAGAAGATAAACAGATGATGCTGAGCTTGTTTTAGCTCTGTGTATAATGAGATCACTAACTTTACTTAAACACAAGGGTTTGAATGTATTACTACATATTTTACCGTGAAGTTGGTTAGTATACGTTTCAAAAACCCAAAAAGTTCTGCACCGATGGAGCTCAAATTTTGACACGAAATACAAACCGCTTTAAGAATTGATTTTGACTTTGACTTTGTGTTATTACATTTATTTACAAAAAGATTTAGAACAAATGTATTTATTTTATCCTCAGGCTAAACCTCAGGCTCATCAGACAGGATCCCTAACCACTTAATACAGGTCTATCATAACATAAGTATTGTTCAGATAAATATTTCTTAAATTATTGTACACAATGTAAGAAATTTATTTAGAAACAATCTCTGTAAGAAGACCAGCCTTCACATAAAGACAAACAAATTACTAACAAGTCAAGTACAGATACCTCAAATCTCAAGTTCCATTATGACGAAAATTAAGAAACATGGTAATCCAGTCAAACAGAAGTGACTAAAACCGTTTATCTTTATTTAATATGAGTAGTTCTCACTATAGTTTTATGCCAAAATAGTTTTAAAATTACGTTGAAATATAAAGACTAAGCACGGAACACATTATTTGTAGCAATATATTAGGGATATATATATATATATATAAAAAAATATATATATAATAAAAAAAAAAAAAAATATATATATATATATATTTTTTTTTTAAAGACAACTCCCGCATTAGGAATATATCCTGTGTCGCGGGGGACTTCACAAACATACATGAAACGGACACAAAGAACACCCAGACTCAGAACAACAATTTGTGAATCATACAAAGTGGTGTCCCATGTGGGGATCGAACCCACAACACTCAGCGCAGTAGGAAGCGGCGTGACGACCGCTTAAACCACTATGCCATCCGTGCAGTCAAAAAAGTTCTAAAACAATACACGAGGGCTATCAGTATATATATGTCATGTAACTTTTCTCCCAGTTGGTTTCTGTTTATCCAGACTTTTTTCATTTCCATTTCCATAAATTACTCGTAAAGTAATCTTAGAGACATCAAATTCTATAACGTTTTTACAACTCATTTTTCAAATGCGAAAACATCGACTATGGCATCCTTAAAAGCAAATGTATTTAAAGACCGTGGATAATGACCATCCATGTTTAAATTTATTTCTTCTCAACGTTCATTGTTTTTTTGACGTTGGCCTGGGTCACATTACCATATTGCTTTGATGTGGTAAAGAGGCGTTTGTGGAAAGAAGGTCGTTACAATACAGGTTGTAATACCTTGCCTCTTATGTTTTTGATTAAGATTCGAAGGGTTTGAGAGGGTTTGAAAAGTTGTAGTGTGTGTGTGTGTGTGTGTGTGTGAGGTTGAAAAGTGGTATAACATTTTTTGGAGTATTTGGATGTAGTCACATTTTTTGGTGTGCTCTGAATTATGAACGCCTTGATGGATTTTAGCATGGGAGGTTTTGTTAGATTAGTCCTGTGAGAATGGAGTCGGTATATGAAAATTACAAAAAATAAAATTGTCTGTAGTGCCTTTGAATTATTACTCGCGTTTTGTTACTCGTTTTGTTTTGTACTGCAATTAGCCTGTTTTTTGGTTTTATGCGATTTTGCAGTGTACCATCAATACGGTAATAAAGGATAGTAAAACAAGTATTTTTTGTACAAAACCTGCTTTGTACGAATCACACTTTTCTTATTTTTAAGTAGTTAAAGGAATTTTACAACTATAAAAAATTCTGGAGATAGAGTCTATAAATTTACTAGGAAATAATATAATAATAATAATAATAGAAATATCAAGACCCTACATAATCGTGAGATATGCAATCTCAGAGAATATTTTCTACATACCGACGTGGGAGTGCATCGCAATGTAGTTGCAGTGGATACCGGCTTCACCCCGCTCGCTCTGGCTAAAGAAAATTGGCGCAGACCTGTAGTACTTAGTGTTAATGATCGCAGGGAAGTATGGAAGGGCAAAGAGCTCCATTGTCGGTTTTATCGGGCCCTAAACGGGTCCGATATAGATTTAAAAGCATCTACGACTTGGCTACGGTATGGTGACTTCTTCGGAGAAACTGAAGGTTTTGTTTGTGCGATTATGGATGAAGTTATCATGACGAATAACTATCGGAAATATATCCTGAAAGATGGTACGGTTGACATCTGTCGGGCATGCCACCGTCCTGGCGAATCAATCAGGCATATTATTTCTGGTTGTTCTCGTCTTGCTAACGGAGAATATTTGCACAGGCACAACCAAGTAGCCAGGATCGTACACCAACAGCTTGCCCTTAAATACCATCTTGTGAATCTAGAGGTGCCATACTATAGGTATGTGCCCGACCCAGTTCTCGAGAATGGTCGGGCCACGTTGTATTGGGATCGATCTATTATCACAGACAGGACTATTGTTGCTAATAAGCCTGATATTGTGCTGATAGATCGATTAGAGCGCCGCGCAATGATTGTTGATATCGCCGTTCCTCATGACGAGAATCTCGTGAAAGTTGAAAAAGAAAAAGAAATTAAATATTTGGATTTATCTCACGAGATTGTCGATATGTGGAATGTTGATTCAGTGATCATTGTTCCGATAGTCGTATCTGCTCACGGATTGATAGCCAAGAGCCTCGACCAACACCTTAAGAGGCTCACGTTGGACGGCTGGATCAAGGGTCTGATGCAGAAGGCAGTCCTCCTTGACACGGCTCGTATAGTGAGGAGGTTCCTATCTTTGGAGTCCCAACCACCGGTGTCTTGGTCCCTGTACCCGATGTCGGTGGTCTACTATTTTTTATATTTTTAAATGTATTTTGTTATAATTTTTTATAAAGTGTATGTTTAAAAATGTAAATAATATGTATATAAAGTAAATAAATAGAATAATAATAGTACAATTTATGAGTCTGTTTACAATGAAAACAAAAATAAAATGATAGACAAAGAAACAAAACAAATTAACGAACTAATTTACATATCTAAAGCGGTACAAAACCCGGCGTGAACAAAACAGGTGCATTGTAGGTTCTTAGTGATTTGCATATGACAGTTTATACGGGATTATGACGTTGAAGTAGTTTGCTGGAAATGATTTCGTTTGAGCGTACTTCTGCCTTAACTTTAAGGTAGAATTTCGAATGATAAAATTGAGCATGTTGAACCCTTTTTTAGCTTGATTCTCTTTTTGTCATTAAATTCAAAAATTTCACTTCTAATATTTTTTGTTTGTACAGTCCTAAAGTAAATTCCTTTAATAAAAAAGAGAAAAAAGAGTTTTCTTTCAATACATTACCGATATAGAAAGCAAAATATCCAAAAATGCTAAAAACTTCTGGTCTTTCGTGAAGGCTAAAAGAGACGAAAAAAGTTTTTATCCTGGCTTAATGACTGATGGAATCTCGGTCAGTTCAGATGGCGATGGGATATGTAATCTATTTGCTTCAATGTTCTCGCAGGCCTACGATAGTGCGACTTCAGATGATAAATTCACGATGTCCAGTGGTCTAAGGTACACAGACAAATTTAGCTCAAGTTTTAGCTCCCTGGTTATAGACCGGATAACGATATTAAGAAAGTTGAAGTATCTGGATACAGCTAAAGGTGCAGGGCCAGATGGCATCCCGCCAATTTTCGTAAGAAATTGTGCATCTCAATTAACAACGCCATTGCACATCATTTTTACCACATCGATTTCTTCTGGAATATTTCCAGATGAGTGGAAATTTGCTAAAATCGTACCCCTTCATAAATCGGGTTGCAAGGACAACGTGAATAACTATCGACCAATTTCGATCATTTCCACGATGGCAAAGGTGTTTGAATCTATTGTTTGTCCTTGCATTCAAAACTATTTTAGTCCATACCTATCTAAACATCAACACGGATTTGTCAAGGCAAGATCTACTTCGACGAACTTGGTTACGTTTGTTGAACGCCTAGCTGAGGCAATTGACCATCACCAGCAGGTAGATGTTATTTATACAGACTTCAGCAGGGCGTTCGATAAAGTACCTCACACTATACTAATGAGGAAGCTATCTGTGTATGGATTTACTGGCAATCTTTGTGAATGGATTCATTCTTATCTCATTAATCGTTTTTCCTATGTAGTGGTGAATGGCTTTAGGTCAAAATCTTTTCCCACCTTTTCTGGTGTACCACAGGGATCGCATCTTGGACCCATCCTTTTTAACATTTTTATCAATGACCTACCCGGCTGCCTCTTGCACTCTGAACCATACATGTACGCTGATGATCTAAAAATCTCACGAACTATAAATAGTATTCACGACGTAGCTCTTTTACAACAGGACGTAGAACACATAAGCCAGTGGTGTAGCAACAACCAGATGCACCTCAATACTGGCAAATGTTACCACATTAAGTTCAGCCGCAAGCTGAAGCTTGTTGAATCTGAGTATTTTATAGAAGGTATACCAATACAAGAAGTTGAAACAATAAAGGACTTGGGAATATTTTTTGATAGAAAGCTCACTTTTAAACCTCATTTGGACCATATCATTATGAAAGCATCCAAAATGCTGGGGTTTGTCATAAGAAATGCTAGGGTGTTCCGAAGGCCTCAAACTAAGATACTCTTATTCAACACTTTGGTTCGTAGTATACTCGAATACTGCCCCACCGTTTGGAGACCCCATTATTCCACTCATATTTTGAGGTTAGAAAGAATTCAGAAGCGTTTCATGTGGCATTTGGCATTCACCGTCGGAATCGCCAAAACTAGTAAGAGGTATGAAGAGAGACTGTCATTCTTCAAGGTACCGTCGCTTGAAAAGAGAAGAACACTTTTGGATCTGAATTTCTTTTACAAGTTGTTGCACAACCATCTGGATTGCTCAGTGCTGCTCGAAAGGTTGAAGTTTAACGCTCCCAGGCGTCTTCCGCGTAAACCACTGGCCATAATGGCACAGCCATTTAGAAGCACAGTTTTGGGATATAATTCACCAGTTCCCAGAATGTGCAGAGCTCTAAATGAATATATGTTTTTTTTTTTTTTTTTTTTTTTTTTTTTTTTTTTTTTTTTTTTTTTTTTAAAAAGACAACGCCCGCATTAGGAATATATATTCCTGTGTCGCGGGGGACTTCACAAACATACAAGAAACGGGCACAAAGAACACCCAGACTCAGAACAACAATTTGTGGATCACACAAATTGACGTTTTTGAGATCAAATATCATAAATATCGCAGAGTATTGTGTGAAAACTTACCCAATTAGCCACCAACCTAATTAATGCCTCCTAATGCTCTAAATATTTCTTTTTTTTTTTTTCTCTCATTACATTTTTAACTTACAGCTTACATTCTATTGAACACTGATTTAATTATTATTTTTATTGTTTTTAATTTTATTATTATAACTCGATTTGATGTATTGTAATATATTGATACTTTGGAATTTTGATTGAATTTGTAAATAATCAACATAATTGTGAATATAATAACAATTATCATTGTAACTGAACTATATAATTACTTAATATTATGTAATTTTAGAGATGATATTATTGTGCATGTTGTATTCATCTGTTATTAGTTATGCAATTAGTTTTAAGCGAATAATTTTGTCTCCCCTGTAATGAATTATTGTACATAATTGTTGGTGAATTAAATAAATAAATAAATAAATTTGCAGTGTTGTTGTCCTGCGTAGTTTGCTTCCTTAGTCGGCTCTTATGATTCCTACGGGATGAATAGTAGTGGTGACACTCCATATTCTTAGTGATTTCCCTGACCTGCCTTTCAGAAACTGGGTATATAAAACTGGGTAAACTGGGTATAGGTTTAATTTCGGTCTAGATTAGAACAAAAGCGTTAAAAGTGTACGGGAAAATATTTAAACTTGCAACGTAATATTTTCAGCTATGTAATTTGCACCTTATTTTGTTAAAGTTGGAGTTGCTTTTTCTTTGTGTTTATAAAGTAAGGTACATAGGTATAAAAATCTGATTAATTAATTTAGATGTCAAATTTAAATAGAAACACGATAGCTAATTATTTTGAGGCATCTTAATTTATTTTGAAATGAGCAAAGAAGGTTTAATTTTGCCATTGTGATGTAGGGTGTTATATTTATATAAATGAAAGAGGATTTATTTGAAACAAGAAAAAAACTGTTGGTTTGACTTAAATTTAAACTTTTTAATCGATTTCTAACTGACTATTACTTTTTTCAATGTCTTTTGTAAACCGATTTAAATATCTAAGACAGTAAAAAATTTCCTGAGACTGCCCGAGTGTCATAACTCGGTGTGTTCGTGGGTCACTGTTGTTTATCGTGGTGTACAGGATAGTTACAGTGGTACTACAGTGTTAGGCACGTGGGAGGGATTAGTTCCATCACATCAACAGCCTTTACTAGTCCACTGCAGAACATAGGCCTCTCCTTAGAAAGGAAGTTTAGTTACATATTAGTTCCATACTTAAACCGATTTCTTTTTCTATTTGAGTAGGTAAGTTTTCAGTTTAAAAATAATGAGGATTTTTTTTATTGATTTAGCATAAAGTTGTGAAACCTAATCGTTACTCATAGTAATAATGAGAGTGATTATAGTGACTACGATTAACTTCAATGATTGCGAATTAAAAATAATAACCTCCCACGTCACACACATGTCCGTCTGATTCTAAACCAGACAGACCCTTACCAAGTTAAGCAGACTGCTGTAAAACATACTTATGTACTTCTAAATACATACATATTATAGATAAGTTACACCATTTCTTTTTTTTTTTTGTTTTCCGTGCGGAAATCCCCTGGCATGTCGGACTCGAACCGACTAAAACCGCACGCCGTCTCGGGTACTAATAGCCGGGGAACCAGGTATACCCTAGAAAGGAAGTCCCTGGTACGATAAGTTACACCCAGATACAGAACAGATGACAATATACTTATATGATGTACTCATCATATAAGTATATTGTCTGGACGGGAATTGATTACATAGTTACATAGCACCTAAAACACTATCCTCACTACTATCCTCAATTCCCCATCCCCTCCTACTTATTTAACTTCACAAATTCAACTATTATGCAAGAACCATAACAGAAACCTTCGTTCTTCTAACAATCTCCATCTACTTTGTCCTTCTCACACTACCGGGTTTGTTGGTTCTTCGTTCTCTGTTCAGTCTGTCCTCCTGTGGAATGCGCTTCCTATCGAAGTCAGGATGGTTACAAACCGTTACTCCTTCAAGATGAAGGAGCTGTTGCTGAGTGAGTTGGCAGAATCAACGGGCTCTTAATTCATCACCCACAGTTATAATATTTTTATAATTATATCTATGTGTGTATATGTATTTATGAGTGTACGAGTATATGTGTATATGTACGTATGTGTATATCTATATATATAAAAGAAAGTCGTGTTAGTTACACTATTTATAACTCAAGAACGGCTTTACAGATATGGCTGAAAATTGATGGCGAGGTAGCTTAGAGCCAGGAGACGGACATAGGATACTATTTATTCCGTTCGACAGTGTTTTTTTTTTTGTTTTTTTACGAACATCCATGTTTTTCCCATGGTCAATTATATGTGGCATGTTCACGGGTCGGAAGACTATCTGCGTTGTTTGTTTTTGCGCCTGATAAGAAAACATAAAATGTCGTGTATCACAAGGTACTTAAGTGAAGAGCAACCTATGTACTGAAATGCAGAAACAATAATAAATGATTAATGTACTTAATTTTTTTTTTCTAAGAAAAAAATTAACTTCCTAAATTCTAAAATCGGCTTATTTATTGCCTTTAAGGCGGAACAGAGTTCGCCGGGTCAGCTAGTATACTATAAATATAATATATATATATATATATATATATATATACATATATATATATATATATATATATATATCCTGGTATATATACTATAAATATAATAATATATCATTGCCTGTATACGTCTATTCAAAGGACAAATAGTACTGAATAAGAACTCTATAATTTATCCCCATAAATGCACCTACCTCACTCTTTCTCTGCATCGCCCAATCGGTCGACTGGCAGAGAATGCATTAGGCATTAAGTCCGCCGATGTACAAATTTACACATGAAGTCATAAAAAAATAAAACATGATTAAACACAAGGCGGTAGCCTAGTGGTTAAGGTATTGAACTTGCGATCAAGAGGTCGTGGGTTCGAATCCTGACCAGTACACTACCGACGTGAACCAACTCCTAACACAAGCAATCAGCTTAGAGGGAGGGTTAACCGGGAATGCCAGTAATTTCGGTTGCTAATAAACCTTTCAAAGAAAACATAAAAAAGTGTATTATTTATTGAAATCATGATTGAAAACATAATCGAAGAAGTACAAGTGCTTATACAAACAAAAAAGTATATATGTATTTATATCAGTTGTCTAGTAACCATAGTACAAGCTCTGCTTATTTTGGGACTAGATGGCGCACACTGGGGCAGACGACCCTAATAAATGCCGGAAATAAAAAAATAAAAAGATGTCACTTGTTAGCCCTCATATATAAATTAATTAGAATACTAACTCAGTTATTATTTGGCATTATTTAAATGCCCTATAGGAAACCCACTTCGTTACTACAGTGAAGCGTACTTACGTCTTGCAGACTACCCTATCCAGTATTAGTGATTTACGTGCAATTTAAGAGCCGTTTTGCGCTAAAAGTATTTATTTTTGGTATTGTTAAGCTATGGAACCTTCATCTTCAGGTATGTAACTATGTTTTAGAATGTTTTTTTTCTTTATTATATAAATAGTTTTAGGCAGACCAGGCTAAATTTGGGTGTGTAGAAAATTATCAGGAAAATAACGAAATAATAGACATTTTATTTTGTTTCTAAGCAGTATTAAGCTTTGCTTCCTATCTAAAAATAATCTTTATAGTATCATCTTTTATAAACAATTTATTTTTTTTGCTATATTTTGCTATTTTTCGAGATAAAACAATTTTCAGTGCGTGATTTACAGAAAATAATTTTATCCCAATTTGCCATTATTATTAAAAAATATTTATTTCGTTTTAGGAATGTCCTCGAATACATTATTTATTACAGGACAAGAACTTTTAAATATAATGCATAGTTCTAAAGGGAATAGTTTCGAGCAAAAATATATGCATCTTATAAAAGAGCTGGAAAAACGAACGAGTAGTCATGCCGAGTATATATAATAAAATGAGTAGTTTTAAATATTAATATAAGTCAAGATAGGAGAAAGCGTGTAGAATTTTTTTTAACAAATATAACAAAGATTGACTTCAGTCATCACTTTCTTTCCCATGCATTGGGTGAAATATTAAACGCGGCTGAAAGGTTACTTCTTTTGAAAATTCCTCAGAAAATAGTAAACGTTCCAAGACTAAGCAGTTGCGAAAATCAACTTCAGCTTCAGAATTAGTTTATGCTACTTGTACGAGTCTACGAGCTAAAGGTCAAATACAAGCCTCAAACATTTTGAAGTTTGTTAAGCCCTGACGCAAACAACTTCAAAGATTAAATGCTTTTTGTGTGGTGCAACATCAAAAGATTTCAATAACTTAGATAAAATAGTTTTAAGAAAGGTGAATACTGATAATTTGAGATTTGGTCTTTCTGTCCTTCGCGGTTGGATTCGATTCTTCGAATGTTTACTATATTTAGCATACAAACTCCCTATAAAAAATAAAGCTCGAATTAAAAAAGAATTTAGAGAAAAGTGTGGCAGTAGCAACGATGGAAACACCGCCAGACGTTTTTGCCAAAATCCAGACTTTTCAGGACAAATAACTAAAATAGACGTAGATTTAATAAAAAAAAACACATTATTTTAATTATTATATCACGTGAATTTGATATAGATGCAGGAAAGTACAGGGTATTTGCACTTGATACTGCTAGATATTTCGTTTTTATATACCCGTGGTACAAGATGCCACCTACTCTGCATAAGTATTTCATTCATGGACCAGAAATTATATCCCTTTGCGCTGCCCACTATCGGACAATTAACAGAAGAATCACAGGAGGCAAGAAACAAGGCCTTTAAGCGCTATAGAGAGCATAATTCGAGAAAATGTAGCAGAGAAAAATCTAATAGGGATATTTTTAACTTTTTTTTACTGAGCTCTGATCCCGTAATCACTAGTAAGCAAAAGTTAGTCAAAAGTTCATTCATGTTGAAAGCTCCATTTCTAAATAACTCAAATGATAATACTACAGTCGATGACGATCATAATGATGAAGATAATGATGCTTTAACATATCTTCAATAGGTATCATACTGCTCGTCTGCCCCCTCTAACATAAAACAAAAAACTATACTTGAGAAATGCCGCTTTTTTTTGTAAAAAATATTTAATGTGTTATTTTTAAACAATAAAAATTATGATGTTAATTACCTGAATTATTTTTTCTGTTATTACATATGTCTATGAGAACACTCGGTCCACTTTAGAACGTCTAACGGCTTTAGTATATTTGATGGCAGTTATAAGGGTCTCCTGCCCCAGTGTGTGGCGTTGTGGGAATGTGGTACAATGTTATTATTATTATTAAACAAAGTCCAAACGCAGCGCGATTATCAATTAAATGATAACGAAGGTTTGCTTAATTAGAACATAATTACAATGTTATTAAGCAGCTACAAATAATTTCATTATCGCGAGGCTTTCATTATTTCATAATTAATCGTCAAACATCAATTTTAGACTCTGTGTACGTAATTTTGTGTGTTCATCTCAAGTTTCATGAGGTTAATTTGTGTGATTATACCTGATATTATTTTCGATACGACGATGGTTAAATTATATTCAGCGTTTAAAGCGATATTATTGGGTATAGATTAAGATTTCCGAGAAATATAACTATTCCTGAAGACTGTTTTACATGTTACAGTCTGACCAACTTGAAATTGCGCCTAACGCGCCTTTGCTATGCTTGACTATATGGTTACCTGCAAGTTCCTTGCAAGTTTTACGTTTACGTTTTATCTCTTGTGCCTTAAAGAAAATTTGAAAAAAAAAGCCAAATCGCTCAAACCGCTTTCGAGTTTTGCACCGAGCGTGACATTTTTTTTCGATCGATTAATTAATGCATATTAATATCTGTGTGCTGGTTAGCTAATCGCTAAAAAAAAGTTCGTGTTCAACTTCTATTATTATACTTCGTAATCTACTTAAAATGAAGAATTGAAACCTTGTATTAAATATTTTAGCGATTCCAAAAGTCAAGTAATCTTTCAATTCTTAGCCAAAATGTTCAAAACTTGTTAGTATTGTTAAAGAAATTGTGATTAATTTCAGTATAACTAAGATTTGGATGAACTTGTTACAAAACTTTTAATTGGTCGTACTTTTTGAACTAATTAATTTGTTTTCAATTTATTAGGCTTATCAATAATTTCAGTTTAACAAGGTATTGTTCGTGGAAGAGTTATTGTATTACTCTATAAGCTTATATTGAAATTACCATTGTTGCATTACCATTCAAAAAACACATTCTAATACAATTGGTATCTTTGTCGTCATATTTTTTTTAACGGACTAAATGAGTTTGTTTTATTTTATATTTATCATCAGAGCACTCCATCATTTATAAACCGACTATCTATAAAAAAAAACTATCTAAATGATAGATTTTTTTTTAATATTAAACAGACCGTTACCGTATAATTCCATTCGAATTTGAACAAAAAATATCACCTGGCCTGCCCCGTCAATCTAACGTCACTAGATCGTGAGGTAGGCCAAAGCCTCAATTCTGCTATTTTATGTCAACGCCAAGCCACTGTCATTCCACTGACACGCTATTGAGACGCTACTGACATCGGTCAAAATATCAGTATTCTACTAACATAAATTCACAGTGTCAATAGACGGTCGATATAGTAATATAGGTTATCAATGGTGATTCAGACGACCGAATGGCGTAGTGGTTTGTGTAACGGACTGCTACTCCAAAGGTCGCGGGTTCGATTCCCGCTCAAGTCAAACATTTGTGTGCGTGAACATTTAATGTTTGTTTTGGTCTGGGTGTTTCTATGTATAATAAGTATGTATTTAGAAAAAAAAAGTATATATGTATTTATATCAGTTGTAGTACCCATAGTACAAGCTTTGCTTAGTTTGGGACTAGATGGCGTTGTATGAATGTGGTACAATATTATTATTATAATATTATTATTATATCAACAAAATTGTCATACATGGAAAATTTAATATATAATTTTCTTACAATTTTAAAATGTACTGTTAACCAAACTGTCACAGACGACATTTGTATAGGTGCAAAATCATTGAGAGGCCATTGGTCTTACAGAATTAGTAGAATAGGAAAAGTGAAAAACTATTCCATTCCGACGACATTCCATCGGCAGTCTATAGATACAATATTAAAATGGCAGAATCGAGAGTGCTATTTTTTGAACTAACTGATAAGCCAGAGGTAGTTTATACGATTCTGTGTTTTGTGTAATTTATCTATTCTATTGTTATGTAGGTATTTAGAAATATAAACGTATCATGGTACATATTCTGCCTAGTTTAAAAACAGATTACCGTTTGTGAGATGTGTGGAATATTATTGTTATTATCCATATGAAAAGTTCATTACGATTCATCGGTGATATTTTTATAAGAGTTAATTATGTATTCTAAACAGAGACGACTTCTAAAACTAATAACAGAACAAGATTATAGGAATCAGGCGCAGAATGAATATTAACAAAAGCTTATTGTGAAGATTATACGATGAAAATCAAAGGCTTTGATGTAATGAGAAATTTTATATTGCTCACAAATACTAACGTCGTCATTTAAAAAGTTGCCATGCGAGGAATTTTATAGGATTATATGGGTAAATTATTTCGTGAGGCGGCAACATTCCACGGTTCAAAATTTTTAGAGATTATAAAAAATTAGAGAAAATGGGACCCTTTTGATATATTTAATTAAATATTAATATTTTTTAATCAGCGATAGAATAAAATGAATATCAAAATTTAAATATCTCCGGTCACTTTATAGGCAAATAATGTCGATTAGAAAACAGCTGTCAGTAGGTATATGCTCCAAAAAGAAGCTGACATTTAGTGTAAAGCCTCAAGTATAAAAAGAGGTCGACGCCTAAGTCAACAAAAATATCCAATTCTGAATATTTTATAAAATATTATTATAACTCATTCCATCGCCAGCACTGACTTTGCACTGGTGTAAGTAAACATCATTTTTAAGCAATTCTTAATTAATGTAAGTTTATTCTAAAACATAACTAGGGTTCACTAGATTTATACAACTGACTAGAAAAAGGATATAACTGACTACGGACTTGAAGTTTGAATCACACATGTGAACTTGTTTGAAAACATACACTTCAAAATTAACTCCTCAAATAAATATTCAACTGTAATCCTAATCAATACTTTCAAAGTGAGTATCAGTGTGTTTATGCTTACATGTGTCTATAACTTAACCAATCAACATGTAGAGGTAAAGGAAAACTCTTTATCCTGTTAAAAAAATTACTATTGGCAAAGATTTTTTCCGAAATGAATTGACAAAATCTACATTTGAGGAAGCGACGTCGCCCGCTAAAGCTATGTATGTGTATTTCTATAAACATTATAAATGCGAGAGTGGGTTTGTTTGTTAGAAGGTTCAATAATACAGGTCCACTTTTATCCATTAGTAATTACAATGATTTTTAGACACAGTCGTCTGATTCCAAGTTATTATTTACCGACAGGCATTCTTTACTTGCTATAAATATTATCCCAAGGAACAACTTCAACAAAGTAACAATCAACCTAACATTATCATTCGTAATTCGTATTCAGTCCATAATATAACGAAGTATAGCTTAACATGTAATCGTATTATATCCAAAATATATCGTTGTGAGAATCTGAAAGAAAAAATATATTCACCGTTCATGAAAGGGTAACCGTCTTCTAGATTTTTCCAATCATTATTCATTGCATAATAATGGACTATTTCTGTCAGGGGAATGAAGGGCATACTATTGGCTGAACTTAAATTTTTGTGACATTCAAAAAGAAAACAAATTATGTTTTCATACCCGTAGGACATATTAAATAATTTTCTGAGAAGAATTGAAAAAGTTAATCTAGTAAGTTTAGATTTCATTTTTCTTAGTGTTGTTTTTGTATGTTAAACCTATACCCTAATAATAGAACTAGGTATTAAAAATATGGTAAATACTCTAATAAAAAATTCTTTGTATTCTTAAAATTAAAGAAAATTTCACTAACGATCTTGAATATTTATAATTTAGTCATAAGTGTGAAACCATCATTATAATTTAGTAAGGCGCTTTCTAAATTTTTGACTGGGTCAACGGGTCTTGGGTACGTACCTACACAACACGTAGCTGCGACTACTGTGGAGTAAGCGGTGTACGAGACCGTGCCCATCTTCGATTTATAAAAACGCTCACTATAAATACGTAACGAGGAATCTCTCCATGTAATAACAAGTATATTTATAAATGCAATAACTTTAAAATTTCGGTTTTGAAACATAAATAGTGTAGTGACGGAAAAAGAATACGGAGTGTCGTCACCCTATTCATCCCTTGGGTGTCGTAAAAGCCGACTAAGGGAACAAACTACGCAGGACAACATCACTGCAAAGAGAAGGAAAACTTAACACAAACCGTATACAAACTCGTCTGACCACCGTGTTATAGTAGGCCAAAACCTCCTTTCCAAGAAGAGGCTAGCAGATGACTATTGAAGGGTGCAGATGTGATGTGTGACATAAATAAAATAATATTCACGAGCTATTTTACTCTAACATAAATCACATTGTAAAAAAGCGCTCTATTGATAAGCAGTCGTAATGCTTCTCATTTAAACCGTCAAAAACAAAAGATAAAACAAATTATTCGCGGGACTGTCGTGTATGTTTTTTTGGAAAACCCCATTCTAACCACGTCTCACATATAAGCTGGCGACTTTTTTTCCAAATGACAAACGACAAGCCTTTTTTTTTTTTTTTTTTTTTTTTTTTTTTTTTTTTTTTTTAACGTGTGGAAATCCCCTCGGACCGTCACCCCTCCGGGGTTTGCGGCGGGGTGGTGTGTCGGACTCGGACCGACTAAAACCACACGGTGTGCCACTCTGCGCCTGTAACAGGAGGGATCCGGGAACAGCTGTTGTTAAGACATCCGGACCCCTCCTAGCGCCAGCCCGCTCCTGGTGCGGGCTCCGTCTCAATGTGGATGTTCCTCTCTTTAGGCGACGTCCGGCACACGCGGACGCCGCCCCCTCGCGGCTGGCCAACTAATGCGGGTGGAGGGGAAACCCACCCCGTCCACCCGCGGCCACACTCAGGGCGGCATGAGGCTGTGGTAGGCGGGCCTCCGCCGCCCGGTTCGCCGGCGGCGGATCGGGTCCGAGTCCGACAAACGACAAGCCTCCCTCAACCATTTGTCGTTTGTCCGTCCACATCGACCCATACAGATACCTTTATTGTTTGCTATTTTTCAAAACAAAATATATTAGGACTAGGATATCTTGGCCCTTTGGCAAAATTTATGCTTCGGGTTATGATTTCTGATTTGCGGTTGTTATGATTTTGGTTGAAAAGATTTTGCTTGTATAAATATATGATTTTTTTTCCTTTGATATTTACATCAGACAATTTGAAAAATGATAGATGTACATATCTAGCAAGACTATGGAAGCCTTTTAAGGATAAGTGCATTAAAAGTTAAATCCAAAAGTGTAGTATTAGTACTTCTGTTAACCACTACATAAAATTAAATAAGTTTCAAACCAAAATACACGTTAAAATTATCTTTGCTCTTCGGTGCTCCAGAATCTCTCTAAGCACTTGTGACTTTTGAGTTGCAGGTGTTCATGGGCGGCGGTAGTTGCTTACCATTAGGTGACCCGTCTGCTCGTTTGCCCCCTTTTACCATAAAAAAAAATTAAGAAAAGATTTATCTGTACAGAATATGTTGCGTCTTAAACAGAAATGAGTGCGAACTGTGAAATGCAAACAATTTAAAATATAAGCATCGGAACTTGTTTTCTGATTTATCCATGTATTACTGGTCGGTTTTAGCAAAAAAAAAAAAATGTCACAACTTCAAGGAAAGAGCCAACAGCCTACTTGCTTTAGAAGGATTTCTTAATGCACATCATTGATATAATTATTGATAACGACCATTACAAAATTGCACCCCTAAAATTACTTTTGGTATTCATTTCACTAGTTTTCTCTGACAAGTTTATAACTGATGAATATTATCGAAACCTAATTCTATCGTAGACTGTTGTATGTTTTACCATTGAAGAGATTTAAGTTGATTGTAATATTACAGATTTGTACCAAACCGCAGTACGGTTTTGTCCATTCTATTTTGTCAAACTTGTCCTCATAGTCTATGGTTTTTTGTCATCATCCTGGGATGTCAGGATCATATCCAAAATTTAAATTATTTCCCGAATGTGTGGGTTTACTTTGATCGTATTGATTTGTCAGCTGTCAAGTGTTCATACTCTTTCTGTCCCATGTCAAAAACGACGGTTTCAATTTAAGTCCCAGCTTATCCTTCAATATTGCCAAGGCCTTTAACATTGATTGATTCTTTGAGGTTTTTTCCTGATCCGGGCGTTTGTTTCTTCATCACTTTGTTCAATATTCTTGGAAAAACTTCATTGTGTAGAACTAATCAGAGGCAATTCTACCAAAAATGTATTATATTTTTCTCTGAAGCTTTTGTGGCGTGTGACAAGGGTACTAGGACTTGAATGTTTTCTAAGTTATGAATATGTATTACAATTTCTATGTTACTTGTAATATATGACCTTTCATTTCTTTCAACTGCTTTGAATAACGGCCAGATAAAACATTAGATTTTTTCTGGAATACATGTATATATACGTATATTTTTTCTCGCATGCCGTTTTCCAGGATTACTTTTACCTCCTACGACGTTAGGCAGTTAGGGATGCCTATAACACTGACAGTTTTATAATTTCTATTCAATACTTCAAAGATCTTTGGTCACCCTAAATCAGTAATTACAGTAAGAAGTAGAAAATTCCCTGTCGAGCAACTCCAATCCATTTTTCAAACAATTTTAGGGATTTCTTTCTTGAGTTACACCCCCCAGGTGTTACCTAAGTAATAAATCCGTAAACTAGATTTCAGAGGGACAAACATTTAACTTAATCTCCATAAAGTTGGAAAAGTTTTCTCTTAATATATTTTTAAGATAAATATTTGAGGTAGGAATCTTTGATGGTGAGTTACGTAATACGTTTATAATGTAACACATCGAAGAAGTACTCATAGCTATTAGTATTCACATCCAGTCCCCTTACCCTAAAGAGAACGAAACACAAAGTTTACAATAAATAAAGATTTCTTTCCATGAACATCGGGCTACCCAGGCCAAGTCCCAACGATTCTAGTTCAACTCTAAGTTGGAAACTTGTTGGAAGAAACTTTGCTGGTATAAGAATTTAGTATCCTGCTCATAGTGGATAACTTTTGCAGGAACAGTTTTGTTGCGACATCCTTCTCATTTAGATGATCATAGAAAAATTACTAGAAAGAAGAAAAATGTGGACTCGTACCTAAAACAAAGAACTAGGTATACCTGTACTGCTTGTTTTTTATGGTATAAGGGGGCAAACGAGCAAATGGGTCACCTGATGGTAAGCAACTATTGCCGCCCATGCACCCCTCCAACTGAAAAGTCACAAGTGCGTTGCTGCCTTGGAGAGCTGGGGATTTGGGCTCCGGTAACCTCACTCACTCAGTGAAAGGCAACGAAAGAATTGCTTAACACCAGTTAGAAAACTGTGAGGCCGTGGTATCACTCCGGTCGAGCCGGCCCATTCGAAGCATGGCTCTCCCACGGTGTGATCTGCCTGGTTTTGAATCTAATAGTGTTTACACTATTTACCGTTATAGATATAAAGGAAAAATAAATTTACTATTAGTCTTGTAAATGAATGTCAAACACATTGTGGGCATTTCAATACACAATTTGAAAAGCAGGGTTTATAACAAAATGTTTGCTAAATCGTACAAGAAAAACTTGCACCTTCCTCAATAGAAATTTGTGATATAAAAGATTCAATCCGTAAATCCATCTAGAATCCGTAAACGCTCACCTTTTAAGAGAAAAATATTACAAATCAGAAACCGACCCACAAATGAAATTGTTATCTACGTAATGTTGAACCTTTGATCTGAATGAATTACAAGGCATTTGTTTGTACGAAAATTCTAATTCCAATAAAATATACAGGCGTCGTTCTCACCATTTAACAATTTTTATTATTAGCCAGATATGGACCGACGACCTAAAAAAGGTACCTGGGATATATAGGGTGTGGAAAGCGAAGAACTAAAGACTATGGCATACTCTGCAAGTGGATTATCTGTAGCAGTGGACTCCAATAGGCTAATTGATTGATTCAAACCTTCAACAGAAGAGCGTACTCTTTCCTTTTTTTTTCCGTTCGGAAATCCCCTCGGATACCACCATCCGAGGGGATTTCCGCACGGAAAACGTCGGACACGAGTCCGACATGCCACCGATCACCTATCGGTGGCATGTCGGACTCGAACCGACTAAAACCGCACGCCGTTTCGGGTACACTATCACAATGAAAAAGATATTGCAAATAGGGTAGGTTGCGTACAAAATTACTGTTATCTTAGTTAACGAGAGCAGTTCGGTGTTTTATCGATACTTTTATTAGAGGTTATTTTAAAATGATTATGTTTTAATAATGTAAAACTCAGAAGACTAAAATTGTTGGTAGGCTATTTAAGGTTTTAAAAAAATGAATTGTTAAAAACGAATAACAGAAATTAATCTGTACAGTCATAGTTGACTGGGCGATACAGTCGGATACTGCATACAACCAACAGCTTGAATTATCAATGATTCATTTAAATCAGTAGTTAAAAAAATATTGTAAGTGCGTTTTAAACTCCTCTGTCTATGAGTCATTTAAGTTCTAAGGTACTTTTAGCATCCGTCAAAGCTTCAAATTATAAGCACGTGTAGTGGTGGTTTTTTTTTCTTTTTTTTTTCCGTGCGGAAATCCCCTCGGATACCACCTATCGGTGGCATGTCGGACTCGAACCGACTTAAACCGCACGCCGTCTCAGGTACTAATAGCCGGGCAACCAGGTATACCCTAGAAAGGAAGTCCCTGGTGCCCCGACATACCTCGGGCCATCTACAACAAGTAGACGATCCCCCCCGTTTGGGAACCCCATGTTCCCTCTGGGGGGGTTCCTAAACCTCTCTCGGTCCTTCTCCGCCGTCTCCTTCGCGAGCATAACTTGCTCGCAGAAGGAGACGGTAGAGTTCCACGCACTCTCGCTCCGCACGATAGCCGCAATCAGGCTATCGAGCGAGAGAAGCGTACTCTTTCCTAAAAGGCAGGCAACGCGTTTGTAACTCCAGAATTGCAGACGTTCATGGGCGGCGGTAGTCACTTTCCATCAGGTGACCCGTCTGCTCGCCTGCCCCCCCCCTCCCCTCTTGCATGAAACAAAATTGAATTTGAATTGAGTTAATTTGGCTTATATTAACTTTTTCCTTATTTTTTCCTTATTATTTATCAATTAAAAAAAAACCTTTTCTTTTATGCAAATAAAAATAATACGTAAGTATAAAAGTAATTGGTGTAATAACCAAAATGTATAAAATGTAACATTTTATATTCAACTATGTTTTCGTGAGTTTTGGATATAAAAAGCATTTTCTCATTTATAAATTATCCAAAAACAAAATGTATTTAAGCAAAAACATACGAACATTTTACTTTCATTACTAGAATACGAGAATTGCGGGAATAAAATAAAGCAATTAAAATACACTGGTGTTGTTAAAATGTTTTCTAAAACAATGTTTAGAGAAATTAAGTTTAAATGGTTTTTAGTTTTAAAATTTTGCGTTGTTGAAACTTTGAGGAACAATAATATATGTGTAACGTAATAATATACTCCTTGCGTTTGAACATATTTTTATAATCAATGCGATGTAAAAGCCCTTAGCCATAGATCTATTTTAGACTTCAAAAAAGGAGGAAGTTCTCAATTCTTTTTTTATATGTATGTTCACCGATTACTCGAAGATACCTGAACCGATTTGGAAAATTATTTTCCTGGTTCAAAGGGTATACTTAGTAAGTGGCCCTATTTAAATTTTATAGAAGTTATTAAAATATCAACAAAAATCTAAAATATATATACATCGACGATATTATCGTTTACTACGAAACTTCTGTCTCATTGGAGCAGTCATTGCGTTTAGTTGTTAGTGCTCTTTGTCAGTATTGTTTGAAGTCGGTTCAACTTTTTTCTAAAAGATTTTATGTTTGACCAGTCGGTATGTGTCGTCGTCGGATGTCGGACTTCATAAGCGTCGTCATTACACTGCAGACTACTGTAGAACTGATAACTATTCTATTATTAGACCTCAAAAAATAATGTAATTTTTTAATTGCTTTAAACCTCAAGTACCACTATCTCTGTAACATCCATGAGCCTATAAGTTCGGTCAAGGAATAACAAAATTTTACCTAAATTATTCAAGTATTTAAAGTATAAATTTTATTATAATAATATAAAATAAAAGCGGAACGGTCACATATTTTCCCATTAACAGTATCAGTCTGCATTTAGAAAGGGAAAAATTGGTGATTTCCGAATTGAAAGAGGCGATCTCAAACGGAAAAGTTTACAAAGCATTTTTAAGCACGTGAGTTTGTTGAACTAATACAATAATGGTTGAAACAATACCTGATTTATGTGCCATTTCGGAAACGTTTTTTGGCCGTTTTTAAACTGAGATTATCCGGTGTGTTGATGAAATGCTCGCAGTTTTATGCATAACCTAATCGAGGTTCGAAAATGAACATTAGAGTAAAATGTCTGTGATAAACATAAAATATAGTTTTACATAATAAAACTCAAAAAGTCGTTAACTCATTTCATATATAAAAGCGTCTAAAACATAGAACAAATGATCGTGTTCATCACACAATTATTTTGTCTTAGGTGGGGATCGAACCCACGACCTTCTTTGTAGCAGTCAGGGTAACTAACCACTAGACCAACAGGCTTTTTATTTTAATACCTAATTTTCTTTTAATAGTTTATCATGCAGCAGAATACTCCGTAAGATTATTATTATTTATTTATCTCGCTTTGATTTGAGTCAGCTGTCGAATCTTTTGAAAAATAAAAATAAATTTATAAATTGTGGAAAACCTTAGATGTTGAATATCATAGTCAAATTAAAATGCTACCAACATGAGGTTATAAGGAATCCAATTGAAATAAGAATTATAGAAACCGCTTCACACAAAGAGATGATATCACGAGATGAGAGAAGATATCACGTAACATAATCACACACATACACACACACACACACACATATATAAAAAGCAACAATTGAAAGTCTTCCATTGGAAGTTAGTTAAAAAATAATAAAAAAATAATTATTTTTTAAAGATATTTAACACAGCCGGCACTCAAATACCAGACAAAAGCTATGGAATTTCCATACTAAATTACTTACGGCATGACAAAGCCTTTTAACAACTTATATGTTGGGCTTCATATTCCGTTATGATCCACATATTTTTATGCAAATTCCTTGTACATAATCATTTTGTAATGGCGCATTTCATCCGGGTATCTGTACATTTTTTGCTATTATGCCTTTAATATCTTGTTCGCCTTTCCAGATAATAATAGGGTCTCAAAATGGCTTGTTTTATATGCGAGAAATTGAAAACGGTGTTCTTTATATGTGGAATTATTATGTGATATTCATGGATTAACGGTTAATCGAATATTTTTGAAAGAATCTTAGGGAAAAATTAAATCAATTAATTTAATTTGATTGTATCTAGATAGTAATAAACACATTTATTATCTACATTAATATTTTTTGTAGAATTGAGTTGACCTCTTTAAAAATAAATCAAAGTCTGTAGCCGCTTTTCTTCTCAGGCGGACTACTCACCGGCTGACCCAGTGGAGAGATTGATGAGATAACCTCAGGGCGCCTTTTTAAGAGAACAGATGTGTGTGCGTGTGGGAAACCTACGGGATTCACTAGAGGAAAACAACTTACATCTCAGTCATACATACATGTATATTAAAATAAAAAAAACAAAATTAAGGTTACAATAAAAAAACAGAGGGTATAAGAAAACCCGCAGCGGAGCGCGTCAGAGCCGAGCTGATGGTGCTCGGTGCCTCCTCGTCTTCACTCCAGGAGGTTACTTCCTCTTCCGCCCGAGTCGGCTATTTATATTAGATATTGATAATAGTTAAACAATTTGCATTTATAAGTTTATAAGTAAATACGTAACCCTTGGGTACGGCTGTCCGCTTGCGTCGTGAGCCGCGCAATCACCAGCTTTGCCAGAGGGTAACGAGAAACTTGAGTCTG
Organism: Arctia plantaginis; assembly: GCA_902825455.1. Lineage (NCBI taxonomy): Eukaryota > Metazoa > Arthropoda > Insecta > Lepidoptera > Erebidae > Arctia > Arctia plantaginis. The sequence goes on along the minus strand of CADEBD010000039.1, from coordinate 213,456 downwards.
AACCAGAAGGCCACAAACGAGCAAGCACGCCGTCTGAGACTGACCGTCTTGACCCCGAAATCTGGGACCCTACGAATGGATTAGCACTCATATAATTAATCAGGTTCCAGAAACAAATAGGTTTAAGAAGAATTAAGACCATACTCACCACTTTAGTGGGTACTTTTGAACAGATAATATATTACGAAAATCAAATCACACAGCAATCAAAACACTATTTAAGATTGGAAGGCACGAGATAGCAGTGTCTCCCGTGGCTGAAAGCCGGACTTATATATCCTCGGTTCAGGAAGCTTCCAGATATTACCCCTACTCAACATTTTACTTTGACATTTAAATTGTGAACGAAGACAACACTAACAAAATCAAAAGTAACTTGCTTTCTACCATAACAAAACACTCTTAATACCTATACAATTTGTCACGATAAATCAATACTGACTTATCCATAAAGAAAAACGCCATCTAGTGGTCTGACAGTGAACGAAGAAGATCAATACTGTAGTTATAAACTACTTTAGATAAATCAACAACAATGCGACGCGGCCAATAGATGTCGCTTTTAACAAGACCGTACGCATTACAAATATACTAAAAAAATAACTGTTACAAGTCCGGTGAAGGAACGGGTTACAGGTTAATTTTAGAATATTAGGAGTAAAAAACCAGATGTCTTATTTTATATATCATCAGCATATGCTGATATCGCCGTCCACTGCTGAATGAAGGCCTCACCGAAGGCCAACTATCACGGTCTTGGGCAGTCCGTATTCATCCGCTGCCAGACACCTTCGTCAAGTCGTGGGTCCATCTTGCCGCCGCCCTACACTACGTTTGCCTAAACCCGGTCTCCACTTTATTACTAGTGACCATCAATCCGCCTGGAGACCTCACCGACCCTTATTTTATACGCCGTTAATTAAATCTTGCCTTAGTGTTCACTTAAACGTTGTGATGCACTTTTTGCTGAAAATCCTCATTTATCACCTTAATTTTTCACATCATTGGCAAAAACATTCTTTAACCCTTTAAAGTCGTGACCTCAGGATAAATGTCAAGCAATTAGAACATTTATAAAATTATTTTTGTTTCAATACAGGGACAGTCTATTTTTATTCAAAGTTAGGCATTTTTCGTTTATTACTTCATGTCATGATAACCAAAGCTCATAAAGTTCCAGCGTACGTAACAGCGGGACATAAAAACTAATGTAATATGTAATGTCTGGTGGTTCTGTACTCACATTTTATTAAAGTGAAAAATAATTTTATGTTTCAGGATCCAGATTTATATGTAGATATGATTTATATTTATTTCTTGTTAAAAGACAACTCTATGTCTACGACACTCCCCGGCCGCACTCACTTATTGCCCCAAGATGTGGCCGCGGCTACCCTTAGGCCGCGATTGGGGAGCTAGCGACCTCTGCTACGCTGCTGCGTCCGATCTGTCCGACCAATACTTGACGCTCGGACTCCCACGCAGAGCAGTCCTCTAGCGTGTACTATGCGGAGTCCCGGTTGGATCCATAAGACCTACATTTTGTAATTTCCATGCTCCAGCACATTAAGGGCAAACTGGACCAGAGTACTAAAACGGCCCTATAGAAAACCGCTGTTAAACAATTCTGTAATTATTTTTCACCGAGTGCGTTAGGTTAAGGACGTTCAAATCTACCCTTTTTTTATGGTATAAGGATTGCCTCCTTTTTTGACAAGCAGACGGATTACCTGATGGTAAGCAACTACTGCCGCCCATGGACACCTGTAACTCAAAAGTCACAAGAGCGTTGCCGCCCTTGGAGTCCCTATCTCTTAACCTGGAGGTGGGACTCATATCGGTATTGCACTTGTGACTTTTGAGCTGCAGGTTTCCATGGGAGACGGTACTCACATACCGTCAGGTGACCCAATTGGTCCCTTGTCCCCAATACCACAAAATTCTGTATTTGCCGCGTAATGAGAAAACCGAATTATTGTCCCTCCATGTAATTACAATACTTGAATATTTTGAGGGTAGTGTCTGAATTTACCTATAATTTTCATACTAAGTCATTTAGGTCAATCCCATCCCAAAGATCTTCTTGGAATCAACTTTTATACTCAAAAAAAAAAGCGGGTCAAACCTTTTTTTCTTCTGTTGGTCCTCTACTCTATTCTTTATTTTCGCTTAAGCTCGTCAAGCTTTAGTATTATCTGTGGGCGGCTTTGTAGTCACACTTAAGTATAAAATGTGAGTGGCGTCTTTCTCAATATTTTCATTATAATGCTCGCCTTTACACTAGGCTAGGTAGTCGACTGTCTGCTAGCTGTCTAGCAAGTGTCACTATTTAACTATATATTTATAAATAATATACCAAGCATGTATTAGAAAATAAATTATTCAACCAAACATAAATCTACACAAACAACCTTCATATGAGCCAACAAATCACATTATTGGTATGAATACGTCACCAATAAATTAATGAATGATGACACACAATGTGACACCTATTTGTTATCTTAGGTTTTACGCCTTTAGAACTTTTTGGTGTATAAGCTTAAAACCATATAATATACATATAAAAAGTTTAATTAATCAAGTCCTAAATACATATCATATACTAAGAATATCTTACGAAAATCACAGTTCGGCAATTTTAGCAATCTAGAAATATCAAATATCTAAAGCAATTTCTATATCAAACCAACTTATTACTATGTCTAAGAAAGTAGGTAATGGTAATAGCGCTACAATTTTCTTTGGTAACTTTTTTCTTTAATCTAAAAAATATTTTTTTAATATAACTAAAAGTGTGATGTATTATATATTATGTGGTAGTGTTTGCAATATACTCTTTCCATTTATATGTTAACTACATTTTTCCCGCGACTCCGCCAACGCGTATGTAACTAACATATCGTGGTAAATAGCGGTCTATGTTACTCGCTTAAAACAAATAACAAGTAGATGAACGATGAAGAACGATGCTCACTTTTGCAATTGAAGTTATTAAACAGAAATTATCACAATGTCTGACTATGTCTAGTACAGTATGTTTATGGGTAAGTATGCATGTGGGGGTGTGTATGTATGTGAAGGAGCGTGTGTATGCAATGCGTTTGTGTGTATTCTGTATGTAGTTTTTTTTTTTTGAAAGTTTGGTTAAGTAATATTAAGAATTTTAAGCTTAAGTTAAATCTGGATGATATAATATTTATCTACTGTTGAACTCAAAAAACTATAATAATATAATAATAATATAATATTGTACCACATTCACACAACGCCATCTAGTCCCAAACTAAGCAGAGCTTGTACTATGGGTACTAGATAACTGATATAAATACATATATACTTTTTTTTTTTGTAAATACATACTTATTATACATAGAAACACCCAGACCAAATCAAACATTACATGTTCATGCACACAAATGTTTGACTTGAGCGGGCATCGAACCCGCGACCTTTAGAATAGCAGTCCGTTACACAAACCACTACGCCATTCGGTCGTCAAAAAACTAAATTATAAGTTAATAACGTACACGTTGCTTCTGAATTTAAAATACGTACAGTAAAAAAAGTACTGTGAAATGACCCGAATTTTCATCGACTCCTTCTTCTTTTCTGCCCAAATGTCAGAGTCTTCAAAATTTTATTTAGAAGAGAGTCTTTGACAGACAAGTAAAACTTAAGACTACAAGAAAGTTTTAAAAGCGAATCCGTTTGCCTCCTTAATAAAAAATAACTTCAAAACACAGTTTAGAACTAACGTTCTGATGTTATAAATGAATATTGTTCGAACTATAAATCGACAAACGGTTAACCTGAAACATGGCAGTAATGGCTGAACAATGAAATATTGCTTCAGATAAACCGGATAGATCTGGCCTGTATTTTCTTGTTTGACATTACCATTAAGAGGTCTATAGGATTGGGCATTATGCACTGACAACACCAATTACTGCTTTAAAAATGGTGACAGACTAATATATATTTTATTTCTTTTTTTTCACACTAGGAATATATCCTGTGTTGCGGGAGACATTACAAACATACATGAAACGGACACAAAGAACACCCAGACTCAGAACAACAATTTGTGGATCACACAAAGGGTCGTCCCATGTTGGGACGAACCTGCAACACTCAGCGCAGTAGGAAACGGCGAGATGACATTTTAAACCACTACGCCATCCGTACCGTAATGGTGAGATACCTATTGTAAATATTTATAATAAAGCAAGTGAGTGAACGGGTCACCTGATGGAAAGTGATCACCGCCGCCCATGAATATCTGCAAAATAGGAGTCACATTTTTTTTTCATAATCCTAACTTGTTGGTCTAAGTTATAGTTTACGTCGTGTTCTTTGATTGTACGTACGTATGTAGGACAAGAAAGCCTAATGAATTCAGGTAAATATAATACAGATAAGAATCTTCAAAAATAAATAAAAAGCTGTGCTCTATGAGAAGGATGACTTTACCAATGACACCACTGAATGTGATGTAGACAACAATCAAATTATCAAATTATATCAAATCAAATTACTAATTTAACTTGATATATATTATATCAAATTATATATCAAGTTAAATTAGTAAGAACAAAATAAGAATTGTATGGATGGGATAAAAAAAAAATTAGGGTATTGCTGTGTTTTCTTTCTAGGGTATACCTGGTTCCCCGGCTATTAGTACCCGAGACGGTGTTCGGTTTTAGTCGGCTCGAGTCCGACATGCTACCGATAGGTGATATCCGAGGGGATTTCCGCACGGAAAAAAAAGGGGTATTGCTGTTTTGGTAGAACTGCAACAGAAAGAGAACGGAGGTCCCCTTCTTTTTTGTGGTAATGAAAGTCAACTTAGGTGACGGACTACGTTAGAAATGTACAAAGCCGTTATTTGATTACTTGTCAAAGTTTATTTAATGTCGATCCTTATTTTCTCACATCATTTGTTGCCAGATAATAAAAATAACTATTCAAACCGTGTAAGCATTTGTCTTCAAATCGATATTGCGAGTATTATTGTGTTCGACAAAAAACCTGCTTTTACTATTTTCAAATTATCCTTTTCCTATCAATAATTTTACTAGGCTATAAACGGGAACTAACGAACAATGAGAGAAGACAATAAAATCAGGGGAGGGTAGTCTTATAAAATTGATCGCACCCACCCGCTGGCTTCAATAGAGATCCGCAAGACGAATTTGTTTTACGGCCCAGTTGTTTTCTTTTCTAAAGTTTTTTGATTTCTGGTAGTGCAAGTACTCTAGGCTTATTTTTAGATGAACATTTTTCTTGCTGATATGACAGAGTCAATGCCTTGAAATTAAATTTTAATATGAAAACAGTGGATTTTAGAAACTCAATGAATATTTAAGGCCGAAGAATTTTAGATTTTACTTTTATTTACATTCCTCAAACAAATATTGCGCCTGGCTTCAGATAAGCGAAAAATAAAAAAATAGAAAGCAAACCTATAAGGAATAAGCACTACAAGAAAAAGAAGATGTCGTCTGCGATTTTTTATCGTAACTGATTGTTATATTTTCTGTCTTCAAAACAAAATAGACTTGTTTGACATATGCTATTCCTCACATATATATTCTTTTATCTGCCCTCTATCTACAGATCCTAACATTTCATTATTATTCAAGGTCAATTTCAAGGTCAATTTTAAAATACTTCGTATACAGAACCCGGTTTAACAAACAGACGTATCTTTTTCATCTTTTTGTTTCTAGTAAATTGGGCCGACGTAAAAAGTTGATATCAACGATGTTTATGGTGTTTCGATGAGCGGGTGTGCGATAAAAACGATGGCAGAGACAAATGGTCTCTTGTTTTCGATGAAAGAACCTACGGTTCGGTGGATAAGGCAACGTTGACGTCTGATGTATACAGAATAATCGAATCCAAATTGTTTTCCTGCGCGTGAAATTTTTAGATGAAGGATGTGAATTTTTTGAAGCTGAAGTTATGTAATATATGGTTTTTACTTTTACTCTGAAGCAAATCGGCTATATAGAGTAAAAATATATTTTTACCCAACAGAAAAAGGTTGTGTATATTTTTAATCAAAGTGTTTCAAAAAGGTTTGTTTAGACACCCGAATCACAAAGTATTTACTCCATAGAGGGCCACGATTACAAAGATATAAGTGCAGTGATTTTCAATATTAGCTTAGCACTAGTTTTATTTTATAATAGCCTCAGAACCGACATCCTTTGGGGAAAACGAGTTCTCGAGTGGAGACCGCGTCTTGGCAAACGTAGCGTACAGGCCAGGTGGAGCGTCGATTTGCGCAAGATGGCTGGCAGGAGCTGGATGCGAGAAGCCCAAAATCGATCTAAGTGGCGTGCAATGGGAGAGGCCTATGTCCAGCAGTGGACTGCGATAGGCTGATGACGAGTAAGGCATATTATTTACAGACGTTTACCTCTTCCGTCGTATTTGATAAGTGAATCAATAACAAAATTCAAAATAAATAAGAGACAAAAAAAAACTTGATCGTAAAAAACTTGGGTTAGTTTTACTATATATTTTTAACTTTACTTTTGACAGTGATTTATTATATTTGTAAAATAATGTTATGCGTGATTTAAATAGTCTTCAATTTCACGAAAACTACTTTAATAGCTGTATAGCTATCAGTGGTTTATAGATTGACAGGTCAAATTAATGTATTACCTACCTATAAAAGAGGACCGTGTCGTAACGGATCAAGAATACAGAGTGTTACCACCCCTTTTTCATCCCGTGGGTGTCTTAAGAGCCGACTAAAGGAGCAAAATACGCAGGTCAACAGCAAAGAGAATTAAAACTACGTCCGTAAACAACCCGTGGTGTAGTAGGCCAAAACCTCCTTTTTAAAGAGAGGCTTATGTCCAGCAGTGGACTATTAAAGGCTGTTGATGATAATAATGATGATAAAAGAGGATTTTCTTTATAAAGGGAATTATGTACAAACAAAATGTATTCCCCGGGAATTCCGACAAATTGTTCGATGGAACTCAGTTTCGATTTACTCTAGATCTGACAGATGTTATAAAAGGTATTTTATTATTAAAATATTAAACATCCAACGTTAACTGTAATGTGATTATATCGTATTGTGACCGAAACTTGAATCGGTATCTGCTAGTCTTATTGAAACTTTACTAATTACTACGAAAATACCCTTTATGACATTTGTGAGATTGATCCGTGTGGTGACGGATTAAGAATACAGAGTGTCACCACCCCTATTCATCCCGTGGGTGTCGTAAGAGGCGACTAAGGGAGCGAAATACGCAGGACACCAGCACTGCAGAGAGAAGGGAAACTTGACACAAACCCTATACCAACAAGTCTGGCCAGCGTGGTATAGTAGGCCAAAACCTCCTTTCTAAGGAGAGGCCTATGTCCACGGGCCCTCTCTATCGAGTTTATCAACAAGTTTCTGAATTAAGTTTCCCTTGGATTTTTCCACAGCAGCTCTGTAGTGGGACCTGGCAACTCTAAGAGCAATGAGAGCATTGTTGTACAAATCTCCTGTTACGTTATGTTTTTTAATAGTGTTTAATTTTCTACGAGCTTTCCGGTAGCTTCTACGTAGTTCGGCTACTCTATCATTCCACCAATCACATCTACGAGTGTTAGTGATAGATCCGCGACCAATAGTTACATCAGCGCAGTATGTAAAAGTTTCTGATAGTATTTCTGCGCTTTCCTCAGCTGATAAACTACTGCGACTGAAGTCTTTGGTATGAGTTGCAAAGAGTGAACCAAACAAAGCCCAGTTCGCACCTTTAGTTTTATATCTAAAATTATAGGGAGCCCTTTGTGGATCCTGTGCAACTCTTGGTATGAATTCGTACACGATCAAGCGGTGATCACTACAGGATGCATCCGGAAGGACACGCCATCTGAATATCGAGACGTCGCCGCGCGTAAGCGTCACGTCAATAGAAGACTCATCCATTGGGTTGCAAAAAGTTGGTGGTGCATCGGGGGTATTGTGAATAATAAGATTCATTTCCGCAATGAAATCTTCAACCGCACAACGTCGAACCGTGTCGGTTGAACGCAACTTGCCATACCATAATGAATACATCCGGATGGTATTGGTATCGCAAGAAAATCGTCGAAGCCGATATTCCACAAGTATGGACCTAGCACCGATCCCTGAGGACATCCCATTGTAAGCGCCTTCGACACAGAATGATGACCAAGTCTTAGTTTAGTTGTACCTTGTGAAAAGTACGAAGAGATAAGGGAATAAATATTTTTAAAGCACCCCCGTGATTTTAATTTCAGCAACAGCATGGGCCACCATGCGTTGTCGAAGGCGCCAGATATATCTAAGAAAATAGCCAGCACGTATTGAAATTTTGACCCTGTGACAAACTTTCTAACCGATATAACAGCGTCAGTTGTCGATTTACCCAACGTAAATCCAAATTGTCTATCATGAAATTTGACTCCACCTGGCAGAAGCCGGGGCACTACAAGACGTTCTGAAAGCTTTCCTAACGATGGTAACAATGTGATTGGTCGGTAGGATTTAGGATCATCCGGTGGCTTGTCGCCACTTTTTGGTATTATACGAATATTACCGCACCGCCATATACGAGGAAATATTCCTTCAGCAATGCAACGTTTAAAGACAGTGAAAATCGTGTCACCCGAAAGTTTACAAGCTTCTTTTATCATTTTGTTTGATATTTTATCATCGCCCGAAGCCTTGTTTAGCGGCAAGGATCTAATGATACCGAGAAATTCGTCTGAAGATGGTAAATCAGACATTGGAGATAGTGGTGGTTCGATGGCCCACTGCCTGATCTGTCGGTGATGATCAGCGTCGTTTTCCGGTCGATCGTCAGGTACGAGTGAGTCTAAAAGATATTCTGCTGTTTGTTCTACTCCTGTGGTATATCTGTTATTAATTTTGATGTTCTGTATGTATGCAAGGTCGATTGATCTATTTGCCTTTAAAAGTCCAGCAGTGGACTGTTAAAGGCTGTTGATGAAGATGATGTGAGATTGACAATAGATCGGAAGTTCTAATCTACTCTACTCCGATTGAAATTTGAACAAATTTTAATTACGAGAATTGACCCTCCGATTATAAGTCTTTTTTTTTTGTCTACGACTAATTTTTTTATGTACGAAAAAGACTTCCAAATCTTTTCGTAGTGGTACATTTCGCTGAGTGCAATGTATTTGAGAAGGAATGTTCTGGTGAGAGGAACCAAGCATAATTATGCTCGAATTAAAAGAATGTATGTTGACACATCTAAAAAACTCTATCAATTTTGAGAACTTTTAATTTTAAGAACGAATATATCAAAATAATTAATTTTGAATTTTTTAACAGTCATTTTTATTGGTGGATTCGTAGAAGAAAATTCTAATAATCAAATTAATAGTTTGTAGTTAAATGTGTTCCTATTGCTCGATAGGAAACGAACACACTTAAGCGGTAGCTTTTTACAACTGATCATCAAAACCCAAGTGGAGTGGCTCATATTCAATACTCAAGTATCTTGGTAATAATATTCTAGTGGTATTCATGTAATTGATGTATTGGGGTCGCTTGTAGCAAATTTAGTGGTAGAATATATAAAGGTAAGTTATTTGCTCTATGAGTTAGGAAGCAGTTTTAAATTAAATACAACATTTTTGACTGCTTTTTATTATTATTATTTTTATGTTAGAGGGGCAGACAAGCAGACGGGTGGAACGTCTGCAACTCAGGAGTCACAAACGTGTTGCCGGCCTTTTTTATCTAAGACGACGAGTGTGTCTATATTGTCATCTATAAGGTAAAATATTATTCATCTGGGTGAATACTTACTGTTTATATGACTTTATAGAGCAGTTCGATGAATTCTTTATAATTTTACAAAAAAATATATTTATGAGTTTATTAATAATTAAATGTAATAATTCATGTATTATTTGTTGTGAATTGAAGAGAAAAGAATATTCTAGGAGATTTTTTAAAAAGCTCTGGAACTAGGAATGAATACAGGAACTGCAGAGATTTTATTATGGTCATAAATAACACTCAGATTACTCAGGACGACTATCTTTGTATCATATTGGTTTAAGTCGCATGAGAGAATCGAACACAGAACACTGTCATGACATAGAAAGCTGTATAGATAATTTATTCTATAGTAAATAATAATAATATAATACTAATATTCTACCACATTCACACAACGCCATCTAGTCCCAAACTTAGCAGAGCTTGTATAATGGCTACTAGACAACTGATATAAATACATATATACTTTTTTTTTTGTAAATACATACATATTATACATAGAAACACCCAGACCAAATCAAACATTAAATGTTCAAGCACACAAATGTTTGACTTGAGCGGGAATCGAACCCGCGACCTTTGGAATAGCAGTCCGTTACACAAACCACTATGCCATCCGGTCGTGTGTGTGTGTCGTCGTAAATGATGTAAAACTCAAATAATATTAACTAATCATCGTCACCAAAGTTATGTTTCATATGGCTTGAGGCGTTGAGGAGTTATAAAAGAAATCACTTCTTGACTTGTTGACGATAATATTCTCATATAATAGAGTATTGCATATGCAGACTTTGACTAGGTATTCACAGTGTCGCAGACAGCAGAGCAATGACTACCCAAATATGTACATAGTGCTACGTGCCTTAGTGACGTGACATAACTTACTAATGTAGTGATGTTACAAGGCGATTTACACCAATTTCATTTCTTTCTTTTTTTAGAAGACAGCACCCGCATTAGGAATATTTTGGAACACAGTACCTAAATTAGCCTTGGCCATATCCCATTCGATTTGCCTTTTAGCAGAAAAAACCTAAACTGCTCCAGACTCAAATAAAATGAAATGAAAGCCAATTTTCAGCGAATTTCGAGTTAAACGAGACCCAATAAATCTTGTTGTGAATTGTCTACGCCAGTGGTACTTTTTGTACCAATCACTTGGTAAAATAAATTTTATGTATGATGTGTTAAAACGTATTATAGAATAGCTCACATGCGGCTCACTGTTCTCAAACTAAGCAAAGTCTATATTATGGTAATCAGACTGCTTATTAATATACTTATCTGTTTCCAAATATTTTGCGGTACAGTGGTAGCGTATGTGACTGCTGTGCTGAGGTCTCGGGTTCGATTCCGGACCAAATGTTTGTATGATCTGTAAACATTTGTTTCGGAGTTCGGTTGTTTTCTATGTATAATATGTATGTATTTACAAAAGAAAAAGTATATAAGTATTCTATCAGTCAATCTAGCTTTCATAGTACAAGGTCTGCTTAGTTTGAAACTAGATGGCGTTGTGTGTTGACGTCCGAGAATATTATTATTATTTTAGATAACCTACAAGCAGACACAGAACAAATGATCGTGTTCATCACACAATATTTGTCTTAGGGTGAAATCGAACCCACGACCTCTGGATGGTAGTTCAGATCGGTGATCAATAAACCAGCAGGTCAATTTTTAAATAACTTCTTTCTAACCACATTCACTTATAATATCAGGCAAAATTAACAGCATAACAAAATTAAAAGCTTTAACAAATTATCAAATACCGCTATTAGCTGAATTGCCAATTAGACAGCATTTCTATTACCTACTACAACTAAGCTTATACAACCGAATCCACTTAACCTGACCCATTTCCACATCATTTAAGTTAGACTCGTTCCATACTGATAGATTTTCTGTACAACGAGAACCAGTATTTCATATTAACGACGCCGAACAACGGAGCAATGAAAATTAATGCCGCCCGGAACCGCGAATGCATACGATCATTATTTGCTTTCATAAAAATGAGATATGAGATATCGTTTGATGTATGTAATTCTATACATACTTATGCGGGACAAAAGGACACGAGGCATATAAATTTTTATGATTTAAATTGTCACATGGCAAAGTGCCCAGTTTTTGCCCCCCCACAGAGACAGCAAAGATTTAAACGGCCTACAAGACAATGTTTATCACTTATGATATTTGTTTTGATAGTGTATTATTTATGTCTATCATTTTAAGTATCTATTACGTATGAGATACGATGAAAGTTATTGTCGATAAATACTTTGTAAGATACAACAAGACTTACCTATTTGTACTAAGATATTAGACATTTCTTAGAATTCTGAGGAATTGAGGTTATGCATGTATTCGAATTTTAAAAGACAGCTGATTAATTTCATGCTTCAGACTCGCCTTTATTTATCGGTTTAATTTACCGATTACCGATGCCATAGCATCATCGTCAGTGTGGCTACCCTCAAAAGGTAGCATATTGGGTAGCAGATACACATCGGTTGAGTCATATGTTAATTGTAATTTACTATATCTGAGATCTTTTTCTTTCTTTTTTGATGACAATTCCTGCACTAGGAATATATCCTTTATCGCGGGGGACTTTACAAACATACATGAAACAGACACAACGAACCCGCAAACTCAGAACAACAATTTGTGGATCACACAGTGTCGTCCCATGTGGGATCGGGCCCACAACACTCAGCGTAGTAGGAACTGTCGTGGCAAACGCTTAAACCTCTACGCCATTCGTGAAGTCAGATGATTTTTTTGTTTATTTGGATCCCACGGCTAATTGAAATGAGTATTAATTGAGAAAGGTTTTAGGTTTTAAAATAATATAAAAAGTATTGTTACCATTAGGAGCAGAACAGAGACTATAAACTAAAACATTAACTGGTACTTTCATATAAAAGTAAGGTAATACTAAACTAAAAACAGCGTATGGAGACCTATGGACCCTCGGTCGGAATTAAGTTCCTTTCTATTTTTGGTAGACGTTTGCTTGAGTCTCGGAAAAAAGTCTTGTTACGCAATTTTTGGTCATGCTCCCATCCACCCAGAGCGTGCAATTGCGGTTCAATAAAAATTTAATAGCTATTTTGTATGTTTGTTATAGCTATGTTGTGTTTATTTATATTGGATCGAAGTTCCTTACAGTGATAATAAATAGTGAATTACTGTAGATAAACGGTTGCACGCTATCGGAAGACGCAACGGAATGGTTAACTTCTTGATAATGGTCGTCTGTTTGCTTTAAAACAACATCATCTCTCTTTGTCTATTTTCAACATTAAATATACTTTCTACTGTTTTATTTTTCTACGCAAGAAATAAAATTTAACATTGTATTATGTCTGTTACTAGATTTAAAACTCGACTTCATAACTTAGTCAACAAATTCAAGCACTGGACCAGATGTTTTTTTTCTGGGTAACATTGTAACATTTTATCATGAATCTGATTGATCAACGTCTGAATTTTTATGTCACTAATGATCAGTAAAAAATAATTACATCCTGTTATTTTTAGGGTAGATTGACAGCAATAGCATTACTCTTAATATAAACCCCTGAGCCGATTTACATGTATGTAGAAACAAACATGAATTTGATCAAAAAATAATTTTAATTCTCCGTTCAAATTTATAATTCAGAAAATCACTTACTTCACCCATCTCGGCTCTCTCTGTTATGATCAAACATGCATGGGTTTCTTATACGCCTATCTTCCTTCGTTTACATATTACGACAGATTGTGAAACTTGAGCGTTGTCCTGGATTATTTCACGAACGTTGTTATTCAGAATGAGGTTATCATTTTGAAAGTGTAAGCAAAATTTAACTTTTGAATTATTGGATTTGTATAATTGTGTGTCTCTTTGTAATGTTTGCATTTTTTAAATTGACGCCTAAAGTTTTCTTTGTACAGTACAGTGGTGTTTTGTTGTGGTTATTCAATTCATCTCTGTGATTTTCTACTTACTGATAGAAGAATAGTTTTATACCATTAAATAACCTTAAAATACTACCCTAGTTAGGGTTTAGAAATGAATTTAAAATTACGTTTATTTTTTCGTTAGATCTCAGTAATGCGTATACTCAAATCCTTGATGGTGATTTTTCATACAAATGTAGCGGAAACGCTTAGATAATGATCGGGTGGCTAATAGTTTGATCTCTCTTAGTATATTACAAACGTGAATACGGATTGTGAACTTAATACTTGTGTTAAGGACGGCCTTAACACAAGTATTTAGCTTAGTCGGGGGATTAAGCCGACAAAATATACATAAAAAAATACTGGTACTAAGATCATTCAAGAAAGCTAGGAATACGTGAAACCCATGTACCTAGCTGTCTTAAGTGAGCTTTCTTAATCAAGAAATTCGTCTCCGTGTCATATTTTTGTCGTAGTCGTTGTTAAATTTGCGAAGTCATTGTTAATATTTGTTTTCTGTTTGCCGAACACTTTCGACACTTTCGGGAGTAATAATTCTGCACCCTCACAGAAACGCTTTTAGAATCTCGAAGGCAAGTGAAAAATAAATTCGTAAAACTCGTTTTTCCTCTCAAAATATGGCAATTACCAAGTTTACATTGGAAGAAAATTATGATAATGGAATAAGGGAAGTGGTTTCCGTGGTAACCCAACGATAGCTGTTGACTTTCGGAATTCCTGAAATTGAATATCAAGTTACTGTTAATATTGGTTGACACAGGATAACTCGAAGATACTCAGATAATTATTTATGTCTGACTTCATTAATGATGTGAAATAATATCCTAAGAAAAATATAAGGATTAAAATACTATAAAGTTTATTAAAAACAATGTTGGTATTTGTTTGAATTATATAATTTTTCTTCAACTTACTCTAGAGTACACACCAGGACTTTGCCCTTACGTTCTCTGCTATCCTCTGTTTACTCCAAGGGTTCGCTGGAAGCAAACTCAGGTTTGGGTTAACCTTGCCCTTGTCACTTATTTTATATTAATGAGTGTACAATTAAAAAAAACTCATTTAGTACCGTTACATTATTATCAATAAAGATTACTATTTTGAAACGTATAAAGATCATCTATTTTCAAAGTTATGATGCATACATAAAGAAAAATGATTATTTTATAATTCTGAGCTCGTATTTGAACTGAGAAAATAGTTCGATGAATGTAATATTTTAAGATATATACATTTTTATCTCAGTTATCATAGAGATTATTGCGCAGTAGCCATAAAGTGGATGGTATGTGGTTTTAAATTGAATATTTCAGAAAATAAGTTTATGATTAATACCTTATATACTTTCTTCTTGTAAATATATATACATACAGACTGCACTGATGGCGTAGTGGTTTAAGCGGTTGCCACGCCGCTCACTACTACGCTGAGTGTTGTGGGTCAGATCCCCACATGGGACGACACTTTGTGTGATCCAAAAATTGTTGTTCTGAGTCTGGGTGTTCTTTGTGTCCGTTTCATGTATGTTTGTGAAGTCCCCCGCGACACAGGATTTATTCCTAGTGCGGGAGTTGCCTTTTACAAATAATAATAATCAAATAATATATATATATATATATATATATATATTCTATTATGTAAATTAATTTACAAGACGAGAAAAGAAAAGCTTTTTAAGACCTCAAATACTCTTTTCGAAAATTGAACTAAAATCTCGTGTGGAACATTCTAGACTTTTACTGAGCCTGTATGTTCAATCAACTTATACGCCAATTTGTTTCAATGTTCAATCGTGTTAGCTTTATTTTGTTATTTGTCTAGACAGTGATATTTCAAGGTTAGATCGTTTAGAAAAAATGATTTTAAACAATCGTATTTCTTATGCCAGCCGTTTTTAAGTAGAATCAATGTCATATATATTTATTTATTGAGCCTTCCTGCAAAACATCTTGCATAAGGCGGACTTAATGCCTCAGGCATTTTCTTCAGTCAAACCTTTGGGTATTGCAAAGCTGTGGCAGGTGTATATTTAGGATGCCCGGCGTGGGCGCCGCAGCGCCGGGTTCTCATTGCGGTCATCGGGGGGGCCGGTATTGACAGATGTTTCACCGCGGTCGCATCCTTCTGCGAAGACGTCATCGCAGAAGGAGGCGGCGGAGAGGGCCCGGGAGGACAACCTAGACTTGGACCCAATCCGTCGCCGTCGAACCGGGCGGCGGAGGCGCGCCTACCACCGCCTCATGCCGCCCTGAGTGTGGCCGCGTGTGGACGGGACGGGTTTTCCCCTCCACCCGCCATAACGGCCAGCCGCGAGGAGGCGATGTCCGCGTGTGCTGGGGTTTCCACACGTAATAAAAAAAAAGGTGTATATTTAGGACAGGTAAAGATGAGGCTAAAATAAGAAATGTCACAACGGCAGAAAATAAAATACCTGGAAATATATTTCATCGTAATCATCATCAACTGCTTTTAGGAAACCACTGCTGGATATAGGCATCTCCTTAGAAAGGAGATTTTGGCCCACTATACCATGCTGGCCAGACGGGTTGGTATAGGGTTTAAGACAAGTTTTCCTACTCTTTGCTTGTTGTTGTCCTGCATAGTTTGCTCCCTGAGTAGGCTCTTATGACACCCACGGGATAAATACGGGTGGTTATCCGTCACCACATAGAAACACTTACAGTTTTCCCCAAAACTTCTGGGAAAACTTCAGCAATGGTTTTTTATTTACTAAAGAATAGATATAATCAAAATAATGAGTGACATCGGCATTTTAATCGCTTACCAATGAACAGCATTCCGTAATTAATGTATTTAATATAAACATAACATACAATTCATCCGGCCAGCGTGGTATAGTAAGCCAAAACCTTCTTTCTAAGGAGAGGCCTATGTCCAGCAGTGGACTATTAAAGGCTGTTGATGATGACTGATGATTAACTGGCTTAGACTAAAAACTATATTGTTACTTACAAATCTTTGTTCGAGTATCTGTTTTCCAGAAACAATACATGTAGGAAATATCTAAAATGTCCTTACTACAACAAAACTGAACTTACCCAAATCATGACGGGTTATCAGAACACCGTGACCTGAAACAATAAAATAGTGGAATAAATCACAAAGATTAAATTGTTGACGAGTTAAATCACCAGAACACGAATGGTCATAAAACGGGCAGTGTATTCACATTAAAGCTAATTATTGTTTATCGGCAAGTAACAAGCTATCACCAGATATACTGAGCTAATTCACCAACTTATGTGCATAAATAAATAAAATCATGGTCTATCTACTATTTTGTTTATAAATGTAAACATTGCCATTGAAAATTCAACACTATAACAGTCGCCATGACGGCTCTAATTGCTTTTCTGAGAACACCGCAGTTCCGGTGCTATCATCGATCCTCTGATGTTCGTCTCTACACATGCTAGTAGCAATACCATTATGTCAATTTGAAGTGTACGAGTTTATCATGCAAACTACCAAGAAGTCTATGTAAAGTTAAAGGTCGTGATCAGAATTGTTTCCATGAGGTAAAACTTTTTTTGGTGCAGTACCGACAGGTTAAATGTAATAAAATTTGTGGTATGAACTTACTAAATATGTGTGACTTAAGACGACTCCATCATGTGTTGTTCCCTATTTTGAGGAGGTGTCTGATGAACCCGACATCAACGTTGGCACAAAGCCGTACTATAGTATGAGTGTAAGCGTTTAGTGTGCCGAGATTAAACTTAATATGTATAATTAACTTTAAATTTAAAATTTTATCATAATATTGTATAAAACGATGACTGTGATAGATTCATTTGGATATTTTCGATTGTAGTATCAGAATTTAAATATTTTGACTTCAGCCCTATGGTTCCATTCAATTTTATGTTTTTCATCTTCCATAATTGCTGCATATCTTCCATATTATAATGTTATTCCAAAACTACCGTTAACTGAGGTTTTGACATTAAGAACAAATTTTAAGATTATGCTTAAAATCTGATAGGTACAGGGCAGTTCTCACTCTGATAATAGATCTGATGCTAGGGGTAATTTAAGGCCGCCCAGACTTAGTCGTTTACGATACAGGAAAGTGCTATCTGCTAAATTTTTATTTTTAATCTCATCAATCTTTTATGGTTTGCGTGATTACTTATTCTAAATGCCCTGTTTTTCTTTGAAGTGACTAAGTATTTTAATGGTCATTGAATATAAAGTTACGAAGGCTCTCGAAAAATCCCCAGACGAGAACTTAGCTTTTTCAGCTATATTTTTATATCAGCATGATGCGATACTGAAAACTGAGGAAAATATTTCACAGTTTTTCTATTAGGGAATATCTTAGTTATAGTTTTGGGTTTACAAAAAAGCTTTACGCTACTGTCAGGATTTAAATTTACCAAAACCCTAACTGACCAAAAGTAAACTTGCAAATTTCTTACAAAATAGTCCTATAAAATGTATAAGTTTACTTTTGGTCTTTTACTCTTAGTTTTGTTTTAGTTTATACTCTTAAATTAAGAGCGTTAACATAACCGTTATAATTTTGCATATAATACCATATTTTTTCAGGCTTTTCAGTTTAGCTGTGGCTGTGGTTAAACTATTCAAGGCACACTTTTCAGTTCGTCTTCGCATCATCCGACCCTGAAATAATGCACTTGAGAATAAGAATATGCTATGGTGAACATTTCACAAGCACATTGGTTTACTGATTAGTGACTCTCTCAAACCAAGGATAGATAATTTGTACAGAACAATTTTGTCTGGGTGTGAATTGTATATTTTGTGTCTATTTAGAAATATAAAGGTTTATTTAATCAGCATTCTGGTTACAATAACACAAGCTTTGCCTGGTATAGGATCAGACGGTCGTGTGTGAGATGTGTCAAATTATTTCTTTCTTTCTCCTGTATCTACCGCCTGTTTATATACTCACATTTATCCTAGTCTTTGCCAAAGAGTACATTACTACACAATATATTCCATATAATGGAATGAGTACGCTTTGAGTTCCACTACCTTCTCTTACGAAGTTATGTTTAGTCTACATGTTTTATCCTAAATATTCTGTCAGTAGCACATTACTAAAGTCATCTTACATTGTTTTAATATAAACACAGAGGCATTTTACACATATCTATACACATTCTGTTGACGTCTATAACGACGAATATGTCGGAACGTCTTTGTTCTAACGTCTTCGTCCCCTATTGTTTAAAATCGACCGGAGCGTTGAAAAATGATGTGTGTTATTACATGGTGAGGCTGTACAAATGAGATGTTTGAGACATTATTTGTACACGAAGAGTCTTATTGTTCTATCATATCGTTTGTGGATCAAATAAGGTATTTTTTATATTAACTTGTGGTTGACTTCGTTTGGCTAGAAAAATGTTATTTTATTTATATTTATTCTATTTTATCATGGGGCTCGTAGCAAAGTAGTAACATTGCAGAGTTAAGCAATCGTATCCAAATCAGTTTATGGATGGGTTACAATTCTTAACACAATGAGACCCCACCGTGTCTCGGACAGCATATTGAATCGTCGGTCTCGGTTGCCATACGGACATCTGTGGCAAACGTTACGGGTAGTTGGTCCTAAATAGACCTACATTAGTCTACTTACAGAATTTCGATATCGTCTAGTACTTGGGTTAAAAAAAAAATGGAGGTCTGATGGTAGTAGTTCCACGGTATAATCGAAGTTCAACCGGGTCTTAGTGGCCTGAAAAGTCGATCCCGATCTAGTTTGGGAAAAGGCTCGGATAATAAGGATGATGCTTATCCTTCGAGCCTAGGTATTTTACTAATAATTCAGGGTGGTAAAAATTTGAGTTTTTCCCTCTCCAATACTGAGTTATTGAGATCAGTTAAACGGTTTAAAAGTAAAATGTAACAGAAAGACATAAGCATGCATAATAATTCATATATTAAATAATGAGGAATAATAAAAAAAATAATTAAATATTTTAATATTGATAGATTATTTGGGTCCTGTCCTGTCTATTTATACCGATTAAGAATACGCTACTATAGGGCAATCAGAACAGTATATTTAAGACAAGTGTTTATTACCCATAAAGTCAGTTTTTTTTTTAATATTATTTTTTAGATTAGATTTCTTCTTTCTACTATTTTTAATACCTACACTCTATTCGATAATAGAGTAACAATTTACTTCACACAACTTCAAGTGGTCCTGGCTCTAATCCTTTTTAGGCTAACCAAATTGCTGTATTAAAACATTTGTAATATGTATTAAAGAAATACAAAAACAGACATCCTTTTTAAACAAATATCAATTGAATCAATACAAAAGTGGTGTGAAAAAGTTTTGAAATATCGGTTAAATTTACACTTACAGAGACAGTAAAATAAATAGCAGATGTGGTACGTTTTGACAGAATAATGCATTGCAGTCCGCATGATACATGTTTAGTGATGGAGAATAATCCGTGTCAATGTTTCGTTCTGTTGAAATGTTATTGAATTGGAAGTCAATAGACTACGTTTGTTTTGATTTCTTTTTCTTACTTGTCTGTGATTTACATATAGTTAAATTTAAGTGCAGTAAGGTTAACGGTTATATGGTACTCATAAAATCTTTATAATAATACTAGCTATTGCATGCGGCTCCGCCCCATGTATGTTGGTTATCGCAGTAAAAAGTAGTTGTGTTGTATGTTACTCGCTGATAATGTAGCTTTCCATTGGTGAAAGAATTTTTTAAATCGGTTCAGTGGTTTAGGCGTAAAAGCATAACAAACAAACGAACAATCAAACTCACTATCACGTTTATAATAATTTACAAGTAAGAATAAATCCGCTAACTCCTAAACCATACAGTAAATTGTCTTACACATCTCACACACGGCTGTCTGATCCTAGACTAGGCAGACCCTGTACTATGGTAACCAGACCGCTGATAAACATACTTATATATTTCTAAATACATACATATTATAGATAAATTAGACACAGAACAGACGATCGTGTTCATCACACAAATATTTGTCCTGGGTGGGAATCAAACCCAAGACCTCCGGTTTATCAGTCGGTTTACCACAGAAAATGTATGTGAATTTTTATCCGTAGCCTAGATATAATAATCGTGTGTGTGATGTGTAGAAAAAAAAACTCATTTTTATCCTGAGTTCTTTTCAGAATGTTTTCAGTTTAAATTGTATAAAATGGGATAGAAGGCTTCAACCATCTGTTACCGTATGCGAAAAAGCTTGCGTCACTAACACGTAGACAGGGCCGTGATAAATCAAGTGTCACGTTTCATCTTTCTACATCTAAAGGTTTAAGAAACGCGCGTGACAGACGAACGAATACACATCGAGGTAATTCCATGAAATATGGAAAATTCATGTGCGTCTCAAAGTAACAGAGTTTTGGACAGGAGTCGCTCTGTTGGAAAAGAAGGCACTACTTAAAAGAGGGTTATATTTGCAATAGATCGAGAGTTAGAAATTTTTTGCTTGTTTATGGTATAGGGGAACAAACAAGCAGACAGGTCATTTGATGGTGAATTTCTCTATTTAATACTCAAATGATATGTTTGTATAACTAACACGTTGTCGTTTTTAGGGTTCCGTACTTCAAAAGGTAAAAAAGAAACTCTTTTAAGATCACTTTCTTGTCCGTCTGTCCGTGTGTCACCACTGATTTTGCTCAGGAACGGGTAGACCTAGCAAGTTGAAATTTATACCAGATACTGAGGTCTATGGTCCCTATTAGGTGTATAAAAATCAAGGTCCTGAGTCAACACGATAAAAAGATATGGGCAAATTTAGATTTTTGCGAAAACTTGTAAGTACCAAAATTTTCAACTGAATTTTCTCTTTATTTTGCTTTTAACCAAAATTTACAATTTTAGGTCAACCGGAAGTATCCTATAGGTTTTGGTTCAAAAACCTATATAGTAGTTCCCGTTGACCTAGAATCACAAAACTTGGCAAAAAGAAACGTCTTACAGCAGAAATAAAAAAATAAAAAAAGTTAAAAATTATTAATCAAATGTCGAATCAGTATTATAAACTAGGTTTCGCACGCGTGTATTTCGCTTATCGCAGTAAAAAGTAGCCTATGTTCGTATTCAATAATTAAACCATCTTCACACTAAATTTCATACGAATCGGTTCAGCGGTTATTAATTCCCCATACAAATCCCCTCCCCCCTTTACACCCGAGTATGATTTCTGGGATAAAAACTATCCTATTTTCTTTCTCGGGACTCAAACTATCACTATACTAAGTTTCATCTAAATCGGTTCTGAGGTAACGGATAGACAGACAGACAGACACTCTTACACATTTATAATCACATCACACATCAACAGCCTTGAATAATCCACTGCTGGATATAGGCCTCTCCTTAGAAAGGAGGTTTTTTTTTAATATTTATAATATTAGTATGGATTGACAATGGATAAAAGGCGGAAAGTATTAGACGATAATTAATTCTGGTCGGACATTCCGTGAGACTATTTGAACTGGATTAATTGGAAGTGCTCTTTTATAATAGTTTAGTTCAGAATTTAATATCGTTCGTTGCGAGTTCATTTTATTCTATTGACATTTCCAGAAGAAGAGGAATTGTTTTATTATACTTCTTTTAATTAAGACTTGAAGATGTCCACTATTATAAATGCGAAGGTTAGTTCGCTGTCCACTACTGTGCGCTTTTCGAGACACTTTTTGCCCCGCACAACTAATCTGTGGAACGGGTTATCGACTGCGGTATTTCCGGACCGATACGACATCCAAACCTTCAAGAAAAGAGTGTATACGAGCCGGCAACGCGTTTGTGACTCCTGAGTTGCAGACGTTCATGGGCGGCGATGGTCACTTTCCATCAGGTGACCCATCTGCTTGTCTGCCCTGCCTGTAATTGTTAATTTTCTCTTTAATCAATTTTAACGTTAAAAAAATTACTTTCAAATCCAGGAACATCAAATCCCCTCTTACAACTTAACTATATAATTTAATACAACATAATGTAAAACACATTATAATTTCCTCATACTTTTATAACCCATATGGATGTTATTTGATGGCTTTTTTTTCGTAAAAATAACCCCAAAACTTATCCAGTAAATAATGAATAACTTCAAGCCCATGAAAGGCCTTAAATAAGTAGATCTAAAAAAACCCATGTAATATTAAATTCCTGAGCAAAAACCAAAATATATTCTTCATACATTTTTTTTATTCATAGCCAATAAAGTCCTCGGGTTTCTGAGGAATGGCTCTTGAAAATATTCCGGTTACTTTGAGACGATAGAAAAAGACGAAGGCCTTATCTTTTTTAATATCGATACGGTATTTAAATATTACATGATATTTAGTAGAAAGTCTTAAATTATACCTTAAGTAAAACTGTTGGCGATTGAAACTTTAATTAGGTATATTGATTTCCAGTAAAGGTCTGCGGAAAGCTATAATCAGAAAAACCATAATCTTACTACTACTATAAATGAATAGAATGGATTTTTATTATTCACTGTGCGCTTTTCAAGAACCGTTTGGCTCGCATAATCAATCTGTGGAACGGATTTTCGTTACGGTATTTCTGTACAGATACGCCCTCCAAGCCTTCAAGCAAACAAACTGGGCAGTTGCGTGTTGAGCTACGCCAAATGCAGGGTTCCGTAGTTCCCTTTTTTTTTCCTTGCGGAAATCCCCTCGGACACCACCTACCGGAACTCCGTAGTTCCCTATCGTTATTTCATATTATAAACTTTCACATATAAACGATTTCGGCGGCCTATAACGTCGAATTAGTTGGTCGACTATTACTCGTAATCTAATAAAGTCTACTCAGCTGTGATAGTTTTCCTTATAAATTCATCATATATTCTACTACCGTGATTTTTTCCAGATCTCGAAATACTGCTGTTTGGCTCAGAGGGAGGGTGGGACCATTGTCTGTAACATAAAAAGCGTTTTAAGGCTTGACATCTCACAAACAGATACCTTAAGCAAAATTTTTTCACCCTTATTATTTTTAAAAGACCTATTCAATAACGTCCTAAATCATGAGATGGATTAATTTAAAACTTAACATCCCCACTTTAACGGTAGCAGCGGTGGCCTAAAAAAGATTTTTCAAGATTTTATTTAACCACTTTGCCGGCGTGATTAGACTAATGTATGTTTATGCGAAATGACAAGTTTCTAGCACTAATAGTCTTGGAGATATAGTGTGGACACACGCACGGGCAGACGGACCGACATGACGAAACTGTAAGGGTTATATTTCTGCCATTTTAACTACGGAACCCTAAATATGGTACTGCCACCTCAAACGCCGGCCAGACGGGTTGATATAGGGTTTGTGTCAAGTTTTCCTTCTGTCTGCAATGCTGTAGTCCTGCGTAGTTTGCTCCCTCAGTCGGCTCTTACGACACCCACGGGATGAATAGTGGAGTGGGGAGTGGTGACACTCTGTATTCTTAATCCGTCACCACACGGACAGCTAAGCTATTATTTAAAAAAAAATGTTTTTGTTATGACTTACCTCATTGATAATTTTGAAATTATTAAAATATTAGAATTTTTATATGAAAGCTGACGTTTTCACTAAAATCATGTTGACACAAAGAGTACTCGTATTATACTCGTAGCTGTTTTTGTTACAATGTAAAAAATTGTAAAGATATGGGTTGGTGAGTCTGGTAAACGAATTATGAGATTAAGGTTTACAAATAGCAGACACTGATACTGGAAACTGAACAGAATATCAAACCATTCGCAAACAAGCGACTAAAGCTTTTTGAAATTCCTAGCTTGATAGTACAAAGAGAAGTACAACTTGCAACAAACCCTATACCAACCCGTCTGGCCAGCGTGGTATAGTAGGCCAAAACCTCCTTTCTGAGGAGCTGTCCAGCAGTAGACTAGTAAAGGCTGTTGATGATGATGATAGTACAACAACTTGGTCAATTCAATGAGATTGCACTGAAGCCGGCTAAAATGACAATGCAAAAGAGCATATTGATAATACACTGTTACAGATAAACCTTATACTCGTACTCGTAACTAACAAATAATAAATAAAACTGATCAAGTGTCTAAAAGCCTATAATAAGGTGTATTTCATTTTCATTTCATTCAAAAAAGACAACACCCGCATTAGGAATATATCCTGTGTCGCGGGGACTTTACAAACATATATGAAACGGACACAAAGAACACCCAGACTCAGAACAACAATTCGTGGAACACACAAAGTGTCGTCCTATTTGGGGATTGGACCCACAACACTCAGCGTAGTAGTAAGCGGCGAGGTGACCGCTTAAACCACTACGCCATCCGTGCAGTCAGTGCAGTGTATAGAATTTAATAACTTGGGTGACTCTTAAAGTAAAACCCTAGCCGTAATAAATTTCATTCTTAATTTATTACATAATTTTATTAGCAACACATTTTTTCCTCAATTTCTCAAGACAACAATGCAGCCTTAAATGGAGGCGGGGGACACTTATCGTTTTAGTTTTATATGTTCCTATGTAACTAAAGTGTAGTACATTTAAGTGTTTCCTTCTTTTACAGGTTACTACTAGGAGTACCACTACACGTGCTTATAATTTGAAGCTTTTACGGATGCTAAAAGTACCTTAGAATTTAAATGACTCATAGACAGAGGAGTTTAAAACGCACTTGCAATATTTTTTTAACTACTGATTTAAATGAATCATTGATAATTCAAGCTGTTGGTTGTATGCAGTATCCGACTGTGTCACCCAGTCAACTATGACTGGACAGATTAATATCTGTTATTCGTTTTAAACAATTCATTTTCTTTATACCTTATAATGCCTACCAACAATTTTAGTCTTCTGAGTTTTACATTATTAAAACATAATCATTTTAAAATAACCTCTAATAAAAGTATCGATAAAACACCGAACTGCTCTCGTTAACTAAGATAACAGTAATTTTGTACGCAACCTACCCTATTTGCAATATCTTTTTCATTACGGGCGTTTAAGGTCAGGGTCTGAGATACAATATACATTTTTCATCAGTATAATATGTTGTTCCATTGTATCGATATACCGTTTCTTACCCACTGAAGCATTCCCTGAATTTAGCGGTTTTAATCTTTCTTTTCAAGGGATTATTTTCTTTTCAATACATGTGTTGTATATTCTTAGTTTAGGATAGGATCGTTTTAAATATTTAAGGCCTATTTTATAGCCTATAAAGCCCCTGATTTAAGAATTTGATGGCCTTAATATTAAAACGATATTTATCTTTCCCTGAAGGGCTAGGCTATACATATTATACGCCTACATTTTAATGATCATTAATTCCCACTTACGTTATAGAGCCCAAGCCCGGTACAACGAGAATAGCCCGTTGTACCGGGCACTTTGGTTTTTAAATGGGAACATTGAGAAGGCGAAGCTGGTAAGAAGGGAAGGTAATAGAGGAAAAGGGGTATTGCTTACTAGATCAATTGGGGAGTGTAACTGACAGCTCAGAGGTAGTAGTGAAGGTCAGGGTGACACAGTCGAACTCGTTGTTACTGGAAAGTTCCGAGAGAAAACCCCTATAACCTATAAATATAATTGAAATGAATTTTTTGAACAAAACCTGATAAAAAAGATATTATATACATTTAGGTAAATAAAAACAAGTATAAAATTAATACCAACCTAATTGTAGTTTTAACTAATGCATTATAGACCAATTCAACATTGATAATAGCCATCTTTGAAATTTTGCGAAGTCAGAAATACCATTGCTGTCTTTAAGATATTTAGGTATTAAGGACAAAATTACTGTAATCTGCTCAATGTGACAACTCCGCATTTCTCTAATAAAACGACTTTTAATTATTTGAACCGGCATCTTATTCAAAGAGGAATATTGGCAATTTCAATTTTGCTTATTCTGTTGTAATTGTTGTAATTTATAACCGAGTTCACGAGGAAGTTTTATTATTTATTACAGACATTGCTTTTAATGTAGATTATGCTACGAGTTTTATTAAAAGGTCTGGCAATTTCTTTAAAGTTATTATTATCATTCTCACTTCGATTATTTTTATAATATTATTATTTTATTATTATATTACAGATTTTTGGAATCCGAATTATAAATTGTATTTCAGAATTTAAAGAATTAAAAAAAACCCGAACAAGTGCTAATCAGACTCGCCTCTCGAGGGTCCCGTACCAATTTGTTAGTACATATTTTTAACAAGCTTTTCCTTAAATCTAATTACTTACATTATTGTGTTTTATGATTGAAATTGTACCTTGATAATCGATTACATACTTTAAATAAATACTATATATATTGTGATTTAATCACAAATGTACAGTTTCCAGATTTTTGCCTGTACTTGTATTACAAGACGATGATACTTGGCAAATTTTATAGCAACAGGAAGTACTCTAAACGCCGTTTTTTTTTTCACTTTAACTTAGAAGTGGATTTTTTTCACAACTTCAAGAGACTGTAGATCTGAGTATATGGTTTCTAGAAGTCCTACAGATATCAGGCAACAGAGCCCTAATCTCCGATGCCTATTCCTTTTTTTATACGTTTACAAAAAAATATGTAATTAAAATGTAAATAAGTGATTTGTTAAAAAATTGCCTTATTGTTTAAGTAATCAACATGTATAAATAACGTTAGGAACATATATTGATAATTTTATGATGCCAATTTTTTTCTTCCTACTTTCAAAGCCGTTTAAGTTGCTTTTCTACCGTGGAAAAGCCATGCTTCGGCACGAATGGGCCGGCTCGACCGGAGTAATACCTTACAGAAAACCGGTGTTAAGCAATTCTTTCGTTGCCTTTTACTGAGTAAGTGCGGTTACCGGAGCCCAAATCACCATTCCCGCTAACACCAGCGAGAGGGACTTCCAGGACAGCAAAGCTTTTGAGTGGCAGGTGGCCATTATACCATAAAAAAAAAAACTTGCTGGTCTAACAACTTGTGAAAACTAAAATTTAATGCATCAGTTAGCAGAAATATAAAATGTTTCTTTTTATTTGAAATTAAAAGAATTACCAAAACGCTAAAGGCATTAAATGTAGCTATTACGTATTCAATAGATGAGGTATCGTTCTAGAAGCATAACTCACCCGAGATTGTTATTGTACGCAACATGAATACTTATTCTGTAGTTATCAAAATGTACGTACCTATCACTGACTATCATAAAACTTTTTATTTAGGCGTATTTTATTAAGAATATTTTAATTCTCATCCAACATACATTTAAGTTGTTTTGTATTAGAAATGAAATCATCTAAATTTGAAATAGTGAAACAGTAATAATACTAAGAAACACGCCTTTGTAACTAGCCGAACTGAAATAAATAAATAGTTTTTTGGTCAAAAAGAAAAAAAGGGGTGCTAGATCTCAATTGTAACAAAAATATTTTTCGACAGATATTGGTAGACTTTTTAAACCTCCTTTTTAAGGGGAGGCCTATGTCCAGCAGTGGACTGTTAAAGGCTGTTGATGATGATGATGATGATTGGTAGATTCCGACCGTTCTACTAAAACCTCTTAATAGGTAAAGTAGTACTCGCAATTTTCTTATAAGGTATATGAATGAGTAAGCTTCTTAAAACTGTTATTAAATTTATATAACAGTTGCCTATTGAATAGGGGGCAAACGAGCAGACGGGTCACCTTTGTTTTATAAAATTGATCACCAATCATTAAAAATAGTCAAAAAAAACAAAACACACAAAGGTACCACAGCGACAGCTTGCTTTGTCGAATATAAAATGAAATAAAAATGAGGAACAGATAATACTGTGTCTGCCTCTGTCAATCTATAACCGCCCGTTTCCACATGGTTGAGCCTTGTGAGAAGAAATTGAGCAAATCAAATTAAGGCCACTTTTTGAAATCGTTTTACGTCTATTTTTTTTAAATGGACAACTCTGGATACCTATCATAATCAAAAGAATAAATGTATTCATTAATTCAGAACATATTTTCAGACTTTACTCACTTACTACGCTTAGACATTAAAAGTCTCGTAACAAGTAGCTAATTTAAATTACAATTATGCAAACATAACTTATTACAAATGTTAAAAAATACACAAACTATAAACCCAAACAACAATAAACTCAAAGAACACTAACAAAAAACGTATTTCAACGTCATGTGTTGAAATACGTTTTATGTTAGTGTTTGATATATGAATACAATAACGATATTTTCTTAAAAATCAGTTGGCAACAAACAGGATAAAACCTACTGATTTCATTATTTTTGGAAAAAGAAATGCTATGTGCCCGGTATATTAGAAAAGTTCACAAAATGTACTGTGCGCTTCCAGTAGGGGTGACGGCAATTCAATTCCTTATTAATTTTAATGTTTGCCTTTTTAACACTCCTTTATGATTGTGGAGCCAGTGTAATTGGAAACGGTTTCGGCTTTGGGCATGTAAACATTTTCATCCATTCGGTGTAATCCAAAGTTAAATATTGCAAAAGTTCCTAATCCTAAAAGTTTGCTTTTCCTTTCCTGGTAATCAAAACAAAAATCACAAAAGTTTTTGTAGTTCAACTGAAAGCTAGAAATGGGAACAAATTAGTGGCTATTCCTGTTTGTCTTCTATTTCCATTGTTATGTTTTGTGATGACAATTTTATCGTTGGAACGATATTTAAACTTTGGGTAAATTTGATAATTTAGGAGTGGAAACCAGTTACTATATTACATAATAGTGATTAGGTTTTTGACAAACTTTTCCCGTTTTAGTGAACACTGAAACAAATAATTCCCAAAACCTAAATAAAAGATAACTATTTATATTTATCTTGCAGACTACGTATCGTATTTATTTTTCAGAGATCGGTTAGGCTTAGCCAATATTACATTATACTTCTCATCATAGGCCTCTCCTTGGAAAATACGCTGGCCAGACGGGTTTGTACAGGGTTTGTGTCAAGCTTTCCTTCTCTTTACAGTGCTGTTTTCCTGCGTAGTTTGCTCCCTTAGTCGGCTCTTACGACACCCACGGGATGAATAGGGGTGGTGATACTCCATATTCTTAATCCGTCACCACGCAAATTTTCTAATAATGCTATTCTTAAATTATACAGTTACATGAGAGACATTGATTTTCAACTAAAATTAGAAATATAAGTTGGATTATAAAACTTACGGCTGGTACGTTTCACTTAAAAAGTAAGCGATCGGCTTGATATGTTAAATTTCAATAACGAAAAGTCAAAACTATAGGTATATAATTGTAAATATTCACATCACACGAAATCCAAATTTACTTTCTCACTCACAAAGATATCATGCAGTGTTTTGTGTTATTTTGGACATCGCTGTCCTACATAAACTGTTTCCTAGGATAAGAATCGATATACGTAGGATTCAAAACTACATAGATCATCTGTCACTTTAAGAAAATTTAATTAATGTGTCCATTTAGAAACATTGTATCGTATTACGTATCTTACGTTGAGTTGCCTGCACAACACAAATAGCAGTTTCCATGGAGAACAAATTATATTTATATGAACGAGATTGAGCATTTGCTGAATAATAACGCTTTTATAGTATAATACATAGTAACAGAGATTCTGATTAAGATTAAGACGATACTACCTACATAGCACTACTTATGTAAACGTGGTTTATGAATCCGTTAAAGAGAAAGTGCTAGAATTTTATGCAGTACTAAAACGGTAGGAAGCGATTGTTGACACAAAATTTGACTAAGCTTTGAAACGTCACTTGTAAAACATTGCTAAGACGGAGATTAAACTCTGTAGTTATAATACTCAGAGCAGCCCATTGCGTTTGTGTTTATTTTCTGTTTCTTAACAAATATCAGAAAGAAAAAATATTTAAAATTTGCTATTGGTAAAAAAAAGCTAATTTATATTATTACGAGGACTAGATTACTTACTCTAATTTGCATTAGGCCTCGTTGCTGTGGTTGTAATAGCAAAACATTTATTAATTATTCATCCGGATGACAAATGACTTACTATTTTCATTTTATAATTGACTAAGCTTGTAACTATTATTATATTTTTTCTGCCCTATGACATTTTATTTAATTGTTTGTATTGACCTAACATTATTAATATTTTATCGTTTATTTTTTAAACTATGCTTGATATAAATATTTTGACTTTTAAACTTTCGCGTTCCATGATAATTAATATTATTTAACGGGAATTAACGCGATCTCTTATTTAGGGTATTACATACCTCTGGTTTGCCTGACGTTTCGACCAGGTTGCACCGGCCGTGGTCACAGGCTGACTGACAGTCAGCCTGTGACGTGAACGTCAGGCAAACCAGAGGTATGTAATACCCTAAATAAGAGATCGCGTTAATTCCCGTTAAATAATATTAATTATAAATATTTTGATTTTATTTAATGTTTTTGCATGCCACTATTCTGGTAAAAAATATTTGTATCTTCTATTACCTATTGTAACACCATTTTTCAATAAATATTTTTGCAAATAAATATGATTATGACTATGAAACCACAATGTCTTGAAGTACATACCACGTACATTGACAGTTATGAAGGTGCTGAGAGACTCGATATAATTAAAAAAAAATATATTTTAGAGAGATTAAAGATATAATTAAAAAATATTATTTTTTTTTTCTTTCAAATCAAAGTTTAGCTGTACTTGTTGATTTTTGTAAAGATTATAATAAGAACTAAAAATAATTAAAATTCTGATCTTGGCAACAAATTCTAATTCGGTAAAGGAACAAATTTTAATATTGTTCAGTGGCAACCCTGGTCGCGGGTGGCACGCAGCGAATATTATTAGTATTGCTACATTCTTTCCTCTAAACACAATTATTTTCGTTTCGTTTCGACTCAATACAAAGAAAGCAGCTAAAATAACTTTGCACGAAACTTCATGTATAATTTGTAAAGAATGTTTCTGCCTTTTCTTAAAAATTTTTAGGTCATATTGGATTTTTTGTGTTACTCGTGTTCCGGAGACCTCTGTTTTAAATATGACCTTGGGTCAATTTAACGGAGATTTTGTAGTAAAACAGTATTTTTACACAATTTGTAACGGTAAAGTAAAGTAATTTCTAAATGTACCTTTGTCTACGCCTTATAAAATGTTACAAAAAGAAAGGTGTAGTAAAATAATGTTTTTTTTTTGAGGTATATTTTCTTCGGATGCTGGTTTTGATAGTGTAACTGTATATTTCAAACAGTACGTAAAGAAATTTCAAATAAAGTAATATTTAATTTGTTATTTTTTATGCAGACATTTTTAGTAAAATCTAAACTAAAAAGATATAAGTAACTAGAAATTTATAAGTACAACCATCCATCATCATCAGGTGACCCGTGTATTTATTATATAAATAACAAGAGAATCATCAAAATCGGTTCACCTTGTCAAAAGTTATGAGGTAACAAACATAAAAAAAAAAAATAGGTTAAAAAGTGCTTTAAATTAACTCATTCTTCATCAATCCATTCACTGACTGAAAATTATCAAACGCTATCGTGAAGAAAACATCATAATCAACCGTCTCAAACTCCAACTGATTTTAGACTTTACAAGATTCAATCTGTGAAGTAGAACCCCTTACCGAATATCAAACGAGCCA
Organism: Arctia plantaginis; assembly: GCA_902825455.1. Taxonomy (NCBI): domain Eukaryota; kingdom Metazoa; phylum Arthropoda; class Insecta; order Lepidoptera; family Erebidae; genus Arctia; species Arctia plantaginis. Next base: position 181,051 of record CADEBD010000039.1, on the reverse strand, counting down.
CGTAATTTTCAGACAAACTGCAAACTCCGTTTAAACAACATCCATTACGTAGTGGGATAGAATGATCAGAGGGTAATCGCTTGAAAAGCTGCAACGGATGCGACACGTGCCAAGCGAACCAGTCAGTCGAGTTTCAGTGTAGTCGTACAATAGTCACGCTAGCCGACTGTGGTAGGGTGGATTTTTCAACGTATTTCCAGTGAGAGCTTTAGAAACGGCGATCTCAGATTAGTAAGCGATTATCTTTTCGGCTTTATTAATCCTATCAAAAGATTCTCGAGTTCTGTCAATCGTTGAGATTGAAGTACTTTTTCTAATGGGGTTGATAATATTGGTACTTGAGATTCTGCGGTATTCAAATATTACTAGAGTAAAATAGAAAGCAGTTGAGGAATATTTTTATGGATGCATAAAAAAAAAAATTTGTTCCCCTTTTATAGCTTATTTTACAAAGGCTATATAGATCCGTAGGGATTCAGTATATACTATGATTTGGCATAGTAAAAAAGACTATACGATTGCAGTTCAAGTTGGTCATCAACAGTCTTTAATCTACTTCTGGGCATAGGTCTCTCTATTTTTTGGTTTACTATACAACGTTGGCTAAACGGGTTGATATAGAGTTTGTTTCAAGTTTTCCCATTCAATTTAAACTGGTCAAGGAAAAAAAACACATATTCAAGTTAATCAAAGTTTGTTAGTTTTGAATACATTAAATACTTGCGTATTTTGCCCCAAAGGTGCAAACAAAGGTGGAATAAAAAATGCTCACATTTTGCTATTTTCTATGTATAATATGTATGTATTTACAATCTAGTTTTCATAGTACAAGCTCTGCTTAGTTTGAAACTAGATGGCGTTATGTTGTGCTGTCAGATGTTCAAAATATAAATATATTTATAATTTAAGTTCCATTGACGTAATAGGGAGTAAACCTACGGTCGTCAATGGTAAACACATATTTTTAAATAAACATACCTATAGATATAAATAACACACAGGCACACTACAAATGATAGCGATTCTTGGTTTCATAATTCTTGTCTCCAAACCTTTTAATCATATGAAAACAATAAAAATTATTTACTTTGCCTACGAGTATGTACGAGTTTTTAAGTCAAAAAATCATAGTCAAAGTCAAAAAGAAAATCCGAACACGGTTTATCAGATACTTAAGTTTTAAATTCAATTTACCTCTCAGTAAGCTTCATCTTTTGCCTCTTTGTTTCCATAGCAGATATCTGTCTTCTTATTAAATATAGCTTAAAGCATACTAGACTGTCCTGATATCCTTTGCAATATTAAATTTAATACCCACCAGATCTTTGCATTCCAGTAATCTACTCCACGTTCCATTTTGCCACAGTAACATCGGTATAATAGCTATATTACCAAGAGTTTCCAGGTCGTGTAATAAACTAAGCCATAATGAAGTCTTTGATCTATTTTGCAGTAGCACCAAAAATGTCAAAAAATATTATGTCTTTAGATTCTAATTGTTGTAATAATCCGTATATATTTTAGTCCTAAATGGAAATTATTTTATACATCAGCACAGACTTCTTTCTATATGTGGAAGCTTGTAAATGGTATTAAGTAAATTAACATCAGATGTATTTTGTAAATTTCGCAAATAAAATAATCTTGACCGAAAAACTGGCTTTTAGATATAGTCATTATTTTCAGTATTTTTATATCACCATACATTTTTATGTTTCTCTCATTTCGTAGCCCGATGTTACGAGAACTTTCTATCTGTGACGAGTGCGGATGACGTAACCAGGCTTTTTGTGATGAAATAAAAAATATCAAGTGCCGCCTACAGAATTGCTTGACATGGCATTTCTTCTACATTTTTTATTCTTATACCTTACTCGGTTGACAATAATTTGATGAGAAAACTAAGGTCATAATAAATATATTTTTTTCTTAAGATTCGTACTAAATAAGAAAGGTCATAAGACCAATTCTCGTAATAAAAGTTCGATCAAAATTCAGTTCCGATCTGCCCTCGATCTTAAATATCATAAAAAGTATTAAACATCCAACGTTGACTGTACCGTGATTATCGTATTATGAAGGTTGAATTGGTAATCTGCTAGTTTTAGTAATGCTGTACATTGACATTTGTGAGTTCGGGAGTAGATTGGAACTGAATTTTCACCGAACTTTTATTTCGAAAATAGGCCTTTTGATTAGTTTTGCTTGAATTGTAGTTGCCTTGTTCAAGATAAACCTGGTTTTACCTATTTTTAGAGGGTTTTTTACTTTTTAGCAACAGTCGCTTCGAGTTATAGGTACGCAGCCCTGAACTGCTCGGGGCAGCTGCTGCTGCTGCTGCTGCTATTACTAATGTTTCTTAATCCATTTTTGTAGTCAATATACCTTTCCTATTCTTTCTTTTCAAAATGAAGGAAAACTTGATACAAACTCTATACCAACCCGTCTGGCCAGCGCGGTATGGTAGGCCAAAACCTCCTTTCTAAGGGGAGGCCTATGTCCAGCAGTGGACTATTAAATGCTGTTGATGTGATTCTTTCTTTTATTCAAAGGAAATATACTGAAAAAAACTACCTTTCTTTTCAATAAACACCTAATATTCGTATTTGATTCCTAGAGTGCAATAGACTTACCTGTGGAGTAAAATTAAAATAGGCGTTTTAATAGGCGCTTGCGGATATTGACATGAGTGTGTTCGTATGTTGTAAAAACAGATAAGTTCATTAGGTGAGTCAGCGTATATAAAATAATATTTAAGTAAATGCCTATGCATTTACTTAAATATTCTTTTATTCTCTTTCTCTGTTAAATGATGTAGTAAGAGTTATATTTAATTGTCAAAGCAGGCTACTTGTGTAGATTGACCAGGTTTTAGGTAGTTTTTTATGTTACTCTAATTTAAAGATCTCTTAGTAAAATAATTGAAGCAAGAAACTGACGTTAAGCTTTTCAAATTACAAAGTAAAATAGTTACACATTACTATAACGATAAAAACATATTTGGTCCGTTCAGAATCCATTTCTGCTTTTTATCTTACATGCCTGTTTTAGGGCTAGAATCAACAGTAATATCCATTGAGCGATAGAAACCTGATGCCAAGTTTATCCACCCCCGAGTTTAAGTAAACGATTTCAAGGTCCAAGGCTTTTAATCAATAAGATGTGTACCTACTAAAGTAGTCTACACACCCTATTTTAAACCCATCTACCACTATTGAATATATTGGGTTTTTATTATATATTCAAAGACTTACAAGACGATAGTGTTATCATTTTTAGATTCCGAAAATCTTTGTTTTTAATACATAAGATTCAGAGTGACGAATTTGCTATATATATTTTATATCGATGTTTTGGCACTCCAAAACATCGATATAAAATATATATAGCAATATATTCGTATCGGAAGATGCTGAAACGTTTCCTAAGGGTTTCGTATGAGTTCGTCCTGAGAACCAGCCTTCCCCCAGGATTGAGTTTCGTCTGCTACGCTGATGACACTCTATCCTTGCTAGGGGAGCATGGATTCCGGGAAGTCCTGGACCTCGGCGAGTTAGGGGTGGCTTGTGTCGTCTAAAGGATCAGCGGTCTGGGTCTAAGGTATCTCATAGGACGGAAGCCATGTGGTTTCACAGGAGGCGGAGGTGCAGTTCCCACCAGCACGCTTATTAGAGTGGGAACAGAGGTCAAGGTCGGAATGCACATTATATACCTCGGCCTCACCCTGAACAGCCGGTGGAGCTTCGAGGAGCATTTCGAGCGGAAAATCTCCCGAGTTCGCGAGGTGGAGGAATCCCTACAGAGGCCGTTGCCTAATCTAGGGGGGTCCACAGGAGGAAGTTCGAAAGATTTACTGTGCAGTGATACGATCGAGGGCGGGGAAGGCCTCGTTCCTCGAAGGGAACGCGTACCGACGAACACTGGTGCAGCATCGCACGTGGCTGGAACAGGCGCGGAATGCAACGTCCCAATTTCAGCACTGCTCAGCTGACTGGGACTTTGCACAGCATACGCTAGAAGACTGCCTCGCATGGGCGTCTGAACACGAGGTCCTGGTCGACCGAATCGGACGAAACCTGTCCCCACCAGCAATCATTGCTGACATGCTGGCGGGTGAGGACGACCTTAGCGCAGTGGTCTCTTTTTGTGAAGCTGTAATGCTCCAGCCTGGTTGCAAAACACGATCCGAGGGGATTTTCCACCCGTCAACATAAAACAAAAATAAAGAAAGAAAGGTGCAAATGGGGTTGGAATTTAAATGAAACATGGTTATTTTTGGTAGTAGCGTTTTCAAACTCAATAAGTACTGCTTATTAAAAGGGTTTTACTAATTTTTTGAAACTACTTTTTAGGGGAAGCTCTTAAAAATATGTGACAATTCTTAATTACTTTTGGTGCATCAATGGGAAAGTTTTGACTTATCGATTTAAAACTGAATATAATTATATTCTTTTTCAAAATAATATTAATTAGATCCCATTTTTTTTACTTTTCAAAACGTAAGTAAGTGTTACTCAATCACGTCAAAACGGATTTTTGGATCTCATCATCATCATCGTCATCAACAGCCTTTAATAGGCCACTGCTGGACATAAGCCTCTCCTTAGAAAGGTGGTTTTGGCCTACTATACCTCGCTGGATCTAGACGCTTTAGACGCTCTTTGGATCTAGACGATATTAACACATAGATCGATTGCAGTCTAGAATGGCACAGAGGCTACAACTTATCCGGCCTGTAAATTTGTTTACAAAATTGACATTTACGCGTGCGAAGCCGTTTGCCACAGTAAAGTAGTCCGCACAATATATATTGAACGACGACTACATAGCACTCAGTATAAGTAAAGCCGCATCGACTCACGGATGGCGTAGTAGTTTAGGCGGTCGCCACGCCGCTTACTACTACGCTGAGTGTTGTGGGTCCGATCCCCACATGGGACGACACTTTGTGTGATCCACAAATTGTTGTTCTGAGTCTGGGTGTTCTTTGTGTCCGTCTCATGTATGTTTGTAAAGTCCCCCGCAACACAGGATATTTTCCAATTGCGGGAATTGTCTTTTTTAAGAAAAGAAAAAAGTGTAAGCTTAAGCAAAGCAAGGATAAGGAAGTCACATTAAACATTGAAAATTCCTTGATGGTATTGCTCTCTGACGTGACAAATATTATTTTTTCCACATCTACAATTCAAAACGCAGGGTTTATGGCCTTTTGCGTTGATTTACGGCGCCATGTTAATATAATGGGGTGATTTTGGAATCAGAGCCGTATGGCTTGTGTTTAAGAGAAAACCTTTTTTGAATTTGAACAATATTGTGATAGAAGAAGAAGTTAGTTGATAGGGCAAAAAGATTTTTAGAAATTAAGATTTTTTTTAATGTTTTAGGAATTAAATGGAACATAAATTGTTAAAGAAAAACAATATCGTATTTCTATAACATACCATATACAATGGAACAAACGAAATATCATTAATTCGTTTATTTTCCTTGTTTTTTTTCCTCTCTTATTCCTTTAGTTTCTGGGCATTCTATTTTTACCAGAAATACTGCTAAGTATCCCTCACACACATATTCTCCCGCTAGTATTCCCAAAGGAGTATTCAGTAGCATATTAAGTTCCCAAATGTTGACACATTTTCACTAACGTTATAAGAAGGAAGCCTTATGTCGCCTACTAGGCATTTTAGGGAATAAGGATGCAAGAATATATAGAATATAAAAAGAGGAAGTTAATAAAGGAAATTAATAGAAGAATAGATTAATTAATTGCACTGCACGGATGTCGAAGTTTTTTAAGTTACCTTGTCGCTTTTTACTGCGCTAAGTGTTGTGGGTCCGTTCCCCACATGGAACGACACTTTGTGTGATCCACAAATTGTTGTTTTAAGTGGGTGTTCTTTTTGTCCGTTACATGAATGTATAAAAATCCCCCACGACACGGGATATATTCCTAATGCGGGAGTTGTCTTTAAAAAACGAACTTAAACTGTTAAATGAGTAAGTACCGTAAACAATGTAGCGACTCCCACATACAAAGAACCAGAAACATACTACAGCACCATTTAAGGAAGACACACGCGATATGAGGAATTCTCTCGCCGATTAGCATATGTACAACTTCCCAACATCAACCGTTGGACCCCGGCCCTCCAGGCATGATAACGTCGCCTGGTCGGAGGATACTCCCTTTGTGTTTGAGGGACATCACACCCGTTCCCCCACAACAATAAATGTAAAATGTCAGGTGTGCATTACTTTACCTTGAACTAAATCTACAATTTGGAATCAGTGATTTTCTTACTATTTCATGCTACGTAAAAAAAATACCATCACCAGTAGGCATCTTAATCTTTTAAAACTTAAAAAAAATATCTAATTCATGTTAAGAACGTCCTTAAACACAAAATTCGAGAGTTTACCTGGTCTCACAAAATAACTTTAAATTTTTACATCGAACAGTCTATCAAGGGACGTACGCCATCAAAAAGCCTGTCCCCAAAGAAATAAGCTTAAGTTAAAAGTTCAATATTAAAAATCACTAGGGATCGACTGTAGCAATTGATGTCTCTGACCCACTTCATAATATAATTTAGGGGTATTTTAAAAGATATACTTGAGATTCAAGATTTACAGGAAATGATCCTTATAAACAATGGTGTAAAATGCTTAAAGATATATATAATGTGTTCATTTTTTTTTTTTTTTTTTTTTTTTTTGTTATTTTTAAAAGACAACTCCCCGCACTAGGAATAAATCCTGTGTCGCGGGGGACTTTACAAACATACATGAAACGGACACAAAATATACCCAGACTCAGAACAACAATTTATAATAATAGGCGTAATAGGAAGCGGCGTGGCGACCGCTTAAACCACTACGCCATCCGTGCAGTCGTCATTTTGTATATGCGTGACTAGATTTGGGACCGACTGAGGTATTTATCAAGAACAAAACGTTCTGCCGCATTGGTGTCAGTTGCATAATTTAGTAGACAATTTATTTTTAAACTAGCTGAGACCCGCGGTGTTACCCGCGTTTGCCGTTATAGCCGCGGGCAATGCCGCGAGGCGAAGCTAGTCTAAAAAAAGTAGCCTAAGTTACTCGTTATGTCATCAGCTATCTGCCAGTGAAAGTCCCGTCGAAATCGGTCGAGCCGTTCCAGAGATTACCCGGAACAAACAGACAGACAGACAGACAAAATTTGTAAAAAATGTTATTTTGGTATATGTACCGTGTAAACATACATATGCATTTAGTAACAAACGGTTATTTTAATATTACAAACGGACACTCCAATTTTATTTATTTGTATAGAAGACTGAGTTGAATAATTATTTTTGTATTGCATATACTAATCATTGAGTAAAGTTACTAAGTTTCATCACGGTACGGCCCTAAGATGCGGAGCAGTAGCCATGAAGTAATACTGCTAGATGAATATAAATCAGAATGGAATGAGTCGAAACATTTTGAATTATAACATTACATTTATTAGAGCTATATAAGGTGAAGGTCGTGGGAAGCCGTTGAGTGCTGGCAGCACAAGGCCGGTTGCTGTGGCACACCATTCTTTCGGCTGAGATGATGATGATGATTATGAGTTATATCAACACAGTCAGCTTGTTTGATGTCATTGACGTGATCGACTGTAAAAATCCAAAATAGATCAAGTAGTGTTGCAGATCAAGATGCTGTTGCCTGTTTATATTTTCTACAAAATAATACCATTCTGTTTTCATGGTACAGAAGGCAAACGAACAGATGTGTCACCTGGTGGTAAGTGACTATCACCACCCATGGACACATCCAACCCTTTACACAGAAGGATTCAAAAGCTAGAAAATACATCGCTTAACACCGGTTTTCTGCGAGGCCTCTGTATTACTCCAGTTGAGTCCAATTGTGCCGAAGCGACGCTACCCTACGAATAATATTTTATTTCTGCAATATAAATCTTTCATCATATGTAATGAATTTTCAAAATTTATAAGCAACGCTCTTGTCGGATTAAAGAGTGTTGAGCATATTTAATTATTTATGTGAACGGAAAACGTTTTACAGTCTCGTTCCATAACTGCGTACTTATAAATTATATGGAAACAAATTTTACGTCGCTGGAAAAAATCTGTTAAATTATATTTCGTATCTCAGAGAAGTATTCTTAAAATGAATTTATTAGAAAGTACTAATTGCAATATAAAATCTAAATAATTGTATAAATAATTATTAAGATTTCGAAAGAGCGTACTAAGCGTACCCTAAAGATCGGTAACTCACTCGTAACTTTTTAGCGGCAGGTGTTCTTAGGTACCAATAAAATTAAACCATCAGGTGACCTATTTTAACTGTCATAAGAAAAAATAAAAGCATAGAGTAGGCAAAACTATGCCAGACAAATTTTTGAAGACTACTATGGTCATATAATATTTCTTAAAACCATTATTTTTGCAATTTTGAGCAATTCTATTTCAATTTGCGTTAAATTACTTATTACAAATTGATTTGATACCTGCTGAACATAGCATGTTCATGTTATGGTATTGTACCACTTTGACACACCACAACCTATTTTAAATCAAATCAATAACCATCTTCAGCAGTTCGGTAATCTTCCAAAGCCTAATTTTGTCACGAATAGTTTTTATTACAATCCAATCGCATTTTTTGAAAATAGAATATCATTAATCGACATTCCTAACGTTTTTGATACTGCTAGAATATATAAAAACATATTTCAGTTGTAGTTGTTATAAAAATTCGCCAGTGACTTAAATACAGTATATCCGTGTGGTGACGGATTAAGAATACGGAATATTCCCACCCCTATTCATACCGCGGGTGTCTTAGGAGCCGACTAAGAGAACAAACTACGCAGGGCAACAGCACTGCAAAGAAAAGGAAAACTTGACACACAACAACCTTGACGTTTGGCCAGCGTGGTATAGTAGGCCAAAACCTCCTTTCTAAGGCGAGGCCTGTGTCCAGCAGTGGACTATTAAAGGCTGTTGATCATGATAATGACACCATATTTATGGCGAAGTGACAAACCTTGTAAAGCGAATACTAGTAAGACATTCCTGTTACAGCCAAACGGCATTGAAAAATCCAAATTAAGAGTCGTGTACATAAAACGATTCTATTCTAAATTTTAAATAATCCAACGAACAATTATTTTAACATTTGATATGAAAATATACGAACCAAATTTGTCTAGAGTTTGTAATTTATCTCAATAGCTTACAAAGTAATTTGGGTTAAATAAAGGTCTTATCTGGTGGGCAATTTAACCAAATTTCTGTCAAATTGAATAGGTACATCTTACGTTTCAATTTAATTTTATAGCTTTTTCATTACCAAAACTGTTTTAAAATTAACCTATTTACATTCTATTTTTGAATAAATAGAAAATTTAGGATAATATAGTAATTTATCATTAGCCTGGTTCAAAGCAAAAATAAAATAAAAATAAAGCAAAATATATTTTCGTTTCTTTGCTTTGCCTTCTTAATATATTTTTTTAAATTCCAAAGTGGCCGAACTGCATTATATTTTTGTTCTCTATTACGAGAACAAGTGTGACTTTTATAGTTGTAAAATGTGTCTGTTTAGTACTTCTCTGCCTACCAATACTTGGTCTTCGGGGATACAGACGTGATATTATAAAATGGTCTGTTAGAAGGAGGAAAAGTTTGAAACATTTTCCTTGAAGCGTCTGGAAGACGCCTTTCAAGTACCGCTGTCTTTGATTTTCTACGCACACAATGAGGGCATAGCGTTTTTTCGTTGTAAGCGCGACAGTCACTCTTTCTAATTTTGTATGTTTATCTTTTATCTTTTTTATTATAAATAATGATTTAGTCAGTTTTCAATAGTTGAAACCATTTGCTTATGAAAATAAAAATCAACTTGTTATGAAGAACATAATACAGATAATATAAGAAATAAATTAAAACAAAAAATTATACATATTTATATAATACATACAATTGTTAGGCTAAAAATGCATGTAAGTTACTAAACTTAGCATGTTGTTCAAACCTGTTTCATCTTATGCCTACTACGTGCCCTGCCTATACCAATTTCACCTACAAATATAGTTTATAACTAATATAAGTATTAGGATCTGTCGCCTAATTTTCTGAGTCCGCGCCTTGTGTACTTCGTACGTCAATACGGTTTACCATCGATTGTGTTACCCCAGTTGAACTGGAACATGTTTTTGCGACCCCAATTACCAAAAGTGATGATTTGGACAGAATTGAGTATATTTAAAAAAAATAATTGAGGAGACTCGTATACTAACATGGTCCGAGTCTGGTCTTAAGTTAGTTTTTTTTTTTTAATTCCTTCGTATGTCACGTTCATAATTTTCCCATAAAATGATTCATAACAAGCAGACTTATATTGTGCTTAAAATAGATAGTGCTCAAATATTTATCTTTTTAGAAAGTTATGTTATCAGTCCAACTGTGACCATGATCGGTGTAATTAGGTCGAAACTCTAACCTAAAGGGTTTCGTAGGTAACGCTGAGTTTGGCCAGCTTTTAAGAAACTGAAATAAACATTCATCAGGAAGTTACTAAGAAAATTATTTTTAAATCTGTAATAGTATTGGTTTCTAAAAAATACAAAATGTTTATCGAAATTTTAAAGTTTGCTAGTGTACTGCTGTCATCATTCAGAGGAATAAGGGAAAGGTTCAGAAAAGTCAAATGTATACTTCGAGGAATAGTTTCAGATACGTAAAGGAGCCCTTTATCAAGACTAATGATTGTAGATGTTAGATGAACCCTTGAGTAGCACTGTATATCTATAATAAGGAGATCTAATACCATAAAATATCTCGGGGTCTACTTTGATAACCTTTTAAATCGGAAGTACCATCTTGCTTGTCTCGTCGCTCAAGTTCGAAAAATGATCTTGATTTTTAAAAAAACTTCGCTATTCTGCTGACTTCAACACCCTGAAAACTGTTTACCTTATGTTAGCCTATATTCACATACTGTATAACGGTCTTGGGAGGTGCTGCCAAAACCATATCTCTACCCCTAGAACGCGCACAGAGAGCTGTTCTTAAAATTATGATTTTTAAGCCTGTGGATGGATAATGGATATTCTACTATCCAAATTTTTGATGACTGTCAGCTACTCACCGTGAGACAGCTATTTGTGTTATACACTATTCCCAGAAAACACTCGTCTCTGGTGTATAGTTCTGGTTATGCACAGCAGGCGTTATGCACATCATGTCTGCCCAATCCCAACTTTCAGGACCACTTTGGCAACATGGCATCTTAAAGTTCTTGGGTTTATTTTATTTGGTTTGTATTAGTTTCATTTGTACAATATCATAAATAAGTTGTGCAATATTAATTCCCTCTGTGGGTTGGGACCCATGTAAGACCCATGTAAGAGAATAGTAACTGAGTGGCTAATTAATAAGTCTTACGATGATACAGAGAACCTACTCCGATTTTCAACGCTATAAAACCATGCACCCATACAGACTCAATTCAAGACACTCTCTCTCACACACACACAACACACACACACGCGCGCGCGCGCACACATTCCAATCTATTTTGTGATTGTGAATTTTTTCAATTAAAAATAAACTAAAATTGTAACAACAAGTCGCATATTTGGTATTTTACTTTTTTGTATATATTTATGCGAGAGCCCTGGTTACCAATGCCACAAGTTTAATCTTACCTTGGGTACCAGAGTTCAATGAAATAATGTGATGTTAATGATGATACATAGAAACATGTTCACCGTGATTCTAAAATATTATGGCAAATAAACTATTAAAAAAATATATATATATATATATAGTTTGTTTATTTGTTACGTTTTCATGCCTAAACCACTAAACCGATGTTCAAAACCGAGTAACATTGACTTCTTTGGAGCTAGATCTTAATAAATTTGAATATCAACCAGCAATAACTTAATTCAAGTAAGATGTTGATAGGAGAATGAGAGGTACTAATAGAATCGATAATTTCTCTTCGCCATAAGTCTGAGTGCAAAAACCAATAAAATTGTCTAATAAAATAAAAGTTTGTAAAACAAAATTACTGCAAAAGCGATAAATTTTAAGATAAACAGAGTGAATCGTAACTTTCTTTTCCTAACAAAATATTTTATTTACTAAGCTACTAATACAGTCAGCTTTCTTTATTCAAATAAAAGTCACGGCTGTACAAAGTATATCTTTGCCAAGAAATATACAATAGGCCATCAACCAAGGCCCAAATATCTTACATTCAATTGAGTTCCAAATTTCGTCACGAAATTTACAACATTCGTAACTTTTTTACGGGATTCTGGGTGGTTAAATCCTTTTAGGAGTCCGTTGGAATATTAGAAAACACGGGTAAAACAGTTCAGTAGAACGATTGACTGATGCTATTTGAAAAGAACCTTTCAAAGCAAATATTTGTGCTACAATTACGTACATCTCGCTCTTGTTACAGCGAAAAAGAAACAGTTTCGACTATATTTCGGTTCGGTTTGGTCATATTTGATGAAGCGGTATTTATAAGTACATATTTCAGTCTTTATGTAAATAAAAATACACTTATATCATTATGTAAGCTAAATAAGAATTACTAGAATTAATTGAATTGAATGAATTACTAGGTGCCTTCGATTATTATTTTTTCATTTGAAATCCCAATTCTTTAACAAGTTTATGAGCTATTTAACATCACGCTATGAAATTTTGGTTAAAAGGTTAGTTAATCATGAAAGCTAAAGAAGTCTTGTTACAATGCAGAGAATGAGTTTTTTTGTGTGAGAAATTAAGTATATTGATTATAACGTTAAAAGTTATCGAAACTAGACCGGCCATTTAAGTTTTATCTAAAGTCACAATTTCTTCAACACAATCTTGAGTTATTCATCAACGCAGAGCCTAAACCGGTGGGGCTGCAAGCATCTGATGCTTTTTATGTTGTAAGCATCCATCAAGACAGATTTTTTGGAAATTTAATTCCAAAGGGGTGAACGGTTGTATGAATGTTTGTCATTTTAAACGCAAGCAATAGCTACTTAATGATAAACAAAGCAAGTTTAGACAACATTCGTGCTAATTCTGTTGTTCGAAAACTCTCAACTAAACTAAAAATCACTAAAAAGTTTTTTAGTCCTGTCAAATAACGTTTCTGATTCTGAAAACGTAGTACTTGACAGTTCTAAACAAAATTTTAGTGATTTTTAGTTTTTTTAGAGAGTTTTCCAACGACAGATTTAGCAGCACTTTTGGCATTTTTTACTGACGAGAACATGTTAAAGTACTCTGTTCTTGTTTTGATTTAATGATTGAAGAACTGTTCGATTTAATGCACGAACATGGGCAGTTAAAGTAACTAATACGTTAATTTAAAACTAATCGCTCGAATTTATACAGAAAGTAGTGATAACATTGCATAAGTAGTGATAATCGTCACAAGCTCACTATTTTAGCAAATAGTATCTACTTGTAGTGCACGACTTGTAGTGCAGTCTTGCGTACCTAGTTTGCTCCTTTAGTCGACTCTTACGTCACCCACGGGATGAATAGGGGTTGTGACATTACGTATTCTTAATGCGTCACCACACGGATTGAGTTAATTATCCCAAAATCAATATAATTGAGCCCAAAATCGATCTGAAGTGGCGTGCAATGGGAGAGGCCTATGTCTAGCAGTGGACTGCGATAGGCTGATGATGATACGATAAATACACCCACAACTTTACCTGCGAAGGGATAAACAGAGCCGTATTAAACGCCCACACCAGCTTAATCGGGCACATACAAATATTTCTGAATAAATATTCTTATAAATTTCTAAATTTATACATTTTACAAAGAAGTTACATCCAGACAGAAAATTTATTGTTCGCGCTCATCACATCATATTTCACAGGTGGATGGCGTAGTGGTTTGTGTAACAGGCGCAGAAGAAAAGGACGCAGGTTCGATTCCCGCTCAAGTTAAAACATTTATGTGCATGACATGAATGTTTGATTTGGTCTGGGTGTTTCTATGTATGTGTATATCATGTATGTATAATATTAGTTGTCTAGTACCCATAGTACAAGCTCTACTTAGTTTGGGCCCAGATGTGTAAATGTAATTATTATATTATTATTTAAGGGTGGGCATCGAACCTCTAGCTTAGCAGTCAGAAAAGCCACTAGACCGAAAGGGTCGTCAATCTTGTTACGTAAAATAATTATTATTATTTTAATATTTAATTTAATTTGAGGTCATTCAATCGACTGATATTCAATTTTATAGAATAACACACGATCGATTAAGCATACATTTAAAAGTAATTTGAGCCGATGGCGTCGGTAGTATCGAATAAAATTAAAATCAAGTTTTAATGACTTAAAATACTTCTTTTATGCTGTATAATTTTACATTATATTATATTTTATTAATCGAATACGTTCATTTCTTTATATTCTTATTTAGGAATGTATTTAAGGAGAAGCGCGGAGAACTGCTTCTAAAGGCCGACCAGATCTACAAACACTATAAAACTACGTACGAGGTGCTTACACATGAGAAGACCTATCATGAACCAAGTGCACAAAACCCAGCAAGCCCTCGTTTCAAATTTGATTCAATCAGCTCCAAGGCCTGACGGTATACCAATTATAGTATATAAAAAATGACCATCAGTGCGTAAACACCTTCTAAGTATATTCTGCACGATCTAGTCGAGCAAAGAAATGACAACAGCCTTTGGAAAAGCCAATTTTGTACTGAATGAAGTAATAGATCCCAGGGACACAAAACCCTTTTTCTGCCCTAACCCTTACCAATAAAATTTCAAAAGTATTTTTCTCCCGTCTTCAATGCAAAATAATACAGTTTATGTCAAACAATAATGACTTCAGACCAAATAACCAGACAGTTAACGAGTTAACGAGTTATGTTCCAGACAGGTTTATGTCTGGAACATAACTCGTTACTTGTTTAAAGTCTCTAAGATGATAGAAAAAAATATTCTTCTTATTCTCATGCTAATAGTATCTTTAAACATAGTAACATTGACAATCTCCCACTGATAACTATAACTCTCAACACCCTTCAATGCTCTGAGCCGACATAAAGAGCAGAATTTGAAATTATTTGAATATTTCTGCTCTTCCATGAAACTATTACCACAATGACATAATTTCTACTTCTTCGTAAAGTAATTTAGTGTGTGTAGTACACGGGAGAGCTAATGAAAGTAGAAACACTTCTTACGTTGTGGAACTTGTTCAATCAAGTCCTCTCATCATCCTGTGTCAGGAGATAAATATAAAAAAGGTGTTTCTTAATAACCATGAACCCATTTAAGCTTCAAACAAAATGTTCTCACACAGTAACGTCAATATAGTAACCCCGAACCTACAGCTGCGTTGTACGCCCCAAAAATAGGTTACGGGACCCGCTCAAAGCAACCAGGTCATACTTGACCTGTTTTTTATTTCGGCATAAATAAGCATGGTAAAAAGAATTTATAGTATGTTGCGTACGGCCGTAAAACTAGATAGATAGTTTTTCTTTACCCTGAGAAATCACATCCAACTAGTTACCTGAGCCTAGCAGATGATATATTGTAAAAGAAAAAGAGAAAATTCCAGATGTTTTTGGTCGGCCCTAATTGATTTACGATATAGTGACCTATGTCACAAATAAACTATCACTTTTTATTATGTATTTACATATGTATTTATGATATAGAGGAAAAAAATTTACAAACTGAAAAGCTATTGTTTAAAAAAGGAAACTGTTATCAATAAACTTCTAGGAAGACAATTGGGGTAATTACTGAATACGTAGTATTTTGTCTACGTTTTGGTATCAAAAATTATTTATTTAAAAAAAAAACAAATTCAAGTATCTTCTTTGAATGCGATCCACAGTAAGAAGCTGGTATTAAACATACACCTAAAGGTTATTTTATATTTTTATGTATATTATTATGATTCGGATGTTATAAAACTCCTTAAAATCAAACTAAAATTAATCGGTCTTGCAAGTTTTATATAGTGTATTTATATGTATATATTTAACTCAGCAAATAATATATGTATGTGTATCTCAGTATGTATGTATATCTGTCACACTGATTTTGTCGATATCCTTAATTATTATTATCTCGTTACATACAAAACTAATTTCAAATGCACCTACTCTGGGCGAAAATGCCTGTGGCATTAAGTCCGCCATTGTACAATGAATTGTTGTTTGTGCAAAAAGAATAAAAAAATAAAAAAAAACTGGTTCTAATTACATTAATTAAAACACATGACCATAAAAAATATCAAATAAGAGCATCCTAAAATTGTAACATGATCCTTAAAAATTCAATAATTCAAAGTCATCTCCAGAAGCTAAAAAGTTAAATTTAAAGAAAAGTTATGAACGCTTGTCATTTACAGTTTTTTTAATTACAGAATAAGTAACAATATAATTTTTATCACGGCACCACAATGTTAGAAAGAAAGCAATTTTTTTCTCAGAACTACGTGTGATTAATAACTGTATTTATGTCACACATCTCACACACGGCCGTCTGATCCCAAACTAGGCAGAGCCTGTACTATGGTAACCAGACTGCTGATAAACATACTTATATATTTTTAAACACATACCTATTATAGATAAATTACAACCAGACACAGAACGAATGACCGTGCTCATCACACAATATTTGTCCTGGATGGGAATCGAAACCACGACCTCTGGTTTAGCAGTCAGGGTCACTAACCACTAGACCAACAGTCCTGTCATATGTATATTAGAGACCTGTTATATATATTATATAAGAAATGTGAAGAAGGCGCTGTTTGGACACTGGGTCTACTTGGAAGAGCCAAGTGAGCCGGCCCTACCGGAGTGATACCACGGCCTCACAGAAAACCGGTCTTAAAATTTTTTTTCCTTGCTCTCTCTCCGTCCGCGTCCCTCCGATACCATCGATACAAAGGGCGTTAACTTGGCTTACCATCAGGTAACCCGTGAGCTCGTTTGCCACCCTATACCATAAAACACTGTCATACAAGAGCGGGTAGTAGTTATATCAGACCATCTAGAATCAGAGTTATCTAGTTCTTTTGAACTCTTACCGTGAAATTATCATTAACAGTAATTTACCAACTAAAAAACTAAGTACTGGTGTTTTCTGTTGTTATATGAAGTCTATAGTGCCTGTCTATCTATAACTATGTACCCTTAAGATGGAAAATAGGACTCATTTTATAATAAGGAAATAATAATTTTAAATCTGAATATCTTGTAACGTAATAAAATATTCAGATTCCAATTAGATATTCAAATTTCTCGAAAACGTGTCTAACAAATTAGAACTTCTTTGAAACTTTTATATCAATTTGTGCTTGATGTAATAGTTTGAATTGAGATTTTAATTCTTTCACAAAATTTAATCACTTAAGATGAAAGTTAAATTGGTACTTTAGACATTTAGTCTGATACGTACTTAATAATAAGAAAATCATTTATTGGACTCAAAAGTTAGTTCCATAAATTGGACGTAAAGATCAGCACAAACATTTACTAGTTTCTAAAATAAATATTAAAACTGATAGGTCCCCAAACTACGCAGATATAACATATATTTTGGGAGGCAGTATTCAGTCGTGTGCTGGGGATGGTACAGGTAGTACAGTATATCGCTGATTCTGGTCCGTGACTGGTGGGGACGGATTAAGAGTACGCATTGTCATCAATCATCCCGTGGGTGTCGTAAGAGTCGACTAAGGGAGCAAACTACGCAGAACAACATCACTGCAAGAAAAGGAAAATTTGACACAAAGCCTATACCAACCCGTCTGGCGTGGTATAGTAGGCCAAAACCTCCTTTTTAAGGAGAGGCCTATGTCCAGCAGTGGACTGTTTAAGGCTGTTGTTGATGATGATGAGCCAGGCGCAAAATTCGTCAATTGATCAAACTTGGTCATGAAAATCTGTCGCTGACGCACGGATTATTCCGTAATACTTATTTATTAGTACCTAATTCATTAATTTGGTGTATATAAGTGTTAGTATAATATATTGTTTATGTATTGTGCGAATGATTAAATAGTGGTAGAAGAAAATGAAATATTAGGTAGTATATGACACTAAGCTTGTTTCTTGGCTTTGCTTACGTGAATGTAGTTTTTCTCGCATTAGGAATATATATCCTGTGTCACGGGGGACTTTAAACACATACTTGAAACGACACAAAGAACACCCAGACTCAGAACAACAATTTGTGGCTCTCTCACAGTTGTGTCCCATGTAGGGATCGAACCCACACCACTCGACGCAATAGGAAGCGGCGTGGTGACCGTTTAAACCACGCCATCCGTGCAGTCTAGAAAAAAAATGGGGGGGAGGCAAACCAGGCTACCCACCACTCACAGGCCAAAAGAAGGTGTTTTGATCTATTGGTTAGCAATCCTGACGAAGCTAGAAGTCGTGAGTTCGATTCCCACCTGGGACAAATACTGTGTGATGAGCACGATCATTTTTTGTTTCTGGCTGTAATTTATCTTTCATATATTTGTATTTGGAAATATACAAACGTGTTAGTTTTTATGTCACTAATAGTATCACTGGTTATGCGAAATCTATAGATATTTATTGTTATTCTAGGATGTATGTAGTAACTACAAACTAATGGGTGCCCGCATAATAAAAACTGTTTTATACTCTAATACTTCAGTACCATCCACTGAACTTTTACAATTGAGTTGTATGCTTTTCTTTATTCCTATTTGGCATTGTATTCGGGATGCCGTAAACAATGGTTTATTTAAGACAGTTTTTATTAAATTCAGTAAAGAACTATCGTAATCAAATGTGGCCTTCACATACTGTGGATAGGTAGTCTAGAAATGTGCGAGAATTGGGCGCGTAGCCAAGTATGTGTCGTTTGAACTGAATTTGTTTCAATGGAACCGGAATATTGGGTTGATAGAAAAATTTAATTTTGATATTACTTTCGTATAAGAAAATAGCTACTTCGTATTTTGAAATATATTTTTTTGTTAAAAAAAGAGGCTACATCATTCATTAATTTATTTTAAAAGTTTTTAGTCAGAAAACAAATCTGTATTATAAGTACAGACTTCTGAAGTCATTTTATGTAAATTTTGAGTATTGTTTTTCATATTCTTTTAAAAATTCTTGTAACTTACATTAAAAAACGGCGTGAGAGTTCTATGGACCCACCGGTCGGAACGAAGTTTCTTTCGCTTTTTGGTAGACGTTTGCTATACAGTCATTATAATTTATATTATTAAATATCAACATAATAGATTTAAATTGAAAAAATAAAAATGAAATATGTTTATTATTTATTATATAATATAAATATTTATGTATAAAATCAATAATGATAAATTAAATACTGAATGATCTGGTATTATTTATTTTTATATTTTATGATATTAAGTTAATAACAAATAATCATATTCTGCTGTAACCATAACAAGAAGTCTCGTTACACATTTTTCGGTCTAGCTCCCATCCGCTCAGATCGTGTAAGGGACTTCGTTCCAAAAATATTTTTACAAATGTGAAAAGAAGAACAAGTCTATTGCTGTCAACTGAACGTGATAGGAAATTAAATTGGGACAATTTAGAGTATATATCGACTGAAGTTGAAAGAATAAATTGCAAGGTAAGGTTTTGGAATGAAATATATTATTTATACGGGTCGTTTGAGGATTATAAGTCTCTTAATAATCTTCTTCGTCGTATCAACGGGTAAACACCCCTAAATTTTGTTTGCCCAAAATTCTGCCGCACATACACGGCATTGTTCGTTTCTCTCCACAGCTCCTCTACAGTGCAGCTGGAAGGGCACAGTGAAAAGAAAAAGCAAAGTGGCATGGTTTGCGACTGGTCGATGTAGCCCCTATTTGCCACGTTGCGACCGACCAACCTGCGTACGTAAGCGATTCAATGAAATCCTTGTTAGCCATTGCAGTCGGTGTCCAGGTGGCAGGTTTTCTGAAGGTTTGATGAAACCTGCCGGGTCAGGCGCTGGTACATTTCTTCTCTTGCCCGTTGTGGAGAAATACTACTCGTAGCAATAATTAGAACAGGTCAGGGTCGATTACTCGATTTGGATATTGCTGGATAGTCCGAGCTCTCTAAACTTATTAATAAATAATCCAGAATATATTTATATTAAAATCAATAGCTCTTGGATTCCAAATTGTGTTACGATTTTCATAAAAAAATGTATTTTATTTAATCTGCCAAGAAATATAAATAGGTACTTTCAGAATTAACCACTACTTTGTCCCCCTTTAGCTTTTCCAAGACTGCTTTGTCGTCACGTACAAAAAAGGGAAGAAAAAAAAATTCGAAAACCACCATTCTTTCACCGAATCCCCTTAATACTTTTCATGATATTTACACACAGATTTTAAAGACAGGTAGGCATTATCACATGAAGCAACCAGTCACTCATGTAAATATATAAAACTTCGTTTTCCTGCAACATAAATATTTATTTCACATTGTACCTCATATTTCATAAGATACGTAAGTGTAATAGGAAAATATTTTCTAAGTACGGCTAACGTGAGATGGAATTTAATATCCTGCGACGTGTTACAAATATTTTTATTGAAGTAAACCGGTTTCAAAGCTGCCGGTACCTGATACTTGATGTAAATAACTATAAAGGTTCTTGTAAGAATAGAATAGAAATATATAGCTCTGAGATCTGAAAAGGAATCAAGAATACAGTATGCTGGCACGTGATTGAAATAGAAACTTAAGCTTACGTATTTTGGAATCTAAAACTCGGCAAAATATGCTACAGTAACAGCCACAAAAAATAATAAATAGTACAAAGGTATCCAGCAGTATTACGAAGACCAATTGAGAGCAATAACCAACCATATATCAATTTGACTGTAGTATTAAATGGTCGTATCCCACTTACCCGTAGTTTTGCTATCTGAAAGTTGTAACTATATTACACCATTATGAGTGATAGAACTAGGTCAGTACTGAATTTTACCACTGATAGTTAACAGGGCAATTTAGACAAAGTTTCCCCGAACTACGCAACATGCCTGATTTCTGTATCTAATCTATCCATGTCTTGATCGCGTGACTGTTTGTCAGTCCGGCGTTTGATTGATTGAGATTACGGACCATAATTGTTTTGTTCACGACTTTCTGAAGATTCCCTGAATCAGTATTCAGCATGAACAAATGAATTAGATTATATCGCTTAATCTTTAACTGGTATATTCCTTATTTTTTCCGTTTCATAGTTGTTTATTGTACAGGAAATTTCTGTTACTTTTTGTCAGATCTGTTATCGTTATGTTATAAAGTTACTACTTATAAATATTTTTAGCTCTTTGTAGCTTTTTTAGCTTGATATATAAATAGCAATTTGACTCTTCAGACTATTTTCATTGTACTTTTTGTGGAATAGGGGCACGTACACACAGTTCATGTAATGTTAAGTGAAGACCATCGCTCATTGACTACGCCTACAATCCCTCCCCTTCTTGCCCCAAATTCTATAGTCAGTACTAATTCTAGTTTGGGCTCCGGTAACCTTACTCACTCTGTAAAAAAACAACTAAAGAATTACTTAACGGTTTTCTATGACTCCGGTCGCGATGGCCCACATGCGCATATGAATCGCCCCCGCGTCTGATGTTAAAAACAAACATTTTGAGATTCTATCATACAGGTAACTTCATATTTTCTTTCTTTACCTAATCTAATTATCGATTTTGGTTAAAAGTCGTTCAAGTAGAACTTTCTAGAACACAATATAGGTCCCTTAATGTTATTATACGTAACTACAGATTGGCCAAAGAGACAAGGGCACTTCTCTTTACTCGATTAACCTCTTATACAGCGTTACTTAATGGCCTAGATCGAACCTTCGCTATCGGTATCCAATTAGCCCGGGGGTCTCAAGCCTTCACAATATATTGCTACAACCTTCACTTGATACTTGATATATGTTAGTTTTGAGTCCCTATAAATTCATAAATTATTTTGATAGTATTTTTTGCCTTGCAGTGTAGTAATAGGTAGTATCTTTTTAACTGATTCACCAGGGAGGGTTGCTTTTCGAGAATATGTGTCTATGTATGTTTTTTTAGCACGCTACAGCCCGAAAAGCTTGATTTATTTTGATTATGGCGTTTGAGGTGTCGCTAGATTAATCTTAATTGTGAAATTTACTAAGGGTATAGGCAAATATTAAAAATTAAAATCGCTGGTTTATTAATTTTAAGTATACACTTTTACCTAGTCAAGTTTTTTGTTTTATTATCTCAATTATTAATTTGTTGGACTGAACTGGACTGGACTTCGATTAAAGATGAAATACGCTTCCGAAATTTTCTTTGAAAAACAAATTTGGAAAAAACGTCAATTTTAAATTATTCTACAAATATTTATTAGTCCTTTGGGGTTTATTCGTTAAGTGATGCCATTTTAATATAAACACGGTTTCTAACAATTTAACAGTTCAAAATATCTACACATAAATGCACAAACTCTTGCCTGAATGACAGAAGAGACGGAAGGTATACAGAGGTATAACACATTCGACACTATAATTTGGCCTTACTTACGCAACCGGGTCCATTATATTGCCGTCAACTGCAAACTTTAAGAATTAAATATGAAGAAAACTTCTATCTAGGGATAAACTACCAAAAATAATCTAATAAAATTAAAAGTATCGAAAGTAAATTAGAAATTAACTATTAAAGAAAAACTCGTTAAAATTCTCGTAAAACTCGCTTCAATAAACCGTAATTACCATCTACTTATTTATTGAGCAGAACGAATGACAATGTCTAGACTCTATTATCGATAGAACTCCCGAGTATCGATAGAACATCCGACTATCGATAATGATTAGTGATGTCATTAGGGGAATTTTCTATAGTGATAACGATAACTATTATGCATGCAGCTTTTATGATAGAAAATTTGTAATGTATTATACCCTAACCCTTGAATTCAATAGATGATTGTGTTAAAAGGTGTACATTTTATTGTGTAGTAGAAAGTTAACTATATTGTATTGTAATATTTTTTGTAATAATTTCTATATCTTTTTCGAGTTAATCTATGTATGTGTATAAGTTATCAAAATAACAAAAGGAATATCATAAAGAGATGTCATTTTCATTGTAATGTGCTACAAAAAAGAAAAGTAGGTTTGTTTCAATATCGAATCTCATGTTACACGAGTTTACTCTCACTGTTAAGTCAATTTGAAACCTTATTTCTGAATTTGACACCTCATTTACTCAAGCATGTTAAAGAATTAGGAATATTTCAAAAGATTGGTTTGAAAAGAGAAAAAATAAATAAATTATATTGTTTTGTAAAGGATCGGTCTATTCGATAGGCTTATTTCCAGCGGTGGACTGCAAAAGGCTGATTGATTGACTGTTTGTTGCTGTACTCTATTGGCTATAAAACCGTCAACGTCTTCATCTTGGGAGGCTCTCTACGTTTCTCTCTCTCTCTCTCTCTTTCTCTCTCTCTCTCTTTCTCTCTCTTAATAGGTAAGTAGTTAAAATTAGTTTTAAAACAGTATTAAAAATCAACGTAAACTGAAATGTTTACAAAAATAACACAACAAACAAACAACACTTTTTCGGATCTCTTTGATTAATCTAAAATTAAAAAGTATATTTCACTATCATATCGTGCAGGATTATACTTAGTATAGTAGTTTTTTCATTTTTCTCATACCACTCAGCAAGGCAAAAATCTGGGTTATTTAAAAAAAAAACCAGCCGTCTGTTTTATTACCTAAATGAAGCTGGTCTCGATTGTACATTTAAAAACTAAAGCAGATAATCTCTTGCTTTTTGTGATAAATAGAAAACTCGACTCTACACCCTGTACCGTATAGTTGTATACGGTACAGGGTGTAGTACATTGTCTGTCAACACTGCTATCGTGGGAGAGTCATTTCTCAGCACATATGGGCCAGGATAATCTGGTATTGAGCAGATTGTTTGTTGCTTTTCACCGAGTGAATGAGGTTCTCAGAGCCCAAACCCTTTATCTCTCTCTCTGTCTATGGAGGAGTGCACTCAAATGGGGTTAATGAACTTGTGTTTATTGAGTGGGTAAACGTGGGCGGCGGTAGTCACTATCAGGTCACCAATTTGCTCGTGTATATGCTATACCATGAAAACGTTTTAAGTTTTTTTTGTTATGAAATATGCAAACGAGCAGATGGGTTACCTGATGGAAAGTGACTACCGCCGCCCATGAACGCCTGCAACTCAGTTACAAGCGCGTTGCCGGTCTTTGAGGAAGGAGTATGCTCCCTTCTTAAAGGTTTGAAGGTCGTATCGGTCCGAAAATACCGCAGACGATAACTTTTTCCACAGATTGGTTGTGTAAGACAAAAAGTGTCTTAAAAAGCGTACAGTGGTGGATCAATTATCCAAGTGGAGGGGATGAAAATTTTGCCGTGTGGAAAGATGGCGAAAAATAGCGGCCGGTATTAGTCCGAACAATTTCTCGGAGCATTCTCCATGATATATACGATAAAGCATGCAGGGCGAAGCTACATCTCTACGTAACGTCGAGCCGGTCGAAGTTCTTTTGGCTATCGACGATTCGAGATTTTCTTTGGATATCCAAAGATACGTCGATAGCTAAAAGATCTCCGACCGGCTCAACGTTACGTTACGTTACGGTCCAGAGGGAGAAGCTATATGGGTATACTGATTTAGTATTTTGTAACTTCAACCTTGACTGCCTTGGTGGTGCAGTGGTAGCGTATGCGACTGCTGTGCTGAGGTCTCGGGGTCGATACCCGGGTCGGACTAAATATTTGCATGATCTGCAAATATTACTAACTTTTTTTTTAAACTTTCGCGTTCCATGATAATTAATATTATTTAACGGGAATTAACGCGATCTCTTATTTAGGGTATTACATACCTCTGGTTTGCCTGACGTTTCGACCAGGTTGCACCGGCCGTGGTCACAGGCAAACCAGAGGTATGTAATACCCTAAATAAGAGATCGCGTTAATTCCCGTTAAATAATATTAATCTGCAAATATTAATTTCGAAGTTTGGGTGTTTTCTATGTAGGATGTGTATGTATTTACAAAAAAAAGTATACAAGTATTCTATCAGTCAATCTATCTGTCATAGTATAGGCTTTGCTTAGTTTGAAACTAGACGGCATTCTGTGTCAATGTCCTTAAATATTATATAATTATATTTTATTCATCATCATCAACATCCTTTAATAGTCCACTGCTGGACATAAGCCTCTCCTTAGAAAGGAGGTTTTGGCCTACGATACGCTGGCCAGACGGGTTGGTATAGGGTTTGTGTCAAGTTTTCCTTCTCTTTGCAGTGCTGTTGTCCTGCGTGGTTTTCTCCCTTAGTCGGCTCTTACTATAAACACCATTCGATACATCTTCAATCTTCGGAAGTATGACCATGTGTCTGCTTTGCGTTCCCAATTAAACTGGTTGCCTATTCGCCTCCGCCGCAAACAGCGCGCACTTACCTCTCTATTTGCATTTCTCAATTCACCGTCCTCACCTACTTACCTTGCTCCCTACTTACGTTACCTGTCTAGCAATCATGACAGAAACCTTCGCTCAGATAACAATCTGCTTCTCTTATGTCCCTCTCACAACTCCTTCATGCTCTCCTTCTTAAAGAAATGGCAGAACGGTCTAATCCATAGTTAAGTATACCTCATACTCAGGTTTTCATAGTGTACGAATAAGATATGTCTATGTATCTATATAAATATACTTGTATATATATGTATATGTATCTATGCGTATTTATGATGTGTAAGTGTAGTATGTGTGTATATGTTTATATATGTAGTGAATCGTATATATTTTCATTGTACATTTGATATTATGATGTAACCTCTGTGCACCTACCTTACAAGATTTCTACATCACCCAAAGGTTGACTGGAAGAGAATGCCCTGGGCATTAAGTCCGCCGATGTACAAAAGTGCATAAAGATAAATAAATAAATAAATGAATGGGGGTGGTGAGACTTCGTATTCTTATTCCTTCACCACACGGATTATTATATTATTATTATCTATACAAATAAATAAAATTGAAGTGTCTGTTTGTAATATTAATATAACCGCTTTTTACTAAATGCATATGTATGTTTACACGGTACACATGCCAAAATAACATTTTTTACAATTTTTGTCTGTCTGTCTGTCTATTTGTCTTTCTGTGTGTTTTTTCCGAGTAATCTCTGGAACGGCTAGACCGATTTCAACGGGACTTTCACTGGAACATAGCTGATGACATAAGGAGTAACTTAGGCTACTGTTTTTAGACTAGCTTCGCCCCGCGGCGTTGCCCGCGGTTATAACAAAAAACGCGGGTAACACCGCGGGTCTCAGCTAGTTCATAATACTACTATATTTTACGGTCCATCACTTATAATTATCCAGCACACATTACAGCTAAATGGAGGACAGTAAAAGAAAGTTTGATTAAGAAAATTCAATGTAACATTATTGAATATCAATCTTGAGGTGTAAAAATATCCAGAAAAAAGAAAAATTATCCTTCTTAGCTTATAGATACGTTAATTACGTCACAAAATTAATGTGCCATTAAAAAGAAAGTTAGAAACTTTAGCCATTATCTAAAGTGTATTCCGTGATGAATGGTTTTATAATACTGATTCAAATTAGATTTTGAAGATTCTAAGTATGTTTTTTTTTGAAGAATTTTTGACGTGGTGCGATTATCTGAACAAATGACGATGTAGATGTTATCATAATGCAATTGTAAATTATTTCTTTAAAAATAATAATACATATCTTCACACATCTCACATACGGCCGTCTGATTCAAAAACTAGGCAGAGCTTGTACCATAGTAACCAAACTGCTAAGAATAGAATTCCTACCCAGGACAAAATAAATATTAGTGTGATGAGCACGATCATTTGTTCTGTATCTGGGTGTAGTTTCTATTTAATAAGTAATACCTAATATGATGCCTAATTTCTAATATTGTTCTACATAGATACTAGCGGAACATCAATATTTATATCTAAAACTGAATTTCGCATGCGTATTCCATGAATTTGAATACAGGATACATTTTTGTATGCAAATAACATGGTTGAATTAATTTTCTAATTTATACGCAGCGTTTCCAATCATCCATACTAATACTAATATTATAAATCGAAAGTGTCTGTCTGTCTATCTGTGTATTACCCTGTTCACGCTTAAACTGCTGAACCGTATTATATTAAAATTTGTTATAGAGATAGTCCGAGTCTGGGGCAAGGACATAAGGTACTTTTATCGTAGAAATCATCCTTAAAGGGGTGGAAAAGGGGGTGGAAGTTTGTGTGGGGAATCAATAACTACTAAACTACTTCGGGTGAAATTTTGTATGGAGATAATTTGATTCTTGAGGAAAGACATAAGCTACTTTATACCATGATAAATACGCGGGCGGAGCCGCGGGCAAAAGCTAATACGAAATATATTGAAAACCACGAAATTAAGTAAATTCAAATGACAAAAAGCGGTAGTAGGCAGCGGTAGGAAAGTAAGGAACGTTAAACCGTGTTGTAATATTTTTAGTAGGAGACCCATACTAAGACACGTTTAAGTCAGCTCAATCGGAGTGATACCATATGCGGCTTCACAGAAAACAGGTGTTAACCAGTTCTGTCATTGCTTTTCACTGAGTGACTATGTGAGGTCACAGGAAACAAACCCTCCCCCCTTGTCCCTTAATTTGGGCTAGGGGGGGCAATTAAAGGCCGGCTGATTTGCCAGCCACTTGAGTCTCTTAAGTGTCTATGAGCGGAGGTAGTCACTTACCATTAGATAAAACCTCTAAATGAGTAGAGACTCGTTTACCACAAAAAACAACACAACACGAACATGAAAAGAAAGTAAAAAAAATACTTTTTCCTTGTTGAAAGAAAACCGTTTATATTAATAAATTGTTTAGAAATCAACGGACTACACAATAAGAATTAGTAAAGCACATAAAAACCTTTTCCTCCTTAGATAAATTGTTACAAACGTACCTTTTAAAGGAACCATCAATTTAGTACAGAAGAAAAATAGTAACCTCGTATTTGAGCCAAAAAAAAAACATTTCGTTTCAGAGGTGTCAGTGTAACCATTAATAATGAATTCTATACAATAAGATACTCTGCAAATCTAAATTAATCTTTCAGGCGATAAATTCATCAGTCAGTGTTAATAGATAAATTAAATAAGACATAATTATATTTATTTCGTGTAACAGCCTAACTTCGAGATTAGATTTTCATTAGGCCATGTGTTCGTGAATTATTTATGTTAAAATTGAACATTGATATGTGCCCAAGCTTAAAATATTGTTTCATCACATGTGGTCAGCTCGTGATACGACGGGCTCACAGAAAACCTGATCTTTGTAATAACCTAAAAAAACAATAATCATTATTCATAATGCAAAGCAATGAAGTGCCCAATTTAATGTGTATCTTTTTGAATTAATCATAATTGAAACTTGGATTTTAATTATTTCAAATTTTCATGAAATTAAAATAAAATTCAATGACTCAGGAATAGTTGAAATCGAATAACATTTGTTCACATCACTACGCACAATAGAACGTAAAAACTTTGATTACATTTAAATACATGTTCACTACGAGTATAATAATGTTGTACTGATAAAATCAAATAATTATAATAAACATTTTCTCAACCACGGTATAGGTACATTTCTCATAAAGTGACACAATTTAAAAAATAATGCATAATCTGTAAGGAATAATACAAAAGGTCATTATACTAAAAAAAGAAAAAAGAATATTCTAAAATTGAAAATGCCCTAATACTGTAAAAATGAGAACGTATAAATTATAAGGAATAAACTTTTACATGTAAGCAATAATCATGAATCCTTAAGCCAATATCATCCCCGACTATTTCCATCTAAGAGATCCATCGTAAAATATTTAAGCGATAAAACCCAGATGGCGTTATACAGCCTTATTATACATTAAGAATGTTCTCGAACTTGGTAAAGCGCGGCTAAGATCGGCTGAGGTATATTTTACAAGATTACTTACATACCCTTTCCTCTAAAAACAACCTTAGCACTGTCACAATTTTTAATAGTTACTTAAATAAAGTTATCTCAGTTGGAGTTAGTAGAAGGCTATGTTCAGCAGTGGACTGCAATAGTCTGGTTATTTGATTGGCTATAAATTGTTGGAAGTTAACTTATTAGGTAACTATTTCATTTCATTAGTTTAACGCTAAAAAGCTGCATTCTGAGGCTGAGATTTTCAAGTTTTAAATAATGTAAACGATCTCTTTTTGCGCACATAAATCCCTAAATTCCTCTATATGGGCACTAAGCGTGTTCTCCAGTCTCGAAATTTCACTCTGCAAGTATCTAAGTTAAATTTCGTCTGATTTGAAAACATTCAATAGATTCCGTTTGACCGCAAGATAGGGTCGTTCAATCGTTATTACTAAAATTAAAAAAGTCTAACTAACAAATTCTTAAAAAGGTCTCTTGTAGTCACTAAAAGGTTTGTCCGCTATTACGTGGGACCAAAAATTGGACCTGCGCAAATGTATACCGTGATGTGAATATGGAAAGTACAAGTGATGGAAAAATGATCCCCTAAGCACACAAATCCCCTAAACAATTAAGGTGTAGCACCGTTGGATCAAATTTAATTCTCTGATATTTTTTTCGAATATAAGGCTTTTAAATAACGGTAAAAAATAACATCTTAGACACGGTTGTCTAATCCCAAACTAGGACAGAAAATGGTAACCAGACTATTATACTCGTAATAATATTTAGTCACAAACTAAGCAGAGCTTGTACTGTGGGTACTAAACAACTGATATAAATACATATATATTATACATAGAAACACCCAGACCAAATCAAACATTAAATGTTCATGCACACAAATGCTTGACATGAGCGGTAATCGAACCCGCGACCTCTTGGAACAGCAGTCTGTTACACAAACCACTACGCCATCCGGTCGTCGGACTATTCACCCTTATGTATTTCACACTTTATCACACATAGACACATCACGAGTGTTCGTGTTAATCACCCAATGATTCGTCCACGAGACATGGCACCATGAAATATTGACTACATTACTAGAGTAAAATATTGGCTACACATATGTATATTAATAAAAAAAGGAAAATATTACAAATAACGCAGAGGTAGACTCGAACTCGACCTTACATGCAGATACATACCGTTAACCTAAAATCAAATAAAATCATTTTTGTTGTGAGTTGTTCCGAATGTTCTCGACAGTACGTCTCATTAGACCCTCTTCAGTAGACGTTATAACGTTTATATAGTCATCATACTTGTTTTATTAACGTAAGTACACGTTCTAAAATTATACAACACAAAACTAAATTCTAGTCAACTATAAATACCTAAAGATTGGCTCAACTTGCTTGTTTACTAGAAGATTGCACTTTGTTCTTTCAGCCTCAAGTATTCCTAAGTGTGATATACAGGTTGTAATGATACATGTTTATAAATGATACTCTCCGTTTTAGATTAAAGGTCTCCAAGGGACTTAGGTTGTTAGACCCATGTCCACATAAGCATTTGAAAGGATTGAGGATTTCACAAAAAAAAAACACAATACATTTGAAGTACAAAATCAGTGCTTTTTTGAACAGTATTACGGTGTCGAATTTTAAGTTATTTTCTTGGCAAAATCAGCTGTCCACAAAAAGTTACAAACGCGAGTGTCTAAATTTGGTAAAGCTTTTTTTTACACACATACATACATACCTTACTTACTTTTTACGTAACTTATTTTCAATTTCACATCAGCATCATTGTATTTTTTTTTGGTTTATTTATTTATTTAATAAGGACGACCTGTTGCTTTTACATTTAATCTTATACATAAAAAACAATAATTTACTAAAAACTAGCTTAAATGCAAAGCATTTAAAGGTGCCACAATATCCACCAATAGGAACACGATTAAAAAGAAAAAAAATAAACAAATAAAAGTTAAGTAATCAAATCAAAGAACAAAATTAAGCAAATATATACCAAAGGCTATTTCAACAATCTCAAAATAGCTTTCTTGTAAGTGTGTTGTTTGTCGACAAATACATCCACTTCACTAAGTTTTAAGCAATGTATACCATTATAAAGGACTTTGGGTGTTATTATTTATTCATCCATTTAATGTAACACCAGCATACATACGCTACATTCTAATAAATATTTCAAATAGGTGATATCGATATTAATAATTATAACTGGTAATGATGATAGTCAGCCGCCGGTCTGTCGCCAATCTTCCTAAAAGGAATGTAAAAGTTTCCAGACAGGACTAAAGATAAAGATAACAAAACAGATAGAGGGGGGACCTACGATAAAGAATTCCATAAGACTCGAATGGGAAACAGCACTGAAAATACAATAGTTTGAAGAGGATCTCTGTGTGGACACTCCATATTCTTAATTCGTCAAATTAAGAATATGGAGTGTCACCATCTAGATTCATTCAATGGGTGTCGTAAAAGCCGACTAAGAGAGCAAACTACGCAGGGCAACAGCACTGCAAAGAGGAGTAAAACTTGACACATACCCTATAGGTATCAACCCGTATCAGCGTGGTATAGTAGGCCTAAACCTCCTTTCTAAGGAGAGGCCTATGTCCAGCAGGCGACTAGTAAAGGCTGATGATGTGAGGTGAAGTGTGATGATGAAGAGAGACTGTGCAAAGTGTGGAAATGCTACAAGGAGAAAAACATCAACTGCTATAGTGGAGTAGCATTATGCGGAGCAACAGCCCTTTTTATTGAACACTGCGACGCAATTGTACAGTAAATATCTTATGTACTTTTATATACTATGTTTTTACTTTATATGAAGGAATTTACGAGTATGACTGCACGGATGGCATAGTGGTTTAAGCGGTCGCCACGCCGCTTACTACTACGCTAAGTACTGTGGGTCCGATCCCCACATGGGACTACACTTTGTGCGATCCACAAATTGTTGTTCTGAGTCTGGGTGTTCTTTGTGTCCGTTTCATGTATGTTTGTAAAGTCCCCCGCGACACAGGATATAGATATTCCTAATGCGGTAGTTGTCTTTTAAAAAAAGAAAAAGAAAAGATATATAGAAATTAATATAAATTGTAAAAATCCTAATTTATAAATATATGAATCAAATAGTTATTGTGTTTGAAACTAAAAAATAAATTTGAAACCTGCACAATAATATTTTGATTGTATTGAAATATCATTAAAATAAAAAAAAAACCTTCATTCTTTCTATATTGTCGTACCTCACATTATATTCCTCTAAGAATTTAAGGCTTACACGTTCATGCCGCCACCGCAATACCCCTAATAGGATCAATGTCGTACTGTTTGCTCACGTTATTAAAGCTTCTGATTGCACAGATAACATACAAGTTTTGTCTATAATTCGTTTATAGAAATATAGGATTATAGTGAGTTAATGAAGAAATATTAAAATTAAGATTAAACTAAAAAAGAAATTAAAAAACTATAAGTTCTAAATCTAAAATCGTGTCATGTATTAAAAAAAATGCCTGTGTCTCAAGCTAACATTTTAATATTAGTTTAATAATAGACTATATTGTTACAAATATTAAAATTTTATTTCAACTTCAATGTAATGTAAACAAATGTATAATAAAAGACGTATCAAAAGCTAAAGAATGAAGAGAAAAAAACTGTTTTGTTTGAAAATATTTTTTAACTTAATTAAATTAATCTATTAATTTTTCAATTAAAGATTTATTAATCCTTATAAGTTGTACGAAACAAATGTTACTTGCCAGTAATTCACAAATACAAATTTCACAACAAGCACGTAGGCAACTAAAAATGATAAGTCGCTCAGTGATAAGTTATATGAATGTTAGTTAGTTTTAATTTGAAGCAATAAAACCAACAAACAATTTTAATAATTCCTCACTTTTCTCATCTACCTAAAGTAAATTAATGTAAAGCAAACATTTCGTTTAGTAAAAGTTTAAAATGTTTCTATCAACCCTAAAATATTTCAAATAAATGTTCTTATATAAAATAATTTTTAATTGTTACGATATATTGTTGAGAGATCACCAAAGCACCATGGTATATTACAACCACCGATTACAACGAGAGTTAAGGATAAACACCATAAAGAGGGAGGTAGCAGATTCGAAACAAATCTATAAGAAGCATATGCAAAACACCCAAACCAACTTGCAAGGAATCTAATGAAAGAGAAACTTGGCACAACTTTCCGAAGATAAAGGAGGCGAGCGCCATAAGATCTATGAGACACATTGATACTTCAATATAGTAGGGCAAATTACTGGATTTGCTCCAAACACGTCCTTTTACAAATGTTTAAAGTCCAGCTAAATGTTGTACAGACAGATTGCAGGAATTAAGGGAGATAAAAAAAATAGTTACGATAGAACAATATTGAAAACGCGAAACTCATTACTTTAATAAAAATATAGCCTACGGTGACACATATTTAAACTTGCATACCAAATTAAAACAAAATTAACTGTAAATAAATAAAATATATTTACATTATTTAGTAATGTAAATGTAATAAATTCAAAATAAAAAGAGCAATTTATTATATAGAATAAAGTGTTTAATTATTATTGCTTCTGTAACCAATAATTGAGTTAAGTTTATTACAGCTTAAATTATACACGCAGTGCGATTGCGTTGTGGCAATAAAATTGGTAGAAATTACCGATCAAAAGTTTTAACAATCGTCAATTTCAACCGATAATCGTAAATGTGTTAGCACTCAATTTTATGATTCAAAGAATTATCTCAATTTGTTTTCAATTAAATGGAATTGATGTCATGCTCTGTTTCGTTATCAGTATTTAAAAAAGATACATAGTTTTTTTTAAAGAGTTCAATAACAACCAACCAACTTGAGAAACTATGAGTATATTTTTTTTAATCATCTTAAAATATTCCATAACCTTTAAACGGAAATTCGATTCAAATGTTTTTTTTTAGTATTTAAATATCGAACTATATAATGTTGACTTCA
The DNA here is from genome assembly GCA_902825455.1 of Arctia plantaginis. Lineage (NCBI taxonomy): Eukaryota > Metazoa > Arthropoda > Insecta > Lepidoptera > Erebidae > Arctia > Arctia plantaginis. Next base: position 146,923 of record CADEBD010000039.1, on the reverse strand, counting down.
CAAATCATTTTAAATTTTAAAAAATAAATAAAAACACTATAAACTTACATGTCTGTCATCCGATTTTTTTTCACACACACACTGACACTTACACACAACACAAGCACTTTACAAAAATCGATGTTTGGTTTTTTTTTGGGCGCGTGTTGGGCGGGAGCGTGCGTCTGTAAGGCGGGCGGGTAGCGACTGCGGTGGTTACGCAGAGTGGCGCTATAGTCGATCTTGGCCTCTTTCCCGGGAGCTATGGTAAATTATTTCATGATAACAATATCTTTTTGATGGCTCATTGCTCTAATGCGGGGTCAGAGAATCGCATTAGCGAAAATACTTTCATAGTTGGTTCATTTAATAAATATTTACGAGTTGTTGATTTTAGTAGACTGGTAATGCCATCTATCGTAGATGTTAAGAACTATCGGCGTAATGAATATTGTGAGATAAGCTTTAGTGACGTCACTAGTACTCATGAGATAGTTTTTTACATCTTATAGTGAAAATGTGTGTTGAATTATAAAAATACATTTTTAAATAAAATTTATAATTATGCATTGCCACGTTAAGAGGAACAGTAAGTTATGGTTTTTGTTTTGGAAGAATTTTTAAATTAATTAAAAAAAAAATAGTATTAAATGTATCACACGTCATGCACATTTGGTGCATGACGTGTGATGAATGAGGCACTTTCTACCAGTCAACCATTGGGTGATACAAAGTAAAGAGGAAGTAATTGATAAAAGTTGATTCAAAATTTAGAAACAAAATTTTAACATCTAAATGTGATATCAAATCTAAACACATAATAAACCCATGAGATTCAACATTAAAGCCTGATAATACAAGCTAAACAAACGAACCTCCTTTCTAAGGAGAGGCCTATGTCCAGCAGTGGACTGTTATAGGCTGTTGATGATGATGATGAACACAAGCTGACTGTCATTTCTACTGTCCGAAACTCACACATAAATTGACGAGTCATACTAGATGATCATATCGTTCTAAATATGTATTACCGAAGGCGAATAAATGACAACTGATGACATTATGAGTTATAAACGAAACGATATTTTTAGAATTAAGTATTAGACTGCCCGGGTGGTGCAGCGGTAGCGTGTGCAACTGCTGTGCTGAGGTCTCGGGGTTCGATTCCCGGGTCGGACCAAACGTTTGTGTGATCTGCGCGTTGGGATGTTTTCTATGTATAATATGTATGTATTTACAAAAAATGTAAATAATTATTCTATCAGTTAATCTAGCCTTCATAGTACAAGCTCTGCTTAGTTTGAAACTAGAAGGCGTTGTGTGTAAGATGTTCGAAATATTATTACTATTACTAAATCAACAGTAATTAAATTACTAATTAAATTTTCATTTTGTAAAAAACTTTTGATGTTGAAAATCTCAAATACAAAACTGATATTTTAAAACAAATAATTTTAATAAAAAATTATACTAAATACTATTTTATTACCAAGTTTTGATATGATTTTTATTGGTATAGGGGGCAAACGAGCATACGTTTCACCTGATAATAAGTGACCACCAACGTGAATGGGCATCTAGAACTCAAGACTTACGAAGTACGATTCCACTCTCTCCTTGCCCCACTTCAGAACAAGGGTCTCACCTTAATTCTGAAATGGGGGTTAGGGTCTCCGTTGACCATGGTATAATTGCGGTAGTAAAAGATGTAATGGAATGTATAATAATATTGTACCACATTCACACAACGCCATCTAGTCCCAAACTAAGCAGAGCTTGTACTATGGGTACTAGACAACTGATATAAATACATACATACTTTTTTTTTGTAAAAATTTTAACTTATTATACATAGAAACACCCAGACCAATTCAAACATTAAATGTTCACGCACACAAATGTTTGACTTGAGCGGGAATCGAACCCGCGACCTTTGGAATAGCAGTCCGTTACACAAACCACTACGCCATTCGGTCGTCAAAATTCGTATTTATTTAATATCAGATCAAACACTAGATGGTAATAATAATAATTTATTTCAGACTGAGTCCAAACAATTTGTTACTAACAATGCTCTTAATCTAGTGTTAGTACTCGTAATATCAATCAGGCGTGGGCCTATCCAGTGTGCCATCATTTCATTTTTTTTTTTTTTCATTTTTAAAAAAGACAACTCCCGCACTAGGAATAAATCCTGTGTCGCGGGGGCCTTTACAAACATACATGAAACGGACACAAAGTACATCAGTGCCCAGTCCATTCGACCGGCGCCATCATTGATGCACAGCGCTTACGCATGATCGCGTGGAAGCCGTCCACGTACGGTCGTAATAATAATGTATATTTTCTTATATCTTTGGATAGCTTTATCACTGTTTTTAATGTTCATTCAGTTTCATCATCAGCTTATCTTCTTTCACTGCGGAACGAAGGCCTTCCTCATCAACAGCCTTAAATAGTCCACTGCTGGACATAAGCCTCTCCTTAGAAAGGAGGTATTGGCCTACTATACCACGCTGGCCAGACGGGTTGGTATAGGGTTTGTATCAAGTTTTCCTTCTCTCTGCAGTGCTGTTGTCCTGCTTAGTTTGCTCCCTTAGTCGGCTCTTACGACACCCACGGGATGAATAGGGGTGGTGACACTCTGTATTCTTAATCCGTCACCACACGGACCTTCCGGGCTCCGGCCTTCCTCAAGAAGCGTCAATTATCACGGTCCTGGGCAGTCCGTGCAGGCAATATAATTAATTATGTCAGAGAAATATATATTTATCTATATATTGTGAAACGATTTGTATTACACAAAGAATTAAATAACTGAATGCGTCTCATTGTTTCAAAATAATTTCAACTTTTTTGTGAATCGTTTGTATCACCTATGTTTAGTTTTATAAAATGTATTTATAAATAAAGGTAATTGAAAACCTTCAGCGTTGTGCTCTCAAATTGTTAGAACACTTCTCGAAACCACAAGAGACCATTTTAGCAGCTGTTTGCGGTCCGTTCAGCAAAATCAACACAATGTCTCTAGCGTACGTCTAAGTAAGCTTAAACATATAAATGTGTGAGTTCATTTAGACATACACTAGAGAATGAAGTAAACATATTTCTTTAAGTACGTTTGACACATTGTCTTTCGATCTAAGTATGGTCAGGGCAGGCCTACTTTGCACTTTCAAACTCAAACTCTCTTTATTTCATAAAAATTTCAAAATTGTTTGAAATCGTCTTTTATGTAGACTCTAAAGTCATAGATCAACACACACAAAAGCAACAATCTCTGTTTTGTCAAATAGTAAGCAAATAAATTTAACAAAAATCAAACCGATGCGAAATCTATGATATGCCTGTGCCGATCTACAACCGCCCGTTTCCAAGGGGTTGAGCCTTATGAGAAGAAAGGGCAAACAAACTCATGGCCACTCTTTTGCAATTCACAGATAGATACAATGGCACTATTAAATATACCACAACATTGTTTTGATGTGTGCTAGTATGTTGTTTAGGTATGAAGCTACAAGTGGCGGTTTGACTTGTCATGTCTCGACATGTCACGTTGAACACATTAGTTAAATATTTACGGTATAAATGTTACATAAATAAAATAAACAAAAAACTTTTGCTTCTTTCTTTCCCCTTCTTAAATAATAACGAGGATCCAAAAGTTACGTTTTCTTAAACTTCCAAAGAACATCTATACTTTTTTTTTAAGTGAAAACTTCATAAGCCACGTTGGGCATTTTTGAACAACAAACAAAAGAATCTATTTTTTTGAGACGGGAAACCATTAAACTCGCGACACTGTTTCCGTTACTGACACCTCTGTACATAAGTATCTACATATATTGGCACCGTTTACACTCTCACTCGTTGAAATACATTGATAATATAACTTATAAAATATAAACATATATTGTGTATATACGTACAACATAGACATATATTCATGTCGGAACTTTTCGAATCGAAAAAAAAAAACAGAAAAAATCCTGTTATAATAAAAAAAAGAACAAGTTTTCACTTCTGTCGGCACTGCCGAAGTGCCACTGCTTTTATTTCATAGTATAAGGGGGCAAACAAGCAGACGGGTCACCCGATGATAAGGGCCTACCGCCGCCCGTGGACATCTGCAACTCAGAAGTCCCTTCCCGGGGCTCCGGTAGCCGAAAGACAACGAAAGACTTGATTAAAACTGGTAAAAAATTGAACCCTATCATCGTCAGAGTAGATAACAGTACGAAGCAGAAAGAGAGGCAACTACTAGGTAAAAAGAACTGTAGTAGATTAATGCTGTAGGACTGGAATTGCACTTTTTTGCTTCGGATCAAGAGTCGCTATTTATTTAAATGATTTTATAGAATGGGATTCCAGATATGGATTTCTATGTTTCTTTTATTTATTGTCAGCTTTTTTGGTACACATTTCTATTAACTGATATGAAACACATACTTATTGCAGTCATTTAAAAGGTAAGAAAATAAATAAACTTTACGTATATGTACATATATATTGTTATATTGTTGTTATACATATTTTTTAAAGACAACGCCCGCATTAGGAATATATCCTGTGTCGGGGGGGACTTTACATACAACAACAATTTGTGGATCACACAAAGTGTCGTCCCATTTGGGGTTGAACCCACAACACTCGTCGCAGTAGGAAGCGGCGTGGCTACCGCCTCAACCATTACGCCATCCGTGCAGTCAATTAATGTAGATAACAGTAGTGACGGTATGATAATTGTATGTGGTCCCAAACAAAACTGTTGCTTTTACCTTTGATTAGATATACACCACAAACAAACGCAGTACACAGCTGTCGATGCCATAAACACATACATAAGCTCACCATCCTCTGTGGTACATGTTTAGGACTGAACAGAACCACGTCGCAGCCATACGTCATTTTACTGACACGTGACTTCCCTATCTTGTGAGAGTGTTACACTTGTTCTGATAATTTATCTCTTTTGAATATATATTTATATATTTCATGTACATGTGCTTGGAGAAATTGGATTTGCGTTTTGAATATAAAACGTAAATTGGGTGACATCTAAATATACACCTGGATTAATTCATGAGCCTAACTACCGCCTCCCTTTTTTTTTTATATTAGAGGGGGGTCACCTGATGGAAAGAGACTATCGCCGCCCATGAACGTCTGCAACTCAGGAGTCGCAAACGCGTTGCCGGCCTTTTAGGACGGAGTACGCTCTTTTCTTGAAGGTTTGAAGGTGTGCTAGTTTTGTTCCTAACCTCTCTAGCTGAGATAAATGCGTTAGGAGTAGATTACTAGGTGGGATTCGAATCCACAAGCGTTACGTTGCAAGTAAAACGTGCTAGTCTTTACGCTACCATAATGTTATTACTTTTGTTTAGTAGTTATTGAGTAAGAAAAATTAGGTCCTAGTTTTGTACTTAGTAATTATTCCTGACACATAACGCCATCTAGTTTCAAACTAAGCAGAGCTTGTACTATGAACGTTAGATTGCCTGATCTTTTTTTTTTTAAATACATACAGATTATACAACACACAGACTAGTATTTGCGGAGCATTTAAACATTTGTTCCAGCCCGAGAATCGAACCTGAGATTTCAGCACAGCAGTCGCATACGCTACCACTGCACCACCGAAGAAGTCTTTTTATCGACAAGGTTCTATTATTAAAAATGTTCATAGAATCACGGTCGATTTACGACCTTTCACCAAACACTAGTGAGCTAAATAAAGGTTGAGTTAAACACTGAGGGTCGGGATGGCGACACGGCGTGAGTAGGTTGTAATGTACTTTATTTAATATTATACAGGATTTCACAGTACATTAGAGATGGACAAGTCTATGCGGCACCAAGTACCGCCGATTGGATTGACTCAATCCCTTAAATCGTCTTTCTCGACTCATTTATTGTGGGTACTATTCACAGTTTTGCTCTACTAATTTAAACAGCCCGTAACCCACTAGGCACGTTTTATAATAATAATAAGAAAAGTATATTTCAGACTTATGGTCCATATTTATGTTAGTATTTTAGTGTTAGTAACCATAGTGCTTAAGTTGATAGGTTAGTATTTTTAATAGTTACATTTTACTTAAATTTACTATTTGTATAGACCTATGACTGTCCCCACCCATTGTTTCTGGAATGGGCTGTCCGGTCTGGCAGCGATCATTTTCAGAATGCTGTTGTCACTGTCATGTAGGCGCTGGAGTAAGGAGGCCGCATAATTGCGTAGAAATCATCTATGCGAGCCTCCGCGAACATACCCGATGCGCTATGTTTTATTTCACTGTCCGTAGAATGAGTTTCTGACCATGACATGAGCCTGTGCACCTGTTAGAGTTGCTACCTGCTAGCGCGTCTGGCAGTCAGCGCGCTGTAAATATTTTACCCGCTCCTGTCTTCTCGCCTGTTGTCTCTCTCAAACTTTAATCTGTTTCGTCCACTAAGTGTGAAATGAAGATTGCAAAATTGGTATTAGATTCGAAGTAAAGTTGTACAGATTTAAAAACGTTGAATCAAAATTAAATATCTTAATTCATGAAGGTTAAAGCTACCCATGTCAATGTCAAGATTAAAATGTTTCTTCATTTACATTTTTATGCTGATTCGGCAATTTTCTAATGAACTTTAAAAAAAATGGAAATTTAAACTCACAGCATTTTTTTTATTCGCGAATTGCTACGACGTTATTTTTAACGGACTTCAATAAGGAGGAGGTTTTATGTTCCACTGTATGTATTTTTTTATGTACTGGGTCTACCAATAGGGATGACCTGGTTTTGACAGCTCATAGCGGCCATGTTTGATGATGGATCTTTGACGTCTCTTGACATTTGTGTTTAGTAAGTTTTGCCATTTTATCAAGGAGAGTTTGGTGAGTCGTTAATTTCGAGAAATGCACCGATCAGTTAGCCACCAAGATCGTATGATTTAACACCTTTATACTATTTTCTTTGGGATTGCGTTAAATCTAAAGTGTACAACAATAATCCAGCTATAATTTGTGACCTAAAAAACAATATTCGACGAGCCATAGCCGACATACCGGCCGAAATGGTGCACCGCGTCATTGAAAATTGGCGTGAGCGGGTGACCGTCTGCAAAAAGAGCCGCGGCGGCCATTTGGCCGATATATTATTTAAAACATAAATTGCATAAAATTATCTATCAAATAAATCAATCGGATTTCGCATCATCGCATTTTTCATAAAAAAATGTGTATTTTATTCAATTGTGTATTTTAAACCAGGACGTTCTTATTGGTAGACCCCATATACTCGTATTCACCGATTACTCCGTCAATTGTTGACCGATTTTCAAAATTCTTTTTTTAAGTAATATCAGCAGTATGCTACAAATTGGAATATAATCAGTTATAAATCGTGAAATAACGCGTCATAGTATATTGTGTAAGTTAAGCTTTGCTCGCTACGATATAGATTAATTCAATAAAACATGTATTGCGATCAACAATGTTTTTTCTTCATGTTCCTCTAACAATGTTTCAATTTCATGATGATCGTTTTATGAGTAGACAAACTTACATATGCATTTATATTACTAATTAGAATAAGGATTATACTGCTGTAACTCTAGGTAAAAAGATGGCAAAAACAGTACAAGAAATATATTGTTTTTAAACTTGAATATTCAGTTTGTTTGGGGTGCAATTGGACGTTTTAAAAGGACGTAACTTAATGATATAAAATGTTTATTGTTATATAAACTACTCTAAGTGTTTACAAAACTCGATGATACCAAACTATGTTAAATGTATTAAATGTTACTAAAGTTAATGGGAAATGTTAATATGTAATGTTTATATGTTTATAATAGAGTTAAAATGTTAATATGTTATTGTTATGAATGCACCCGGTCGCAACGGTTCCGAAAGGTACACTGTTTTATTTTACAGAATTTTGTCATTATGTATAATGCGTCGCGGCCTGACCGGATTCAATTCAACTCTAACTAAATTGCGAGTAGTTAATTTGAAGTAGGTTAAATATCTAAAATTATTAGACAAGGGTACTAGTATTATGCTAAAAGTCTTGGGTAAGGAATTGAAACTGAGTGGCTCGCGAAGACCAGGGTCGCGCACCTGTATATCTATCTTGTGATTCTAGAGATAAAAGGCATGAACTGACAAGAATAAAAAGGCCCGTAAACCGGACTTAACAGCGAGTTATAAGGAACAATATTTTGTGGACTCTAGTAAGATTCTTGTGACCAGTCTACTCATGACCACGATTGGTGTTATTCGAAAAAAATTGTACCAAGTAATTATCATCGTGATAAGTCTCAAATTATTCACATAATTGTAAAAGTTTATATTCAGTCATTGTTAAAATTATTACTAATATTAGACGGAGTGTATAAAGAAAAAGTGGTGTATATAATGTCTTTAGATAATACAAGTAAAGATTTTGAATTTACCTATGTAAAAATTTAATAATTTTATTAAAATGTCACTTCTTTGTCATATAAAATAATGTTATTAATCGGATGCGTAAAGTGCATTGTGTGATGTGTTAAGCAAATATAAAATGTGAGGGTTCAAATTATATCGGCATTAAAGCTCAAAGCTCTCTGGATAAATGATCATATATATTTCTGCATCTCACTTAATCATAAGCTATTTGTAGAATCAATTCGACTTTAGTTAAAGTTGTTTTTGTTTTCTTTTAACTGTCTGACCTGTGTTTAAGGAGAAAGTTGTATTAGGCTTATTCTTTCCGAAACTTTTATAAAAAAACTACTCCTAGAAAGGAGTGACCTAGTATCAGCCAGGATACCAGCCTGATGTCCGATATTACCTCTCAAGTCAGAACGAAGTGCTCTTTCCCTATTAATAGTAAATAGGGAAGTGGAGAGAATATAGAAATGCGACGGGTACTTAAAGGAAGGCAACACTTTGTGTTCCTTAAGTTGCATGTATCCGTGAGCATCGCTAATCACTTACCATCAGGTGACAAGAGTACTTATTTGCCCCCTATACCATTGAAATGACAATAGAAGAACACCCATTAGTCTTCTTGACACCATGCGTCAAAACAATTCCAAGGACATAATGGCATCGTCGTGAGCAGTAAAACATTGCATTGTTCAATTATTTAAAGATACCCATGGAATATGGTTATATAAAATTTTGATGTTCCATAAAAAAGTTACAATGAACCAGGATATGACAAATGGCAGTCGAAATTTCACTCTCTGCAATTAATCTTTCTTCAAACACTTGTTGTACACACTGATATAAAATTTTGCAAACATGTCAGATTTCTTTGTCTTTTATGACGAGTTGCCTCTGCTTTCTTGGGACGGAAATTGTTTTTAGACGAGAAAAAGAGGAAGGTTATTTGAAATAAGGAAAATGGACAAGACGAGACTTATACCATAAGTCTTGGATGGGAAATTACACTTAGAGGGTTGTAGCTCGGAGAGACTAGGATCGCATCCCGAGATATCGTTATCATCATGTTTGTTTCTTACAGTTACTACTTACATTTTATGGATAAAAATGACTTATGATTTTTTTTTGTTAAAAAACAATTCCCACATTAGGAAAATATCCTGCGTCGCAAAGGGACTTTGCAAACATACGTGAAACGGACACAAATAACATCCTCACTCAGAACAACAATTTGCGTATCACACAAAGTATCGTCCCATGTGGGGATCGGACCCACAGCACAGCGCAGTAGTAATAGGCGTGGCGACCGCTTAAACCAATACGCCATCCGTTCAGTCAACTTTCTTCTTCACTACGCATCCGTTTTTATTGGTTATTCTTCTCGTACCATAATTAAGGCATTTCGTTTCTAAATTGAAACGGTTTGAAGTTAAATTCCCTAAGATGTCAACCATTTAAAATGAAATACAAATTTCACAAAATGTTTCGCAAAATGAAAATTTAAGAGACATAAATGTTTAATCACTGTTTCATTGGGGTGAAATTTTGTCTTGTTATTTCCCATCAGTGATCAGTACTGTAAATTTGATTGATGTTAAAAGAAATTACTCGAAATTATTCAAGTTTAGCAGAAAATAGGGAGGTTGCCTTCGCTTACGTGAAAATTTGTAATTTAATAAAAAAAAAACGGGTTATTAACCAAGATTTTAAATTACAAACAGAGACTTGAAGAGAACAAGATTTTAAATTATTGAAACATTCATAAAATACTGCAACATTCTATTAATTTTAAGTTCATTCTTTGTTTTATTTGTTATGGGGTACATGTTTACTGTCTTAGGTTACGTACTGCTTTTGAGTTCTTTATACACCATATATACAGTTCAGTTAAACAAAATATTTTACCAATTAAACTTACTTTTTACTTACTAATTACTAAATACTTTGAACCAAGATAGGGAGTAAGTATTAGATATTATGCGGTACCTTGCCTTTTCCATGTGTCACCATAAGTGATACTATTCTCAAACCACTTGCTAAGCAAAATGAAATAATCGTCAAACCCAGATAGCTATATAACATACCTGCGACCAAGGCTTACGACTTGGCAGTGCAGAGTTCCATTCTGTGTTGGGCCTTCATTTGCCAGTTAGAGTTTATATTTGGAACATAAAAATGAAGCCAACAAATGAATTTGAGTAATTTATAATTTTGGAAAAATAAATTTCGATATAATCTTCCTAATTTCTTAGAGCTATGGTTTAGCACTAATGGCAGGCTCCACCGGAGTGATACCACGGCTTCTTATAAAATCGGTGTTAAGTAATTGAGTGAGGTTACGGGACCCCTCCCCCACTTCCCTGATGCAGTGGGAGGGAAGGAATTATCGTTCGCTCCCCTTAAGATAAAAAATGCTTTTAAATCAAGATACTAAAAAATAAAAAAAAGACGTGTGGCACTCGGGGACTGCCGCGGTAAAGCCATTGCATAGCATTTTGTATCAACTTATGCAATTATAATTATTTATTTATTTCATTTATGCAGTATTTCTTTTTCTTTGATATTAATTCAAGTTAAACTTTTTAAACGTAGTGACCGATAAGAAAGCAAATTTTTTTCTTTTATTAAATAAAAATATTGAAGCATATATTACAATTTGTTTTTAAATATTTTTTTTTTTTTTATTATTAAATCAAATTACATATCCATGTAAGATTTTTCTGCATTATGTTGACGAAATTTCCTTTGACGTTCAGCATTTGATTTTGGTACTGTTTTTTGTTTTGTTTTTAGCGTGAGGTTTTTTTTTCGTTACGGAATTTCTGGATTCGGTCCCCGCGCTCAAGGCCCTCGATAGAAGCTATGCAATAGCTTAAAAGTGTTTCTTCTTAACATAATTTTGTATACTCGTAAATTTAGGATAATTTACGGCCTTCTGGAAAACCGGTGTTAAGCAATTCTTTGGTTGCCTTTCACTGAGTGAGTGAGGTTACTGGAGCCTAAATCCCTCAGCAGGCAGCAGACTCCCAGGGCAGCAACGCACTTGTGACTTTTGAGTTGCAGGTGTCCATCGGCGGCGGTAGTTGCTTACCATGAGGTGACCCGACTGCTCGTTGGCCCCCTTATACCATAAAAAATAAAGATTTTACTACGTTATATCGTGATATAACGTAGTACAATCTTTATTTTTTATGGCCTAAGCCTTTGATTGAAGCGTTACGTGTAACGCTTCAATCAAAGGCTTATTAAGCCCTAAGAAAAGAATCTTAGATTGAAATCAGTTCCCATTAAGTATATTATATTTACAGCAACACTGATTTCAAATAGAGCTGTGCCACTTAGCAAGTCAACTAGAACAACAGTTACCCTTACTCTCAATCGACTTTCGGTACGTGAGTGGCATGGATATTGTCTTACAGTCGACGCCTCTCTACACCGACATTATCTTGTAAACCACATAATATACGAAAATATTTAGATCTGAAACATTATGTGACCAGGCTTCGCAATTTTGAAACAAAAACTTTATTCTTTTTAAATTTTGTAATAGTTTTATGTTTGTCTTGAATTAAGACCTAGTAAGTGTTTATAACTTTGATGAGCTGGTCAATCATATCAATCAAGACACCGTGGGTTATTGAAACAGTAATTTCTAGCGCAGCAGTCGCGAATATTGTAGTGTAGAAATTGTCTTACTCAAGACAAATTATATTATTATAACGTGAATATGAACACGATTATTCGTGCCGTGTTTCGTTCTAACTTGTATATACTTTTAGTTATAAATAGGTATATTTATCAATAGTGGCTACCTTAGTATAAACCACACAGCATGGCATAGAGTATGATTTGAGTCGGTTCGACTGCAATACACCATCCTACCAAAAACTCCGATGAGATAACTATCCAAAACGGATTTCCACACAAAAAAAAAAAACAAAGTGATTTATGCCTAGTTTATCAGACAGCTGTATGTGGCATATAAAAAGTTATTTTTATTATTATTTAAAGGGTAATTCACAAACGCAACGATTTTAAAATTAAAGAAAATAACTCAAAATATATTTATTTGATGACTAAAAGCAAAAAATTAAAAGTATGCTGGCCATCCTTTTATACAATGTTACTCAAACAACACTATAAAAACATAAAACAATCGACACTTAGAAAGTTTGGTAACTGTGATTAATGCAGGATAAAGTTAAAACGAACCACCTATTAAAGAAACCATCAAAGTGGAAAATTTAAAGCCAAAATTAAGCCGTATTTAGCCTACATTAGTAGCAGCTAGCAAAATGTTGTAATAGCATGTCAATTTCTACTCAGCAATGGTTTTTGCAGGATTTCAGAATGAAAGACATGGTTACATTTATTGGTTAGTTACAGTGAATGAAGTGAGTTAATGAAGCTAATGGAGTTCATCATCAATCATCATCAACAGCCTATAACAGTCCACTGCTGATCATAGGCCTCTCCTTAGAAAGGAGGTTTTGGCCTACTATACCATGCTGGCCAGACGGGTTGATATAGGGTTTGTTTCAAGTTTTCCTTCTCTTTGCAGTGCTGTTGTCCTGCTTAGTTTGCTCCCTTAGTCGGCTCTTACAACACCCACGGGATGACTAGGGGTGGTGACATTCCGTATTCTTAATCCGTCACCACACGGACTCAACTACCCCCTTATTATTCTTATTATGGGTCAGGTCTAATAATAGTCATTCATTCCCGAATTATCACGTAAGTAAAATCGTATTTTAATTTATATGTTAAATAATCATCATTGTCATTTGCCTATACCTATCCCAATCTTATTTGTTGTTGATGTAATATAAAGAGTTTTGGTTTGTTTTTTTTTAATGGCGGATCGTATCCCATCACCATGTTAAATACTGTTAAGTTCCCTTTCTCTGTCTTTGGAGTTATTAGGCTTTATTTGAACTTTAATTTGAACTCGTTCAATGTGAATATGTAGTAATCGAGGACAATCATCCAATAAAACAACAAAACACTAGCTAACCCTTTGGGTAAGGTAAAAAATTTTGTACCACACAAAAAAAATTGAAAATGACATGTTAATTTATGGGCGTTAAAGTGAAATGATCGCCATATTCACAGGTCTTTATATAGTATATATATATATTTAAGTATCTCATTTGTGATCCCACGAGTCGTGCTATGAACATAAAATCTCAACTCAAAATGAAATTAAATTTCAACTAACAAAAAGTTGTCTTGGTTGGAACTTGTCAAGATATTTAAGTTATTTTATGTCATATTTTGTACAAAGGCGGGCAAATGAGTAAATGGGTTACCTGATGGCAAGTGACTACCCCCACTAATGGACAACTGAGACTTATTAATAGGTAAGTAATAATATTTTGTAGACTTATTGATCTCTCACTGACACTAAATCCTGTTCTGAATTCCATATCACTAGTTCATAAGTTTTTGGTTCGCGTTCCAAGTTTTTTAAATATTCTGAACATTGTACACTGTATACAGTATTCATCAAATGCAAATACGTAAGATACGTAATTGTATTTAATTTTGAATGAAACAAAAATCTCTTCAAACATTGGAAATAAAATAAAAAAAGGATTTTTATGAAAGCTTATAACGAAATACTTTAAAAATATATTTTAACTGTTTTCATACTCGTAGGCTGCATAAACTCAAAAATATTTCTGAACTCAAAATTGAGGTGGAAAATTTCACTCCTGTATTAATAAAGCGACATAATGCCCTCCCATTTCCTACAGTACCGCCTCTTATCACCCAATTTATCTAAACCAGGCGCATCTACGTGCAAATCCGTGTGAAATCACATACAAAAGCGCGTATAAGCTCAAGCCTGCCGCTTGCGTGTAAGCGGCCTAAACGCGTTCGTTTTAAATTATCCTTTTTCCGCATCCTTGCATTTTATCGAATCGTTTGATCCCTTCTAATTAATTAATTAGTCACCGTTATAAGCTCTTACTTGCGCTTTTTTGTTATTATTTATTTAATCAATTAATTACCCATGACTCAAGTTAAATCTTACAATGGGTGCCAGAGCTCGACTGCTCAAGTTTTCACTGATGCTGTTGTGATAATATGTATGTATGTAAGCATTGTACTTCTTTTCTATGTCAATAAATATATTATATATTATTATTATTAATTAATTTCTTTTCTCAGTAAAAATGTTCCTCGCTAGAAAATGTCTGTAAACTTGGTGTTTGTAGAGAAACTACTATTCCACTTACATCTGATCAGGATTGAAAGTGAAGTGTTTTCCTTATATGTTAAATTCAAATGTTCATTAAGGTAATAAGTCTCGAGAGCAACAAATTCGGGTTACATAAGTGAATCCGAGTCACATAAAAAAAAATGTTGTACATTATATTAAGCTGGCGTATGTGAAAAAGTTCCTTCAAAACACTAGATTTTTTTTTTAAAACAAACACCTGAAAATTTAAAAGCCTAGTTGGGTAGCTAATAGTTTTGAATAGACCATTAAATACTTACATACCTCCATTTAGAAAATAAAAAAAACATTGTTGTACATTATATGAAACAAATCAAAGATCTTAAATTAAAAGTAGGATAGCTTTATATTCTTTTACAACTTGACATTTGTCCTAAGTTTTAGCACTTAGTGTTACCTTC
Organism: Arctia plantaginis; assembly: GCA_902825455.1. Lineage (NCBI taxonomy): Eukaryota > Metazoa > Arthropoda > Insecta > Lepidoptera > Erebidae > Arctia > Arctia plantaginis. The sequence continues at coordinate 131,877 of CADEBD010000039.1, read as the reverse complement.
ACGTGGTGTCCAAATTCCAAAGAGAGTTGAAAACAAAGATAAAAATAATAAAATAAAATAACTAATACACAACTTACTTACTATCTATACAAGTCTCTCTCTCTATACCTTGCAACAGTGGTTCATATAGGTAGAGCCGAGCTAGCTATCATAGCCCGAATTCGATTTGTCATCACTCGTCATCGCCAAATTTGGCAACCGAAATTACTAGTATTCCCGTTAACCCATCACGCTAAGTTGAATTTCTTGTGTTAATCCTGGCACGTGACATTTTGTGATATAGAGATAAACCACCAGTAGACGAACCACCTGATGGTAAGTCACTATCGCCGGTAAAACTAACACCTATATAATCTATGTTTATTGAACGCTTGAATCTCTGGATCACTTCTTCCGTACATAATGATTACGTTGTACGTTTAAGTAAATAGTTTGATAAAAAAACTGTGGTTTTATTTCACAAATCTTTTCATTTCTTCTTCTTCTTTTTTATTAGTACCTAATTGTATTGAGCCGAATCTATAAGGATAGTCGAAACACATTTTGAGCCACAAATTTTCCGATCGATCTATTTAACCCGCTAATTTTCTATTCGATCTATTCTAGATTTCACTAGAAACCCAGATTGCGGTCAAGAAACTCTATTCAAGGCTTGTAATTGGATGTGTATGCGATGCTGCGGTTTGCGGTCAGACTGTCTTTTGATGTAATAGCTTCCATGGATTGAATTTTAAATCTAGTGCTTTAGTGTGCTAACTTTTATTTATAAATTCCATGATAAATTATAATGCATATAGGCATTTCATCCTGCTCTTCCATGTGAACCCAATTTATAATTCCAGTGTTTCAACAAAAAAAAACATACACATTCAATAGTAGTTTCTTAGGTTAATTTTAATAATCACTTCTTACGTTGCGTTTCACAGTCACTTGGTGAAAAGCAACGGTGCTTAACACCAACGTAAGGCCATTATATCACTGAGGTCGAGCTGGCTATCCATTAATCCCGAAACTGCCCCCAATTTTTTTTCCATAAAATGACAAATTTTCCTATTCCTATTCTTCGACTAAAAGTTATTCTCAGGTGTACTATGACTCCCCTGTATTATGGACCCACCTTTCGGTAACATTCTGTATAACATAATTACCGGTCATTTGATATCTGAATTTAGATATCGTTCTATGTGCCAATATGATGGCCAAACCGGAAGGTGGGCACGCACCGGATATGAAAGCCTGTCGGACGCGTAGAAAAAAGTGCAAGTTGTGCTATAATAAAGCTTGGCCTATAAACGTTGTCTTTTACTCTTATCAGAAATAATTCACTGGCGTTTCAAAAAGTTAAATAAAAACTAGAGAAATATTTGAAATTTACTTCGAGAATAACGATGATGACACGTATTGTTGATTTCTTTAAATTCGTTTAAATAACTGTTCAGTAATTTTACTTATTTTTAAGATTGTTTGTTCTAAAAGAAACTAATGAACTTTATGAGGAGCTAAGGTATATTAAAGTTATCATTTTTAAATAATATTCTTTTATAGCAAATCAGCTGTATTTATTATTGTTATATTTATTATGACAGTTTCATACTTAAGTATCTGGCATGATCTTAAACATCACGGGGTGAAAAGAGAGTATTTAGAGGAATTTAAAAGTATAAACATATGAAAATCACAGGTAGAGTAATACTGGAACAAACTGGCCCTAGTTTTTACATTGAATGAGGAGTTAGGCAAAGAGACCCAACTTCCTCGAAGCTAGTTATTGCCATTGTGGAGTCAACAATGAGAAAACTTAACTGGAAATGTTGGGCCTGAACATCGACGGCAAATACCAGAGTCACCGCCGTTTTGCGGATGATTTGGTACTCCTATTGGAATCACGTATGAAACTTTAACTTATGGTTCAATTACTGAACATGGCTACTAGGGAAATAGGTCTACAGATGAACCTCGAAAAAAAATGCTAATGACTAACAGCAAGGAATAGACAATGTCGATTGACAGCGAAAAACTAAACTATACAGAAAAAATGTACATCTAGGCAAAAAAAAAAAACTTGGTTAGGAGAAGTAATAAACGGGGAAAAGAGAGGCAAATAGATCTCACCTGTAATAAATAATAGAGCCTTAAAGAGATCTTCAAAAGCAATATGCCAGTTTAAATTAAAACAAAAGTTCTGAGCCGTTGCCCTCTACCGTGTCTTACATATGCGTGACAGACCTGGAAATACGTTTACAAGATAAAAATTAAATTTTCACATGCCAACGTAGACTAGAGCACAGTATGGTAAAAATTAGAAAAAATCAAAGAAAACGACAGATCAAAATAAGAATCATATCAAAAGCCACCGATGCTCTAAAATATGCTAAAAAGCTGAAATGTAAATGGGCGGGACACGAAGCGCCATTAGACAACAGATGGACCAAAAAACTCACATCGTGAAACGGCCCGGAAGGGAACTGCAACAGAGGAAGACCGTACACGAGGTGGGAAGATGCCATTAGAGATACAGTTGGCCCACACTGGATACAAAAGGCCCAGGACATAACCGTATTGAATTCTTTTGAGGAGACTTTCACCTGCAGAAGGGTCTTGCAGATTATTTGTTTATTTATAATATTATTGTATTGCATTAAAATTCGCATTCTTTTGCAAATGAAAAAAAAAACATGTAATCCGACAACAGTAAAATATGTTAATTTTGATTATTTTAAGAAAGACGTCCAAATCATTGTTCATTTCATACAAAAAGTTTTAATTAGGATTATCTACTAAATTAGTCTCCTTGAGACGACCGTAAATACGTAAATATTATTAAAAGAAGATTAGGTCCCATTGGGACTTTGGACTGGTTGGCAGACAGAGTTATCAGAGAAGACTGTTATTTGAGACTCATGAAATTTAGAGTACAGGTATTGTTAATTTAAATGTACTAAGTTTACTTATCGAAGGTTATTTAATACGTTATCTCTGTTATGTAAATAGTTAAACCATACTTAGTTATAATATAGTATTAACATTAACATAAATACATTTATGTGGATTATTGTATGCAAAAGAGAAATGATATTCAAGATTTCCAAAAAATACATTATCAACAAGAAATTACTAAGAATATCACTAAAAATTAAACAAACAAGAAATTACTAAATATCACTAAGATCGATAGCATGCTTTCCATAACGACTGAACATAACATGAGGACTAGCATATTCTCCCCCCTTCTTTTTCAAACTGTAGCAATCAGAGTTCTAGTAATTTTAAATTATTTTAGCCTGAGTCTCCAGATATTGTAAATTATAAGCCAAAGCCAAGCCAAGAGCAGGACTAAAAACTATTTCTGAAAGCACCTTTCCATTTTGTTGGCATACTGCAAATTTACAGAAATGGCTTCTAAAATCATTGCATACTTAGAAGAGTTTTAAAACAGTTTACTAACATTCTTCGCGAGCAGCTTTGATAGAATTTCTCTGTGAAAAATATCTTAACAACGGAGGACTTGTTTCAGTGAAAAACTCTTTGATGAAAAATGTTTACAAAAACTACGTACTCTAGGTTTATCGATTGAAATAAGATATCAGAAGCTGAAAGCTCTGACCCATTTCATAGAAATCATAGCTTATCCAAAGAAATTAAAGTTGAAAAATAATGGATAAGATACAAATAATTTGTCGTTGTTCATATGGTGATGGATTAAGAATACGGAGTGTCATCACCCTTATTCATCCCGTGGGTGTCGTAAGAGCCGACTAAGGGAGCAAACTATACAGGACAACAACACTGCAAAGGGAAGGAAACCATAACACAAGCTCTATACCAACCCATTTGGCCAGCGGGGTATAGTAGAGCAAATCCTCCTTTCTAAAGAGAGGCCTATGTCCAGCAGTCGACTATTAAAGGCTGTTGATGTGATGATGTGACAATTAATTTTAATTTATACTACTAAATTGGATGAGAAACATTGGACCCTATTATTTTTTTACGATTTTTAGAACCAAAGGTTGCCAACAGAAACTTATTACTAACCTTCCATTGTCCGTTTGTATGTCACGGTCTGTCACTCATGTAGAAGGCAGAGGGTCAGCCTCATTCTCAAACAAAAGCTAATAAAGGTTGAGATCAAATTCTAGATGACTTTTGTTAATTATAAATTGTATCTAGGGCTGTATAATTTTACTACTACTGTGCATCATCAAAAGTTTGAATTTAAAATATAATTGATTAATGATTATTTGGTACTTGTCGAAAGGGAGATAGCTTAAAACTATTCTTAGACCAGGGTATGCGATCATATCAAGACTGTGGCATTATAATAGTCACTGCGAAGACTTTTCTGACACATATTGCATGCCCGGCAGTGATTATCTAATAAAAAAAATGTTATCAGTAATGACGATAAGGTAGGTATATATTGTTAATTGTGGATCAGTCTTTCAAACTTTCAAATTAATACATACCCAGGTGGGTATGTATTAATTTGAAAGTTTGAAAGACTAAAGAGTAAGTTTGAAAGACTAAGAATAAGGTTATTATTATTGAGCGATGTTGACTCGTAACTTGCCTTTCCAAGATGTGAATGTTAAACGTTTAGGAAAATAGAAGCAGGCATTTAAGTCGAATATAACATTCAATTAGGATGGGCCTGTTGGTCAAGTGGTTAGTGGCCCTGACTGCTAAGCCGTAAGTCGTGGGTTCGATTCCCACCCAAGAGAAATATTGTGTGATGAGCACGGTCATTTATTATGTGTCTGGGTGTAATTTATTTATAATATGTATGTATTTAAAAATATATAAGTATTTTTTTCAGCAGTCTGGCTACCATAGCACAGGTTCTGCCTAGTTTGGGATCTGACGGCCGTGTGTGAGATGTTTGAAGTTATTATTAAATATATTTATAGAAAAAAAATACTTTGCAATATACCTATAATTTGAGTCTTAATTAAAAACTTCTTTAATCATAGTCGTTAGCAGTGAAGTTGTATTCTTAACCCGTTCGTCATCCAAATCCAAAAGCTCTCGAATTATAGCTTTAATTCTAAGAGCAGATCAAAATACTGAGTTCAGTTTTATACTCAAATTATGTACTTATGATGAAAACTATGATATCAAAGCATTTTAAGGGTCGCTTGTGTGAAGCTAATGAAGCGATAACAGCCGAGACGTTAACGAACGATTATTAGTAAAAGATAGAGTTCACTCTGATGAGCAAGTTTGATGAAACTAGTTTATACGTACATTTCAGTTTCTTTCTGTATATCGGAACATTATTTTGATAAACAATCAGTTATGAGTGTTATGACATATGTATAATCTGGATATGATTTCAAAAATTATAGACTTACGTAGGGACAACACTTAGTCAGTACGTTATTTTTACGTGTGAAAAACCGGGAGCGGGGTGGGTTGGCGGAATCGGACCGACTAAAACCACACGGTGTGCCACTCTGCGCCTGTAATAGGAGGGATCCTGGAACTGCTGTCATTAAGACATCCAGACCAACAGTAAGTACGAAGTACAACATTCTGTTCATATAAACTCGGTTCCAAAAATAACGGTTCAGTCACATAAACCCGAATATCTCCCGAACTACGTACGCCATCCTAATGAAACGAAGACTGTTCAATTGAGAACTGAGACTGTTCATTTAATTATACAGATAAAAAATAAAATAAATCTTAAATCTAAACTCTCTAACTCTTAACTTATCTCTAAATTTAAAAAAAACTAAAGTAGTCATATTTTTCTTAAGATTTCATTTTTTTATGATTGTTTTTTGCTGATTTTCATCACTTTCTTCATTTAATACTTTATATTGCCTCCACGAGCTCTTCTGACAGCTTCCAGGCGATTAGGCATGCTGTACACCAAATTTCGGAGCCGGTGCTGAGGAATACCTTCCCATTCCTCCACCAGTGCTTGTTTGAGCTCGGGAAGCGTGATTAGTGGGGGGTTTCGACCTTTCACGCATCTCTGAAGCTCGTCCCAGGCGTGCTCGATGGGGTTTAAGTTCGGGCTTCGCGCTGGCCACTGCATGAGTTCGATACCGACCTCTTCAAGGTAGTCATGTACAATTCTGGCTGTATGGGGACGCGTATTATCATGCATTAATATGCCATGCCGGTCCATCCTGGCCATGAAAGGACCTACATGTTCATTGAGGATCTCTCAATGAACATGTAGATCCTCGTTCGTACCTCTCTGCATTTAGAGTTCCACTTTGAATGAGTACCAGCTCGGTGCGGGCCTCGGTAGAAATCCCAGCCCAAACTTGTACGGAGCCTCCACCGTACGCCACTTTTTCCTCCACACACGCTTGATGGAAGCGCTCCCCTGGTCTTCTGTACACCAACTGCCTACCATCATGCTTATAAAGCATGAATTTAGACTCGTCCGTGAACATTACCCTAGACGAATCGTCTAGTGTCCAGTTTAGGTGCTCGCGCACGTATCTCTGTCTTGCAATTCGATGTCCCCGTTCCAGTTTGGGGCCATTTGCGGGCCTCAATGGTTTCAAATTTGCTTCAGCAAGACGTCTCACCAGTTGTCTGTCTTCCCTGGCCGTTGTGCATCTTGGTCTGCCATTTCCTGGTCTTCTAAGGTGTGATCCGGTCTCTTGGTACCGCTGGACTACCCGCTGAACAGTCGACAAAGATACACCAATGTTTCTGGCTGTTTCACGCTGGCTCCGCCCAAGTTCCAAAGTTCCAAAAAAGTTAGGATTCTGGTACATTCCTCTAGCGTGACTGCCATGCTTCACCTCACAGAATAATAATTATGCACGTGGAAGACGTTCACGATATTTTTTTTTGTGACAGAATAGAAATGGAAAGCATCTATAATGAAATGAAACAAAAATTTTGTTTTTAAAAATAGTCATTTTTTAAATTTTGTTTTCTAATGAAGTTTTTTTCATCAAGCAGTTTAAATAATATTCTATTAGAAGCGCAACTAAAAAGTCTTTCTTCTGTTTTTTATTTCATTGATCTAACTTTTACAGTTCTGGAGGTGTTTAAATTTTTGTGACTGACCCGTAATTTTTGGAACCGAGTGTAGTTCTGCGAAGAAGAATGCATTTAGTCCTACTATTTGCTGTATGATATATTTTTCTGCTGTCCATTCTGGCCTATCTGTAGAACTCGACCTAGAATTACACGAACTTCCTCATTTTTTTCTTCGTTTAGTTCTATTCGTAGGACGGAGTCTTTCTTTTTTACTACTAGTAGAAATTAACATATTTTTTCTCCGCTTAGTCCTATTAGTAGAACTTAACGGTAGAACTATACTGACAGGAGTATTACGACCTATACCGTAAGCACCGCCTATACCGTAAGCAATGTTTATTTATATCACTATTAGTACCTACGTACTAAAATAAATACAAAAAAAGAATGCTAAATTCTAGTAGATCTGTAAACACGAACAGACAGATCGGAACCCGTTCGAGGTAGGAGTGGGAATAATGGTAATAAGTAAGAAGTTATTAAAGTTATTAAGTTAAACCTTCTTTCTAAGGAGAGGCCTATGTCCAGCAGTGGACTATTAAAGGCTGTTGATGTGTGTGATGTGGAGTAAGAAGTTTAAACGGGAACCGACTTACCAACAATCTAATACGTGGGATGATTAATGAAGTCAAATTAGTCAAGTCGGCCAAGATCTGCATTTACGTCAAACAACATACGTCATAAAATTAATTACAGGGATATGAACAACTTTGATCCATCAAATATCACATAAATACTTAACATCCATTAAGCCGTAAAAGTTTATAGATTTATGCCACTATAAGTATTTACATACGTAAGTTATTAAAAGTAATCATACAAATACATAAAATTGAAGTGTCTGTTTATAATGTCAAAATAATAGTTTTTTTATGCTCACACGGTTACTTGCACGATACCTATACCTATAACCACTTTAAATATTTTTTGTCTGTTTGTCTGTCTATTTGTTCCGGGTAATCTTCGAAACGGCTGAACCGATTTTCATAATATTTTCCAGGTAGCTGTATCTATAAGGAGTAACTTAGGCTATTTTTTCATAGCTTTTTTTTTTCACCCTAAATTTTGCCCGGTCCGGGGGCTCTACGAATGTTTTTAGTATTCTAAAGTAATAGAAAATTTGATTTGGAGAATTTTTGATTTCTTTTAAAACTGTGTACTAAATACACTATAAAACATACAAGTTCAGTTCAAGTTACCTTTGTCGTTGTTTAATCCTGCACAAATATGTGCCTTGTCAAATAACAACAAAGTACAATTTCAGATGGCAAAGTCTTAGAAACAACAACCCCTAGTAAATTTCTTAAAGCGGTGTTTGCCTTATTACTATTACGGTTGTAATAATCCTTAACAGTAAAATAATAAAGTTAGGTATTGCTTGAATCAATTCGTGGTTTATCTTTGTAAATTTGGTCAAAGTTTCTTAATAATGAAGTCAGTAGAGAGTAAGCAATCTGGATGCACTGTTTAGTTACTGATTTAGTAAACTAAATTTGTTTACTACTGTTCACTACTGCAAATTGAAACAACTGTACAACAGTAATGTATTGCTTATGATCTGTTTGTGAATAAAATATACATTTTAGCTAAATCTTCACGTTATGGAAGTCGAAAAGGTCTGATGGTAGATGAGACTAGAAGGTTCCTACCGAATTTTGAATTTGTTTAAGTGACTTACTAATAAGTGCAAGACTGCACGGATGGCATAGTGGTTTAAGCGGTCGCCACGCCGCTTCCTACTACGCCAAGTGTTGTGGGTTCGAACCCCGCATGGGACGACACTGTGTGATCCACAGATTGTTCTGAGTCTGGGTGTTCTTTGTGTCCGTTTCATGTATGTTTGTAAAGTCCTTCGCGACACATGATATATTCCTAATGCGGGAGTAGTCTTTTTAAAAAAGAAAAAAAAAAGACAAAAGAATAACAATGCAACAGATAGGGATGTAGGCTCCTCCTACCATACCATAGCCATTATTATTTTCAATTTTACATTCATGCTCCTTCTAGATTCTCGTATGCACCTCATTTCATTTCTAATAAACCTTTAAAACATAAAACGTCATGGGAGACGAAAAAAATGAATAACGCAGAAAAGTTCTGACTGCCTACATCATACGTGCACCGAGAGAAAGATTCGCTATAAGTAATATTATTTATTTATTTTAACCTTAATGCACATGTTGTACAAAGGCGGACTTAATGCCATTAGGCATGCTCTCTAAGTCGTTCAGGTGATGTAGAATTTTTTTTTTTTTAAAGACAACTCCCGCATTAGGAATACATTCCTGTGTCGCGGGGCACTTTACAAACATACATGAAACGGACACAAAGAACACCCAGACTCAGAACAACAATTTGTGGATCACACAAAGTGTCGTCCCATGTGGGGTTTGAACCCACAACACTCGGCGTAGTAGGAAGCGGCGAGGTGACCGCTTAAACCACTACGCCATCCGTGCAGTGATGCAGTAGGTTCAAAATAAAATATTAAAGTTGACATAATTGAAGTCCAGAGACATACACAATATATAAACAAACACACATACATACATAAACCTACATAAATTTAATAAAACATATATAAATACTCAGTCGGGTACTAGCGTTGTGATTGCATTGTTGTTGCATTAACAAGCTTATGTGTACATAATCAATTTATTCTCGGTTCTTCTTCTTTTAAGCTTGTACATATCTACCTTGTGATAGTAAATACATGTAAATACATACGCAAATGCATTTTTTACTCCTTAGGGACATCTTAAAGGACAGACGAATCGCTTAAATAATGCAATGCTGAAATTTATTGTTGATCTGTCTCGTATAAATAAAATCGATTTCTTTCAGTCCTTTAATCCAACTGGTTTTTTATTTTATTAAGCTTAAGCTTTGCACATATATGTATCATCAAGGAATTATTTTTGTATCTATATTTTCTTTTCTAATTGAGATACACGGTTTAATTTGCTAAAATAAGCTCCTTCACTTGTGCTTTTGCCAATAGAATTAGACTAGATACTGCTAAGTAAAATCCTGGAATATTATAATACACCCAGAAACAAATGTCACATTTTACAATATAAAAAAGGTGACTAAACTTAAAGATATATATTAAACAATGATATAACAAAATCATCTTCTAATATCGCACTCACGGGATCATATTTCAAACTCAGCTGCATAAACATTAAATCTCATAGAATTGTAGATGCTGTTGAAATTTTGCTTTAGATATTGCAGTTTTGAAAATAGATTGTGCTGCTGAAATATTATATTCTTGTCGTTTGCAGATTTTAAGGGAAACCTGTCTAGTTTTGTGTGTTCTAGAAAAATAATTAAGAATACGGAATGTTACTACCCCAAATCATCCCGACTACACAGCAAAAAGAAGGAAAACTTGACACGAAACTTAGAACAACCATATCACGTGGTATAGTAGGCCAAAACCTCCTTTCTATGGAGAGGCCTATATCCAGCAGTGGACTAGTAAAGGCTGTTGATGATGAAGACAACAATGATGAGAAGGTTTTTAATTTCTCGCTGTTGTTAATTTACATTACACAGATACATTACTTTATGCATTATCGATAAAGAATTTGCAAGTTGTTTTTGTTTACAAGTAAAAATAAATAAATTTGTTGTGGTTTGGATCACCGATTATACTCACTAACGGATACTCTTAATATCAGAAATATGAATAAAAACACTCAACTTAACTTGACAGTCACAGAATATACTCTGACCAAATCAGTAATGTTCTCAAGAAACGGCAGGTCAGAAGTGATGACAGTACGGAATACTCTGTTAGGATAGACGCTAATAGCTTGTCGTTCTCTCTGCTTCCCCAAGGTGTAGAGAGTTTAAAATAAATGTTTTGTTTACTCAACAAATAATTTTCTTATTTTATAATGTAACTAACGTAAAGATTGAATAAACATCAGTGAGCTTTCAAAACAGAGGTTAATTTTGCACGAGCAATCTCCAGCACTAACAGTAAGTTTTATTTCTGTGGCTCTACGAAGTACGACTCATTTTAGTATCTGACATTCATTATTCTTCTACACAAACTGGAGACTACCATCCCCAGATAGATAGTTATTTCCTACCCATCGGTTGAACGGATTATATCTCACACACCCCTTACCACGATCACTTTGTAAATGGAAAAATAAATGCACACAGAAATATAAAGAATAATTAAGTACTTAAATTCAGCTTCACCAAAAATTATTTATTTATTAACGTTCATTTAAAAAAGGAAACCATACCGTCACTTTTTTATAAAACCATTTCTTTAGTTTAAACATCACCTGGGGAAGCCTGCTTTCCCTAGGATAGGGCTTGGCTAGGCGCGGCGTCGATCCGGGGGGGAGGGGGGCTGAAATAACATGGTCCGGATCCTCCCCAGAGCCTGAGACCGGCTGTCGGGGTTGTTTTTTAGTTGAAACACCACATACTCTCGCTCCTGCATCCCCGAGGAGCTTTCGATTCGAAGGGATTTTCGATCCCTTCGAATCGAAAAAAAAGCATAAAGAGGAGAAAAAAAAACATATTTGGACTTTGGGAGTTCAGATTACTGAATTTTCAACTAAATTAAAAAAAATATTTAAGCTGTATTTTTTTATGTTTGTTTCATTAGAATTTAGGAACAGGTTGTGGAAAATATTTTTACAAAATTGTTTTTCCAACAGAACCTCAAAACAGTTACATAGCATTGACTTGCCTGAATTTGATCTGTTTAATATTTCTCCTGACACAACAAGACAGATGTTATCAGGGAAGTAGTTTGACTGCACTATGTAAAAAAATTCATACTTACTCGCTTACTACACGCTTACTCGTATAACTTTTATAATCTCTTTTGTTACTATTTTATATAGTTAGAAAACTGTTTATGGTCTATACTATAACTATACCATAAGAATTTAATTAAATATAGTAAGGATCTGTACTTTTGAATTGAAGAAAAATAAAATAAAAATACTATTGCTAATAAAAATGTCAGTCAGTGTCAGATTTAGTGATAGGAAGGAGGGGAGTCTCTGGCTTCTATAGAGCCTAGAAGGTGCGGCGTCGATTCGGGGGGAACCTGAAATTATATGGTCCGGGTCCTCCCTAGAGTAGGGTGCCTGAGGCCGGCCGTCGTGGTGGTTTTCAGTGGAAACTGCGTCCCCTTGGAGCTGGAGATCCAAAGGGATTTTTCAAAACGTCACCAAAAAAAAGATGGTGTCAGTTTTACTGTTTTGTTTACTGTTTTTATTTGTACAGGGTAATGATGACAGTGGAATATTAAAATCATTTCAGAAGCAAGTTTTCGCTACTTAAATAGCACAATAAAACATTACCATAACATTAAAGATTTATATTTTTTAACGAAGTGCAATCATCGAGAAACATTAGTAGCGCTCGTGCCAGGACCCAGTTTCCCACAGGAAATAAAGCGAAGTACATGCAGTTCATACTGATGGCCACGCAACTGAAAGTAGTAGTGTCAATTTTGTATCAAGTTTATATATATCATATCTGTCTATCTATATAATATCTAGTGTCCGAATATTGGAGAATATTACATGATTATTTTGATGAATATTATTAGTAGACATAAATATACAAATAATAATAATATACCTCACACATCTCACACACGGCCGTCTGATCCCAAACTAGGCAGAGCCTATGCTATGGTTACCAGACTGCTGATAAACATACTTATATATTTTTAAATAGATACATATTATAGATAAAATACACACTCAGTCACAGAACAAATAACCGTGCTCATCACACAATATTTGTCCTGGTTCTGATCGAACCTCCGGCTTAGCAGTCAGGGTCGCTAACCACTAAACCAAATAGTTTTTTAGAATAATCGTAATAAAAAATTAATGAAGGTATCAATTAATTCTTGTTTTATTAATTTGTTTTAATTTTCTCAGAAAACTGTCTGAGGAAAACTTTATTAACAACTTTTCAGGATGACTTAATTTTACAAAAGTCTCTATTGGATGATACTGTAAATACTCGTACTAGCTAAGACAGCTTCAAATTTAATCTATCCATATAAATTTACTTGCCGTGACTGATTGACTAACTCATCAACGTAGAGCCTATACCAATCGTGATAGGTATTTGAAATTTGGCTTGAAATTTCGCAGCTAATACCTTTTATGCTGTAAGCACCGATTGTCGTCATTTTCAAAGTTAGAAACACAAAATAAGAAATAATTTCTCGAGTAAAGCCGCAGGCAATAGCTTGTAAGATATCATTTACCTACTGCCTCGGTGGTGCATTGGTATCGTATGCGACTGCTATCCTGAGGTCTCGGGTTCGATTTCCGGGTCGGACCAAGTGTTTGCATAGATCATGCAAACACTTGGTATTTATTGGCAAATATTTGTTTCTTAGTTCGGGTGTTTTTTTTGTAAAATATGTATGCAAAAAAAAGTAAATAAATATTTTATCTGCCAATCTAGCTTTCATAGTGTATACGAGCTCTGTGTGTCCGAAATATTATTATAAATAATTTCGAGCACACCGTTTAGGCGATATATCTTTTTCTATCTAATTCTCCTTATATTTACATCTCCTTAAGAACTTTTGAGACAATTTAAAGAATGATCTTTTAAATGAATGTACAGATTTTATAGTAACTTAAAATAATTTTCACTAAACTAATGTAACAGCTGCATTAAAATCTGAGAACCTACGTCATTGTGAGGGTCTTCGACACTGTCGCCAAGTTAATGACAGACTTTAAGAAAACTCATTTCATTAATTATTTCTAAAAAAGTATTTTAAATGGAAAATTATCAAAAATAACCAACACACACAACTGTCTAACTTGTTCACTGACAGGTTCGTAAGTAGACTAAAATGTATATACCTAGATATTAGGTCCTTCGCGGGAATCAATTCTTAAATATTTAAAGATATATAAACAACTCCCTCAAAAAGAGATATGTATTGTACAGAGATTGTTGTTCTTGTATGTAGTGTCTTTCTTTATTTCACTAAAACTTTCAAATTCTTACTAAGAATTGGATGTATCTCCCGAGTTTTTGAAGTTACGTAATAGGTGAATGTTTTGTAGAATTAAAGTCATGTTTCGACACATATTGGTTGGGGTGATGCCATGTCCTCTTAGAAAACCAATTGTTTAGGTGCTTTTCGCCAAGTGAGTGAGGTTATCGGATGACAGTCACAGCCCCCAGAATAACAGCAAGGGGGTTTCCCCTTACCGTTATTGTGGGGGCTGTGACTGTTGAGCTGTGGATGTTTATGGATGGAGGTGGTCACGTAACATTAGGTGACGAAATAGGTATGTACTAGGTTTTTAACAAGTAGTCACCTCCTCAGTATTGCTTGTCATTTGTCATTGTCATTCATCATCATCATCATCAGCCTATCGCAGTGAACTGCTGGACATAGGCCTCTCCCATTGCACGCCACTTAGATCGATTTTGCTCGCATCCAGCTCCTGCCAGCCATCTTGCGCAAATCGTCACTCCACCTGGCCTGTGGGCGTCCTACACTACGTTTGCCGAGACGCGGTCTCCACTCAAGAACTCGTTGTCCCCAACGGTTATCGGTTCTGCGGCTAATATGGCCAGCCCACTGCCACTTCAGCTTGCTGATCTGGTACGCTATGTCGGTGACCTTGGTTCTTTGCCGGATCACCCTCATTGTCATTGCTTTACATATATTGCGATCTTTAGCTTTAGTTAACTTTTTGCTTAGCTTTATTTAGTTTAGTTAACCATTTGCTTGAAAAATGCTCGTTAATATATATATATATATATCGTCGTAATAAAAGTATAAACACATTTAAATCCCTTATCCGTTTCAAATAACTGTCCTGCCAATGCAATGTTAAGGATGCGTAAAGGCTTTTTTTGTTTTATATTTTAATATTACCTCTTATTCTGTTACGCATATATTATTATTTTCTGGTCATCCATTTGAATAAACATAACTTGTAATATTTACTTTACACTGAGTACGAAACTGCATACCAATGATATCGCAACAAAATTACAAAAACAACGTCATACATTCATCAAATAAACACAAATTAACAAGACAAATGGAAATATTGTACAAAATCAACACAGCTGGCAAGGAAGTCATACTGGCGTGATAAAGTCAAACCCGACGTTATCAGCCGTCTATTTGACAGTAACGGTTGTTTTGATGTAAGCGTGAGCCAACTATATGTACATATGAAAGGGTTTGATTCCCGAGAGATTGTGAAGGGTAAAATGGAGCATTTCCTGTTTAAATCAGAGATCGGCCAGGATATGATCTTCCACATAATAAAGTGAAGCCACAATGTCTGTGCCACTGTGGGAACTTTATAATTAATCCTGGGTTTCTCTAGAATCATACAATAAAGGTCTAATGATGAAAGTTATGAATAAAACAAGTTATTAGTTTGTTCACTATAGCACTCCAATATTATACTGAATACAAATTAAAGTTTTTATTTAGTGAGATCTACAACCCCGTATGGGTATCACACTAATCTTATAAACGCGAAAGTTTGTAAGTGTTTGTTACTTCTTCACGTTCAAACGGCTGGACTAATTTTGATAAAATTTGGTATAAAGGTAGGTGACGCCCTGGATTAACATATAGGCACTTTTTACCCAGATAAATGTAGTAGAATGTGAATATTTTACTCACCGGTTAACATTATATTAAATAACTATGCAATATCATTATTCCTTACGATTATGACTGGTCTGTTGGTCTAGTGATTAGTGATCCTGACTGCTACGCCAGAGGTCCTTGGTTTTATTCCCACCTAGAACAAATAATTGTGTGTACTTATATCTATAATATGTATGTATTTAGAAATATTTAAGTCTGTTTATCAGCAGTCTGGTTACCATAGCACAGGCTCTGCCTAGTTTGGGATCAGACGGCCATGTGTGAGAATTAAATTACACACACATTAAATATTATATTCAAAACCAGATCTACCCATTATATATATATATATATATATATATATATATATACATTTATATATATATATATATATATATATATATATATATATATATAATAATATAATATATATTTTACTACATTCACACAACACCATCTAGTCCCAAACTAAGCAGAGCTTGTACTATGGGTTCTAGACAACTGATATAAACACATATATACTTTTTTTTTGTAAATACATACATACATATTATACATAGAAACACTTAGACCAAATCAAACATTAAACGTTTGACTTAAGTGGGAATCGAACCCGCGACCTTTGGAATAGCAGTCCGTTACACAAACCACTATGCCATCCGGTCGTTAAAATTACTTTTATTTTGAACCCAATTTGTAAGAAATACGTTCAATCCTTAACATAGCTACACGTGTTCAGCCCCTGTCGAACATAAAATTCAATAACGTTTGTAATATATATTTATTGTAAGCCGTTTGTGACGCAAGTGATAGCCAGAGACGCAAAGTTGAAGCACGTAAAAGCAATAAGACCTCACTACCACTTTGATTCACTCTCATAGTCATAATACTTCTGTTTACAGGGCAAATATTGCCACTTCATCATCAACAACATGCTTTAACAGTCTATTACTGGAAATAGGCGTTAGAAAGGACGTTTTGGCCTACCATACCACGCCAGACAGGTTTGTATAGGGTTTGTTTCACGTTTTCCTTCGTTTTTTTATGTGCTGTTATTCTGTGTAGTTTGCTCCCTTAGTCGGCTCTTACGACAACTACGGTATGAATAGGGTCGTAACATTCCGTATTATTAATCCGTGACCATATTAAATATTTACCACTTACAATAAATCTAATAATACATTTTAATTATGCATTGCATGCTTATTATCGAATCATGGTCTAAATTGATTGGATTTTAACATATTTTCCCAGAATAGAAATCCGGTACATATACTAATATGTAACAGATACTTATATGAAATTTATTCTGAGCATTTATAACCATGAGTTGACAGACAGCTTATAACTAAGCCTGTTATTTTTTTTATTTTTTTTAATGTTTGGTCACCGTCAACCATACTTATCAACAAATCAAAAGTACTGTCTCGAATGAACTACACTAGTGTGTTATCGATAACAAAATTTCAACACGATCGATTTATTACTAATCCAATGATGTTGTCAACCTTAATAGACAGCATAATTGAAGTAATAATGAATCAATCTTTCTGAAGGGTAAAAAAAAGTTACTTAAACTTATTACATTAATCGTGGGAGAGCGCAATTGGTCTGGCTCCACTGGAGGGATACAGCGACCTTGAAGAAAACCGGTATTAATCAGATTTTTCCCTGCTTTTCACCGATATAATGAGGTTACCGGAGAATCCCCCGCCCCCACGGATAAGGGGGGGGGGAACAATTCGGTGGTCACTTTCCATCAAGCGGTCCATCTTTTTGTTTACTCCCCTATAATGTAACAAAATATTACGTTACCAATTATAACTTCTTTGAAACGATATTAAATAGAAAAGCAAACATCTCTATTCAGAAACATTTTAATACAATATGGTACTAAAACTTTTGTTAGACAAACAAAAGAAAAGTCAACGGCTTTGGCCTTGACTCCTTCGGGTCAGACAATCTTAGTCTAAAAATAATTTACGTTTAATTAGACGCGTTGGACGTGTGTGACGAAAATTGTTTTTGCAAATACTTATTAAATGTTGAGATGTTCTCGTTAATGCTTTCACAGATAATATTACAGGTTACTATGTTTGTTCACTGTTTTGCTCGCGTAAATTTAGTAAATGGTACCTACCATAAATCCTTCTTTGTACTTTTGATAACATGTGTACGAAAAGTCATCTTAATTGGTTTGTTGGTTTGGTTTGGTTGGTTTTAGAAATTAACATTTGGAAGCGTAATAAACAAATTCATGAATTTATATATATCAATATATACATATCTAAAACAATTTATATATTAATATTCACATCACATTAACAGCCTTTAACAGTCCACTGATGTATGTATATAGGCAACTCCTTAGAAAGGAGGTTTTGGCCTACTATACCACGCTGGCCAGATTGTTTGGTACAGGGTTTGTGTCAAGTTTTCCTTCTCTTTGCAGTGCTGTTGCCCTGCGTGGTTTTCTCCCTCAGTCGGCTCTTACGACACCCACAGGAAAAGTGGTGACACTTCGTATTATTATTATTAATAAAGTAAAATCTATCTACGTACCTTTATTATTCAAATAAAATGACGTATTACCATTTCATATTAGGAATACTAAATGTTTACATCAAAGTTTAAAGATGTAAAAACGGTTAAATAAAGCCATGGGGTTCCATTTTGATCATGGTACATAAGTTTACACAATGACAGTTAAAATTGTTAGCTGTTACATGCAATAAATCAATCCATTAAAAATAGCCGTAAATCGACCGTCAGGCTAACTCTAGTTAGCAAATTTAAATATATTGTTAGAGAAAATTGAAATCCGTTTAATTATCTACTTAACAAGAAAGGATACGGATTTTTGGCAAGTTTTTAAAAATCTATCTGCCAGGAATGTGTTCTTATTATATTCAGTAATATTTGAATACTAATAAAAATAAACAATACAAAATAATATCTAGTGTTGTCTGTAGAATTAGATAAAATAAAATCTTTGAATATACGAGTACGATTGCACGGATGGCGTAATGGTTTAAGCGGTCACTACGCGCTGCCTAATACGCTGAGAGTTGTGGGTTCGATCCCCACATGGGACGACACTTTGTGTGATCCACAAATTGTTGTTTGGCTATTCTTTGTGTCCGTTTGATGTATGCTTGTACACTTTTTTGTGTAAGTAGTTGAAAGGTCAAATGGAAAATAAAAAAAAACTTATATTTTACATACATTTAATGAATATATTAAGTTCTCAAGAATAACCTGCTAGTTTAGTGTTATATCCATTAATTATAACTAATATCCAAAGCAAAAAAAATAATCACATTGTCACTATACAAGAGTTACAAGACTGCTTTGAAAAGAGGATGTCGAATTTTAAAGCAGATCTCCTGAAGAAGACCTCCAATGCTGCTAGTCTGGCTGGTCTCGCAGAGGACTTCACTGCATTTAAAACTCTCGTCCTTGAGACCTTGAAGTCCTTCCTGAGTCAGATCGAGGTGATTGTGAATGAAGTAGACAATATGGAGACGCTCAGTCGCCGCAAAATACTCCTTGTTCATGGTATCGAAGAGAAGAAGGATGAGAACACAACTCAGGTGGTGGCGAAAGTTGCAAAAAGTAAGTTGAATCTTGACTCCATTACCTCTGAAGACATAAGCCGTTGTCACAGGATGGGTTGACAATCTTCAAGTGAGAAACCAAGACCCATCCTAGTGAAATTTAGGGCAGTAGCAGTGCGGGACAGAGTCTGGGCAGCTAAGACCAAACTGAAAGGTACTGGACCCTTTTGGAGTTCTTGACCCGGTGTCGCGCACTCGGCCTTCATGGCAGCACGCGAAGAATACGAAATCACGAAATGCTGGACTAAAGAAGGCTCTGTATTTATTTTGGGTCCTAACGGCTCACGGTATCGCATTACAAGTGTGGCAGAACACCAGTAGATAAAACCAGTAGTCACTGAAAAACCTATTAAAACCAAATACCCAGTTTCGAAACCGAGAAGTGACAGCTGCTGTCAGTTCTAAAAGATAAGTGTTTATAATAATATGTTGTTTCAATATAGCCTTACATTGCCTGGGTAGATTTCAAGTAAGATGCTTTTCCAACACACCCTCCTAACTATTATTACTTTATTAATGTGGATTTATAACTTTCCTACCTCACTAAAACTCATTACACGTGTTATTAGTTATCTGTCAAAGTCACGTTCCAAACCAGATATTCACTTTTGTTTCACCTTCTTAATTTAAGATTTGAAACAGGCATTTCGCACAATAAGAGTCTGCCCAGACGCCTGAGACGTTCTGTTAATATTGCTAAGATTTAGTTATGTTTCTCTCAGTGTTATGAATGTCAAACACATGACTGGCGGGTGGACTAAAATGAATATTAAATATTGTTTTGGATATTTAATTGCTATTTCTATAGATATTATCATTATTATCTTCTTTTACTTTTATTTTGATTTATACAAGTTTTTTTTTATTTCTGTTTGTTTAATATAATATTTATAAATATATTATTTTCGTTATTTATTTTAAATCATCGTAACGTCTGACTTGGACACTAGTGATGACGATAGTTTTACTCTATATACAACCTTAAAAATAGTTTTGTTAGCACACCTTCACTCCATGAAAATCTTTAGTAACAAGTTTCGGATGCTCCATGGAATTTTAATGTAGTCTATATTAATGCCCAAAGTAATTCTGCTCAATTAATTGCTTTACCATCAACATCATATACTCTTCCAGGTTCCACTTATAAGGAATGATCGCGTGATTGGTGGTAGGGGTGGTGTCGGTATATATCTACGACGACATATTCCCTTTACAATTGTAAGAATGTCTACACAACCCCCACCACCATAGGCGGGTGAGCATCTCTTTCTAGAATAAAATTACGCGAAAAAAATTTTACTCGGTGTTTACTATTCGCCCTCATTACGTACTAACTTCTTTCACTCCTTTGAAAATATACTAGAATTTTTTTCTCCTTCTTATAGTCACACTATAGTAATGAGCGACTTCAATACTTGTTTATTAAAAAAATGACTATTAGTAATTTTAGTGGCCTGGATCTTGCTAAGCTTGAAGAGGATGCCAGTAACATTAACTGGACTATTTTAATAAACTCTCAGTGTGTAAATGAAATAGTCGAAATTTTCGACGAAAACTTACCACAACTTTAAAACTTGCATGCACCCTCACGATCAATCAAAATTAAGCATTTACCGGCGCCGTGGCTTACCGAGGAAATACGTCAGATAATGTCTAAAAAATGTTTGGTGAAAATCAAATACAAGCGTCGACCCACGTATACAAACCTACTAAACTATGTGTATATAAGATATGTGCAGAAGAGTAAGAGTGTATAATAAGATGTGTAGAAATGCACAACGCCAACATATCCACTCCTCCGTAGAAAACGGAGATCCAGCGAAAGTCTGGCAATTTCTAAGAACATTGAGAGTCGGGAAGTCTCCAAGACTCTATTCCTAAAAATCTAAATATTGATCTACTTAATAAACATTTTTCTTCCTCTTTTGACATAAATGATAAAATTAAAGCCAGAACTTTCAGATATATCTTTTACCCCTGCTCCTGATTATCCAATTTTCGTCTTTGATCAATTGTCTGATTGTGATGTTAAGAAAACCATTCTAGTGATTTCATCGAATGCAGTAGGAGGTGACTGTATCAGCCGAAACATGATTCTTCCTATCCTTGACGAAATCCTACCCATCTTACATCATTTCATACATCATCTATCCATGCAATATCTTGAATCACTCCATGTCAAGTGATGTTTTTCCATGGAAAGATTCTCATCTGATCCCTCTACCAAAAAAAGCTAAACCCTCTTCATATTCTGACTATAGGCCCATATCTATTTTACCTTTCATATCTAAAGTACTCGAACGCCTCATCCACTCTCAACTGAGTTACCTTTCCATAAACTCTTTACTGAACCCCTTCCAATTCGGCTTTCGTCCTGGTCATAGCACTACCTCTGCACAAGTTCACATTACAGATAGTATCAGACTAGGCATGGATAGTGGAAAGATTACGGTACTCACATTACTTGATATTAGCAACGCCTTCAATACTGTGGATTTTAACATACTGCTTGGTATACTGCGGTCTCTTAACATATCTCCAAGGACAATTGACTTGTTTCACAGTTACCTGTCTGGTCGCCGGCAACGTATTTGTATTGAAGACTCGGTGTCTTCCTGGTGCAGTATTTCTTCTGGTATACCGCTTGGTGGCGTTTTATCTCCTTTAATCTTAGCTGTTTTTATTAACTCATTCTCTATTCAATTAAGTTGATTCTACCACCTTTATGCAGATGATTTACAAATATAATTATACACAAGCTCCGCTTAACTTGTAATCGGAGGCATTCAACAAAATCAATGCTGACCTATCGAGCATTGGCGAATGGGGTCATAATTATGGACTCAAAGTTAATCCTGGCAAGACGCAGGTATGTGTAATAGGTAGCCCTGGGTTGGTATCAAGAATTAACTGAACACAGCTGCCTTTAATTCAATTCGATGGTACCACACTAGATATCAGTACTAATGTCAAAAATCTATAAATTTAAATGGATAATATTTTATCTTGGAGTCCACATATACAAAAAAGTCATCCGGTACACTAGATATATTCCTAATGCGGAAATTGACTTTTAAAAAGTAATCAAAAATAAATATATATTTGGCCAGGGACTAAAACTCAAAGGGAGATAAACTCAAAGAAAATTTTGTTTCATTGTAAAATAGAAAGCGATTTCCCAATTCCCTTTGGTTTCGATTCACAGAATCTCTACAAGACATAATAGTACAGCGTCCATATAAATTTAGATAGCTTAAATAAATGCCAATAAATCTCTCAGTACTCAATATAACAATAATTGGATATTTTTCCCCAGAGAGCAAACTACTAGACATGCTAAGCCGCTGCACTGTTGCACCCCCACTCCCTAGAGAAATTACACACTAGTAATACTATTAGTACTACTAAACTTTGACATATCTTATTTTGATGTACTAATAGCAAAGCTTGGAGTCTAATGGAATGTACACATACCACATTAAACAAAACACAAATTTCAAGTTTGACTTTAAGCTCGTGAACTATTTACATTTTAAATACATACACACACATTCCTTCAATGTACATATATTTTGAAACTAATTTAATCGTGTTCGTAATTACATTTGTAGTTTGCATGTGAGACAAAATTGAGATTAGTTTTGATAAACGTAGTCGAAATACTTTTAAATGAATAGGTCAGCATATTACAAGAGAATTGTAGGCATTAGCAGTACTTTTATCATAAAAGCCTATCGCAGTCCACTGCTGGACACAGACCTTTCCAATTGCACGCCACTTAGATCGATCCTAGACTTCTCGCATCCAATTCCTGCCAGCCATCCAGCGCAAATCGTCACTCCACCAGGGCCTCAATTCTGCTATTTTAATATTGTATCAATAGACTGTCGATGGAATGACGTCGGAATAGTCTTGCACTTTTTTTAATTCTACTGACTATGTAACGACTATGAACTGCCACTGATACAAATGTCGTAGATGTCTTTGTAAGAGTTT
Source organism: Arctia plantaginis (assembly GCA_902825455.1). NCBI lineage: Eukaryota > Metazoa > Arthropoda > Insecta > Lepidoptera > Erebidae > Arctia > Arctia plantaginis. The sequence goes on along the minus strand of CADEBD010000039.1, from coordinate 108,609 downwards.
GGTAAACGGTACATTTTAAATTTGTATGGAAATGAAATATTTAATTTACCAGATAAGGCAATGTTGTTGATATTATCATCATTAATGAACTCATTACTCATACTATGAATATGTTAGTAGAATATGTTATAAATTTATGTTAGTAGAATACCTATATTTTGACTGTCAATGGCATTTCAATAGCGTGCCACTGACATGATAGTGGTTTATACATCAACATAAAATTACAATTGATTGAGGCCCTGGCATGTGGGCGTCCTATACTCGATACGTTTGCCGAGATGTCGAAAATCAAGAACTCGTTTAACCCAACGGTCGTTGGTTCTGCAGCTAATATGGCCAGCCCACTGCCACTTTAGTTTACTAATCCAGTGCGATATGTCTTGACCTTGGTTCTCTTGCGGATCACCAACTACCTACATGATGTATACAAAATGAGGAAAAAAGAATTCAAAATTTATAACATAGTTACTTGTTTACGGGTAGTAATAATATAGTAATTTGTAGACTTCTCACATTCGATTCACAAAAAAAATCTGTGTGTGTTATCCTTAGAAGATAGATATATACCGTCGAGAACTTTTATATAGATCTTTTTAAGATACATAATTCCGTATTACATTATTTTGGTCTATCTCGTAAGAATTAGCCAGCGTTTGCAATGTAAGCGGAGCAAAACATGTATTAATCTTTGAAATCCTCGGACTTTCTCTACATAATACATGCATATAAACCTCTCTTTTGAATCTCTCTCTCTTTAAGCCACGTTAAAATCCATTGCTTCGTTTAAAAGATCTAAGCGTACAAAAAAATCGACTTTATTTTAAACTACGAGTATGTAAAGATATCTGACTTAGCAGTGAGAGTTCTTAAATATTAGACCATAGGGCCCGTTAAATAAACCACAGAACACTACATTGTACACAACGTACTTAACGGCTTCACGTACTTAACGGTTTTTTAACCAGTTAAATATAAACCTGGGAACAAAGTTTAAGATTTCTTTCAAAGAGATTGGAGAGCCTAAAGAAATACACAACAAAAGATTACTTTTGGTGTGAAAAAGCTCAGATTTTACCACACCCTGCCTCGCTTTATACAAACATTGTATTATACACGAATCACACGACATATGTAATCACACCGAAACATGAAACTAATCCAGATACCCAATCTCATTAGTGTTGAGGGTTCGAAGAAAATTGACGTCAACTTCACAAAGATAGGAGTCGGAGATGACGTTTTAATACGCCTTCGTATGCCATGTATTTAGTTTAGTTAAATTACTTAAATAAAGTTTTCAATTAAAGTACTTATTTATAGTATTAATAGACTTCTTTTTTGTTTAAAATATCTGCCGATTATGTCACTTCTTAAACTTGGTACTCATAAGACAAATGTGGATCGCATGTCACCATACAATACAATATATTTAAAAGTTGATTCTGTGCAAGGTTGCGTGTGTGTGTGTTGTTTTTAATGATACAATAATCTGGTTAGATCTTATTTATAGTGTGCAATAAAAATTACTATTGTATCTGATATAATATCATATGAACTAAATAAACAAGACATCCCTTATAAGTAAGACTAAGTAACGTAACTTTTTTCGATAAATCTTTGCACTTTTGTAACTAATCAACTCTTTTTAAATCATATTTTACAGGTTTGTTTTATGATAAGCAACCATTAAACCACACAGGTGACAAAGGAAAGAGGTATGTAAATTGTTTATAAAACGTTGTTAAAATGTACTGCTTTATCTTAGACGGTTATTTATTTCGGAATTTGGGTGTTTACTACAAGATATACCAAAAAAAAATGCTCTTTCGTACATATATTGAACTGGTAGATTTAATAAAGGATAGTCTTGTAAAGAATTTTCATCTAAACGTATGAATATTTAATATATTTTCAAAAGATCTATAAATAGGTTTACGTTTCTAAATTATTGAGTCCTGTAAAATTGAAATAGTTAGCAGCTTTATTGAAATATTCGCTAGCTCAAATAAATATCTTTAGTCTTTTTATTTCAAATACAAATTTATTACAATAGGGTCATCATGCGGAGGGACGAGGAAAATATTTTAAGGTAAGTGTTAAGGTAAGATAAGTGTAATATGGAAGTTGAAGGATACAAGAGAAGAAGAAGAACAGAAAAAAGAGGGTTGGATTGTGTGAGAGAGGATATGGCTAGGTAGACACTTTCCATCAGGTGACCCGTCTGCTCGTTTGCCCCCTCTTCCATTAAAAAAAACAGCAAAATGATGAATAATAGAGTAGATTGGAAGAAACACATATTGCGCCGACCCTAAATAATATTGGAATAATTGTAGGCAGGTGATGAGGGTCCGATATCTACATGAAGGTCCCGATCTGAGAGATCATTACGTAACATGCTAGCAGAAGGACTGCGATCAAATCTCTGACGTTACTAGCCATGACTAGTGCCAGTTAATGTGTCTCTCTTGTTAGTGCAAATGTACGTAAAGTTCCAGTCATAGGATGAAAATAACTCTTTAAGATACTGTGGTCTCAGTAACAAATCTAGAAAAACATTTGTATCACATTGATATTTGAAAAATACTATTGGTTTATTAGTTTGGTTTATGAAAGACAACTCCCGCACTAGGAATAAATCCTGTGTCGCGGGGGACTTTACAAACATACATTAAACGGATACAAAGAACACCCAGACTCAGAACAACAATTTGTGGATCACACAAAGTGTTGTTCCATGCGGGGATCGGACCCCAACACTCAGCGCAGTAGAAAATGGGGAGGTGGCGCCATCCGTGCAGTGAACTATGACTAAAGTTTTTACAGTTGTGGTTTGATGATATTAACAGGGAAAAGAGAGTAGGTCAAATATTGTAATATTGTACTAAAGAACAGGATTTACAAAATTCTAAGGTTACACCTATTGCCTTAATATTTAAAGACATAGTAATGGTTGATGTCATTCTCCTATTAACGTCTCCAGTCTGGGGGTAGAATCATCATCATCATTATCAACAGCCTTTTATAGTCCACTGCTGGACATAGGCCTCTCCTTAGAAAGGAGGTTTTGGCTTACTATACCACTCTGGCCAGACGGGGGGTTGGTATAGGGTTTGTGGCAAGTTTTCCTCATTTTTGCAGTGCTGGTGTGATGCTTTGTTTTGCGCCCTTAGTCGGCTCTTACGACACCCACGGGATGAATTGGGGTAGCGACATTCTATATTCTTAATCCGTCACCACACGGACGGTAGAATACCTTTACGTAATTCCAGCCTGTTCTCCCGTCTCAGTTGGTCGCCAAATCCGTTTTTCTAACTTACTTTTTTTGTGTTGCCCAGCTGCTAACGATTACATTCCTCCAGAGAAATAGCTTTAGGCAATAGTTGACCATAACAGAAATCAGGCAAAACTGTTTACCATGTTAGAATTGCACTGACCTCAATAACATTAGGTAATGGGCAGGAAAATGATTACTTTCAATGCAACAACGAGGGTCGTCGTAAATTCAATCAATTAACAATAGGTCAGTTTAAAGCAAACGCATTTAAAGCAACGTTTAAAGCAAGCATTACCTGGACCAACATTAGTTGGCGCTCCACTACTGTGCGCATTTCGAGACACTTTTTGCCCCGCACAACCAATCTGTGGAACGGGTTATCGTCTGCGGTATTTCCGGACCGATACGACCTTCAAACCTTCAAGAAAAGAGCGTACTCCTTCCTAAAAGGCCGGCAACGCGTTTGTGACTCCTGAGTTGCAGACGTTCATAGGTGGCGATAGTCACTATCCATCAGGTGAACCGTTTGCTTGTCTGCCCCCTTTAACATAAAAAAAAAACAACGATGTTCTTCGTTTTTTTTGTTTTTAATTTAAAACGTGTGTATTCTTTTGTGTTACGAGTTTCATCGTTTTACATAAATATCACTATATTTTTGTATTCTGTTCTTCATAAGTCTTTATAAGTAAGCGCCATCAGGAGCCTCACAATATCAAGACAATGTTTCATAGATATTATAAAATGCAAATACGAATTCTTCTATTGAAGTCAGGTGCCTTTTCCAAATCATAAAAAATCCAGGAGAAGCTTTGGACACTTATTATCAAGTAAAACTAATATAAGCGACGCCAATGAAATTCAATTCACGCATTGAGGGCGGAGAGAAAAAAGTTGAAAGAGAAAAACTGGTAAATCATGTACGATATTAGCCATAAATCAGCGATTATCCCTAGCTGTTGGAAGGTGAGAGAGTGTTGGGCTCCGAGAATCGAGGGGCTAATAAATTCGTTTGTAGTGTTAGCAACAATCACCGCTATTTCTGAGTACTTTTAAATTCACAAACTAACAGTAATTATTTTTTGGGCGCGCGGGATCGCGGTAAAATTACAAGATTGCTTCAACAGCAGTCCGATGTCTATAATGACCTCATAGACGAATGGCAACAACGCTGGGATGAATCATCCAAGGGGCGCCATCTTTACCAATTCTTTCCATCTGTTCGCGAACGGTTGTCGAGGACATGGCTTGAGGTGGATCACTGTGTCGCTCAATTTCTTACGGGTCATGGTAACTTTAAGAGCAAGCTTTATTCATTTAAATTAGTCGAGTCACCATTGTGTCAATGCTCAACACCTAACTCTCACTATGAACAGTCTGCTCATCATATCCTCTGGGAATGTAGTCTTTGGTATAATGAACGTAATATAATGCTGAATACCTTGCAGGTGACATCTGGGGCGGTATGCTATGGGGATCTTGTGTCAACTAGGGTGAATTTCCGTGCGTTTAGGCGATTCTGCCATACATATTATAGAAATCAAATATAGCTCACGTAGGACCCGTAATATTTCGTGGCCGTGGTGCTTCCCTGTTTAAAAGGGTGTATGCCCATTTTACTTCATTTTGTCTCCCGCTTTGCTAAGGAGGGAAGTGGATTTACTGTATTTCCAACTCCTCCAATTTTCTTCTGATTAATTTCGTTGCTGGTTCCAAGACAGTTTAATTTCTTCCTGGGACTTCCCGAGTGTCATAACTCGGTGTGTTCGTGGGTCACTGCTGTGGATCCTGGTGTACAGGAGTTACAGTGGTGGGCGTGTGGGCGGGATTAGTCCCATAACAGTAATTATTTGCACCTTAATTAGCACTCAAATAATCGTTATAAAAATTGTAGCTTAATATTTTTACCTCCTCACCATTTACCGCCCTTTTCCAGGTAGACCAATGGCGTGGAAATACCGGTTATGACACATATCGGTGTACTTAGGTCTAGCAGACTAATGTCAATTAATTCAGTTCAATTAAACAGGAAATTGTTTCATTATCTTCTAAAGTTTTTCTCTATTTTAAATAATGTAAATGAGTTTTAGATGCGACGATGGTTCCTTTACTTTTTGGAATATTTAAACTTATATAAGTTCTATTGCAGCCTAAGTCAAAGTTTTTCATGAGAATATTGATATCAATGAAAAACCGTAGGATAATAAATAACCGTTTCTATTTGTTTCTTTCATTAATTTCAACCACTTAATTTTCTAGTAATATTACTGTACTCTATGCAATTAATATCTACCAAACAAAAAAACTAAGAAAGACAGTTGACAAACACAGAATAAAATAGTTCTGTACTTTGAGACTTAATCTTTTTACAAATACTGTTAAAACTAAAGATGGCGGTCGGATTTCATTTACCAATATAACTAGAAACGTTATTGTATTGACCTTTTTGCTGTAACAGGTCCAAATGTATATTGGAACCCATAAGTTTATGTTATCGTTCTTACATTATTTTTGACTTTAAAGCACATATTATTTAAGAAAATAATCGTTCTGCACTTTTTCCAAAAAAATATAAACATTAAATAGGTATCCCCAAAAGGATAGGTATGCCACCGTGCGGTATATTTCTTTACAAAGGGGACAAAGAATTTTCTTCACTTATATATTACTATGAGGTGTCTTAGTGTTGAGTAAATCTGGATATGAAAAACTACTTCACTATAAACCCTTTGACAGTATCGATATTCATAAATATAAAAGTGAGGTTGTTACCCTTTCACGCTGGAAATGAACTGATTTTAAAAATTCTTTTACCAATGGAAAGCTACGTTATGAAATAGTAACATAGGCTTCGTTTTACCGCGATGATCGCACGGCCGTCGAGCCGCGGGCAAAAGCAAGTCTTAAATACTGTTATTTTAATTTTTATCTTTTAAGCATAATTACTGGTACTTTTTTTTTTAAAGACAACGCCCGCATTAGGAATATATATTCCTGTGTCGCGGGGGACTTTACAAATATACATGAAACGGACACAAAGAACACCCAGACTCAGAACAACGATTTGTAGATCACACAAAGTGTCGTCCCATGTGGTGTTTGAACCCACAACACTCGGCGCTGTAGGAAATCACTTAAACCACTACGCCATCCGTGCAGTCATTCCATTCCATTCCACTTAAGGTCTGTTTGCAAAAATTTGTTCTTCCAGCTTGGACATTTGAAAGGGATGACGCTTTTTAGACGCTTGTTTTGTAGCCCCACGCTTACATTAACGTTTTGTATGTCGGCTGCATACGAATAGTACACAAAAACAGATAAGCTTTGTATTTACGAGTCGACGTCTCGCTAAATACATTATCGTCGATGTACAACTTTTGTAATGGGCCTCTAACGTCTTCATGTTGATAAATTTTGTTTATATACTCTACTTGAAATTAACTGTTAGTGACGTTACTGTGAATTAGTAATGTGCGCTTTTCAAGACACTTTTTCCCTCGTACTATCAATCTGTGGAACAAGTTATCGGTTGCGGTATTTTTGGAGTGATACGACCTTCAAACCTTCAAGAAAAGAGCGTACTCCTTCCTCAAAGGCTAGCAACACGCTTGTGACTCCTAAGTTGCAGGCATTCTAGGGCGGCGGTAGTTGCTTTCCATCAGGTGACCCGTCTGCTCGTTTTCCCCCTATTCTATAAAAAAAAATGTTAATAGGCATGTAAAATCATCTGAAACTATGTAACAGAAAAGCTTTTAAACATACAGATACACTAGTTTTTGTTTTATTTAAAAATACCAAGCATTATGCTTTTACTTGCATTCAAAGGTCGCGTAAATAACAAGTCCCGCTAACAGTCACGTGACTGCGTGTGACGTCATTTTTGAACGCTCGGCCTAGTCGCAAGTTAACAGCTGTAGTAGCAATAGTCAAAACTATCTTCACAACAATAAACTTTGCTTCAATCTCCAAAGAGATCTAATCTTTTCATAGCTTGTACCCGTTTCTTTTGCATTTTGACATCTATTGGAATGACAAAAAATAACTTTTTCTACGCACTGGTGGCTGTACTTGTAAATTTTGGCACAACACATGATTTTCTAGTATTTGGATTAGACATTGAAAATAAAATATTGTAAATTTATTGTGAAACGCAAGCACAGAATACCTAATAATGCTAGGCAGCGGTACGGAAGAGCGGGAACGGGCTAAGCGAGTGTTGAACTGTGACGTAAGGTGCATTGAACGCGGGCCGGTCGCCGCGCGCTTTCTTTAAAATTCTATATCTTGGAAACTAATTATTGACCTATCGAAATAATTCTTTCACGAGTACCTATGTTTTTTTTCAACGGAGAATACAGAAAACTAACATTCAAAATTAGTGAATATTCTTAGTTATGAAGATCACTACTATTGTTTCTAGGTTAAGTGTGTAAAAGATAAAACAATGCAAAATCTAAATGGAATCTTTGTTCTTAATTGTAAGAAATGAAATGATATCACAAAGCATTACAAACCATTACCAAAATTATTTTGACTGATTCATGTCGTATCATCTTATTATTTCTAAGGAGAGGTCTATGCCCAGCAGTGGACTGTTATAGGCTCTTGATCAAGTCATATCATTGTGATGATCGTACAATTTTTTTTTCATCACCGTGACCTCGCTTGACGCTGACATATCGAGCCTGCCGAAACGTCTTTCACCTAGTTTTAAAAGAAAATCTTAAACCTATATAGTACAGATACCACCTACAATTTTTATGAACCAATCAAACATAGAGTTAGTGACTCAAATACAAATTTCCAGTTGGCTAAGATTGAATAACTTCGAGTTGATAATTGGACAAGTTAGATTTAGTTGCATACGAGTTTGTTTGCTTATTGGTAGACTAGTCCATTTACAGTACCAATTAAACAATAATTAGGTTTGAAACTGTTAGGTTAGACCATTTAAACTGTGATTACAAGAAAGAGTATCAAACTGTGACTAAAATTAACTCTTAGTTATATATTATGTAAATGAAAAAAATATGTGTTAATTAATTAAAAACATTGGTAGTTAATTACACTGTAATTGAGTGTATACTATTTACTTGTAATAACTTTTTAAAACGTACATTTTAATAAGAATAATTGTCTTTGAAACAATCATAAGATGATAAAACTATAACTAAAATTATGTCTTCAGGTTTTATTATAAATCTACAGATTTTCTGTTCTTTTCTTCTTTTAAAAGACAACTCCCGCATTAGAAATGTATCCTGTGTCGCGCGGGACTTTACGAACATACATGAAACGGACACAAAGAACACCCAGACTCAGAACAACAATTTGTAGATCACACAAAGTGTGGTCCCATGTGGGGATCGAACCCACAACACTCAGCGTAGTAGGAAGCGGCAGTGCGACAGCTTAAACCACAACGCTATCTAAAATTCTAATATTTTTATCTATTTTACGTGAAAATTTTGACTTAATTTTCTAACAGTCATCAATCATCATTAACAACCTTTGATAGTCCACTGCTGGACATAGGCCTCTCTTTAGGAAAGAGGTTTTGGCCTACTATTTCTTTTCTGACAGTAATAACAGTATTTTCTCTAACACCTTCGAAAGCTGAAAGTTAAGTGAATCGGTAAATGCTTTAGGAAGTGTTATGGTCTTTCACACTGGCTTACAAATTAAATTAATTAATTATTAAACAATTTAATATAATTAATAAAATAATTTAACTATGGACCCAATACCCATAATTGCACCGAAAACCGAGACTTATGGTAATTTTTATTCAGTTCTAAAACTAGTAAGTCTAAAATTTATATATCCGTGTGGTGACGGATTAACAATACGAAATGTCATCACTGCTGTTCATCCCGTAGGTGTCGTAAGAGCCGACTCAGAGTGTAAACTACGCAAAACAACAGCACTGCAAAGAGAAGAAAAACTTGACACAAATCCTATACCAACCCGTGCGCCCAGTATGGTATATTAGACCAGAATCTCCTTTCTAAAGAGATGTCTATGTCCAGCGGTGGACTATTTTAGGGTTAAAAATTATTAAAGGGTTTTTCGTAACGCTTATACAAATTGGAATAAAGATATTAATAGACTTAAAAACTCTTATATTTGTGATTTAAATAAACATTCCTTCATTAAATATTTTCGTGCCTTGATAGGCACTTAAAACATTGGAAAGGGTTTTGACTGATTTCGTTATAATTGTCAGATTTGACTTAAGAATGCAATCATTTTCAGACTTGACAACGGAAGACAGTTAGCTGTCAAGGGAGTAATACAAGGTATATCACAAGTAACGATTGGGAAATAATATAATATGAGATGGGAAATAAATAAATAAACACCGAGGCCCATATAGTCCAAGCACTAATACTTTTATGGCTAAAGTATCAAATAAGTCAAAATTAAAATAAAACTAAAATACTACTAACATGATGATGTGTTTATTTAATAGACACCGACATTACACAACACTTGGTACAAGAGTTTAAACCAGCCACTCATCTCAAGGAAGGATTACACCTTAATATACGCCCAGATATATGTGTGTGTGTAATTTATGGATGTGTTGTAATCCTTTGGGATGGGAACAAAGCTAAATAATGAAGTGATGATATTGTACATGTAATTATTACAAATCTATCGACAATAGATAAGTTTACGTGACAATTTGTAAGTAATAAATCTAAATGATAGATACAAGATGTAAAACTTGGATTTCTATTGCCTTGTATTAAATAACGATAACGGATTGTAAAAACGACTTAAATTCACAAACTTATTAGTATTTTTTATTTTTATTAGCATATCTTATTATAAATTAAACTTAAATATATAATATATATATACATATTTTTGTAAGACGTTTTTGAAACTTTATTTTTGGTACCTCATTTGATAGATTTTGAAGATTTGGCTGGTGGAGTTAGGGCGTGTAGAGTTAGAAGCTTGGCTCTACATGAGGTCTGATAAGTTTTTGACAGTGCGAGCCATATAGTCTCGTATTGGTAACATTTACATGAAAATATTTTTGGTGGTATTTCACTTCTTTTTGTATGTTGCTTATGACATATTTTTTTTTGTTTTTATTTCTTTTTTGTTGTCTATTTCTTGCACTTCAGAGGTACCTTTTTCACTGTTCATTTCGGTAGCCTCATACAAACTTACGTCCCCTAATTTAAGAATTATTTTCTTGTGGAAAAGTTACAAGTTTATTATTTTTTGTTATTTATTCAATTTTAAGTTTTTTAGAACTTCAGCAAGTATCCTAAGAATTTTGATGATCATCAGTGAGTCAGTAACGAAATCGGGGTTTTTAGATATCAATAAAATCTAAAGAATGAGAGCTATGCATTTGAAATTTTAAACGTTCACATTATCTCGAAAATTATGTTTATCTGGTATAATCTAAACTCAAGTTATGAGGGTTCAAAATAACGACAAAGCGTTTTGAGAAAAGGTGGGTAGTACCCTTGCGCTTCGCTTGGGTCGTCTTGGCGGGGACACTACAGTGACCCCAGATACTATATCGGTTATTTTGCTTAAAACAGAATTCGCTGAAGTTTAAAATGTAGGAGGCAGTATTGTCATACGCTGACCTCTCGATTCAAAGTTATATAATAATCAATAATAAGCCCTTGTAACTTGAGAAATACGGCAGAGAAACTTTAAACACAAAATACATAATTTTATCACTTATCTATTTTTGCCACTTATTCTCAAAACTAAAACCACTAATAATTATGAACTTAGTCGTGTTTCCTCGATTTGTTCAAAGGAACTTGTATTATATTGTCTACATTGTTGAATAAAGGTATTCTAAGGAAATTTGAATTGTTTGCCGGTAATATCACCTTAGCTTAGAATGTCATAAATGACAACGGTTTCTGGATTGAGCTTAAAGAGAGTGATTGCGTGTTTTTGTTTTATAAAATATTTAATTTATATTTAGGAATCAATTGAACTTCTTGAAATGAAGTCTATTTATGAAATTCACTTTCATGTATGATGATTGTAATAATTTAGTACATTAAATGAAGACACACCGAACTACAAAGTAACTTGAAATCCTGCATCGCGGTGTGAAAGTTCTCACCCTTATTAGAATAATATATACAACAAAGGTGATTATGCTTAATTTGAGGATCCTTCCTTTCTGTTGGATGGACATACTATTCTTCTCTCTACTATTTATAACTTCAGATAAGTCTTTTTAATATACGGTTAAGTGGTAACTATGGGTATGGAGCCAGAGGTCAGTCTATGGATGGGTGACCATTCTTAACACATTGGGGTATCCGTGCCTCGAAAATATTTTTGGCTTAAAACATTTTGAATAAAATTTCTAAATTTTTTATTTTATTTTGCATATTAAAGTGATCACGCATGAAATGATTTGATAAAATATTTTTTCATGAAATAGAAAAATATTTTAAGCAATGTTTTCATTTGTTACTTTAATTTACATATTTCGTATTATTATTTGCTTTTATGTAAAATAAACTTTTTATATTATTCTTCATTATACATAATATACAGTATACAAACGAGTTAGAACATAATAAGATACCTTTTTAACATATTTAAGGGTGTATTATATTTCATTTACATACAATATTTAAAACAAGGCAAATGTGGAATATTAGACTGAAGGCAAGGCACAGATTGTAACGGAAGCTTGAATTTCGTTGTGCAATGCGTACGAGTATTAGAACCACTTACAGGAAACTACGTAACTTTGTAAAGCGTTTCTCTAGAAGCAGATTCAATTTCTTTACTTGTATTTTTATACTTTTATTTATATTTTAAGTTCCTTCGTACCGATCTTTAAATTTGCTCTTATCTCGTCAATTCTGCATTAAAAATATATTAGATAGCTGAAATCACAATATTCCCGAACTTAAAAGTTGATTTATATATAGTTTCGTCTACATAACTCGTTCTCTCGTTTATTTTAATATATTTTATAACTTGTGAAATGTTGTTACGAAACTAAACAAAATTTTTGTGATTTCCAATCTAGTTTAGAGAGTTTTGTAACAACAAAATTCACACCCTAGGGTCTCCATTCTGACGTAAAATATGACTGAAGTTTAAATTTGTTAAGGTCAAATTTTCGTATTCTGGAAACCTAGGGTTCAATCTCAGGTACTTCTACTTTTTTACAAATCATTGCTAAGTTATAAATGGAGTTGGTAGGGGTCTGGATGTCTTAATATCAGCTGTTCCCGGACCCCTCCTATGTCAGGCGCGAAGTGGCAATGGTTTTAATCGGTTCGATTACCACACACTGCCCCGCCGCAAACCCCGGTGGGGTGACGGCGCGAAGGGGTTTCCACACGTTAAAAAAAGTCCGTGTAGTGACGGATTAAGAATAAGGAATGTCACTACCCCAATTCATCCCGTGGGTGTCGTAAGAGCCGACTAAGGGCGCAGAACAACGCAGGACACCAGCACTGCAAAAAGAAGGAAAACTTGATACAAACCCTATACCAACCCGTCTGGCCAGCGTGGTATAGTAGGCCAAAACCTCCTTTCTAAGGAGAGGCCTATGTCCAGCAGTAGACTCTTAAAGGCTGTTGATGATGATGATGATGATGATGAAAAAAAAGTTATAAGTGGAGTAAAAATTGTTTAAATCAAAAATAAAATAAATTTAATATAAACAAATAACCATATTTTAATTTATTTTACTGATATATAATACTGATATACCAAACCAAACAAGTTATGTTATAATTATTTGATCTTACTTACACATAACTTCTTACGTCTCCTATTCCGGAATTCTTATTAATCAGTAATATAAACGAAACAGCAAAAAGTGTGACAGCCAAAATAAACGTATGTCGTGCGTTGCGAACACATCTGGTACTATTTGTTAGCGTTTAGGCTGAAAGTACCTTGGTCACTAATTAAAAGTGATAAAACAATGAGGTGATAATCATATGAGAACTGAAACTCAATATTTCATTACGTATAATACAAATTCCCTAGGATCAAATGTTTGTATGATCTGTAAATATTTTTTTCGGAGTTTAGATGTTTGGGGTTTTTTGTTTTCAAGCCATTAAAAAAATGAAATTTACACCGAAACAACTATTAATATTCTTGATGATTTTTAGATATTTTTAGTTTAAATACCAGCACCAGGTACCATGAAATATTAAAGTAATGAAATGAGAAATATTCAGTAGGTATATTTGAATTTGACTTTACCAAGGATACAGGGAATAGAAATAAAACTATCTGACATATTGGCACAAATACCCATATTATTTCTGACAACAATCAGGTGATAACGTCAAAAGAAATATAGAACACGTAACTCGTAGTAGCAGCAGAAACACAATCCGATCGGTCAATACAAACTGCGCGATCCTTACCCACGTCAACAGAGCAGGTGTACTGAAACTGTATTTACACATATTGTGTACGTAATGTACTAAGAGTTTGTGTTTTGATTACTCAGTCGGTTACAACAATATTTTAGTTTAAGATAGTTGTACAAAGTACTTAATAATCTAGGGTAAGGTATTATATTTATAGTAAGCTAACACTGTTGTAAGGAGTTGTATAAATGGTGATGCTATCTGTTCATAACTATTAAAAGCAGCTTGTATGTTCCGAACACGTTTAATGCTTTAATCCTTTAAACATTATTGTTTAATCATGGGAGAGACACCGTGTGTTTATCATCGAGTGCCTTAAGTTACGAGAGCCGGCAACGCATATGTTTCCCTTGAATTGCAGGTATCTATGGGCGGTAATAGTCAATTACAATCTGATGACCCGTCTACTATTACTAGTACTATATTAAAGACTAAAACTGAGGCCCCACATAATGAAAGGCTAGCGTATTGCCGTCCACACCAGCGCCTCATGCCGCCCCGAGTGTGGCTGCGGGTTAACGCGACAGGTTTTCTTCTCCATCCGCTATAGTGGCCAGCCGCGAGGAGGAGACGTCCGCGTGTGCCGGACGTGGCCTAAATCGAGAGTTTACCCAAAGGTGGTGCCCGCGCTGTTGTCGGCAGGCCCTGGGAGGGGTCCGGATGTCTTAATATCACCTGTTCCCGGACCCCTCCTACCTCAGACGCGAAGTGGCACACCGTATGGTTTTAGTCGGTTCGATTCCCACACACCGCCCCGACGCAAACCCCGGTGGTGTGACGGCCGGAGGGGGTTTCCACACGTTAAAAAAAAAAAATTCCGTCCACAACTATCTAACTTAACGAAAGTTTCCTTTGTAAAATCATATAATATTCAGCTTAATTATCGAACTGAGGATCTCACAAGAAAACGCAATGACGCAAACACATTATGCGAAAATTTAGGTCACGAGACCAAAAAGGCAGATAATATTGCCGGAATGTTGTTTAGCGTTGAAGTACGTTAGAATTTCCTTACCAAATATTTTATTGTAAAATATGTTGGTTAAAAGATGCCGTATCGGTTACCATTTTGGCAACAGTTCAACATGGCTTACTTCAGTCCAACGATTTATAAGTTCTTGTGCCAAATATCGGCAGCTTGTTAATAGGTAAAGTCGTTGTTTACATTTTGCGATTTATAAATATTACTAAGAGAATTTCTAAGAAACTTCTGACAAATTACAGAACATTTTTAAATATTCCCACGACCACTGTAAGGCTCCAGGTTTGTTTTTGAACTCGTTTTTTTTAATTTTCTGATCAGGCTGACTTATTTTAAGATTATATTTGTAATAAAGTGTTTGTCCCCAAATTAAAAAAAAATCGCCTATACAAACTCTTTTTTTATTTTACCTCCTTTAGTCTTCAGTTTATTTATTTATTTTATATATTTAATAACTTTATTTATAAATATATATACAAAAAAGTTTTCAGCCCATTGCGATCCACTGCTGAAAGAAGGCCTCTTCCAAAGGGCGTCAGATATCTCGGTCTTTTTGCAGTCTGCATCCATCCACTACTAGCCATTTTCCTCAAGCTCGTTAATTCTGCTAATTCTATCAGTAAGAGCTCCTTGACTCCTTTACTTTCATCTTAAAAAGTAAGTAGTTTAATTATTCTTCTCTTAGTATTCAGGAACAGTAGTTCTTTTCTGGAAAATAGTATCTATCATTCAGGAAAATAAATTGCATTTTCTATAGTCTATGTCTTTTATTCTACCTAAGAAAACGTGTTTGCAAAATTTTATGTTAGTCACTTAAGTAGTGTAACAAAAAAATGTTTCATGAAAACAAAAAAAAACCAGTAAATTTCATATACTGCACGGATGGCGCAGTGGTTTGGCGCTTTCTACTGCGCCGAGTGTTGTGGGTTCAAACCCCACATGGGACGACACTTTGTGTGATCCACCAATTGATGTTCTAAGTCTGGGTGTTCTTTGTGTCCGTTTCATATATGTTTGGAAAGTCCCCCGCGACACAGGATATATTCCTGATGCGGGGATTCCTTTTTAAAAACAAAACAAAACAAAACAAACATTTATCAACGCATTTAAGAAGGATTAGGATAAAGGTATAACGTACAAATAATAGGATCAACTGATTTACAACTCTATTATATATATATCAAGGCCAGTAATCATTCCACTTGACCCAGTTTAACAAGGTTGACTATCCACTATGACATTGTCCGTATCAATTTGAAACCAATAAAATTCGCCAAATTTACGGCCATAAACTACAGTTTCGACCGTTAGCATTCTCAACAAAGTTTCTGTGTCATTTGTTTTATTTGATAAATTGCAACCGGCTTTTAGGAAGCTACCCAGCTAATAGTTGGCCCATTACTTCTTAGCGCTGAAGGAATACTCGCTTATCGAATTAGGATAAAATGTTATTGACTCATCTGTTTACTTAGGCATTCTACAGGGTTATTGGTTAAGTCGACCTAGATGCTTTAGGGGATTGTAGTTGCCATCATTTCTGATAGATTTCACTATGAAGTACCATATCCCAAAACTAACATTTTAGGATTTGATTTGGAAAAATTGCTAAAATTTCGCCCCATGCCATGTTTTTTAAACTTATATTTTTAATTTTTTTTTAATACTATCTAAGACTATTATACCTTGTTAGATAGCTGACAATACATTCATGTTTTTCACCTTATCTAAAACTTAACTGTCAGGGATTTTATTTAAAATATTCGTCAAAGAAAAAAATAATTATAAAGTGTTTTTAAAAAAATATTTTTTTGCTATTATTAACCATCTACTTTGACCTAGTCTATTAATTTACTTTATATTCAAAAACAGTAGAAAAAGAATAAAAAAATATTAAGGATATAAGTTTAAAAAAAATTGTATTTGGTAAAATCTCGGCAATTTAAAAAAAAAACTTAAAAGTGCAATACGAGTATCTTGAAAATGGTTAGGTTTGGGATATGGTATTTCATAGCGAAATCTATCAGGAGTAATGGCAACTACAACCCTTTAAAGTATCTAGGTCGAATTACCCAGTAACCTTGTATATTAGACAAAAAATCGCAATATATTCGTAATGTTAATTTTAAATGGTGTAGACGGCAAATGACCTTTCAGTCCCCTGCCCTGAATCAGGAGGCTTGGGCCTCCAGTAATCTCACTCACTCGGAGAAAAGTTAAGACAGGATTGTTCGACACCGGTTTTCTGTAAGGCCGAAGTATCACTCCATTCAAGACGCCCGATATGTGGCGAATCATGATTCTTCTTCTTGATTAATAAACGTATTTTCTTTCTTTCTTTCTTCCACAACAAGGACCACGATAATTCATAACCGTCCTCTATATGATTCGTATATGCATTACACAATGCGCTTACATAAGCTTAGTAGTGTATGTAATTATCTCTAAACTAAGCCTGCTTGAACTAAATGCCCGATTTGATAGTTATGAGTATATATAAGCTTATAAGTTATACTCATATAAGCTTTGTAATAGAATGTTGTGTATAGTTATAAATGGGCTTCAGATTTATGTATTGTATATTGTCAACATAATTGTGTATGTTTTGATCTGTTACTGTACCTATTAAATAAAATAACTATATAACTTATGACTATATAAATAAAGTCAACCCATTAAATAAATTGGGACTCTGTAAATATTCAAAAATCCCTAAACGAGGTTATGAACTAAAACAGTATTATTTTTTATTCCCCGCTATCTCCATAATGTATTTTAAAAGTTCTTAAGCTAAGACTTTGTATGGAAATATTTTTTATGTGTTTTCCCAACTTTTTTATTATGTTTACGAAACAGTAACATGTCGAAAGCTGTGTTTGAGTTTACTTTTCTATAATGTTGTTGGCGCGGGAATATTTTTTTGCTTAAGTATAATATTTGGTTAGCAACCTAGTTCATAATTTGTGTTTTGAAACACACTTGAGAGTTAGAAATTCAGGTCATATAATCATCATCATCATCATCCTATCGCAGTCCACTGCTGGACATAGGCCTCTCCCATTGCACGCCACTTAGATCGATTTTGGTCATATAAAATACCTGAAAATCTCGGTGAATATGAATGATCGCTTAGATCAGAAAAAGTGTTTACGGGTCAATCAATTACCTTTTAAGGTAAAGGAATTATTTTTTTACATAGTTTATATTATATACATAAAATAACTAATCTCATCTTAGAACAAATTTTAAAAAATACCACTTTTTTATAATTTTCAATAAAAAAAAAACTGGCACGTGCTGCCGTTGCTGTAGTTATGTATTTTGGCATGCTATACATCGAAAATTTTAACACGTCGCTTGAGAAATTTTGAAGCCTCAAAGCCTGATCTTTCGAAAACTGAACGGGTGGGTTTTGTTGTCTCGCTGTCTCACTCATCCCCCGAACTCCTCCCAAGCACGATCAGATTGAAATCCCGGCTCTTTGTCGGTCACTCTATACAGCAATGTTCTTTTTTTTTAAGGTAATCATTCACAATCCCACTACTATTTATAGCTTCATAGCTCTCGAGTGTATAATTATGTTCTCTCCAGCTGCTGTCCTTTTCTGAAAAGCAGCTTTTGACGTTACGATCATATTTTTCGCTATTGCTTTTTAATAGACTTTTTTATTTTCTACTCAGTTTTTCAAGGAATTGAGTAGGACGTTAGCCTACGAGTATATAACACACATAAAAAAATAAACCACATTATCTCCACAAAGTCACTCCAGGAACAAAATTAAATTCACGGCAGCCATATTTCATAAAGCTCGCCTGAAATATAGGGAGCATTAAAGCTTTCAATAGCTTAGTTAACATACTAAACTTGTATAACGAAGTGGTGAGATTATGTTTTATTCTCACAACTACGGAGAAATTGGTCCATAAATCACCCGCCGCTTAAACTCCCCGTGGAAAATATTATAATTAAAACAACGTCCAGGAAAACTTGGCCTTTCTTTGACGATTTGAGATTTTGATGCTGTGACGTAATTCATTTTGTTGGTTAATTTATTTTTTGATGAACTGTAATAATGGCCAACATTGGATATCTAGCTTTCGTAAGAAAGTTAAGTTCAAAGGCACTCTTTTTCTATACCAATTATTACGACGTCACTATGTTTGGACCAAAATTTTTGACCTAAAAATTTGAAGAAATACTTTTAGTAAATAAAATCTTTAACTTTTTTACTAAATAATAATAATAAGTTGAGTGAAGAACATTAAAGCAATAACCAAAAGAGTTATCTCTGAAAATGACTTTGAAAATGTAACTTATTGTAATGATGAGCATATGTCACAGAAAAAGTGATAGAATTTGTTAAGACACTTGTCACACTAAGCTTTTTTTGTTTTTTTTAAAGGTCTACTAGCAACCGAAATTACTAGTATTCCCGTTAACCCCTTCCGCTAAGCTGAATAATAATATGTTGGCGTGGTATATTATACCATGTAGCAGCTATAATTGCAATTGACGGAATGATCAATGTCCATATGGTGAAGGAATGAACTTGATTACTCCACGCATACAAGTACATACACATTTGTGGAACATTGATTTTTTGAACATAGCTAAGTTTCCTTAAATACATATTTGTAAGACATAGAGCCTATTATAATTTAATATGATTTAGACGCATTAAAGTCGGTTATAACAGATATTATTAATTCGTCTTACATTTTTTTTTCATGGTATAAGGGGGCGAACGAGCAGATGGGTCACCTGATGGTAAGCAGCTACCGCTGCCCATGGACACCTGCAACTCAAAAGTCACAAGTGCGTTGCTGCTCTTGGAGTCCCTCCCGCTCAAGTCAGCGAGAGGGGGGATTTGGGCCCTGGTAACCTCACTCACTCAGTGAAAGGCAACGAAAGAATAGCTTAACACCGGTTTTCATACAAATAAACTTAACACAGTATAAAACACAGTATAATACTAACAGGAATTGGAATGAAACCGTAATAGTAAGGTATTTCAACAGGACCATGTTCAAAATCTGTTATTATAGAATGTTAGAAATGGCAATTATATCGCTTCATTTCTCTCAAAATGTACCTTTATTTTCCTGTCACAATTTCCTTAATACATTTATGTCCGAGTACCTCTTCTTGGAATATCTCCACAAAGAGGATTCTAAATCTTTTATACATAAAACGATAACATTTTTTAGGTTTCTTTGTTATACATTTACATCAGTGTCATAGTTTCTAGAGCAACGCGTTTACACCTATTTCGTTAAAACTAATCTAAGTTCCAAAGATTTCCAGAGATTGAACAGCCAATACCGGAAAGCTTCGTCATAAACGTGGGTAGGATTACAAATAAGTTAGCTAATCAGGAAATAACTGACTCTTAAATACCCAATCACTATCAAATTACTACACTTGAAACAATTGTAGTGATTGCGTTGAGTTAAATAGTACGCGACAACTCGGAGCTTTTGCACTCTCAGATATCAAATCTCAGTTGGCAACGAACCGATTCCGTTTGGAAGATGACGACATGATTAGAGAAATAATACATTACTGAAGTTATGTATAGCGTCACTGTTATTACTCAGGTAAAATTTTGTTAATACGAGGTTTGGGATTTACTATGCGTTCTTAGATTTCTATAAATTTATTTCTTTAAATAGTAAAAGTCTACAGGAAAATTCTCAAAATCTTCAGCGTCTAATAAAATTAATAAAATTTTGAACATGGGTAAAGCCCTCACAAGGTGGTCCGACAACCTGATGAAGGTCACGGGAAACCATTGGATGCGGGCAGCACAGGTCCGGTTATTCTGGCCGTACTTCGGGGAAGTCTATGTCCAGCAGTGGACGTCTTTTAGCTGTGAAGAAGAAAGTGTGAACGAATTTACATAGTTGCTAATGTTAGTTACAGTTCAGAAAGTATCATATATACCAGAATTGTAATATATGCTAGAATGTTATTAATAAACGACTTGTAAACAGACGAGGTTCTTAAATCGACTGTAATCGCTAGCTTTGTAAATAGTGCCACAAAATCCTAGCGCTCTTGCGTTTTATACAAAATATTTGATCAACGCTTTGGCTTTTAGCTAGTAATGTTTAGCTGTGGAATGATATTTTTATTCTAGTCACACGTTTCAATATTCGATATGAATAATGAATGTGCAAAAAATTGCTTTTAGTTCGTCATGAAATATCAAAATGTTGTTAAAATAAAATGAAAAATTCTTTAACATTAAATTATGCTTAATTTTTAAAGGTTACCACTTTAATGTTATTTTTTACTAGCTGGGCCTGAGCTTTTGCTAACAACACAATACCCTTTATATACTAATACTTCAATTTTGTTTATTTGTATACAAAATTGAACAGCAAACCGATGTTAAGCAATTCTTTCGTTGCCTTTCAATCAGTGAGTGAGGTTACCGGAGCCCAAATCCCCCCTCCCGCTGACTAGAGCGAGAGGAACTCCAAAGGCAGCAACGCACTTGTGACTTTTGAGTTGCAGGTACCCATGGGCGGCGGAAGTTGCTTACCGTCAGGTGACCCGTCTGCTCGTTTGCCCCCTTATACCATAAAAAATAAAAATAAAAACTACTACCGTGTTGTTGGATTGTGTTGAATTGATATATATGTAAATAGCTGAAATACTCGTATGAGTGGTTATATTAGGAGTTTGATTAGATTCCCCGGGCCGGACGGGGTTCCAGCCCGAGTGATGGCCCGAGCCCTCGACTACATGTCGGACCACCTCAGGGAAGTGTTGGACGCTAGCCTGGCGTCCGGACGCTTCCCTGAGCGCTGGAAATGCGGGAAGCTGGTCCTGCTGCAGAGGCCGAGACGGCCTGCCGAAACGCTCGCGGCCTATAGGCCTATCGTGTTGCTGGACGAGGTGGGTAAACTTTTTGAGAGGGTGCTCTCTGCCCGCATCATCCGGCACCTTTGCGAGGTTGGCCCCGATCTGTCGGACGCCCAATTCGGTTTCCAAAAGGGGCGTTCGACGATCAATGCCGTAATGCGCCTTAGGGCCGTGACCGAGGAGGCCGTGAGCTGCAGCGGAGTGGTGTTGGCGGTGTCCTTGGACATCGCCAACGCCTTCAATAGTCTGCCATTCAGCTGCATCAGGGAAGCGCTCCGCTACCACGGAGTGCCAGAGTACCTGAGGCGGCTGGTGGCAGACTATCTTGAGGAGCGAACCGTCATGTACGAGGACCGAGATGGCGTCTTGAGACGCAGGGCCATGTCGTGCGGTGTTCCGCAGGGGTCTGTCATAGGACCACTCCTGTGGAACATTGGATACGACTGGGCCCTACGAGGGAGTCTCCCCCCCGGGCTGGGTGTACTCTGCTACGCAGATGACACTTTAGTCACGGCCCGGGGGGCTAACTTCCAGGAGGCGGCGCGCCTGGCCGCCACGGGAGTTTCCCAGGTGGTCGGGCGCATTGAGGCGTTGGGATTGTAACAGTTATTTTTTTAGTATATTTGTAATGCGTATGGTCTTGTTAAAAGCGACCTAACCTATTGGCCGCGTCGCATTGTTGTTGATTTATCTAAAGTAGTTTATAACTACAGTATTGATCTTCTTCGTTCACTGTCGGACCTCTAGATGGCGTTTGTTTGAGACATGATAGATTAATAAAAAGACTTACTTTTTATTAATCTATCATGACAAATTGTATAGGTATTAAGAGTGTTTTGTTATGGTAGAAAGCAAGTTACTTTTGATTTTGTTAGTGTTGTCTTCGTTCACAATTTAAATGTCAAAGTAAAATGTTGAGTAGGGTTAATTTCTGGAAGCTTCGGGAACCGAAGATATATAAGTCCGGCTTTCAGCCACGGGAGACACTCTGCTATCTCGTGTCTTCCAATCTTAAATAGTGTTTTGATTGTTGTGTGATTTGATTTTCGTAATATATTATCTGTTCAAAAGTACCCACGAGAGTGGTGAGTATGGTCTTAATTTTTTTTTACCTATTTGTTTCTGGAACCTGATTAATTATATGAGTGCTAATCCATTCGTAGGGTCCCAGATTTCGGGGTCAAGACGGTCAGTCTCAGACGGCGTGCTTGCTCGTTTGTGGCCTTCTGGTTCAGACTAAAGTTTCTCGGTACCCTCTGGCAAGCTGGTGATTGCGCGGCTCACGACGCAAGCGGACAGCCGTACCCAAGGGTTACGTACTTACTTATAAATGCAAATTGTTGAACTTTTATCAATATCTAATATAAATAGCCGACTCGGGCGGAAGAGGAAGTAACCTCCTGGAGTGAAGACGAGGAGGCACCGAGCACCATCAGCTCGGCTCTGACGCGCTCCGCTGAGGGTTTTCTTATACCCTCTGTTTTTTTTTATTGCAACCTTAATTTTGTTTTTTTATTTAATATACATGTATGTATGACTGAGGTGTAAGTTGTTTTTCTCTAAGGGGTCCCATAGGTATCCCACACGCACACACTTCTGTTTATTAAGAGGCGCCCTGAGGTAATCTCTCCACTGGGTCAGCCGGTGAGTAGTCCGCCTGATAAGAAAAGCGGTTACAGGATTACGGGTGGCACTGGATAAGACGGAGGCCCTATTATTTCATGGGCCCCGTCGTGGTCCACCCGCCGGCGCCTCAATCGAGGTCGGCTCGGTCCTCGTACCGGTCCGGGCCCAGATGAGGTATCTGGGTCTGGTCCTAGACGGTAGGTGGCTCTTCGACGAGCACTTCCGACAGCTTGGTCCGAAGCTGGTGGACACTGCTTCCGCCCTAGGGCGACTTTTGCCCAATTTGGGCGGGGCCAGTGTTCCCACGCGGCGGCTGTACGCGGGGGTTGTCCGGTCCATGGCGCTTTACGGTGCACCGGTGTGGGTGGCGGCTCTGACCGCCCCGAATAGGGCGCGCCTCTGGCGCCCCCAGAGGATATTGGCGGTCAGAGCCATACGCGGATACCGCACGGTGTCCACCGAGGCGGCTTGCGCCTTGGCCAGAACACCGCCGTGGGATTTGGAGGCGGAAGTGCTCGCCGAAGTTTATCGGCGAGTGGCTGACTTCCGGGCGGAGAGCGGATTTCGCCCTCCGCCCGAAGACGTGCGCGAGTGGCGCGAAGCCGCTCGCCGAGCCACCATGGTGAGATGGTCGTTCCGGCTGGAGACTCCACGCACTGGCTTCGCCGCCGTGGAGGCTCTCCAGCCGGTCATCGCCGAGTGGGCAGGGCGGCAGCACGGGACCCTTTCCTTCCGGCTGACGCAGGTGCTCTCCGGGCACGGTTGCTTCGGAAAGTACCTGTACTTGGTCGCTAGGAGGGAATCGAGCCCTGCCTGCCACCACTGCGACTGCAGTGAGGATTCGGCCCAGCACACGCTGGCGGTTTGCCCCGCATGGGCGACGCAGCGCCGGGCCCTCACTGCAGTCATCGGAGTAGATCTCTCGCTACCGGCCGTAATTCGCTCCATGGCCGGTAGCGACAGTTGTTTTACCGCGGTCGCAACCTTCTGCGAGGAGGTAATCTCGCAGAAGGAGGCGGCGGAGAAGGCCCGGGAGGACGACCTCCACTCGGACCTGATCCGTCGCCGGCGAACCGGGCGGCGGAGGCGCGCTCACCTGCGCCTCATGCCGCCCTGTGTGTGGCCGCGGGTGGACGGGATGGGTTTTTCCCCTAAACCCGCATTAGTTTGGCCAGCCGCGAGGGGGCGGCGTCCGCGTGTGCCGGACGTTGCCTAAGAGAGGTCCTTAGAGCCGGTGAGACGGAGCCCGCGCCAGGAGCGGGCCGGCGCTGGGAGGAGTCCAGAAGGCGATAACTACCTGGACCCCTCCTAAACTGGAAGCGCAAAAAGGGCACACCGTGTGGTTTTAGTCGGTTCGAGTCCGACACACCGCCCCGCCGAACGAGAGCCCCGGCGGGGTGACGGTCCGAGGGGATTTCACACGTAAAAAAAAAAAAGGAGTTTGATTAGATTACCGATGCATCCTGAAAAATTCTTATTAGGTTATTAGGTTAGGACTTATTAGGTTTTAAGCAGTAAAATTGTAATTTATGTTTTGTGTTAAAAAATATACGTATTACATATTTCGTGTTTCGATAGATTTCTACCAAACATAATATAGGCAGTAAAATCAAAGAAAAAAAATTATGATAAAATATACATACAATTTACAAGTATGTTATTGTAATAGTTTTATTTACTAAGATTCCATATCCAATATTGCTCAAGTAGTTTTGTTTGTATCTAACAAACAAAACTACTTCGTCCAATCTCGTAGACGTTAGCGGTGTACAACGTAACATCCATTTCTTCGACGTGTTTATCAACCATTACTTGTCAACTACCATTACCGTTATCGTTGATCCAAACAAGCTTATCAAAGTACAGCAAATTTCAGTAGCAGATGTAAATACCGTTAGAGAAAATTCACTCCACAGTGCACTTATTTCAGAACCGGAAAGTGTCGACTTCAATGTTCGTGATTCGACTTCGAATGGTATTAGGTACCATTCGAACCTTTTTATTGGCTGAAGAGAATATTACCTGATAGGCTGGGTTAGTTTTTTTTATTACTGTTTCGATTGCTGAAAGGTGCTGTTAAGGTTGTAATTATTAGTCTATTGAAAGAGTTCGGTTATTTTATTTTCCTGCTTGGGTTTATTATAATAGTGTATCAGACATCACCATGTTGGTATTAGACAATAATTAATTAAGTTTAAAATATTTTGTTTTATTTTGTTGACCGGTATAGCTTAACCTGCCCTTATGTAGACATTCAGGACATGAAAAACGAACACAAAACTGCATCAATGTAACGATTTTTATATAGTTTAAACTGCTCACTTTTCGAGTGTTTTTTTTGGGCTCATACAACCAATCTTTAAACCTTCAAGAAAATATACTCCCACACTTCTCCTTGCTTAAAGGCTGGTACCGCGTTTGTGACTCCTGAGTTGCATGCGCTCATTGGTAGCGGTGGTCACTGGTTCTATTAGTTGACCCGTTCGTTCGTTTGCTCTCTTAAATCATTAAAAAAATGAGAACATAGTTTATCGGTAAGAGAGCTGTGCTTCGGCATAAATTGGCCAGCTTGACCTGGGTGAATACAGGTATTAAGCAGTTTATTCATGACTTTTCACCAACTAAGTGAGGGTCAATCCCCTAATTTTGTGGGGATGAAACTTAAGGGGCGGCAACTTTTGAGTTGGAAATGCCCAAGGGCAGCGGGACTCGCTTACCATAAGGCAACCTGTTTGCTCGTTTTCTCCCTATGCCATTAGAAAAAACATAAATTTGTTAATAAGCGTAACCAACTGAATTTCAGTGAAAGATGTTTCTTGACAATTTAATGACGGTGACGAATAACTGAATCAGGCTTCGCACTAAAGTATCATTTTATACAGTTTTTGTCACAGTATTTTTGAAAATAAATATAATTCTGCTTTAAATTCCGATTGGGTTTTTTAAAAACCTGTTCAAAATAAGGCACGCAAAAGCTGTATGGGTGTTAAAAACTTAAAATGAGAAAACTATATAACGACAGCAACTAACTTTAACTTTTTTGATACATTACTTTTTTGCATACGAATGACGGAACGCGACGGCTAAAGAAATTAGGATAATCTTTGAATCTGCACATGCGACAAGTTTATGTTTAGGGATTAATTTTGAATTTAGGATTTATATATTACAAGCTTTTTAATGCGGTTTCGCTCGCGTTTCGATCCAAACTTTCATATTTATAACATAAGCATTGATGTAAGTTGTACCTACAGCTTTACATCACGCAACTTGTTAAGAATAAAAGTATTTCTTGTTAAGAATAAATATATTATTATCTTCCAGCTCAAGAGCCATCTATTAGAGGAAGAATTGGACAGAACACGCTTGAAATGGTTTCTTCCAGTAAACATACTCTCCAGTGTAGTGGTTGAAGCGTTCACCTCGCCACTTCGTTCTGTACTGAGCGTTGTTAGTTCGATTCCTGCATAGGACGACACTTTGTGTGATCCACAAGTTGTTGTTCCGAGTCTGGGTGTTCTTTGTGTCCGTTTCATGTATGTTTGTAAAGTCTACCACGACATAGGATATATTCCTAGTGCGGGAGTTGTCATTAAAAAAAAAGGAGCTCAAAAAGTCACACACACATGTTCATATCTGAGGAAGTTCTCTGGCACATCTAGTTTATAAAAATCTTCATTAAAAGTGTTGTTTGTTGTTTCCTTTTCCTATCTATTGCGATCCTTTTACATCTTTGAAGTTTAAATATTTAAAGGATAATGTAGGTTTCCTTTCGTTAAGTACAATTTTGCAAAGCTTTACAACAGCAGTTGCTCTTATGTTCTGAGCAGTATTTGTTAAGTTAAAAATATGATTACGTATAGTGTACTTTGCAGTTTTCCATACTTTTTAATCTGTATATCCAATCTAGTCTGACAATATAAGGATAAGCAATAAAAGTTAAAGAAGTCCATAAAACGCTCGAGTTATACGCGAGGTGCAGGGATACGCGAACGGATTAGATATAGAAGACTTTTAACCATTTTTAGAGTTCCGTACCTCAAAAGGTAAAAGTGGAACCCCTATAAGATCACTTTCTTGTCCGTCTGTCCGTGTGTCACCACCGATTCTCTTAGGAACGGGTAGACCTAGCAAGTTGAAATTTATACCAGATACTGAGATCTATGGTCCTTATTCGGTGTATAAAAATCAAGGCCCTGAGTCAACACGATAACAAGATATGGGCAAATTTCGATTTTTTGCGAAAACTTGTAAGTACCAAAATTTAACTTAATTTTCAACTTTTTTATTTTTCAGAATTTTCTCTTTACTTGTACTGTAAGACCTTGCTTTTAACCAAAACTGACAATTCTACGTCAACCGGAAGAACCCTATAGGTTCTGGGTCGAAAACCTATATGGTAGTTCTCGTTGACCTAGAATCACGAAATTTGGCAAAAAGAAATGTCTTACATCACAAATAAAGAAATAATTCCAAAAAATTAAAAAGGTTGAAAATTAAGATAAATTTTGGTACTTACAAATCTACGTAAAATCTGGGTAGGTACGGAACCCTCGGCGCACGAGTTCAACTCGTACCTGACCGGGTTTTAGACTTTGTTTTTATGCCAACTGTAGGTGTTTTCCCTCCTACTTACTTGTTAGTAAGTCACGAAGAAGACAGAGCACACACTACAAAAAAAAAAGTATGTTATATCATCATCATCATCGACAGCCTTTAATATTCCACTGCTGGACATAGGCCTCTCTTTAGAAAGGAGGTTCTGTTATATATATATATATATATATATTGAGTCGTTAAGGATTATAATTGACTAATATTTTCAATCTATCCATCCATACTTCTAATGTGGAGTGGATATTGTTTGTTTCTTACGTTTTCAAGTCTAAACCACTAAGTCGATTTTAAAAATTCTTTCACCAATGGAAAACTACATTATCAGCGAGTAACATAAGGTACTTTTTACTGTGAAAACTGACTTACACGCGGGCGGAGCCGAGGGCAGCAGCTAGTAGTTAATATTTGGTCCGTTGGTAACATTTATTTAGAGCAGTGCAATTTGATTAAAACGATAAATCGGTGTATAAAAGTGTGTTATAAAATACGACATCTAAGGTAAATAATACGATTGTTTTGTTTCAAATTTAGATTCCTTTATCTCTGTTTTGTATTTATTCTAATCACTAAAAGCTGTTCAGGTGATAATCCGGTTCTCGGAAAATTTCCTACATCAAGAAACACTGTTCTCTTAATAGAAAAACAAAGATAATATGGAGTATCTTCTACAAATCCATGAGACAATAATCATATCACCTATAAGGTTTATTTTTTATTTGGACTAATAACCACAGTAACTCCTGTACACTAGGATGATCAGCAGTGATCAACCAATACACCGATTTATGTCATTCGGGAAGTCCCAGGAGATAGCGCTATGGATATAAAATATTATCTATACAAATAAATTAAATTGAATTGTGTGCTTTTAATGTCAAAATAATTGGTTTTTTCATGCTCACACGGTTGCACGATATCTATCCCAAAAAACCGGTTTAAATATTTTTTGTCTGTCTATCTATCTGTCTGTTTGTTCAGAGTAATCTTCAAAAGGGCTTGACCAATTTTGATAATATTTTACTTCCAGGTTGCTGTCTATGTAAGGAGTAATTCAGGCTATGTTTCCTATCAGATAAACCCTATTCAATTTTGCTTGGTCTGGGAATTTAATCCGAGGCCTCGCAAACTGCAGATACAGGACTAAGGCAGCGCTTTTCAAATTCCACGCGAACGAAGACGCGGGTACCAGCTAGTTATCTTATATATAAAATTCTCGTGTCACAATGTTCGTTCCCGTACTCCTCCGAAACGGCTTGACCGATTCTCATGAAATTTTGTGTGCACATCGGGTAGGTCTGAGAATCGGCCAACATCTATTTTTCATACCCCTAAATGGTAAGGGTGACCCATCCCTAATTTTTTTTTGTTTTGCAATACAACGTTTGCCGGGTCAGCTAGTAAACATATAAAAGTCAAATTTAAGAACTGCTTCATCAAACCATATCAATTTTTACTGCATTCCCTTGTGGTCTTTTTTATATACTTCACGTTTCCATGTATACAGAGTGTTTTATTTCGTTATACAAATATTTAAGCCCTATATTCTGTCCTTAATTTCTAGGCGATTTGCAAAATATGAACAAAATATATCCAGTAGTTTAGCCACAGGACTCATTTTTGTGTTTCGTATTTTACAACACCATATGTTTACGCAAAGCTAAAGTACTAAGTGTCAATGACCTTCCCGCTGTCGCTATACAAACGCTACCGCACAAGTTACGAAATAATAATTAATAAAAAAAAAAATAAGAATTTCTTTAAAGTAAAATCAAACATATTGCAACGGCATACGGAAGATAATACTGTGTCTGACAACAAGGTTCTTACACTTGTGTTGGTCAGTGTCGGCGAAAATAAATTAGAAGCATGTAATTGGTTACTGTGTCATCGGATCGCTACCAACCTATTAGCATGTATGCATCGTAATTGCGAGCTTTTTTTTTACATATTGATTATAAACAAAATATGCTAATAAATAAGTATTTTAATATTATTAGGCTGTGTAAATTATATTGTTTATATTAAATGTTTTATTTACAGTACGTAATGATTACTACAGGTAAACTCATTATAATAATGTTTTTTGAGCTTTGACAATTGGCAGCATTGATTTAATTATTTAATATTCGATGACTTCCGGGTTCTAGAAAGTAGAGTAGCGTCAATCGGTCTGCGGTCAGTTGTTGCAAGACTGTTTGTATTGCAACGAGTCCCGCTAATTTTGTTTTGAAAGTAACAATATTAGTTTTGTTGTGGAGTGTGTGTGTGTGTAGTGTAAACTAGGTTTCTTACTAGTGTTTTAATTATATTGAATTATTAATATTAACATTCATAATGCCGCGAGTGACCTTTACAGCCCCGGAGTATACTGACATGGTCTTAATTTACGGGGAATGCCATCAAAACGCTTTTTTAGCTTTACGGACATACCGTGAGAGATATGGAACCACTCGTGTATGCCCTACAGACAGCCGAATTTTTGTAAGGGCGGTACAAAGATTACGAGACAATCAAAGTTTGGTGCCACGTGATGTTGAGTTTGCTCCCCGAACACCGATCGCCCTTGAAGAACGTGTGTTAGACCATTTTACGCGTAACCCTACATGCAGTTTACGTAGGGCTGCTCGTCAATTCAGTGTTCACCACAAAAAGGTCCACGGTATTTTAAAGGCTAATAAACGACGGCCTTTCAGATTTCGAAAAGTATCGGCTTTATTAAACAGAGATCAACCCATAAGAGTGGCTTACTGTCAGTGGTTATGTACGAAGGTAACGAATGACCCTGAATTTCTATCTAACATCATGTGGACTGACGAGAGTACCTTCACACGTAATGGTATATGGAATCGCCAAAACTTGGATATTGGGCTAGGGAAAATCTTCATGCTGTACGCGAATCTTCCCACCAGTACCGTTTTTCGTTGAATGTATGGGCAGCAATTCACGGCAATAAGATAATCGGTCCAATTTTCATTAATGGAAATTTGACTGCTATCAGGTGTTTGGAATTGCTTGATGGCCCAGTGTCAGATTATACAGATCAACTGTCTGTAGCTCAAAGCAGGCGTATGTGGTACCAGCTAGACGGAGCGCCTGCCCATTCAGTGGTGGCTGCCAGGGAGCGTCTTAATCACATGTTTGGTGAACAGTGGATAGGACGCTATGGGCCTACACGATGGCCACCTAGATCACCAGATCTCACGCCCCTAGACTTTTTTTTGTGGGGATATGTTAAAAATGAAGTGTACGCAACAGACGTCACTTCAATAGAAGACCTAAGATCGAGAATAATAAGTGCATTTAATAAACTAAAAGCTTTGGCAGCAAATGACAACTTGTGTGCTAGAATACGAGACAACATGATGCGAAGGTGTATTCGATGCATTGATGTGAACGGTAGGCACATTGAAAACCTAAAAATTTAAATTAATTTGATTACTATTGTATGTATGATGTACTAAACTGGTGTACAATAAAGTTTATTCTTATTAAATCAAATTTTAAGTAAAAATTGACCTAGTGAATAAAAACTGTTGCGAGTGGTATTCATATTTTAATAAATTGATTTAGTGATTTTAAATAAAGCGCAAGTGAAGTAACTGATTAGTGATACGAATGTAATATTCGGCTGCTCGATGCGGCGCCTCCGCCGTTGCGGCGCCGC
This sequence comes from Arctia plantaginis, assembly GCA_902825455.1. Taxonomy (NCBI): domain Eukaryota; kingdom Metazoa; phylum Arthropoda; class Insecta; order Lepidoptera; family Erebidae; genus Arctia; species Arctia plantaginis. The sequence goes on along the minus strand of CADEBD010000039.1, from coordinate 77,170 downwards.
GTCGCTAGGCTCATTTTGATGTTGGCGCCATTTTTGCATCGCTGCCGTCGCGTCGTCTACAGGTGAGTGACCCGTGTTATCAATGGTGCTCCAATTCGGCATTATTTTATTGTATTTATTTTGTTCTAAATTTGCATTTTTTTATTTTGTTTTTTTTTGTTTTTTTTTAAATTTTAACCGACTTATATTGAACTGTGTTATCTGTAATTTAAGTCTTTGGCATAAGTCTGGTAACAGTCTGTATATATTTTATTTTTTATTATCTTAATATTCCTAAAATTAAAATTACCCATAATTTTTCTCTTATCGTTCTTTTAAAGTTGATGATTGCTGTATTGATATTTCTTTTTACAAAATACTCTGTTCTATTACAAAAGAAAAAGATACATTAAATGTATTTTTAAAACGTTATACCCGTAGAAACTTTTTTTTTTGTTGACGGGATGGAAATAAGTTACTACGGGTAACTACACAACGTACAACATTTGAACTTTGACAGAGTATTTCAGATTTACCGAGTATTTTAGATAGAAAATTGAAAACATATTTTTCCACTTATCTGTTATTTCTTTGGTTTCCGTTTCTTTTTTTGACACAGGAAAAAACTACCCTGTGACTTAACTGAAATCTATAAAACCAACGAAAGTTACAAACCAAATTTCTTTTCAAGAATAACTCGTGTGTCGTGTTTCTGAAAAAGATTTTTGAAAGCTTCATCATCAGCCTATCGCAGTCCACTGCTGGACATAGGCCTCACCCATTGCACGCCACTTAGATCGATTTAGGGCGTCTCTTAGTAACGGATTAAAAATACGGAGTATCAGCACCCCTATTCATGCCCTCGGTTTCGTCGAGCAGGCTAAGGGAGCAACCTACGCAGGACAACAGCACTGCAAAGACAAGGTAAACGTAAAACAAGCTCTATACCAATCCGTCTGGCCAGCGTGGTACAGTAGGCCAAAACCTTATTTCTATTATTACTATTACACTATTAAAGGCTGTTGATGCGATGATGAATAATGAGACCAAAATTCAGTTTATTTAGTTGACAGTTTCAGAAAAAGCTTTATTAATCAATAAAATCAATATTTTTATTAATAGGCAGAAAAAATACTTTTCTATGAAGTTTGTTCCAGAGAAGTATAAAATTGTTCAGCACCTACAATTTGCCGTAACAAGGCTTGACTAGAGGAACTTGCAATCCTCACTGATAAATTGTACCCTCGTGTGTACCCTCACTGATAAACCTGGAGTTAGGAAATTGAATTAAATATTTACCTAGCTCAAAATAAGTTTAATTTTATTTTGAAAGTAACAGCATCTATAGTTTCACAAGTGAGTCGTGTTTTATCAAAGCCAATGAGTTGAAAATAGACCAATCTTACGCACGATTGTGGTTTCTGCTTTAATTATACGAGTACAACGACTTAAAAACTTTAAAAAAATTACAATTATCATGAAAAGTAGAAGTAAGCATTACAGTTAATCTCAACTTCATAAATATTCCTTTTTTTTGGGTGGATTTGTGTTATCTTTAGGTTGTTTTTCTACTTCTTATTATGCCTATGTAACATTTCATAAAAACCAGAAACAAATTTATTTTAACAATAATACTTAATAGTATTATTGTTAAAATAAATTTGTTTCTGGGTTTCTGGTTAGGGATAATATGGGGTCTACCAATAAGAACGTCCTGGTTTAAAAATTGAATAAAACACACATTTATTTATGAAAAATGCATCCGATTGATTTATTTGATAGATAATTTTATGCAATTTATGTTTTAAATAATATATCGGCCAAATGACCAACGCGGCTCTTTTTGCAGACGGTGACCCGCTCACGCCAATCTTCGATAACGATTAGATTTAACGTTACCCCAAAGAAAATAGTCTAAAGGTGTTAAATCACACGATCTTGGTGGCCAACTGATCGGTCCATTTCTCGAAATTAACGACTCACCAAACTTTCCATGTTCACTCGAGTAATGTGAGGTGGTGCACCGTCTTGTTTAAATTAAAGGTCGTCTGCATCAATATCATCAAATTCCGGAAAGAAATATTCGGTTAACATCGAGTTATAGCGCTCGCCATTCACAGTAACAGGGTTTCCTTCGTCACTTTCCTACAACTTCCAAGCGTTGGTTTAAAGTGAAACGTGACATGATAAAATGGCAAACCTTACTGAACACAAATGTCAAGAGACGTCAAAGATCTATCATCAAACATGGCCGCTATGAGCTGTCAAAACCAGGTCATCCCTATTGGTAGACCCAGTATATATATATCAACATTTCTTATTACAAACTAAATATTGAGGCATCTGAATTAGTGAGATAATTATTATTCTTCTTCAAAAAGGAATAATTAGTTTCTCCTTATAAAAGAAAGTTGACAAATATTCGTATCAACAGTAGCTTAACCTCCAATCGAGAAATCCCTCAATCTGAGCATCGATTTTATTAAATCGAAACCCGTCTGTAAATCTGAAACTGTATAACAACAGAAAAGCAGCTGTTACACATTGTTTTTAGAATTGGTGGTTTACCACCCTAGTAATTAGTCATAAATTACTTATAGCTACATCAACAGCTTTAATAGTCCACTGCTGGACATAAGCCTCTCCTTAGAAAGGAGGTTTTGGCCTGCTATACCACGCTGGCTAGACGGGTTTGGTATAGGGTTTGTGTCAAGTTTTCCTTCTCTCTGCAGTGCTGTTGTTCAGCATACTTTTATCCCTTACTTGGCTCTTACGACACCCACGGGAAGAATAGGGGAGGTAATACTCTGTATTCTTAATGCGTCACCACACGGACCTAGAGCTACGAAGATCTCTATTTCGTTAGCCTACAAATTCTGCTCTGAAAGAATATTATTATGGCAACTGCAAATAGCTTACTGATGCAACCTTACAAAGTTCATCGCGGCGGCATGTCAATCGGTTCGCTCGTCGCACTTAAGCTCACCGCATTATGTAAATTTCAGAATTTGAGTGACGTTAAAAAGATTTTCGTGGAAAATTTGCATTTCTTGTTGGAGATAAGTTTTTTTCACAGAGTTTATTCATCAATCAACAAACTTTAATAGTCCACTACTGGACATAGGCCTCTCCTTAGAAAGAAGGATTTAGCCTACTGTACTACGTTGGCCAGACTGGTTGGTATAAGGTTTGTGTCACGTTTTCCTCCTCTCTGCAGTGCTGTTGTCCTGCGTAGTTTGCTCCTTTAGTCGCCTCTTACGACACCTACGGGATGAATAGGGTGGAATTAATTGGTAATTAGTCAATTATAAAATTCTTTGATTTATAATTTATTATTTTTCATTTGAATTTTACTAATGTAATAAAACTGAAAACCTTTAAAAGTTTAATTATTTATTTAACCTTGTTTAATTATTTACTCAACTTGAAATACCTACCGATTCAATACTTTTGTATCGGATGGAGTATTTATGAAGGAAGGTATAATCATAAGGAAAATGTGTATAACTTCACAATATGTCCATGCCCTAAGGGCCGAACAGGAACCACGAACGCTGGTAAAACCTAAGGAACCGAACGAACGAAACCTATAAAGTATAATGTAATACTAAATGGATGATGATTTGTTGATGATGGTTATGAAATTTATTTATTTTCAATACAACGTTTCATACAACGTTAATTTGTATGACGCGTAATAATGGGAACAGGCTTGTTACAGTTGCAATTGTCTGTAACAACGCATGCAATACTTAGAAGCGACAGGTACTGCGTCATCGCGATTGAAAAACCTATTGGATAAACATACGTTTAAACTGTCGACAGTGACGAAATAATGTGCTAAGTGTGGCGTACGTGTGTGTAAGAAAACTCAAGCACTAGAAATAAAACCTTTGTTGCGAGGGACTATACAAGTATACATGAGATGGAGATAAACAACACCCAGACTCAGACATGTACCATGTAGGGGACGAACCCATAAAACTTAGCGTAGTAGGAAGCGGCGTAGAGAAGTGAAGTAGAAACCAATTAAACCACTACGCCATCCATGCAGTCATATTACAAACCTTCAATGCTCAAAAGTATACTGAATACAATCTCTGAATAGAACTCTAGAATAAGCATATGCTATTTTTTGTCATCTCTTTCCATTATGTGAATTGAAAAACAAATGCCTGTTTTATTATTCCTCAAACGTACTTATAAATTCAAACTTAAAATCTATTTTCGAATATTTTTAGAAGCTAACAGTTGACGTCACAGCACAAAACGCGTAGTCTTAGTCGATCACTTAATCTTGCCCACTCATTTATTTATTAATGTAATATGGGGTCAGCTGACTGCCTCTCTCGCCAAGCCCCATTAAGAATGTAATCCTTTCCAGATAAGACACAGAAAGAAAAATATTGGAGTAAAGAAAATAGGGCGAGGGAGCCAGAATAGGGTATAATACCGCAAGTCTCACATGGTAAACAGGTTCTGCGTACGGGTTCTGTAATGGATACTGACAGTTTTATGGATCAGTATCCAGTACTGTGGGTAAGTCGATCTAAATACTTTAAGGGGTTGTAGTTGCCATTATTTCTTATAGATTTCTCTAAAAAATACAATATCTCAAACCAAATCATTTTCAAAATATTCGACTTTTAAGATTTCTTTATGAAAAACTGACGAAATTTTGCCTAAGATTTTTTTTTAGAACTTATATCCTTTATTTTGTGTGTTTTTAATGTTTTTGTGTAGTTGATACATTGTTTTATAATTTCCATTACTAAAATTGTAGTTAACTTAACCGACTGGGCCGAAGTAGGTGGTTAATAATAGCAAAGTAATAATAATAATAATATTGAAATCTATTAGAAATGATGGCTCCTACAACTCCTTAAAGTATTTAGGTTGTACCCAGTAACCCTTTATAATATAATAAATATTTTATTTATTTTATTCTCGACGAGTTATTTATACCACTCATACACAAGAACGGCTGTTGTTTATGATTTATATTTTTTTTTGTATTTGAAGAATAATCATTTAAATATTTTAAAATTCAAAGAAAATTCATTTACTTAGACATTGTGGGTGAAACCTAAGACGGATGAAGATCAGAATTTTATTGTACTAAAAGTTTTAATTGAAGTAAACATCAAAATTACTGATCATACGATAAAATTGCATTTGAAATTGACCTTTATTTCCCTCGGTCCTAAAACAAAATTAGAAACAGCCCAAAGTTTATAACAATGGCATCCATTAGATTACATCGCAAATACCCGATTGCTCTTAATCTTGACAGCTGTACCAGTGGAACCCATGTCAATCTGTGATGAACTCTCTAGGAAAACGGACGTAAGGAATTAGGATAAATCAGGACTCGAGTTTAATCTATGTTATAGCCCTTTGTTTTCAGCATTTCAGTATTAACAAATAGGCGTGCTATTATGTTTAGTTTTATCTTGATTCTATCTGTATTAAAACAATGAATTTGACTGCACTTTGATTTGGTTTAAACGGTCGCCATGCCGCTCCCTACTACGCTGAGTGTTGTGGGTCCGATCCCTACATGGGACGACACTTTGTGTGATCCACAAATTGTTGTTCTGAGTCTGGGTGTTCTTTGTGTCCGTTTCATGTATGTTTTTTAAGTCCCCCGCTACACAGGATTTATTCCTAATGTGAGAGTTGTCTTAAAAAAAAAAAGTTCACTTCTAATCCCTTCTATAAAAAACTACATTTTGGCTAGCACAAATACGCCGAGAAAGATGTACTTACAAAAAAGGACAGACAGGATGATATTAATATCCGGTCTCAGTAGCCTTTATTACTCGCTGATAATAGCATTCCATTGGTGAAAGAATGTTTAAAATCGCTTAGGTGTTTTAGGCAGGCAAGCGTAAAAAAACTAACTTATTTTCTATTATTTAAGTATGGATTTATTAAAACATAAATCATTTGTAATTTCGTTAAACAGAAATAGACATTCAGTATGAGATACATGATTTGAACCACGATTTTTTTTAAAAGCGGTATTCAAATTAAATAAAAGTTTTATACATATACATATGTAGTTCGCGGGTGCGCTTTTCCGCAAAGTACCAGAGGTCCTTTTAACAGAGTGAATCGTATTGCCACGAAATTGTGACGTATCTTTAATAAAAAGTAAGCTAATAACATCAAACCCCACTTGCACTACAACTGAAACACGTGGAAATAAATTCCTATTTCATTAAAATCATTTTTTTATGAAGTCCAAAACAAGTCTAAAACGTTTTAACCGATTTTTCTAAAAGTTCTGAAAAGGTTATAAATACTTTTGAATTTACCACCAAAAAAGGGAATTGTTTCTAAGGATTCCTTAATTAAAAGCGTTTTCACGCCTGACGGTTTTCTCCTTTGACCCTAAATCCTTCTTAGACAATTGAAATTTAAGTTTCAACTAAATATTTTTTGCTCAAAACATTTTTCGTACAAAAACCAGAATTTGAAAGAGGGTAGACGAAAGTTTAGCAAAGAAACAAACTTAATTTTTGCAATTTTATTACAAAAAGCCGAAACAAAGCAAGGGCTATATCATAACTAACATTCACACCATCACATTAACAGCCTTTAACAGTCCACTGCTGGACATTAGCCTCTCGTTAGATGGGAGGTTTTGACCTACTATACCACGCTGGCCAGACGGGTTGGTATAGGGTTTCTTTCAAGTTTTCCTTGTCTTTGTAATGCTGTTGTTCTGCGTAGTTTGCTCCCTCGGTCGGCTCTTACGACAGTCTTGGGATAATTAGGGGTGGTGACACTCTGTATTCTTAATCCGTCACCACACGGACTTAGCTAACATTGAAGAAGCAAAAGTAAGTATGTTTTTTTTGTGGACCAACGAGTCACCTGATGATAAGTAACTACTGCCGCCCATAGAAACATGTAACTCAAGAGGCACAAGTGAGTTACCACACTTTAAGTGCCGCTACCCCCCGAACCCTCGAAAAAGGGAGGTTTGGGTTGGGAAAAAAAATAATTGTTTCCTGTGAGGCCCTGGTATCATCCCGGTTGAGCCCTCGGCAACCTTACTCGCTCGGTAAAGAGGAACAAAAGAATTGTTCAACGCTGGTTTCCTGGGAGGTTTTGGTATTACGCAGCCATATGCTGAAGTATCGTTATTCTTCTTCAGATCTTTACTGTAGTTTTTTATACTCCACCCAACTTTTGCAACTTCAGTTGTCAGGAGTACAGTAAAAAATAGGGCTTTTATTTAGAAAATCTCAAAATATTGATATGTAAATGCCATACAAAACATGTAATAAACAATGAACTCTTATTTTTCAATTTGGTCTCAACAAATATTCGATAACAATTCAACATTTAGAAAAAATAAGAACCAATTTATTCATGTTCTGTTTTCCTTCTTTATTTTGAAATATAAGAAACTCTGAAATAAATATTCAGTAGAGGGTTATTGGCGTAATCCCTGCGTTATGAGTATGCGTCTCTATCATTCAATATGTCTATGTCAAAGACACTATGTGGCTATGATCGGCTTTGCTTATAAAATCGTTGTGTGATGTCTTTAGTACAGTGTGTATCATGGAATACGTTCGCAATCCAAGTGGCAGTCTCAGATTTTAAACTTGTGTGCCAACATTGAATTTTTCTTCATCTTCCACTCTATCCATACCACCATCACCACTAAACCAATTTTAAAACTTCATTATCAGCGAGTAACATATGCCACTTTTTACCAGTATAACTGACATTCACACGTACAGAGCCGCAGGCAAATAATTATGTAAGAGAAATGGGTACCACGACAAATAATATGTAATTTTGCTTAATTTGTCTTACCCTCCTTTCCTTTTTCTTCTCATAAAGTAATAAATTAAACCTTACACATCATTATCATAGAGCCTGTACTATGGTAACCAGAGTGATGATAAACATACTTATAATATATAAGTCTAATTGTCTAAGATATATAAATTAATAAATCTATTTAGAAATATCTAAATACATACCTACATATCTTAGACAAATTACACCCAGACACAAACTAAATGCCCATCACACAAAATTTGTCCTGGGTTCAAATCGACCCCACAAATGCCCACAATCACTGGCTTAGCAGTCAGGGTCACTAAGTTCTAGACCAATAGGTCCGACTTTAAGACACCGGTTCCTTAAGTTAAGGATTTTAGGGCTTCTCTATTATTTTTCCAACAATAAAAATCATTATTTTTACTTTAATTGATCACGCGTAACTGATAAATAATATAACAGAAGGCCAATTCTCGTAATAAAAGTTCCGTCACAATTCAGTTCCGATCAACTTTCGATCTCATAAAGGTATTTTCGTAGTAAAGTATTACTAAGACTAGCAGATACCGATTTAATTTTTGGTTACAATACGGTATAATCACATATGCACGACTCCACTCGGACCTGATCCGCCGCCAGCGAACCGGGCGGCGGAGGCGCGCACACCTGCGCTTCATGCCGCCCTGAGTGTGGCCGCGGGTGGACGGGATGGGTTCTCCCCTCCACCCGCATTAGTTGGCCAGCCGCGAAGGGGCGGCGTCCGCGTGTGCCGGACGCCGCCTAAAGAGAGGAAAAATTTTTTTGAGACGGAGCCCGCAACAGGAGCGGGCCGGCGCTGGGAGGGGTCCAGAAGGCGATAACTACCTGGACCCCTCCTAAACTGGAAGCGCAAAGAGGGCACAGCGTGTGCTTTTAGTCGGTTCGAGTCCGACTCACCGCCCCGCCGAACGAGAGCCCCGGCGGGGTGACGGTCCGAGGGGATTTCCACACGTAAAAAAAAAAACGGTATAATCACATTACAGTCAACGTTGGATGTTTGATACCTTAATACCTTATGACAGTTATGAGATCGAGAGTTGATCGGAACTGAAGTGAGATCGAACTTTTATTACGAGAATTGGGCTTCTGTTTGTTTAATTATATATTTTATCTTCTTTAACTTTATGCACATGTTGTACAAAAGCGGGCTTAAAGCCATGGGGAATTCTCTCCCAGCCAACCTTCAGGTGATGTAGAAATAAAATATAAAATTAACATAGTGGAAGTCCAGACGTATACACAATTAAAAGTACAAACTAAATTTAGTATTACACAAGATCTACGTTTACCCTAGCAAGCTTAAAAATATGTCAGTGTAGGAGGCCTTATTATCTAAACTTGGTTTATAATTTGTTCAAAAAAGTCGATTGAAAGTAAACTACAATTAAACAGGTCGTCAAAAATACAATTGTGTACGAGTGATTTGTATAGGCTTGGCTTAGTTCAAATTAGTTTCTCACTCATTTCTCTATAAAAAACGAGTTATGAATATAAATTTAATAGTAATATCTATATAAATAATCTTGCAGATGACTCGTCTGTTAGTGTGCCTCCAAATAATATCTACCTAGTGTACAGTTTCCTAGAATTGTAAAATTGCACTGGGTTTATTCGCAGTAAAAAGGCAAAATGTTACATTTTGCCTTTTAATTGAAATTTACTTTTGATTGACTTTAAATTTAATTCATTTCAAATACTTCATTTTTTAACCAGTAAAGATTAAATCTATTTAAAAACTAAACAGATATGAAATAACCCCCTAAATTGAATCAAATAAACAGCGCAAAGCGTTCTATTGTCTTGTTACTTCGAATGCTGACTAACGATCGAAAGCTTAAGCTCGAATGCAGGTTCTATTTTGATACAAATGTTTTCGACTTTCGTCACAAATACACTTTCTGATCTGATCTTTTCCTAGTTATATGTATTCAACATATAAGTGCGAAAAGATTAGACTTACGCCTAGTTCCTAGAATAATCCTTGAAGCACCATAGTTGGGAAATCCAAATTTCTAAAAGAATTAGTAGACACTGAAAGGGGTTCACTAGATCATCAGTAATCTGGTGATGAAAATAAATTACACTTAACTAAAATTAAAGTACTACACACGAGAAAAATCTAGTAATTTATTATTGCGTTGAAGCCTCACTTCACACACCCAAAATACGATGTAATTGATTTTTGGACATTAAGTATACATGAAAAATATATTCCTACTTAACTTATTTAAGGAGGTTAATCTACTTCAAATATACTTTGTACTTGAAATATACATATTTTCCATTTCAATTTACGTATATTTTATATAATTGAGGTGTCAAACACCCTCCCACCTATGAAAAGTAATTCTCACACAGGGATTTACAAAAATGTCGTTTATATACATGGCTTATGTTGAAAATATCGCCAAACTATTACTGATAAACTCAATTCTAGAGGTGGTACTTCAAAAAATAGACTTTTAAAGTCCATCCTCTAGAATCGAGTCCATGAAAGGCAGCTAAACGTGTAACACACTATCATACTCCTGAACAAATTTCTAGTCATAAAATAGAAGCAGGCGAAAATATACAACTAAAAATAAAAGAAAAATCACTACGTTATAAAAGGTATTACAATTCAGAAATATCTCAAATAGAATCGAAAGCAAATTGCAAAGAACGCTAACTTCCCAGTCTCAAAAGTTTTCAGAATACTATTCAAGCTTGAACTCGTCGTATGACTAGCAAAGACGGGAAATTTAATTTACTCCACTTCTAGGAAACAGGTCTTTGTACAAAACAGCTCAGGTTGTAACCGCGATCCGGTAAAAGTAAGTTTTTATCCTTGACTGTTTTATGTAATGTAAACTTTATTTTTATGATCTTTGAAAACATTTTTAAAATGAAGTTATATGAAGACGCTACTGTTATAATTATCCAAGTAAGTTATGTACTTTTGAATACGGTGTTGGTTACAATACAGTTTGATTTACATTATCGATGTTCCCATTGTATCAAAAAGGTTTTAACAAGCGTATTGTGCTGTATAGTTTAATTAATAAAAATATTCAGATAGCTAATCCTGAAACTCGGGCCTTCAATGGGCGGGAACAACGATGTTTTCAGACTGCAAGAACATTGCACCTTCTTAAATATCGTTAAAATTAAAGGTTTTTTTACACAAATATTTTATGCAATATCTAAACAAAATACGATGAAGGCAAATTTTACACTTTTATCAGAAATAAAATGGAACAAATTAAATTAAGGGACCAGTACTTAAACAAAAAATAGCCTGATTATGTTGCAATAAAATTGACTCATGGCTAAGTGGTAACCGATTAGGGTAACGTATCGCAAAGTTAAGCAATCCTAGCCAGGTCAGTTTGGGGATGGGTGACCATTCTTCACATTGAAACCCCTTCGTGCCTCGGCGAGCATGTCAAGCCATCGGTCCCGATTGGCAAACTAACATCTGTGACAATCGTTACGGGTAGTTGGAACCTTAAAAAACTTGAGGCTTTTTACTAAACTTCGATATAGTAAAAAATCGAAGTTCAGCCGTATCTTAGTAGAATTAAAGCTGACAACAACCTCAGAAGAGAAGAAGATAAATATTGTAATGAAAAAAGAGATAAAGAAATAATAATAATAATAATATACCTCACACATCTCACACACGGCCGTCTGATCTCAAACTAGGCAAAGCCTGTGCTGTGGTAACCAGACTGCTGATAAACATACTTATATATTTTTAAATACATACATATTATAGATAAATTACACCCAGACACAGAACAAATGATCATGCTCATCACACAATATTTGTCCTGGGTGGGAATCGAACCCACGACCAGGTACAAATGTGGTTGACATTTGTTCCTGAGAGGTAATTAATGTACATAGAAAGCAACTTAAGCTCGTGTTTTAGAAATCACACGGAGCATCACGCATAAACCTATTTCGTTGAAATTATTTAAAAAAAAAGAATTGCTATCATAGTTTACTATATTTCTAGGTAATTGTCTACATTCAGACTGCAGCACCAGCAAATTCAATACAGGTTATTGATACGTTTAGTTTCCTCTACCTTTTGCACTGGTTTGATTTATCGGGTAGCCTTTATGTTTTCGTTTATTCCGTTCACAGTCCGGTAGGTGAGACGAACAAAGATTTAAAAAATACGAGTATATAGGTATAAAAGTATGAACATGTTGTTGATTTGATTTTTTTAGTAAACGTGTGTCACAAAGCTTTTAAATTCATGCTTAAAGTAAGTCCGAGTGCTTTGTTAGGGCAAATTGAATTTATTATACTCGTATATAAAGTGTTTCTTATTTGTACGTTCCAAATTTAGAACTGAATAGAATTTCGAAAGGTTTTTTAAACAAACAAACAAACCAAAGTGCCATGGTCAGTTTGGATTGCTTTATTGATTATAAAATATTTAAAATTTGAATCTGAATAGAATCAAAATCAAAACAAAGGAATTAGAATAGAATAATTTTTTTTTTTTTTAGAAAAGGATCAGAGGTTACTGCTGAATCTGTTTACTGTGTGTAGAAGTAGCCACACACCTTTTATTATTTTCTTAACGTATTACATTTTAACTAAAACTTCTAAACAATTAACGCCCAATCTTTTATATTATTAAAAGCATTTTCGTTTGCTGTTTTCTGCCCGGCAATTGCCACACTACTTATGTCCATCCTCATCATAAGTATGATTCGATCAAGACTTTACGACACAGAAAGCGTATAAAAATGGTTCTTTAAGGACATACCCTAACAAAATCGTGAAAATATTTGCTCATGAAGGTCCTTTCTTCAGTAATATCCAATATTTTATGTTTCGATACGGGAAGTTGGGTTTTCACTAAGCGATATGAACCTATTTGATACCCGCTCGCTCAATTTTGGTATCTCCCAAATTAAAGGAAAAAAAACGTTTATTTTATTAATATTACATAAGTTACTACCTTACCCATGCCATGGTTCCTTATAAATCGGCCGGCTCGACCGGAGAGCCACGGGCTTACAGAGAACCGGTGTTAGGCAGCTCTTTTATTTCTGCTCACCTGGTGAACCGTACCTGGAACCTCACCTTAAAAATATGCCAAAGTTTATATTTTATCTCTGCACTTTTAAATATTACTACATCACTCGAAGGTCGACTGGGACAGAATGCCCTGGGCAATAAGTCATGTAAAACTTGTGCGTTAAGATTATTAATAATAATAACAAAAGAAAAATAAGGAAAAACAATATGCTTTTCAAAAATTTTTGTTACAAGTTGTCTCCTGCTTTGTTTCCGGACCAATACGACCTTCAAATTTTCAAAAAAAATTAAGTTAGATCGGTGATAGTCCCTTACTTAACGTGTCGTACTTGATTACGTTATGTACGACATATTTATTATTATTATTATTATTGATCTAGGTTGTAGTTGAAAACAATTCATCAAAACAGTGATAAAAAATTGAGATTTGGTTTGTTTATAATAACATGGTATACAAGCAATTAGAAGCTTTGTGTTGTTTGATTAGGAACTTATCTCTAATAAGAAGACATTAAAGTTTCTATGGAGGTAGTAAGTTCTTCACAAATATGTTTTCTATGTACTTGAAAATAAATTCCATTTTCAGTTTGCCTTATTACGAATACTTGTATAGTCTGATTGGTAGTGTTTAATTACACTAATGGAAAACATAGGTTAGGTGTCATATATCAACATTTGATTAGAGTGATATTTTTAGATATAAATCAACGTCAGTAAACTTAGCCGTTGCTGTATTGGAATTATTTTTGTTCTGATTTTTGCTTTCACATTTTATGACGAGAGATATTGATGGATAATATTTTTTTCATCATCAAGCTATGGTATTATAATGATTATTGCACTTACAATTTGAATCATGTAACATAAAGATCTTATAATGGGTTCGTTTTTTTATTTATTTTTTCACGACAAAATGTAGAAAATTTCAGTGTTACAACAAGTCTGTTTTCATCTTACTTTTCAATTAAATATTGTTATCCATTAAAGAAAAAAGTCCTCGACTGGCGACTGCGTAATGGAACATAGAGCATGGGTATGTCCCAAGGTGGTCCAACGACTTAGTGAAGGTCGCGGGAAGCTATTGAATGCGAGCAGCACAGTTGTTGTCGAACCTTGGACAAGGCTTTTGTTCAGCAGTGGATATCTTTCGGTTGAGACAACAGCAATTAAACAGACTGCACGGATGGCGTAGTGGTTTAAGCGGTCGCCATGCCGCTTCCTACTGCGCCGAGTGTTATGGGTTCAAACCCCCACATGGGACGACACTTGTTCGACACTTGTGATCCACAAATTGTTGTTCTGAGTCTGGCTGTTCTTTGTGTCCGTTTCATGTATGTTTATAAAGACCCCCGCGACACAGGATATATTCCGAATGTGGGAGTTGTCTTTTTAAAAGAAAAGAAGACATATTGTAAGTTATTGGAAGGATACTGATAGTAAAATGTCAGCAATTTAATTCCTATGAGAGACTGTATCTATATTTTTATTCATAAATCCCTTCACCTCTAAACGAAACGATCAGCTTCATTATTAATACTCGTAGGTAAATAATAAGACGTAATAATGGAAAAAAAAGTACAAATATTGTTTCCCTTTACAGTATGTTTGTATTTTTAATGAGACTAGAAACCATTTGCAATACGCCTGAGAAATAAAGCGTGATTGATGGACTGATTACAACAGACTACAAAGTACGAAAAAGAAATCATATACAAGAAAGTAATCACTTCACCTATTTTGTAACGAAACGTAACTATCAAATATTCTTGTTCAATTTATTTTGGATTGTGTCGGTAATACTGTTCGGTGAAACATCTTTTGTTGTTACTCCGTGTAAGAATATTTAAAATACGCGATAATCTGTTCGGGAGTGTCGTTAAGTTTACAGAATTCTGTGATTAAAATATAGAATTGCAATCCTACACAAAGACAATAGTGTATCAGTGCGGAATTTCCTAGAAATCTAGACTACAAATTTAAAAATCTTCTCCAAGTACATACCGCCGTAAATAAATCAACAGTGCAGCCCGAGATAACGCGTAAGTGCCACGCTTAGCACGGCGCTTATGACTTTCTTCTCGCGAGGTTGCCATCTACACATTGCCGACTCTCAACTACGGGCCTTTATTAGTGTGCGATTCGTGTGCAGTTTTTATTTACAATAATTCTATTACCTTACATATATAAAATTGTAACAGAACATTGATACAGGAATTCAATAAGTGCACACTTTGTTGCTACTGGATTGAAGTAAATAAAATAAATACAATGCCCCTTAGTCACTCGCCACCTTCAACGCCAGTCGCGCCTGAACCTAGCACATTAGCACCCGGACACAAAGGCACTGACGACGGAACCGTTAAATATCTTGCCCAACCGAATGACTCAGATACTCCTTCTGAACAGAGTGGTAACAGCAATATTAGTGTACGTCGGAAACGCAGACGTGAACTAGACGACGATTACGGTCAATTAAAAGCTGAAATGACAAGATTACTTACGACATTATCGGCTACTGTTACTCAAAATTTTAAAGATCTGAAGAAACAAAATGATGAATTAAAAGACAGCCTACAAATGATGTCAGACAAATATGATTCGGTCCTTAAATCTCTAACAAATCTGGAAGAAGAAAAGGAACGAGATAAAAAACTGATTCTAAAATTGGAAGAAAAGGTTGAAACTCTTGAACGTAAAAATAAATCGACCAGCCTAGAAATACGTAACGTTCCCGCCGTGTTATCTGATAACAAAAAAATTGAGACTAAAGAAGAAATCGGAGGCATTATTAAATCATTGGCTAAAGCTGTAGAGGTTGAGCTACAAGACTCTGATATTAGAGATGTTTATAGAATAACCACTAATAAAGAAAACATAAAACCTATCATGGTTGAACTCAATAGCGTCTTGAAAAAGGAAAAGATATTGCAAGGAGTCAAAAATCTAAACAAGAAAAAGGCTAACGAAGATAAATTGAATACCGGCAATCTCAAACTTCTGGGGCCTCCTAGGCCCGTGTATGTGTCGGAGGCATTGACATTTAGAGCTCAGAAAATATATTATTTAGCCAGACAGTTCGCTCAAGACAACGGTTACTCTTATTGCTGGACTTCAAGAGGCTTGGTTTATTTACGTAAAGCTGAAGGAGAACCACCAGTTCGAATTGAAAAAGAATCTGATCTTAGCAAACTTGTGAAAAAGAAGTGACTATATAGTGTGAGAATTTACATTGTAATACTTAGATTTATTTTAATTTTTTGTTTAACCCTCTTGCTATGTACATTGCATTACATACATCATATGTCGCAATTGGCTAACTACACAACACACAAACTCTTAGTACCTGCACATACTCACAACGTACACACATCCAGTCATTGTTATCACGCACACAACACACAAACATTTAATATTATTTTACATATTACAGCAAGTTCTTGTTCAAAGCAACCACAGTACTACTGTAAAGGCCCACTAGTTTTACATGGTCACATTCGATACGCTTAATATTAGTCATTTAAATAATTTAGATAGTTTTAAGATATCTGAATCCTATAGAAGAGAGCCTGAAAATTGTAAAACCACGGTGACAATGGATTCTTTTAAAATACTTACGCAAAATATAAGAAGTATATCAGCAAATATGCCTACTTTCTTAACTCTGCTATCTAGGATGTCTCTTTCACTCGACATCATTATTCTCACGGAATGCTGGCTATCTTGCAACCCAAACATCCCTCCATTAGATGGATATAAGTCCTATTGTAATGCTAAGCGATTAAACAAAAATGATGGGGTCGTAGTATATGTCAAAAGTAGCCTCTCTAATATTACTGTAACGGAACCAGATTTCCCAGATGCTTGTTGCATCCTAATTAAAATGGGAAATCAGACCTGTATACTTGCACTATATAGGTCCCCCTCTTTTAGAGATACTACAACTTTTTTGGCCGCTCTAGATCAAGTACTGACATCGAATTGTTCTTTTGACAATATAATTGTGATAGGCGATATCAATATAGATATTGCTCATAGTACTAAGGATCCTAAAGCTCCAGATTATCTTAATCTAGCTGCTTGTCATGGTCTTCTACCTGCGCACAATTTTGTCACGCATGGAAATACTTCTCTCGATCACGTCTTACTCAAGAGTAGACTTAAAGCTGCGACTATAGTCCTCGATTCCACCGTTACTGATCATAACGCAGTATTACTCTCTTTGGATAAATTAACAAATATAGAAATTAAAAATACTCCAAGAGCCAAAATCGACTACAAAATACTTGAAGAACAGATAAAAAATATAAATTTTTCCACCATTTATGAATCTAAAAACCCAAACACTGCCCTTGAATTATTCGTAAATTCATTAACCAGAGTCCTAAAAGTTAGTACTAAATGTTCATATGTGCCCCATCGTCTAAGAATAATTAAACCCTGGATTACTCCTGGCATCCTCAGATGCATGAGAAATAGAGATCGGATGTATAAGAAAATGAAAAATCAGCCTGATAATGATACCCTCAAAACCACTTTCAAAAGGTATCGCAATTTTTGTAACGCCATTCTTAAATCCTTAAAAAGACAATACGAGAAAGAAAAACTAAATAAGGCTAAGTCTAATCCCAAAAAAATGTGGAAGGTTATAAGAGAAGTAACTCATACTGACAAAATTATTTCTCCTTCTACTTCTCTATTAAAGATCCTTGATTCTATTGACGCATCTATTAATGAGGTTAATAGATTTTTTAGTAATGTTCGGAAAGAGTTAGCTGACAAAATTACAACATCAGTACGCAGCCCCTGTGTGGAATTACAGGAAACACCTTTAAATTCCTTTGTCTTTCTTGAGACCGACGAGATGGAAGTTGAGCGTACGATACTTACTCTCCGTTCGGATTGTGCGGTTGGCATTGATGGCATATCCTCCAATCTACTCAGACAGTACAGGGAGATCTTGGTACCGCCACTTACTTATATATTCAACCATTGCATTCAAAAGGGGATTTTCCCAGATCTACTAAAGAGGGCTCTTATTTATCCTATATTTAAATCTGGGGATCCTGACCGTGTCAATAACTATAGACCCATATCTGTATTACCTTCTCTATCTAAGGTGTTAGAGAAAATTATGAACAATCGCCTAAACAAATACCTAGAAGCTCACAATATACTTTCTAGTCAAAAAATATGGATTTAGGAAAAATACCTCTACTAATGATGCAGTTCATAATCTCACCGACCACGTAGTGAGGGCACTGGATAGTGGCAAAAAATGCTTGGCAATATTCCTTGATTTGGCCAAGGCTTTTGACACGGTCTCCATCCCCAAGCTAATCCTTAAACTGGAGGCGATCGGAGTCAGAGATAAACAGTTACAACTATTTCAGAGTTACCTGACCAGCCGCACTCAATGTGTCAAAATTGGCGAGTACGTTAGCAGCCATCTACCTATCGAGTTTGGAGTTCCCCAGGGTAGTATACTTGGTCCTACACTCTTTTTAGTGTATATAAACGGACTTTGCAGTCTAGATCTAGTAGATGGTAAATTGTTGGCTTTCGCAGATGACACGGCGCTTGTTTTTGCAGGACACTCTTGGGATCAAGTTTATGACACTGCACAGATGGGATTGAACAGAGTAACTAAATGGTTATCCGATAATACTCTGTCGCTCAATGTCGATAAGACTAAATATGTACTGTTTAACATCAAAACCCCGAAACACTTCGATGATAGGAACTTTTATATTGCAGCCCATAACCACGCTGAAAATACCCGTCTTATGTGCAACTGTCCCAATCTGGAAAGAGTGGATACTATTAGGTATCTGGGTGTTATTCTAGATACACGATTAACTTTCGCACCGCACATTGAATTTTTAACAGGGAGAATTAGGAAACTAATGTATATATTCAAGCACCTCAGGCACGTGGCTGATCCCAAAGTTTTAAAAACAGTGTACTATTCTCTGTGTCAGTCCATGATAAGTTACTGTATTTCTACCTGGGGTGGCGCCTGTAAAAGTAATCTGATACAATTAGAACGAGCACAAAGAGCAATCCTAAAGGTTTGCACTTTTAAACCTTTCCGCTTTCCTACTAAAGAACTATATGACCACACCGAAGTCTTAACAGTGCGACAACTGTTCATTCTCCAAGTTGTTCTTAGGCAACATACTTTGACGACTGACTATAAGTGTTCTTCTATAACATCCCTAAGACAACCATCACGTAGGTTTAGACTGCCCCCAAATGAGACTCGCAAGACCTCCTTCAGCCACAGATTTTTTTGCTTTCTCGGACGCTTTTTGTATAACAATCTGAACAAGGCGTTAAATATTGTTTCCAAAAATAAACACCACTGTAAGAAGGTTGTCACTGATTGGCTTCGTACACTTAGCTATGATGTAACTGAGAATTTGCTTCATCCAGTCAAATAGTCACACAAACACAAATGCACGCACCCCTCACATTCACACACACACACTCATCCATACACACCACACAACCCTCTCCTTCATACGCACTTACACAAACTCACTCACGTACACTCACTGCCATTTGCAATAGCCTCCCTGAACACTGATTCTCATAACTTATAAGATACTAGGTTTACTTTAATTAATATTTCATTTTATTTCAATAACCAATTAGTTTTAATAGTATTTATTCAACGGTTGTGGCCACAGAATTTGCTTCTAATGTTCAGCGGTAAAATTGTGTGTCTGTGGAAGCATTGTATTACCAAACTGCGCTATAAAGAGTCGCTGGTACTTATAGCACAGGGTTTCCTTTTTAAGTATCAGCAGTGCATTATTTGTCATTATTGTAATATAACAACCATGAAATTATGTTTGTTAACTTTAATTGTGAACAATAAATATTATTATTATTATTATATATTATTATTATTTCAAGAAATATTTTAGGTTGAAAATTCAAGAAGAATAAATACAGTCTTTACTTAAATGAGTATCCATTTTCTTTGATGTGGTACAACAAATCGTTTGTCACTCGTTTTTGAGATATTTTAATTTGAAGTTACTCACACCTTGTTGGTCTCTCTACATTTCAATTTATTTTTTTAGATCCATTTACAATATTCTTACAGGAATACTCCCAAGGCAGTATTGCAAGGTTATTACTAATTATAATATAATATGATTTTAAACAAATTATTA
Source organism: Arctia plantaginis (assembly GCA_902825455.1). Lineage (NCBI taxonomy): Eukaryota > Metazoa > Arthropoda > Insecta > Lepidoptera > Erebidae > Arctia > Arctia plantaginis. The sequence continues at coordinate 57,125 of CADEBD010000039.1, read as the reverse complement.
TTAATCATCATCACCAGCTTATCGCAGTCCGCTGCTGGACATAGGCCTCTCCCATTGCACGTCACTTAGATTTTATTTAATATTAATAAAAATAATGAATAAATCATGAAATAATGAATATATAATATAATATGTCTCACACATATCCTAAAACCGGGCGAGCCTGTGCTATGGTAACCAGACTGCTGATAAACATACTTAAATATTTTCAAATACATACATATTATATATAATTACATCCAAACACAGAAGAAGTGACCTCCCTCATCAAAAAACATCTATCTTGGGTGGGAATCGAACCCACGACCTCCGGTTTAGCAGTCAGGGTCACTAACCACTTGACCAACAGGCCCGTCAAGGCCCGAATATTTATTATTTATGGATCAGAACTAACACAACTTTGCGCGACTTCTGTCAATTACGGCATGCATAAATATCTATATTTCTTGCTATACCTAACGTTAACGTATAATGAGAGATTCGTCAATTGTTGAGTTATGTATAACAACATCAAAACATATTTAAGAGTGAAATAAAACTCAAAAAAAAAACTGATGAACGAAGTCATCTTATTCGTCGGAGTCCTGAGACACGAGATATCGTAGACCAGAAATCCCAACTCCTCCACGTCTATGTTAAGGAGTAGAAGGAACGACTTGGGCAACCGAACGCTGGGTACGACGTTATCGCGGCGGTAAGACCCATAATGGAGGATTAGCTCGAGAGGCATCACCTAACCCTCTCATTCTGGTTGACGCAGGTCATCACCGGGCAAGGATGCTTCGGAGATCACCTGTGTCTGATCCGCGAGAAGCCAACGCCTGAGTGCCACCACTGCAATGGCCGGACCGTGGACACGGCGCTCCACACGCTGACAGCATGCCCGGCGTGGGTTGAGCAGAGGCGCGGCCTCGTGCCGGCTATCGGAGTGGGAATTCTCTCGCTCGGTAACATGATTACCGCTATGGTACGGAGCGAGAGTGCATGGAGCTCCGCCGTCTCCTTCTGCGAGCAAGTTAAGCTTACGAAGGAGATGGCAGAGCGGGACCGGGAGAGGTTTAGAACTCTTCCAGCCCGCCAGGCCCGGGAACGGGCCAGGTACCGCACACAACTCAGCCGCAAGAGATCGCAGAACGATCTCTTATGGAGGACTCCATAAGTGTAGGCCTGAGGGTGGTAGGTGAGGACATCTGTCACCCTAGCAGAAGGAGGCCGGCATGGTAACGAGACGATGATATTAATAAATACAAAAAATTAAAATTTGTTTAAGGTCATACGAATTCACAAACCAAATGTTACTGCTTTTTGTCTCAGCAAAAACAATTACCTGAAACGACCCGAATCTCGCCCTAAATTTTTGTAGAAGTTCTTACTTCTTATACATAAAACATTCTTTGTTTTTATTATTTCACACCAGACTCATTTCTCGGGACAACGTGATTGTCTGTCCTAATTTATAGCTCGCATACAGAGCTGAAAATAAAATGGAACCTGTCCATTGTCGAGGGAAAATGTTAAAATTTACAATAAATAAGTACACATTTTGCAGAATTTTTGTGCTATTCACATTGTTTGTTGCTTGGCTTCTCATTTTTTAAATGTACGGAGTAATAGCCTGTGTTGTAGTTTATTTCAGTGAAACTTAACATTAGCGACTTGCAAAATTTTCAACAACCTTATAAATTTCTATTTATTATACGAGTTTATAGACATACGGATCTACTCTGGTCCCGCCATGTCTGCCCGCACGTTCATGAACATTTAATGTTTGATTTGGTCCTGGTGTTTCTATGTTTAATATTTATGCATAAAAAAATATGTATATGTATTCATATAAGTTGTCTAGTATCTATAGTAAAAGTTCTGCTTAGTTTGGAACTCGATGGAATTGTGTGCATGTGGTAGAATATATGGTTATATTATTTTTATCCGTGTGGTGTATATATTTATCCGTGTGGTGACGGATTAAGAATACAGAGTGTCGCCACCCCTATTCATCCCGTGGGTGTCGTAGGAGGCGACTAAGGGAGCAAACTACGCAGGACAACAGCACTGCAGAGAGAAGGAAAACTTGAAACTAACCCTATACCAACCCGTCTGGCCAGCGTGATATCCCGCCAAAACCTCCTTTCTAAGGAGAGGCTTATGTCCAGCCGTGGACTAGTAAAGGCTGTTGATGATGATGATGATGATTATTTTTAATCTCTATTAGCGAATGCTTGCTTTGTTTAGTGTCCGCCGAGCATTCTTTTGCGGTACTGTAATAGCAAAAGTTTTCTATCATTCGCTACAGATCATGTTCAAGACATAAGTTACAAATTTAATCACATTTTTATTCCGTGGATATTACATTCCATATCATGAGTCAGAATCGAACCCGAGACCTCAGCATAGCAGTCGCATACGTTATTGCACCAACGAGGCAGTCTTTGTTTGCCCTCTTTTACATTAAAAAAAACCATAATTTTTTCAGGAGTTCGTAATGATCTCGTATTCAGGGTCGCTATAGTGACATAATGGTACCCGCGGGACGGAAACAGAAATAAAGGTAGACAGAGTAAACGTTGGGAAGATGACATGAATGAACACGCATTGCCAAAGACAGGACACGATATACAACCCACTTTAAAGATTGCTTTATCTTTATTTCGTGTTAGTTTCGTTCCTCATGTCTCATCAAGAGACAGTGGTGAGTACAGCTAGTGTATAGACATACCTAGGTACGTAATTTACAGTTATTGCCTTGTATTGATCTCAATAATTATTGGCATACATTGCTATAAATCAAACTGAACAAATACATGTATCGTATGGTATCATGGCATCGTACACTACCTACAATTTCACTGACAAATTGAAATGTCGTCCAACCTTTTCTCTCTAAAATTAACACAGAAAATGTTTAGGGCAGTACTTCGATGACGTTGTAATATGGCTTACTACTGTTTTTATGTTTTGTGTGGCTTTAAGTATTTTGAGGTTACGCTACATATATGTAAATTTAAAATGTAGAATTTTCTGGTTGCTTTTAATGCACAAGAATTAAAGGATTGGTCAATTTTCTTAAAGCCAGTGTCTAGTCATGTTTAAAAAGTCACAGCGATTTCATAGGACGCGTGAGATTATATATATGTACACACACTCAAAGAACAATGGGAGGTCCCCATACATAATTTTATTTGAACTGAAATGGTAGCGTTTAAATATCAAAAATACCTAAAACACTTGAGAATTTATTCTTGACCATTCTCATAACTAAATTACTAGCGAAAGAAGTCTAGGCAAAAAGGTATTGTATTTTGAATATTTCGAGGTTAAGTACTAACATATTGTCAATGTTTTGTTTGAAACTAGATGGCGTTGTGTCTCATATAACCGAAAATATTATTTTCATTATTATTACTCATAAACCACCCTATTTTGCTGTTGAAAGCGTTAGCGAAAACGGTGCAGGTTATTTTATCAAAACAATAGAAAAAATCTTCGCTCGCCAAGCAGGTATAATACTAGCTATAAATCTATACTAATTACTAATAATATTATAAAGCTGAAGAGTTTGTTTGTTTGTTTGTTTGTTTGTTTGTTTGAACGCGCTAATCTCAGGAACTACTGGTCCGATTTGAAAAATTCTTTCAGTGTTAGATAGCCCATTTATCGAGGAAGGCTATAGGCTATATATCATCACGCTAAGACCAATAGGAGCGGAGCACCAATGAAGAATGTTTCAAAAACGGAGAAAATTTATTACTATTGAGAGACGCAGACGAAGTTGCGCGGGTCAGCTAGTAAATAATAAATTGAAGTAACAATTCGAATAATTGTACTTAAATACACATTTACACTAGCCAGAAGCAATTTATTTATTTGACAGCTAGTAGTTGTTACATTATTTACCAAAATCTAAAGCATGCATCCGTTACATTGAGATTAACGCACAACATTTTAAGGCGTCACATCATGCATAACAGACTATACGAATCGACTATACAGGACTGCACGGATGAAGTAATGGTCTAAGCGGTCGCCACATCGCCATGTCGCCGTCTGTAAATACATATGTTTCTGCCATTGTTCTTTCCCAGAGGTGGTAGGCGTAGATCAGCATTTGCCCACTATATTCTTTGCCCCACTTACAAAATATTAAAATAGGGAGTTCATTGTAACTATCTGTCACCATAGCAGAAGCAGGCCGGGCTTTAGGGAGTGGAATGGGAACACCGTGGTTCTCACACACGTGAGGGTCATCTGCAAGCCGTAGATGGCCCATGATCCCAGGAATTTCCCTCCTAGGGCCCACCTGTACCCGAGACTGGTGTGCGGATTTTAGTAGGTTCGAGTCCGACATAACCACCTCACGGGTGGGTGGTATTCACGGGGATTACTGCACAGAAAAAAGGATTATATTGAAAATAAAAGTAGACAAAAAAGTGGGTAGGTAGGTAGGAAACGAATATTTCTTATTTTGGTGGTCGACCTGACATTACGCCACTAATATCAGGTCTAGCAGTCAGGATCGCATGCCTGTTACTCGAATTGGTTATAACTGGCAAGCCTGAGCCCTCTAACGGTATCATCAACAACCTTTACTAGTCCACAGCTGGACATAGGCCTCTCCTTAGAAAAGAGGTTTCGGCCCACTATACCACGCTGGCCAGACGTTTCCGTCTTTCTGCAGTGCTGTTGTCCTGCGTAGTTTGCTCCTTTAGTCGCCACTTACGACACCCACGGGATGAATAGGGGTGGTGACACTCTGTATTCTTAATCCGCCACCACACGGATCTGATAGACTGACCAACCCGTATGGCCTGCGCGTTATAGTAGGCAAAAACCTCATTCTACTATTAAAAGCTGTTAACGTGAGGTCAGTCTATAAAACATAGTTTTAAATGTTCTATTATTGGTTTGATTCAGTCAATATTTAGGTTTAAACTATTAAAATACCAAGTCAGAACTATTTATGTTCTAAATAACTTTCAAACTCTCGCGTTCTTTTGATCATACATAGTTAAGTACCGTGGGTACTTAAAACACCTTTGAACTGTATAATGTCAAGTTCTCAGTGTCAGTACGAGTAAACTCTGGTTGTGCACATGAGAAAGTACTTCTAGTTTGAAAAAGAATATGTGAGTTTTCAAAGAATCTGCCTAACTTTATGTGGGCTGACGAAGTCGTCATTTGTATATCAGTATCGCGGCAATGATATATATGTTAGTATATGGACTGAGTTCCTTGTTATAGAAACCAATAAATTACTGCGTAATTCAAACAAAGTTAACTAAGTAACCGACATGAACCACCCGCAACAAGATTGTTCTTGTTTTAGGTTTGTAATTAAATCCCTAATAATTCAATACAGACAAAATTTAACAATAAGCTTTAAATCAAATTTCATTCTCTCACTCGCTCTCCCGTACCATGCTCATTTCAAGAATCTTCTTACATTGCAAAACTAGTATGCGAACAAAATTGTCGTCCTAGTATTTCCAGACCGACACAAATACCTTCAAGAAAAGAGCATATTCCCACCTCAATAGCCGATAACGCACTTGTGACTCCTGATTTTTAGGTGCTTACCACTTAACATCAAGCGACACATGCAACGGATTGCTACTTGATCACTGTAGCGGGTATGGTACGTACGTGGCACGCTGGTGGTGGTTACTAAAGAGGTACCTCTGATACTCCATGTTACATTTATCTGTAATCTGCTGTTATAACTATATAATACTTAAAGATTATTTTGCATTTTAACGATTTTTATGGCCTAAAACATAGCGTAACAGGCTGCTGCCGGCCGTAAAATAGTAAATATTTAATGTCTAAAGCTGAAAAATGTGGCTGAATTCAAAAGCGTAAATTTTATGACCCCATTGTTTTCCAAGCGATCACGTCCGTCATATAACGTAACCTAAATAGACTCTTTAATAATTTAGTTTCGAGTTCCTGTTATGCTTGTGTGTTTGTTTAGTAACAGTATGTTTTATTTTTAAGCTGTGTAGTCTGTTTTGGATTTTGTAGTTGTATTAAAACATGAATTAACTAGGAGTAAGTTAGAGCAGAGGAAATCTACTAGAAGGCTCTCATTACTTAATTGGACATTCACCGTTCCTTAATAGCATGATCATGCTTCAAGTGCAGATCATCAGCACCATCAATTTCCTACACTTTTTCCAAATTAAGTCGGCGTAATGTTACATTGCAAACGTTTTTCTTTATGGTTTCTGCCAGGCTTGAGATAGAGTCCTGAGTCCTGGCGAGGAAAATAGATTATTTCGATTTTGGAAATTACTTAAAGCTGAGGGATTCAGTTTGTTTGATGCAAGGGGGCTAACTAGCAGACGGGTCACCTGATGGTAAGGGAATACCGCCGCCGCCTGCACACCTGAAACTCAAGAGTCATGTTTCGTTGGCACACCGTGAGTCCTCCCCCCCAAATCAAAAGGAGGGAGGAGAGGGAGTTTTGGTAAGATGCAAAAAAAGCTTGATTGCTTAACACCGCTTTTCTGTGAGGCCGTGCTAAACACTACGGTCGGGCCGGCCCATTTGTGCCGAAGCGAGGCTCTTCTACGGTTAAAAACTACGGCTGGTTTCTTTTATTGCCGGCTGCCGTCAGCGATCTATCTGAGGGTACAAATTTTTGCTAACCTTGGTAATACGTTAAAATCAGTTGCGTCCAATATTTATTAATAAAGTCACCTGTGTGACAATTTATGAAGGAATTTGATTTCATAAAAATTTAATATTGCAATTACTTTTTGCACACTTTTTTATTATTTACTTAAAATTTCTTAGAGACCATTAACTGTCTGAGATTTTTAAATAAAACTGTGAATACCGAAAACTTTTTGATTAATTTCAAGAAATGTACAAATTCAAACAAAATTTGTATTAGATTTGTAATAGCGAGAAAATGATTTTTCTTTTTGAAGTTATAGAAAATTATTTTCTACTTTTTAGTTTGTCTAGTTACAAAAGCGTGTTTTTTTAGTTTTTTAAACTATAATTTGTATGTTTATCTGTAAGTAAAAGTTAAACACTTTTATAAAATGTCTCCAATTGCCAAACTGTTCAAGCAGTTTGTAGTTCTTCCGCTCAATTAATAATAACATTTATACTTAGTATAGAAATAAAATATTCATCACTAAGTTGAATATGCCTATGTCCAGCAGTTGAGTGCTAGAGGCTGTCGCTGATGATGATGATGATTGAATATACGTAATTATAAGTACACTAATAACTTTAATAGGTGTAACAATGACTTTGCACGTAGTATTATAAGATTTTTTTTTTTCTTTTTTTTTTTTTTTAAATAAAATAAATAAATAAAATAATATATACATCACTGCCTTTTTTTACACTTGTTAATTCTACCGAATAGAAAAATCAAGTTTCTGGTTTTTTTCTCAGTAGCGCATGAACAATTATTAAAATTTTGATTATAATCTAAAATTTTATATACGCTTATCTAAAACCAACCCTCGTGTATTCACTGGCTCTGAACCTTGTTCAATAGTATCTGTAGCTTGACACTTAAGGCTTGTAGAAAAAAGAGATTTTATGTTTGTCGTCATTAACCTAATCAACAAAAAAGACAACGTAATAAATACTGCGCGTACTAAACACTATTTATTTACACTTTTTAATAAAAGTTTATTACTGTTGTATCTCTTTGCAGAAATTCTAAAAATTACTTTAAAAATCTACACTGAAAAATTGTAAAACCTAAACCTAGCGTGCATAAATAGGACATCTGTTTTATCAAAAGCATTAAATATGTTGCGTCTGAAATGTCCACGACTTAACAGAATTCAGGGAGTGCATTTTATAACTTTCATGTTTCTAAACAATTACGCTAAAATTTTACCGTTTGCTTCCTTTTATAGGGGTGCCAGTGAATGTATGTTTTTCTTTGCATATTTTTATGCTCTATAATCTAAACCTAAATTGATGGATTTTGGCTTGGGTGGTGTCATTAGATTCGTCTTCAGTGAGAGTTTGAATTTGTAGACGCTTTGTTATAGACGCTTGGTATATGAAACCTATAAAAATTAACTATATATTTTCACGAAGTCGTTTTTAGGGTTCCGTACCTCAAGAGGTAAAAAAGGTACCCTAATAAGATCACTTTCTTGTCTGTCTGTCAGTCTATCCATGTGTCACCACCGATTTCCTCAGGAACGGGTAGACCTAACAAGTTAAAATTTACACCAGATATTGAGGTCTATGGTCCCTATTAGGTGTATAAAAATCAAGGTCCTGAGTCTACACGATAAAAAGATATGGGCAAATTTCGATTTTCGCGAAACCTTGTAAGTACCAAAATTTTCCTTAATTTTCAACTCTTTTTATTTTTCAGAATTTTCTCTTTACTTGTGCTGTAAGACCTTGCTTTCAGCCAAAATTGATAATTGTAGGTCAACCGGAAGTACCCTATAGGTTTTGGGTTGAAAACCTAAATGATAGTTCCCGTTGACGTAGAATCACGAAATTTGGCAAAAAGAAAGGTCACAGCACAAATAAAGGAATAGGAAGAAGAAAGGAATAAAAATAAAGGAAAGAAAGATTAGTTTTGGTCTTACAAATTTTCGCGAAAATCTACTTAAAATATGGGTAGGTACGGAACCCTCAGCGCACGAGTTCGACTCGTACCTGACCGGTTTTTTTTTTATATTTAGTTTTCACCTAATAAATCGTTATGTACATGCAAAGATGAGCACGGTCATTTTTTTTGTAATAAAGACAACACACGCATTAGAAAAATATCCTGTGTCGCGGGGGACTTTACAAACATGAAACGGACACAAAGAACACCCAGACATAGAACAACAATTTGTGGATCACACAAAGTGTCGTCCCATATGGGGATCGGACCCACAACACTCAGCGTAGTACTAAGCGGCGTGGCGACCGCTTAAACCACTACGGCATCTGTGTAGTCAATTTGTTCTGTGTCTGGGTGTATTTTCTCACCCAGACACAGAACAAATTGACTGGGTGAGTCGCCACCCCTATACATCCCGTAGACGTGGGTGTCGTAAAGGTGACTAAGGGAGCAAACTACGCAGGGCAACAGCACTGCAAAGAGTAAAAAACTTGAAACAAACCCTATAAAAAGTCATTTGGCTAATAGTATATAGTATATCTAAAGCCATTTGGATATACTAGGCCAAAACTTCATTTTTAGGTTGAGGCCTAAGTCCAGTAGTGGACTATTAAACGCTGTTGATAAAGCCTACAGTCATTTTAACACCATAAAAATATTATTTTCCTTTTTTACAAATCCTTCATACAAGGTGGTGTTGTGTTTGTGTAACTTAGCTTATTACCAACATAAAACAGCACACAGCTGCGCTAAAATATTTATACTATGAATATGAAAATAAAATTTGATATTGTTCGTGACATCCCTGAGTTCAATTTTCCAGCGCGAGCATTAAAAGCGGGGTAAGGTAATGCAGTTTAAGGGGCGCGCAACCGATGCTGTTCACAAATACTATAAAGATATATTTATAAATGTCTCTCTAATTGTCTGAGTAAACAAAGACATTGAAAATATATACCCATGGCATGAAATGGTCCCACTTCCAAAAATACCACTTGTGCTCTTGTCCCCATGGTTGATGTAAAGAGTATAAAATAACTGGCAAGTTGTTAGTGGTTCTGACTGCTTAGCCAGCGGTCGTGGGTTCGATTCCCGCCCACAGCAAATAACTGTATAGTTGCTTTTCACCGAGTGAGTGAGGTTACCGGGAGCCCCCTCTCCTGTTCTTTTTTTGTTTTTTTTTTGGGAATATATCCTGTGTCGAGGGGGACTTTACAAGCATACATGAAACGGACATAACGAACACCCGGACCCAGAACAATGATTTGTGGATCAAACAAAGTTTGTCCCATGCGGGGATTGAACCCACAACAGCAGCAGGAAGCGGCGAGGATGTCGCTTAAACCACTACGCTATCCATACAGTCAATTATGGGGGAGGGACTCAAAGGGTGACAATGCATTCGTGACTCTTGAGTTGCTGGTGTCAATGGGTGGTGGTAGTCACTTACCATCAGGTGACCCGTCTATATATTGTTAAATACATACATATTATAGATAAATTACACCCTGACACAGAACAAACAATCGTGTTATTATTATTATTTTGATCATAAAAGTTTTCCATATTGTGTCAGAAAAAAAAACAATTTTCTTAGTAGCCACGAACGAACGCTCAAATTAGAACTGACTAATCAAAACATATATAGCATTATAATAACATCTTACATAAATTTTTATACAACCTTTCAGAATTTCTGAACAATTATAACCTGTTAATGTAATCCTGTAATTAGAAAACAATCAGAGAATTATAATATCCTGACGCAAAAACTGCAATAATTTTTAATTTCCTAATGGTGGTGGTTCCTTTGATCTTATTATTATTATAATAAATTTAGTTACTTCAAAATGCCTTAAATAATTATCAGAACTGATCAAAGATTCGTGATTGTTCACTCGAATTCTTAAAAATGTTAATAAGAGCACAAAAGACGAGAAAAAGAAAGTAAGAGATGTTACAAAGAACTAACAAGTGTGTAAAAGTGTTTTTACCTTAATGATAGAATATATCTGTATTAGATCAGGGCCTTTATACTCCGTACAATTATAATATAATATTCCTTCATCTTCAAGTTTCTAGACTGATGTTTGACCAAAATTGTCTAAGAAAATAACCTAAGGGCTATTAGCATAAAATTTACAATTTATTGAAATCACAAATGCAAGATCAAACTATGTTGACACTATCTCTTTAGAGATCATTTAGAAATCCTCCCATTATAGAGCAGGTCCACTGAAGCTCTTTACGAGATAAACTGGTTGCGAGCGATGTTAGCAGAATACTTAACTAAACTACTGCGATTTACTGTAACTGTGTCCAACATTGTAGTTAAATGTTGTAAATACTTGCTGATGTTAGCATACAACCTTACACTGGCATTCATTTTCATTCAGCTCATTTAGTTAAGGTACTTTAGTAACTTTGTCACTTAAGTATACGTTTTTCTTTTCCTTTAGGAAGATAGCTAATACGGAATTTTTGCAACTGGAACTTTCATAGGACATTCTACTTCGCAATTCTTCCGATAGGTACCGAGTTAAGATAGGAGAACATAGGATCTGCTGAAATCTCTTAACTCTCTGGTAAAAATCCAATCAATACAATAGTAAAACGCCTATTTCTTTATTAGAGTATTAGAGAGTGATTAATTTATTACAAACCCCTTGAATTGACTATTTTAAAGACGGGTTTAAATTATCTACAGCTGCCTTACGGAATACGGATACTGTTAGTATGGTGTATTTTTATTTCTCTATGTATCTATATGCATGGCGAAATAAAAATATCAAAAATGCGCGGGTGGATAAAGAAAATTTTACCACACGGACATAACAGCGAAGTGCATGCACACAACCCGAGTAGGTAAACTTATGACTGCGGCCAAGATAACCCGGTCGAAAAGTCAGTCATTCTGAAACAAGACTTCATTCTGAATAACTTAAGAAATAAGTTTAGCAATAATAAAATTAGAATAAACACTCGTAAGAGATTTAACTATCTATTTGTATTGCACTATTACATAATACTTTATCATTACTGTACGAGTTATTTTAAAAACTTTCACAACTCGTTTACCTAGTCTACCTACCAGTCGTTAGTTATTGTAGCAAGTGTAATTTAGTTATATCTTTGCAACTGTAGTACATCTGAAATGGATTTGCCAAACAGTGCCCTTGGGTGTCGTTAATACGAATGTAGTCGCCATCTTTATGCTGCTCTCATTTAACGCCAACAACAATGAATTGGACTAATGTATGTATGTAATACAATATATTTTAACTGGAACGTTAGTCACGACCTAAATCTTAGTGAAGTTTGGGTAAAAATAATTAAAAGAGAAAGATATCTGTCGCTATAGCTGTATAATAAATTTCTTGCGATTTATTTTATTTTCACTATTTATTTATTTTTTTTTTTAATCAGATTTTTATATTTATAACCTTTTTACCTACATTTCAAAAGTCACAACTTCGTTCCCCCCTCTTCCACATAATCAGATCAATCCCCTACGTTTGGGCTTAGATGACCTCACTCACTCGATGAAAAGAAATGCAATAATTATAAAACAATTTTTACCGGTTTTCTATGTGGCTGCTCTATTTGTGTCGAAACACTGTCCTTCCACGATAAAATGCAATATGTGACAAAGTAGTACTGTGCGTCGGTGCATTGGTCGCATACCACATTTGACAATTAGGTATTAAGAAATTTCTGTCCTTTCTTTATTATTCTGGGTTTATTTCCAGCAGAGAAGCTTTGGCTGTAGGTGTAAAAAATTAGATGATTGTCGTGCTATTATAGCTGTACTTACGGAACAAATATAATATATTTAATAATAAAAAAAAAAATCGGATATCTAACACAACGCCATATAGTTTTAAGTTTAGTTCTAAGCAGAGCTTTTAATTGATAGAACACTTATATCCTATTTGTTTATAAAAATATATTTGATTTCTTTCAGTGACTCTCTTTTTTTCAAACAAATCACTACGGTTATAGAAGAAAGAGAAAGCAACCATCTATATTTGATCTTTCGTTTCTCGTAAATTCAGTAAAACTAAAATGTAATGTTATTTTTTTCTACATTAACTTTTCAAGAGGTACAAACAAACGTACACTTACACATTATACGCATGGAGATAGTGAGAGTCTCAGTTATGATAAAGAGGGCAAAACCTACTGCTGTTTACTAGAAACTTTAAGTACAGATAAGAAAATTAGTATAATAAAAGAACAGTAGAAAAGAAGAGAAGGCAATGTTAGAAAATGAGTATGTTTTTACGGATGGAATAGAGATTATAAGTTATATTTAAACTGACCTTTTCAAAAGGAACATACTTAAAAAATGAATGTCTTATGACAGCTTAAAAGATGACGTCTTATGACAGTAATCTCGCATCCCAAATTCCCAACGTAAAAGCTACCATAATATAACATGCATAAGAGTCATCACAAATCACCTGCTTACCCCGTAACTAAAGTTTATTGCTTTTATACGTGTTGTTGTGTTATCTTGGTGTAAACAATAATACATTGCATTGAGATATTTAGTAAACAACTCTGGAATATTAATTTTGTATGTCGTTGGTATTTTTATAACGATATGGGGATGTTAAACGTTTGATATTGTTTCTGAATATCATTCTGGGCCTAAAAGGTTTAGGAAAATCTTCAAACTATTCAACATCAACAACACTCCAAGGTTTTAGGGCAACAACACTCGCGTCTATAATTTAAACATACAATGGGAATGTCGCAATATACTGTTATATATGTATTTGTGTAGAACACCAGAATTACCAACGTGTACGCTAAATTACTCAAGGACGTGTTCACTAACATAAACATTGTTGTTATACCCTTTGTGTTACACAGCGACAGTTGGTACTTGTTGTGTATAGATGTTCTAAATAACATTTACAGTGAAAGTTGTTTTAACATTGACAAAATTTAGAATTCATGACATAATCTTGTGTAAATCGAATGTGTACTGTATCTTCTATGGAATTTGCTGCTTTTTTTTTATTGTTTTATCCCAAAATCCTCGTGGTCATGGGTAAGGAATACTGAAAGTCAACTGAGATAACAAACTATGCAGGAAAACATTACAGCACTGCAAAGAGAGAAAACAAACTTGAAACAAACCCTATACTGACCCGCCTGGCCAGCGTAGTATAGTAGGCCGAAACCTCAATCCTGAGGAGAAGCCTTTGACCAGCAATGCACTATTAAAATTTGCTGATGATGATGAAAATGCTTGCAAAATACTTGCGTGGCTTGCTTTGACTATAAAATACTTCAGAAGACATTCTGAAGGATCTATGAGATCTGTAGTACTGAGTATATGACTTCTGCAAGTTTTAATATAAAATAAGTACTCTGAAATCACTTACTACAAGCGTTCCGATAAGGGGCGTTAGCTTCGCGTCAAATTCGTTTTATCGTAGTTCAGTTCTTATTATGTATTCATTGGAAATGGATCGAAAACCATAAACAATTTTTTTGCTACCTTAATAAAGTCTTATATTTAGGTTCTAATTTCATACAGAAGTGAAGTGCAAAAAATGTTTGAAAGCCAATTCGCACTGAATTCATGCTGCATTGAAAGTAGTACACGGAATTCATTAAAATTGGCGAAATATTTTCAGGATATTAACCTCACACTATTTAACATTGTGCATTTAATGTAAATTTAAATTGCCTATTATAGCATATTATCAAAGTGAATATCTTCGTAGATATTAGAGATTTAAAATGTGGGGGCGACGCGGTGCCAGCAGGCCATTCCTCCAGCGGGCCTGTAGATATTGCATATAAAGAGTCTTATCATAATAATATTATAATGAATTACTCCACACTAACACCACATTAGTAGTAGTAGTATCTACACCATCTTGCACCCGAGGGAAGCTGAGTTGGATCGCTAGTATATAATATATAAATTTAACTATAAAAAAAAACATGAAATAGTATTTATTTGTCAGAATTTCAAATTGATGTGTCAAAATAAATATTTAAATTGATGATGTTGATTTTTTGTGTCGTTTCCGAAATACAAATATTTCTATGATAATTATAATAATTTATCTATAAATATTCATGTGTTAAATTACACTGAAATAATGATATTTTTTTTAAGATTGAAAATCATCTACGAATACACTGACACGTACGCGTGCATTTGTCAAAGATTTTTATCGCTGACTGTACACGCTAATGGTTTATGTGGGTTTATGTATAGTCGCAGTCACAGTACCTAAGTGTAGAATTGTTTGGATTCCTCGTATCTGATAGAGTCCGCAGATATTTGTTTTTGGGTCCGGATATGTCTGAGCTCGACTTACGATTCGTTAGTGCTCGTTCGTATTTACTTGTACGTGAGAAAATTTTAGTACAATGATTCTTAAAACTATATCTGTGATTTTACTTTTTTTTATAACATTCTTAGAATATTAATAGTAATAATTTGAGACACTATAATAGAGTAATTTTTAGATCATTTTTAATTGTTACCGAAATTATTTGTATTTAAATACTTATCAAGTTGATATCGTCTGCTGTATTTCTGGACCGATACGACCTTCAAACCTTCAAGAAAAGAGCGTACTCCTTTCTAAAAGGCCAGCAATGCGTTTGTGACTCCATGGGCGTTGCAGACGTTCATGGGCGGCGATGGTCACTTTCCATCGGGTGACCCGTCTGCTCGTCTGCCCCCTCTAACATAAAAAAAACCTCTAGAAAAGTATTTATTACTATATATTTCAACCCTTTCAAATTCCTGAATTTTCGACCAGATTGCACTTGCCGGCGGCAACAGCTGACACATGCAGTGGAATGCGCTCTCCGCCTCCTTGTCTCTCTCCTTGAGGTAGAAGTTTATTTATTTATTCCACCCGCACTTCTTCAATATTATTGATATTTTCATTTTGACTTTCTTTCAGAATAAACATAACAGAATCCATGAAAAGATTAACTTACAGAAATAAATATCATCATCATCATCATGAAGTTATCGCTATCACTACGGTGACATTAAAATGTAGCGACATTTATAGCAGTAAATAACACTAGAAATACTACATTACCAAGCTTCTAACTGCGAGACTGTTTCGAGCCATAGAGCTGCCTAAGAAACCATATTTTGCGTTTTGCTAACCGACTTGAACCCATCTATCTAGTCTTCTGGGTATTGTGACTCACATGGCACTTGCACGTAAAGACTAAAGACTACTCTAGATGCTAGAGAATCCCTTGCGATAGGTTCTAGTTAGGTGTGTCGTTGATTCAGGGGAGGACCTGAAATCAGACGTCCTCTCCAAAGGTACCTGAGACTGTTGGAGTGTTTTTGGTAGAAACATCACTTACTCCTGGCTTCTGCGTTTGCTAGAAGCCGGAGATTATGTTTTTGTGACGAGAGACTAAAATCTTTGAATTTTTATTTTGTTTTAATCAATTAAAATTTAAAGATTTTATTTGTTTCGATGTTTTTTTTTTTTCATATAAGTAAAACGACGATATTCTAGTTTTACTAAAATAACAAACAATAAACCAATACCAAATACATTAACGTTTGAATATTCCAAAACTGTGTTCGTTCCTTTTAGATTATTTGCCACTTGCATAAGATACTTCAAAAGGTTCATTAGTACAGATCAACAGAAACAGTTACCAAGAGAACTTGTAAACAAGAATAAACAACACAGGTTAAATTCTCGCCAACGCAGTAGAAAAGCCAATTCCAAAATTCCAAGTGCATTTGTACGCAGTTATTTCTAAACTTAATGCCACGTGTATATTTCAGACCACAGCAATGTAATGCTTAGAGTTTTCTCCAAGGGTTGTGTTTTAAGCACTTGTAAGAGCGCCAACTGTTTTGTGTCCTTTCACTATCTTTTTTTTTTAAATCTTGATCTAGCTTAAACAGTGCATTCCTCGGGAACAGTAGTTTTATTAATTTTTACTGTTTTTGGTTTTTTTTTTAACTTTTCTTTGTCCAAACCTCATTCCAAAATGGTCGTAGAAAGAAAAAAATATTTTTAAATAAGTAAAATGTTTTATATTTGAATTGCATATCTCGAGCATAAAATTACAATACGTATTTTCATAAATAATTCATATTTTGTGTTCAGTGTATGGAGGTAACAAAAATGGGGAAAAAAATTGGAAACTCATTAGGGGAATTTGCGTTAACCATATAAATTTAGTATACCTGATGCTAATTAATTTACATTTTTAGAATTCGATACCATAACAGGAGAACTGGAAACGATGATCGCTTTGTTACACCGCTACTTGTTTTTGGTTAAATAAAGCGGTGAAGCAATTATTTTTAAAATCCTAAACCTCATAAAAAAATTAAAGATTATTGCCGACTATGGCTGCCAAAAATTAAATAGGTACTTTGTTTACGCTCAAGTCGAGATCATTATAAAAATAAGGTGTACAACGCACTTGTGACTCCTGAGCGTACAGATGTTTATGTACAGCAGTACCTACCTTACTATCAAATGACTCGTGTGGTAGAGTACCGTTATATCATAAACAAATTAAAATAAGTACATTAAACATCACATCATCATCAACAGCCTTTAATAGTCCCCTGTTGGACATAGGCCTCTCCTTAAAAAGGAGGTTTTGGCCTACTATACCACGCTGGCCAGACGAGTTGGTATAGGGTTTGTGTCAAGTTTTAATTCTTTTTGCAGTGCTGGTCTCTTGCGTTGTTTTGCCCCCTTAGTTGGCTCTTACGAAACCCACGGGATGAATTGGGGTAGTGTTGATGTTTTTTTTTTTTTTTTTTTAAGGATTTTAGTATAGAAAAGAGCATAGGAATTTAAAACCTATTATAAAAAATACCGAAGGTAGAGCTGTATTAATTCTGTCCGTATTTTACATCACCACCAGATCAAATGATTGGAACATCAATGAATTGACACACTGACTCGCATATCATCAAATCATTGTACCCTAAATTTATGATCTGACAACTGTTAAGACCGCCATTCAAATTACTACTCAACACATATCAACTATAAAAACAGTTTTCGAATGTAGGCTTTTCAGTAGTAGGTATTTGTTTACCGCAACGGGAGCATTGATACGAAATTCTAATAACTGTGCATTGTGTTAAGTACGTACTTCGATTAACCTGAATAGATCTAGCTTTAAGCGCGTGTTCAGACGAAGTAATTAATGATTATTGGCGAATTCTCGCTCATTCATCGACAAAGCGAATTTGAAAATACTAGGAATGAGGAAATAGCTATATATATGTGGGTTCAAGCCAATGAAAAATGTGGATGGTATAACTGGTTGTTTATTTCAACGTTAGTATTTTAAACTTCCAAACAATGTACTAAAACTTATTTAATTAATTATATTCGTCTTCCTTACACACGTCTAATCTCTCCCTCGCTCCCCTCACTCACACCTGCATTCATCTTACGTTCCTTTCCACACATCCTACATATATATGTACATATACTTTAATGAATGAATACTACCATGACTATATTAAAATTAATTACTATAATTCACGTATTGCTTCTGTAGGTACGAACCTTCTAACTGGCCTGATGTTGGGCTAGACTGATGTTTTGACCGATGCAGATTTAACAAAGTATATTAGCTTTAGTCGCACAGACACCGAGGTGGATTTCCTTAAGTTACTGCACATGGTTTCTTTTTATAACATTACGTAATGATTTCTCTCAACTGTAACAACTAAACAACTGTACTCGTACATGTTTTTGTTTCTCTTATATCTGGTGAGGGTTTGCGCTCTGGTGCTTCACTCACTTGGTGAAAAGCTGAATTTTGGATTTAAATGTCTAAAATAGTTTAAATGGAATGAATGAGGAATGAGTCCTAAAAGAAAATTATAACTGTTTTCGAAACAAATTTACTATCTTTTCAATTAAAGTTTTATAAAGTAAACAGGACAGCGTCTTTTGGGTGAACTACTTTTAAATAAAAATACGTATGTATTACGTTTCTTTTACCGAAAACTGTTTATTTCTCCGCAGCAAACATATATTAGTAAATTCATGAGGCAGTTTTAATTAAATGCCGTCTTCTATATTCTTTGAAGAACATTTTACGAACAAAAGTAGTCCCCGGGTTATTTAGAAAGGACGATGTAGCGAATGCAGTCTATTCATAGATGTAATTTTCTTAAAAAAACGATCCTGAAATTAGAAATTTAAAATGAAAGCAAACCAGACATCGTACTTTTTGCTGTCTTCTTTGTCTTGTCACATTTATTGGTTAAAAAGTTTTATGACAACATTTTAGTCTGGAGTTTAAAATTAAAATTGGTATTAAAGAGACTTCTTTAACAAAGAATAAATTATGTTTACTGTATTTGATTAAACAATAAATGAAAGAAGTTGTTGCAAACATTCATACTTCCAAACTTTTTATTATAAATGTAAAAGTGAGTGTGTTGGTTTGTTTGTTAAGCTTACGCCTAAATTACTAAACCGATTTTAAAAAATTCTTTCACCAATAGCAACCTACATTATAATCGACTAACATAGGCTACCGTCTACTGCGATAACCGACATACGCGAGCGGAGCCAAGGGCAAAAGTTAGTATATTATAGACGTTAAATCAGCTTGTTTGTTTGTTACGCTTTCAAGCCTAAAATACTATAGCGATTTGAAAAGTTATTCCACCGGTGGAAAGCTGTATTATCAGCGAGTAACATAGACTACTTTTTACCGCGATAACTAATATACGCTTGGGCGGAGCCGCGCAAAAGCTAGGATTAATTATTGATATAAATGCTAATTAGTTGGCTGGTAGTTTCGCTGGTAATAATAATAATAATAAAACTTTATTGCGAACACAAGATTCATAAGGGTACATACAAAATGGCAACAATAAAAAAGAAAATATACAAACAAAAAAATACTAAGACACAAAAAAAAAGAAGTTGAAAATATTATCCTGCCGTTTGTTTGTATTGTTTACTAGCTTACAGTACGAGTATAATTATTAGATTTTTAATAGGAATAATGGCGTAAATCTCTCAGCTTACATGATTTCTTTCCACATTGTCGATGAACCTAAATGTAAGTAGGTACGACCGCAAAATGACTACTATGATTGAGTAGTAACAGTTACTCAAATAAATATAAAAATACAATAAGGTTTTTTTTGTAATCCTTATAAATAAATATGGTCCACGAAGATATGCACGGAGATATGGTGTAGAAAAAGTACAGAAAGTTAAAAGCTTTGATCAATATGTGCGAAAAAAAAAATCGGACAAGTGCAAGTCGGACTCGCCCACCGAGCGTTGTAATCGAAATAATACATCATCATAAAAGTAATTTAAAATCTGTTTAAACTTGTGCCAATGAAGCCCTTTCATAAGACACCTACATGACACGGTTGACTCAATTCAAAATTTGGACCGCCGTTCCTTGCATAAAGACCTTGTTTTTTTTTATGATTGAATTACAATTGTATACTTTTCAGGTTTTTCTTTTCAGTCCTGCTTCTGCTAGGGTGACAGATGGCCTCACCTGTCACCCCCAGGCCTGCGCTTATGGAGGACGGAGGTCATTCTGCGACCTCCAGCGCCTGAGTCGCCTGCGGTACCTGGCCCGGTCCCGGGCCGGGAGAGTTCTAAACCTCTCCCGGTCCCGCTCCGCCTTCTCCTTCGCTCCACGCACTCTCGCTCCGCACGATAGCCGCAATCAGGCTATCGAGCGAGAGAACTCCCACTCCGATGGCCGCCACGAGGTCTCGCCTCTGTTCAACCCACGCCGGGCACTCTGCCAGCGTGTGGAGAGCCGTGTCCACGGTCTGGCCATCGCAGTGGTGGAACGGAAAATACTCTATAATTTATACCTAAATTTGATTCCCTTGAGAGTGTCAAAACATACGTTTGTTTTTTTCACAGCTTCAAGAGACGGTAGACCTGAGTATATAGTTTTAATTTCAAAGATGTAAAGGATAAAGGGTCTTGACAGGTAGACAGGCGGACGGACGGACAACAAAGTGATCCTATAAGGGTTCCGATTTTTCCTTTTGAGGTACAGAAACCTAAAAATGGTGTAAAACTGCTACCTAAGATTATACAGTATATATTTTCCTCTGTGTACAAAAGTATATATAGTAAAGGTTTAAGTTATACAAGTCAAGAAATGAAATAAGATATTGAAACCGGTCAAAATCAACCGCCAGGCAATCTTTAATAGTATTAATTTCACCTGGTGCAGGCAGCTTTAAGATAACTTGTACTGACTCGTACTTCTGATTATTAAAATACCAGCAAAATGGTTCTGATATTTTTTTAACGTATGTCTTGATTATGTTAATAAAACATTGCTGGAGTGCTGCTACAATTGGCAGTAGAAAGAAAGAAAAACAATTTATTCGTGGGCTTAAGAACATACACTCACAATATAAGGGAAACTTAATACAAGGCGTAAGGTACCTACATTTTTACGTGTAGGTACCTTACGTGCCAGTCGAGTAGGACCTGGTTCAGCGTCTGCTTTACAGATTTCAAGCGCTGGTTTTCAACCAGACCTTTTAATGAGTGACGGACATAAATCAGCCTATGCAATAACAAAAAATTAAAAAGTTTTAAGCTAATATGAACTATACTTTAAAGAAGCAAAAGATATTAGTATTAAATTAGCATAAATAATAATATACTCAACTATTCACACAACCGCGACAAAGTAATGTAATAAATAACTTAAAATAATTTAGGCAGTACGTAAATAAAGTTGCGAAAGTACAGGCGAAGTCAACTCTGACGTACCCGTACAACAGTAGAAATTATATTAAAGATATATTAGTGATAACCATGTCAAGTTGCCTCTGTGCGTCGATTAAGTAGTACGTAGAACGGCAGTACACATTTATTGTACTTCATATTTCTCGTTTTTCGAGTAGGACTGTCTTTAAGCAGCTCCACGCTCAAGCGTGATATCGAGGCCAAATTTGTAATTAAAAAGGGACGCTCAACTCTCCCTCGATTTGTCAAGCCCCACAATAACAACAGCCGAGAATAGCTCTTAAACAAATTGCGACAGTAAGGGTGAGAATTCATCTTCTTCGGGTATTTTTACAGAGAGTATTCTTATAACAAACAGACATCTTCAAACATATTTTTATACTCACCATATAATGCTAAAATAGATACAAACAGAGGCTGGTAGTTAACAGGCTTAGGCTAAAGCCCAGGTCAAAGGAGAGAGAGCCCAGGAGAAAGTTTGATAAATCAATGCTGAAAATTCCTTAAAACTGAGGGATCTAATTTTTTTTAAGCAGTAGGGGGCAAACGAACGGACGGGTCACGTAATGGAAAGTGACTATCGAGAGTGCCTACCCCCTCTCCCTTCCCCAGGGGTTACGGCGATGGGTGGGTTTGGGATCCTGTAACATCACTTACTCAGTGTAAAGAAACGAAACAATTACTTTACGGTGGTTTTCTGTGATTCTCTTCTACGAGTTGTTCTTTTGTGTAGAAAATCGTTAAAGAGTTACCTGACTCTTGCTATTATTCAGACTACTACAATCGTATATAAAACAATACACTTAATAATTCAAGATCTTGTTTTTAAGATGTGTCAATTTTAATGTGTTTTAATTTTAAATATTTACCAGTTACTATCTTTAGGCTCGACTCAATAATACCTAAATCTTTTAACTATTAAAAAGTTAACTTGAATACAAAAGATAACGATATTGGCGTGACAGATCTGATCATTTTAGATGTTATTATTACTATAACCATAGACAGATTTACATCTATCAAATCCATACTTCCATACTTAAATTATAAATGTCAAAATATGTTTGTTTGTTGGTTTGTTACGTTTTCACGTCTAAACCATTAAAACGATTTAAAAAATTCTTTCACGAATGGAAAGCTACATTATCAGCAAGGCTACTTTTTACCGCATTACAAACATACACGCTGGCACAGCCCCGGGTAAAAGCTAGTAGAAAAATATAAGGTTGTTGTACACCATCTATAATACATATTGTTAACCAGATGTTGCGTACATAAAACTGATATGTACAAAGGTCATAGGTAGTTACTTAATTAGAACAGCCTTTGATATATGATAATGTAACTAATATGCCCGAGGTTGTAACATTTCAATAGATAATTATTAAATTTTCAATCATAAATTATACTAATTAAACATGAAATCCAGGGTTCATTCCTTATTTATTACTCTCAATACTGTATACCTGTCACCAGTCCAAAATGAATCCAGTCCATTCAAAGGTAATCTGAAAAAAAATGCTCTAAGCGATAAGGCCGCCCTTTGAACATTTCATCTGTTGTTCGTTTAATTATTACTTTATGTCTGTAAAATCCTGATATACAAATAAAGTTTTATCTATCTATCTATCTAAATCCGTGTGTGGATTGTGCATGTGGTGACGGATTTAGAACATGAAGTGTTACCACCTCTATTCATCCCGCGGGTATCGCAAGAGTCGACTAAGGGAGCAAACTAGGAAATACAACAGCACTGCACAGAGAAGGAAAACTTGAAACAAACCCTATACCAACCCATATGACCAAAACCTTCTTGGTAAGGAGAGGCCTATGTCTAGTAGTGGACTGTTAAAGACTATTGATGATGATTATGACGAACGTTAAATATTAAATTTTGGTATAAGGTCAAACGAACCAACGGGTCAGCTGATGTTAAGTGACCACGGCCGCAAACCTGAGACAAAAGGCCGTTGAAACCCTTTAAACGGCCATCCCTCCTCAACGGAAGGGATGTAGACTCCGGTAACCTCACCCACTGGGTGAAATGCAAATGAAGGATTGCTTAACACCTGTCGTGATAGCCATCCTGGTGGGCTCTCCTCCATCCCTTTAGTACATCATCTTCTTGTCGTTTATACTGCCTACTTCTTCTCCTTTTTCATCTCTAGGGTGATAACTATTGTAAACTTTCATTCAAATTCTGCAGACCTTTCATATACGCGCGTCGATAACTGGTGCCTTAAACGCTTTTTTAAGTACACTGGGGATCTGGTCAGCATATGTATATCGCAGCATCCCTTTAATATTAAAGTAGTAGTAAAAAAAAACATGTAATTTATTTCACATCTTTGTAAAAACTCTATCACCAAACAAAGAAAATCGATTACCGAACGCTTTTATATTTCCGGGATGTAATATTTGCAACAAATATCCACATGATAATACCGATTAAATATTGGAATTTTCGAGAACAATATCCGCTTTGTCGTCTTGGCTACCGTTTAGAGTCTGTTTAGAGTGAGCTACGTAATGTTTTAAGATATTTAGATTATGAATGAGGGTCTATTATGTGATTTTGGAAAGGGCTTGCTATCTATTTCTATATAGTACCCTTTTCGCAAGTGTGCAAGACAGAAGTGTTATCTGTTGATCTTTCAACTAATATTGTAAAAGTGGTGAAAAAGTTAACATTGTAGCGGCAAATATATACCGGAACATCTAGCAACCTGCACCTGTTCGATCTGCATATAAATAATTTCAGTCGGTTGTGATTTGAAGTGCTTAATCGTCAAAAAGTGTTGAAAATAGACTGTTAAAATTCAAAAGATCGCAGCGGTGTTAACCAGAACATAATAGACCGGACTTTGAACTCATTAGTGTCTATCAAGAGAGCACCACTCGCTTAACAGTATAATCTTTTAATTCGAGTTAACGGTTGTCATCACTGTGGCGCTGAGGCGTCGGGGACACAGCGGTTACCAAAAGTCTTCGGATCGGGGCTGGGAGGATTCGACTTTTTGAATTTGTTTTTCCTTTTTTGTGATTTCTTTTTGACCAATCTTTATACCTACTATAACGAACATATTGCAATACGATGAAGACCTGTGCAGTTTGTAACATTAATTTTAGCGATGGTGTGCAATGTGCGTGTTGCAACAAACACCTGGACTTCGGATGTGCGAGAATCTCTGAGGGTGGTTGGAAAAAGCTGGGAGTTGATCGAAGAGCGCAGTGGAAATGTCCTACCTGTAGAATATCATCACCAGCTATCACCTCACCTGAACCAGTCTCTATGGAAACGGTACTGTCTGAAATCAGGGACCTGAAACGTCAACTGATTGGACTGCCGTCACTGGTCGAGGATATCCACATCATAAAAAATGAATTATCCCAGGTTAAGGCAACATGCGAATGTTCAGTTCGCAAGCTTGAGGATTATGGTTCCAGATTGTCTGAGTTGGAGACAAGGGTGACCGAACTGGAAAAGCTTCAAAATAAAGCTAACGACCTGCAGATTAATCTTGACAGGGCGAATTATCAGCTTACAGCGCTTGAACAACGGTCCCGCTTGAACAATGTCGAGATCAAGGGAGTTCCCACTAAAAAAGGTGAGAATCTGTTTACAATCCTGGATGCTATCGGCCGCAAAATCAAGTATACCTGCCAGAAAAATCAGATCAATTTTATTTCTAGGGTGCCTATTTATAACTCCAATGAAAAACTTATAATTGTTAGCTTCTTAAACAGATATGTTAAAGAAGATTTTATATCGGCTGCCCGGGCCGACAAGGAGTTGTCAACCTCGGATATTGGATTTCATGGGACCTCTCAGCGTGTGTACGTGAACGACCATCTGAGCGTTGAGCATAAGAGGCTACTTAGCACTGTCAAAGTCACTGCTAAAGAGAAAAACTATCAGTATGTGTGGGTTAAACACGGTAAAATACATTTGCTTAAAAATCAAACTTCTAAAGTTATAATCATAAGAAAGGACTCTGATTTAAACAAGATCGCATAAGTTGTTTTTGTTTTGCATTTAGCTGTATTGTTTTTTATAACTACTTTTCTTTGCTTGTATATATGTTTAAATTGAATAGTATAGTATGTTTGGTCTACATAGCTCAGCGATCTACTATAAAATGTCTGTCATCTCGGCCTCATCGACTGACCTGGGTCCTCACCATTACCTTTTTTACCTATTACTTAAGTATTTTGCTATGTTTGTTTTTACTTGTATACCGCTCGCTCTTTTGCTAGTTTATGCACTGATATACTACGGTTCACCGAATAGCACACACGGTGTGTCAGCATGTTGCTTAAACGAAGGCTCATACGGGCATCGCCTTCCTTGCCAATTCCCACTAACATGTAATCTCACTAAGTCAATCTTACTCAAATATCCTATTGCCTTATTCTACATTGATATATATTCTATTATTGTTTTAATTCTTAATGACTAGTAATGTAAATAAAACTTTGACAATCTATTATCAAAACGTGCGTGGGCTTCGAACGAAAACTGATATATTCTATCGTCAACTGCTATGTACATCATTTGATGTTATTATGCTCACAGAGACATGGCTGCTGGATGGTATAACAGACTCGGAGCTCTTTGACAATCGGTATGTTGTGTGGCGTCGCGATCGTGAATATGTTACCACGGGTCAGACAAGAGGTGGAGGTGTCCTGATTGCTGTTCGTAGGGAAATGCTAGCGATGTCTCAACCTAGTTTTCACTCTACAGCGGAAGATCTATGGATAAGGATAGGCTTAAAAAGATCTGACACTCATGTCTGTTTTGATCTTTACCTCTGTGTAATTTACTTGTGCAAACAGAACCTTGGATATTAATTTTCATCACAACTTGCTAACTTTCTTTTCGAATTGAATCGCACCGTGGTCAACAATATGTCGGATACATTTCTTATTGTGGGTGATTTTAATATGAGTGGAATAAACTGGCAGCCTTCAACTGATCAGTGTCTTGTTCCTACCAACCTTAGTACACACGATGAATACTCATTGATTGATGAGCTGTTTGCTTTAAATTTTGAACAATATAACGCCACTGTCAATAAGTACGGTAAGACATTGGATCTGGCTTTTTGCAATAATTATATAAACATAACTGAGTGCTTGGACCCCTTAGTGCCTATTGATGATTACCACCCTGCACTATTAATTAATATAAATTTCGCAGAAACCACAACTTTACGGTATGCGCCGCGTATCCGTTACTCATATGACAAGGGAGACTATAACGCCATTAACAGCAATATAGACTCCATTGATTGGGACACGGAGTTCTCAATGCGCTCAGTTGACGAATCTGTTGATCATTTTAATCAAATTATACTTGATCTGCAACAAAAATATATACCAAAAAAATACATTAATGATAAGTCTTATCCGATATGGTACAGTCCCACGTTAATAAGAACAATAAAAGAAAAATACAAGTACCTTAAAAAGTTCAAGACGTATGGAAATAAGTCAGATGAATTGGCGTTTAAACTCCTCCGAGCGCGAGTTAAAATGATGGAGTCTGAATGTTATACGTCCTATTTAGAGCTTACTGAGGCATCAATCAAGATTAATCCGAAACACTTCTGGACATTTGTCAAAAACCGTCACAAATCTAACTCGATCCCTAGCTCCTTAACGTACAATAATCAAACTTTGCTTACAGGGGAATCAATATGTGACGCGTTCTCTACTTATTTTGAATCAAATTTTCTTAAAAAGTCTTCAAATACAGTCGATAACAGTCGTAAATCCAGGTATTCTCTCTCTACTTCCGACCTATGTAAAAGCACAATAAACGTTGACTACGTTGGTGACTTAATTCGAAAGCTGGATACATCCAAGGCCCCAGGACCGGATAACATATCTCCAAAACTTCTTGTGCACTGTGCATCATCTCTTGCCCAACCTATTTCTATAATTTTTAAGAATTCCTTGTCCTCTTGTTCTGTCCCAAAGGTGTGGAAATCATCTTTCATAACACCTATACACAAAAAGGGTGCAAAAACAGAAGTCACTAACTATAGACCTGTCTCTAAACTCTGTATAGTGGCTAAAGTTTTTGAAAAAGTAGTCTATGACCAGGTATACTCAGCCCTAAAAAATTCTTTCAGTCCTTCGCAGCACGGTTTCTTAAAGGGCAGATCTACTGTCACTAATCTTGCCTTACTAAATGATTTTATCACTGACACTATGGACAAAGGTAAGCAGGTTGATGTGGTCTATACTGATTACAGCAAGGCCTTTGACCGTATAGATCATGATATCCTCCTATTAAAATTAAATGGCATGGGTATCCATGGTGACTTGCTGCGGTGGTTTTCCTCGTATTTGGAGAATAGAACTCAAGCTGTAGTTCTCAATAACTATATCTCTGGCTGGGTGCCTATCTCTAGCGGCTGTCCTCAGGGGTCTTTGCTTGGACCCCTTCTATTTACGATATACGTGAACGACATACAATTATGCTTTAGATCATCGAGACTCCTATGTTTTGCTGACGATATGAAAATTTTCGCAGCGATCTCATCACTTGAGGATATGACCGCGCTTCAAGCTGATTTGACTCGTTTGGAGGAGTACTGTCGAAACAACAAGCTAGATCTGAATGCTACAAAATGCTCGGTGGTGACATATTCGCGAAAGCGATCCGCTATAACTACAGCCTATAAGTTAAACGGTGATTCGCTGCCTAGATGTGCTTCCGTCCGGGATCTGGGTGTCACGCATGACTCGAAGCTGATCTATGAAGAACACATAGATGCAATCGTTGCCAGAGCTTCTAAAGCATTAGGATTCATAATGCGACTGTCTAGGGGCTTCAAACAGGCAAAAACTTTAAAAATTCTGTATTGCACCTTTGTTAGAAGCCATTTAGAGTATGCATATGAAGTTTGGAATCCTTGCTACCAAAAATATGTGGACCGAATTGAGAATATCCAGAGAAGGTTCATAAAATATTTGTGCTTTCACCAGAAAGTACCTTATCACTCGGAAATTTACTTTGACCTTTGCAAGAAGTACCATTTACTACCCCTTACAACGCGTCGTGAAATCGCTGATTGTACCCTATTATTAAAAAATTTTAGTAACGAAATTGACTGCTGCGAACTTTTATCTAAGTTTAATATTAATATTCCGTCAAGAACTCGCTATAACCCACCGCTGTGTGTACCATTTGCACTGACGAACTATAGAAAAAATTCTTTTGTTATTCGTTCAACTAGAAGCCTCAATAATGTGTGTGAACAATTTGGAATTGATATTTTTAATGTTAGTGTAACGGCAGCGAGGAGGTGTTTAAGCCTTAAATTCTTCAGGGGTGATGGTGGGGGGTCTGAGTAGTTATTGTTATGGGTCCTGTCTGTTTTGTGTGTATATTATTCCGTTCTGTGTAATTTGTAAGTGATCTGTGCCTGTAACTTATATAATACCTCTTGATCCTATTCTGTATTGTCTTATGCACTGTAACTTATCTCTGATTTATATAAGTGAGGATTTGTTATTGGCTATCTGTTTTCTTGACTGTTTTTATTGTAATCATCATAGCTGTAAATCTTCCATAGTTGTAATAAATAAATAAATAAATAAATAAATAAATATTTATTGTGTAATTTTGTAGAATAAGATTGCCGTGATGGTTTTATAAGTTAATTGAAAATATTTCCTCTTTGAGATAAGTATTTCCGAGTTTTATGATATTTATTCCACAACGCTCAACTCGATTTTATAACTTAGAGTTTTTACTTTTAGGCTTTTGAAGGATTTACTTATACAAATTAGTCTTTCAAATCTGCGAACAGAATAATAATAATAATTTATTGACATAAGTTGTCACACATATGATTGAGAATCTCCTGGCTCCTGCGCTAATTTAAACTGTGTTGCAGGAGACAGTGTCTTCCGCACGTAATATAATGAAGCCAATGTCATAGATATACAAGCAATACAATTAAAAAAAAACGGACAAACAAATAAAACATAGAGAAAAACAACTAAGTAATTACCTGGTTAATTTGGTTTACCCTGTGTTGTGTGTGTGTGTGTGTGTTTGTGTGTGTGCGTGTGTTTTTGTGTGTGTGTGTGTGTCTGCGGGTGCGTGTGTCAGCGTGTATGTGTGTATGTGCGAAGAATGAGTGAAGCTAGAGCGATAGTCGAAGCAAACCAGAATGTGCAGGATTGAGAAGAGACCCTCAATATTATTATAAAGTAACTCTAATTTATAATATAAATTCTTGCTAAATATCGAAATCAGTCTATACAGACATTAAACAGAGTCAATATGAAACACTGTGCTTTCAGCCAGAGGTTTTTTTCGGGTGTCGTCGTGGAAATCTGTTTGGTTCTTCTGTTAGCCCTCGGTGATGGCATGCCAGTAGAATGTGGCGATTTCACTGAAACGTGACGCGACCTGCCTTCCTACCCAAAGGTACACAGTGCATTGGTACGTATTCCGCTGTGCGCGTCACTGCACCGGTGCTTCTTGGTGAGCGTCCTGGATCCGTCCTGGTCCAGGCCTATCCTGGAGTGGGGTAAGTAGCCGCAAGGGTATCACACACTTACGTTAGTGCTCGCACAGCAGATATTCTACGTCTGCATCTGCGCAGACATCATGGATTTAAAGTAAAATGTTGTTTTTAAATTCCCATTAATTAAAATACAATGACTTGTATTTATACTTTACATAGGTTTTTCTAACTAGGGGCTAGGCAGAGCCTATAGTATTGTAACCATACTTATACTCGTGCATTACCAAATATTGACAAATATAATACAAATATGGATAAATATGATACTTTAAATGAATTATACACAGACGCTACGCAAATGATCGTGGTAATCAAACAATTATCTGTACTGGGTAGGAACCGAACCCACTAGATCAGGTTAATTGCTTAACCTTCGGGTTAGGGTTCGGTTCCAGGAGAACTTCTCAGGAGTTTTTCCGGCAGAAAATTTCAATGATTTCCGACTCAGAATACACTACACTATTTCAGTATTCGTTACGATGTCCCATACACTATTTATACAGCAAACGTCTACTAAATTCTTCTTTTCTTTTCTTTCTTTTTAAAAGACAACTCCCGCACTAGGAATAAATCCTGTGTCGCGGGGGACTTTACAAACATACATGAAACGGACACAAAGTACACCCAGACTCAGAACAACAATTTGTGGACCACACAAAGTGTTATCCCATGTGGGGTTTGAACCCACAACACTCGGCGCAATAGAAAGCGGCGTGGCGACCGCTTAAACCACTACGCCATCCGTGCAGTCATTTAAATTTAATACCTAAAATTAAATACCTAAAAACCGTGTTAAGGTTGTCTGGAAGAGATCGCTGTGAGCGATAAGACCGCCGATTGATACTTTTACTTATTTGTAATTCATCTTTTGTTATTTTCTATTAAAGTGTATTCGTTCCGTACTTTGTCAAGGGTTTCACAGACCCTTCACGCCGTTTTGTATTTAGTCACAATTACAGGGCCAATAATAATATTTATCTTCTTTAAAAATACAAAAAGAGTGTAATAGATGTTATATTTTAAGTGAATCGCATTTCCAAGTTAAGACTGTTGTACCTTTCATAAATTATGAAACTGAATATATGAACAAAAATAACGTTTATTCATCTTTTCAGATGCAGATGCAGTTTATGTAAATTTGTGATAAGGGAATTTCGTGTAGTCATAAACTCGTTGTTCGCACGTCACATTCAGTCACGCCTATTAATATTATTAACATAAATTTCATAAAGGGAAATAAAGCCTTTGCTTATTTAAAAAAAAAATTAAATATTATCCAATAAATAAATAAACATATTATTAATAGAACTTCCTTCCTTACTTGATTTATTCAAAACTTAATGCACATGTTGTACAAATGCGGGCTTAATGCCACGGAGCATTCTCTCCCAGTCGACCTTCAGGTGACGTAGAAATATGATGCGGTAGGTGCAAATTAAATATTAAATTTGACATAACAGAATGCAAAAAGTATACACAATACATACACAATATATAAACACATATACATACATAAATATATTTAAAAATACTCAGTCGGATACTAGCGTTGTGACTGTTCTGCCAATTCACTCCGAAGAAGATCGCTTACATTAAATCCACAAGGTATGTTTTTGCTTGCAGCTGCCGCTAGTTGTTACCATTTAAATTTTGTACTATAGTAATACATATATCTTCTTAACTATTATCATATCTGTGATTTTGACATCTAATAGACAGATCACAAAGTAGCTATCTCCAGATTGTAATTATGATAACGTTCCTTTGTGCAATTACTGAGCTTGTTCATAAGAGATGTCTGAAATCATGATAGTTTGTAGTACTAGTTTACGCAATTTTGCGTAAACTTAATGCTTTAAAAATCGAATGTTGCCTTCTACAAAAGATTTGTTGGATTTCATAGAGTTTTATTTTTGTTCTCTAAAACGAAAACGTCCGCTCTAGGAATTGTAGCTTGTATCGTGGGGGACTTTACAAACATACATGAAACGGACACAAAGATCACCCAGACTCAGAACAACAATTTGTGGATCACACAAAATGTTGTCCCATGTGACGATCGCACCCATCAAACTCAACGCAGTAGAAAGTGGCTGACCGCTTGAATCACTACGCCATCTGTCGATGGATGTATCGACTGTATGTAATGTATGAAATCACCAAACAAGATCGTATAAAAAATTATCTTAGATAAAAGCGATACGAAGGTTAACACCAAAAATGTGTTTAAATACTAAGTGAAAGATAGTTTTTTATAGACAAATAAGTATCTATTTATCTCCTTTCTGAGGAGAGGCCTATGTCCAGCAGTGGACTATTAAAGGCTGTTGATGATGATGAAGTATCTATTCAACTAGTATCACTAACATTTAACTTTCTTAAACATAAGGTAAATAGAAATAACAACAATAAGAGAATGCTTCATGCAGCTGACGAGATATGTAGTTAAAAATGTAGAGTGAAAATGCTAGCTAAATGTTTTGTTTTTAGGATAAACATAGTAAGTTAAACAGTAACCAGAAGCTAAAACATTTTGTTACTTAATTTGGAAAGGGATGCTGTTAAAAGAATAAACAGAAAGTAAAACGAAACAAATGTGCGCCAACAAACAGTTTGTTTTAGTTTTCTCTGTTTCGTTTATTGCGATTCTCGTAACTGTCATCATGCGGTTTAGCCCCGAATTCAAATTTATAATGTTTTGTTTATGATAGATTTATAATAAAATTGCTAAAAAAACGTTTATAAACCTACTTATTTACCACTAATAAGATGATCATTTAGACTTCATTAACTTTTCAAAATCCATACAAGTTCATACTAATATTATAAATGCGAAAGTGTGTCTGTCTGTCTGTCTGTTACCTCTTCACGCTTAAACCGCAGAACCGGTTCAGATGAAATTTGTATAGAGATAGATTGAGTCCTGGGAAAGGACATAGAGTAGGTTTTATCCCAGAAATCATGATTTAAGGGGTGAAAGAGGGGGAGGGGGGGTCGAAGTTTGTATGGGGAATTATTAACGGCTTAATCGATGTAGATGAAATTTGGTATGGAGATAGTTTGATTGGTGAGAAAGGACATAGGCTACTATTTACAGCGATAAATAAACTACACGCAGGTGGAGTCGAGGGCAAAACCTTACAGGCTTTTAGTAGCGCCGCCCGCCGCGTTTAATTTAAAAACTGAACTAAACTTTTTAAACTAAGCGATTAATAATAAAGGAGGATTCAATTCAGCTGTATTTTTTTAAACATTTGCTATCTCAAAACTCATCGTTTATAAAACGATTTGAATATTTATGTTTTTGAAAGGGGCGTTTCAAATTTGTAGAAAAAACACCACCGCTAAAGGCAGAAAATTGAAGAGAATAAGAACACAGAATTATTACAATACAGCATGATTGAAAACGGTGATACATTTCTAAAAGTTAACTGTGCTATACGAAACACATCATCACATCACATCAACAGCCTTTAACAGTCTACTGCTGGACATAGGCCTCTCCTTACAATGGAGGTTTTGGCCTACTACACGAAAATCTTTCCTAAATAACAACAGCAAATCGATTTCCACAAACTATATTTTAGTAAATAGAAATATAACCAACAATATCATCATACTACATTAATTCCTGAGATCAATATTTAGTAGGTACTTTTGTAAGGACCAGTACACTCTACCGGCTGAAATACTGCCCGATATTAAATACCTATTGTCTATCGCTTTGAAATCTGAAGTCTAATATAATATTCCATCAAAGACTACCTATTGTTGAGTATTCGATCTCCATTTAATGAAAATGTTCCTATTGTAAAATACCGGTGTTACCTGCACTCGTTTTGACCAAGTTGCAGAAGTCGTGGTCTGAGCACTGCCACTAACTGGCATCAATTCAGAGGTATGTCATACCTATTAATAACATAATTTCAATGGATTTAAAAGTAAGTTTTCTTTAACACACTAAATATTGTTTGTGATCTTCATCAAAAAGACTAAAAAGCAGCTACATTGAATTGAACACTTAATCGTATATAAACTCGGTTCCAAAAATAACGGGTCAGTCACATAAACCCGAATATCTCCCGAACTACGTATGCCATCCTAATGAAACGAACACTGTTCAATTGAGAATTTAATTATACAGATAAAAATAAAATAAAACTTGAATCTAAACTCTCTAACTCTTAACTTATCTCTAAATTAAAAAAAAAAACTAGAGTAGTCATATTTTCCTTAAGATTACATTTTTTTATGATTGTTTTTTGCTGTTTTTCATCACTTTCTTCATTTAATACTTTGTATTGCCTCCACGAACTCTTCTGACAGCTTCCAGGCGATTAGGCATGCCGTACACCAAATTTCGGAGCCGGTGCTGAGGAATACCTCCCCATTCCTCCACCAGTGCTTGTTTGAGCTCGGGAAGCGTGATTGGTGGGGGGTTTCGACTTTCACGCATCTCTGAAGCTCGTCCCAGGCGTGCTCGATGGGGTTTAAGTCCGGGCTTCGCGCTGGCCACTGCATGAGTTCGATACCGACCTCTTCAAGGTAGTCATGTACAATTCTGGCGGTACGCATTATCATGCATTAATATGCCATGCCGGTCCATCCTGGCCATGAAAGGACCTACATGTTCATTGAGGATCTCTTCCACGTACCTCTCTGCATTTAGAGTTCCATTTTGAATGAGTACCAGCTCGGTGCGGGCCTCAGTAGAAATCCCAGCCCAAACTTGAGCGGAGCCTCCACCGTATGCCACTTTTTCCTCCACACACGCTTGATGGAAGCGCTCCCCTGGTCTTCTGTACACCAACTGCCTACCATCATGCTTATAAAGCATGAATTTAGACTCGTCCGTGAACATTACCCTAGACCAATCGTCTAGTGTCCAGTTTAGGTGCTCGCGCACGTATCTCTGTCTTGCAATTCGATGTCCCGTTCCAGTTTGGGGCCATTTGCGGGCCTCAATGGTTTCAAATTTGTTTCAGCAAGACGTCTTCTTACTGTTTGAGTGCTTAAATTGCCACCTAGAAAGCGAATAAAGTGAGTTTTTAGACCAACAGCAGTTTGAAAACTATTTCGGAGCATTGTAGCCACCAGTTGCCTGTTTTCCCTGGCCGTTGTGCATCTTGGTCTGCCATTTCCTGGTCTTCTAAGGTGTGATCCGGTCTCTTGGTACCGCTGGACTACCCGCTGAACAGTCGACAAAGATACACCAATGTTTCTGGCTGTTTCACGCTGGCTCCGCCCAAGTACCAAAAAAGTTAGGGTTCTGGTACATTCCTCTAGCGTGACTGCCATGCTTCACCTCACAGAATAATAATTATGCACGTGAAGACGTTCACGATAATTTTTTTTTGTGACAGAATAGAAATGGAAAGCATCTATAATGAAATGAAACAAAAATTTTGTTTTTAAAAATAGTCATTTTTTTAAATTTTATTTTTCTAATGAAGTTTTTTTCATCAACCAGTTTAAATAATATGCTAAAAAAAGTCTTTATTCTGTTTTTTATTTCATTGATCTAACTTTTACAGTTCTGGAGGTATTTCAATTTTTGTGACTGACCCGTAATTTTTGGAACCGAGTGTATATAATATAATCACAAACTAAATAGAACCGTTTCTATGGTAATCAGACTGCTGATATACATACTAATATATTTCTAATTACAAACATATTATATAGATAAATTACTCCTGGTTCTGGGTGGAAATCTCTTAGTTAGTAGTCAGGTTTCCACTAGACCAACAGGCCAGTTCTTAGATCATACAATCGGCCACTCAATATGTACGGTATAGGTATCTTTACATAGTATAAAATGAAGTCGCTTTTCTTTCTTGTACGCTTAAATCTTTCAAACTACGAAACTACGATTTTAATTTGGATTTCACTTTTACATATTACTAAAAATAATGAGTTATTTACGAAGCTATTTTGAATAATACAGATACATTCCTTATCAAAAAAAAAAACATTAGTTACTATATACATTTAGTATAGATTAACATTGCACTTTGTAGGATATCAGTAAAATTAATAGTAGATATCAGAGATTTAAAATGCAGGGTCAAAGCGGCCGTCACCCCGTCGAGCCGTACGTCCGGATGGCTGCGGCAGACAGGAGCGGAGCGGGCCTCTAAATATTGCAAATAAAGATGTCCTGTGGTATAGTCTTATCATTATAACAGTATAAATAAATGACGGGCCTGTTGGTCTAGTGGTTAGTGACCCTGACTGCTAAGCCGGAGGTCGTATGTTCGATTCCTACTCAGGATATATAATTGTGTGATGAGCAAGATGATTTATTCTGTGTCTGGGTATAATTTATCTATGATATGTATGTATTTAGAAATATATAAGTATGTTTATCAGCAGTCTGGTTAGCATAGCACAGGCTCTGCCTAGTTTGGAATCAGACGGCCGTGTGTGCGATGTGTAAAGTTATTATTATTATTATTAATTACTCCACATTGACACCACATTACTAGTATCTACACTGCAACCGTGCGAAGCCGGTGCGGATCGCTAGTTACTCGTATACATATATATATTATTAATATTATATAAGGTCTAAAACCCATTTAAATATTTTAATTATCGGACGTCTAAATATTACAGTGTACACAATGGGAACGCAGAGTGTACACAGAAGTTCATTTCATCACACTGTGGTAACGATTTCAAAGCCAGCGGTCTAAAATCAACTAAACTTTTATCATTACTTTAGCCCAGTCTAACTTTCAAAACTAATATTTTGCAACACGACTGAAACCGAGAGAGCATAAAATTTAAGCTAACTGCAAATCGAGGATACACAACGTTGCGGAAGCAATTTTAAAACACTTTTAGGTATATCAGCAATTTAGTCGTTCAAACTCTGTGAATGGCAAAGTTTTCATTTTATGGGGGTGCAATGTTACACAGAACTGTAATACACACTAAGGAAATAAATTCACATCCCTATAAAGACTACTAATATCGTGTCTTACGTTACTGTTGCTCCTTTTAATTGTTATTAAGTTATAATGCTTGTATTTACCATTTCAAATCTCAACTTTCTAACTGAAAGTCGTCGAATTAAAGCTACAATGTTAAAACTCTTAGGCATAATTATCACTAAATACAAAGTATCAACAGGTATTTCGTGTGGTGACGGATAAATACAAAGTACCAATAGGTATCCGTCACCACACGGATTAAGAATAAGTAAGAGCCAACTAAGGCAACAAACTACGCAGGACAACAGCACTGTAAAAAGAAGGAAAACTTGAAAAAAACCCTATACCAACTCGTCTGGCCAGCGTGGTAGAGCACGCCAAAACCTCGTTTCTAAGGAGAGTATCCAGCAGTGGACTGTTATTAGCTGTTGATGATGATGATGAATACTCGTAGGTATTTCGAAACAAATTTGAGTTGAACTATATTCCTCATTGTTAAAAATGGATATTATCGCCGTCTAATTTTACTGTTACATAGCAGTGTAAATGCGTACATATTTACTAATTTAATACACGACTCAATTTCAGCAGTCAATTGGGATTTTTTTAAATTCAAATTTGGAACTGGCGGTACAGTTCTTTTTGACTTTTTTTTTAATACGCAAAAGAAACTTTTTTAATTTCTTTTTTAATAATATGGCGCACGGAAGCGTGTCACATTTCATATAAGTAACCCATAATAATGTTTTCGGACATCTGCCACACAACGCCATTTAGTTTCAAACTAAGTAGAGCTTGTACTGGATTGGATTGACTGATAGAATACTTAAATACTTTTTTTTGTAAATACATACATATTATACATAGGAAACATCTAAACTTTGAAACAAATATTTGCAGATCATACAAACGTTTGGTCCGACCTGGGAATCAAACCCGAGACCTCAGCACAGAAGCGGCATACGCTACTACTGCGTCACCGAGGCAATTGAATACTGTGAATACTATGTGAGCCCATTCACAAGGCCATTTGCCTTGCCATATTCTATAGCAATTAACATGAAAAATTTGAACGCCACTCTCATCAAATTTTCGTATTGGTTCAATTGGAATGTCATATTTCCTTCTTTCCATCTTTTTTATTTTGGCTACGTAATAATATGCCCCTATGCTCTACAAGCAGGTAGAGTGACGATCTCCGCAAGATGGCTGGCGGTAGCTGGATGCGAGAAGCCCAAAATCGATCGAAGTGGCGTGCAATGGGAGAGGCCTATGTCCAGCAGTGGATTGCGATAGGCTGATGATGATGCTGCTCTACAAATGAATTTTCTATGAATATTTTAGAAAATGAATAAATTTTCATAATATTTTGTTAATACGAGTATGTTACACGTCCGATACTATCATAGACAACTAGACTTCGGTTTCTTATGGCTCAAGTGTAGGTGGCACGAATTCGTTGTCACCCTTTGAGTCCACCCCCAAACCCTTGGAAACGGCCGGTTGTAGATCAGCATAGGCATATCATAGATTTTGTATGGGTTTGGTTTTTGTTAAATTTATTTGCTTACTATTTGACAAAACAGAGATTGTTGCTTTTGTGTGTGCTGATCTATGACTTTAGTTAGAGTCTACATAAAAGACAATTTCAAACAATTTTAAAAAAAATTTGAAATAAAGAATATAAAAAGAATAGAAATAAAGTTCGAACCAGAGGGAGGGAGGGGGGGTTGGGGTCCGGTGACCTCACTACCTCGGCTAAAAGCAACGAAAATATTCCAGTTAAACACTCCAGTTAAGACTGGGTCTTAAGTGCTGAAGCATGGCTTTAACACAACTATATATACATATACTATGCATATATAACTATATATATATTTGTGAGTACTTTAATGATTTCTTTTCGAACGTGGGATCAGACTTAGCTAATCAAATTCCCAAACACTATCACAACAATAATTCCATCTACATAAGCACAAATACTCCAACAACATCTTCAACACTAATTCGACTAGCATTGGCTACGAAAACTGAAGTTGCGAAAATAATACACACTTTAAATTCAAATACTGCTTCAGGGATAGACGGTATAAACACAAAATCTTTAAAATGCGTGTCAAGTATAATACTTGAAGAGCTTACCAATTGTATTAATGCAAACTTAGAAGCCGGAACTTTTCCAGACAGTCTGAAAGTTGCAAAAGTTACGCCAATATATAAATCGGGCAGTAAAGCGGAAGCAAGTAATTATCGTCCCATCTCTGTGCTCCCTGTGCTCTCTAAAGTTTTTGAGCGCATTCTCTACAATCGATTAGAACGCTATTTAACTGAACTGAATTTTATTTCTGAGAAGCAATATGGCTTTAGGCCGAAATCCAACACAGTATCGGCTACAGTGGATTTGGTTACTAAATTAAAACGTAATATAGATAATAAACAAATAGGATTGGGTATTTTCGTCGACCTTAAAAAGGCTTTTGATACAATCAGTCACACCTTGTTGCTACAAAAGCTAACTAATATTGGTATTACTGGGTCCGCTATTAATATCTTTAAATCTTACCTTACAAATAGGTGTCAGGTTGTTAAAATTGGTCAGGCGCAAAGCACTCCTAGGCATGTAACGTTTGGCATACCCCAAGGATCCATCCTGGGACCCTTGCTGTTTCTTGTTTACATAAACAGTATTCATGAAATTGGTTTAAAAGGGGACATAACACTTTATGCTGACGATACAAGCTTGTTTTACTTTGGCAACTCAATCCAAGTAATAATTGCGGATGCACAAGCAGATTTGGATCGCTTGAACGATTGGTTTCTTCATAATCTCCTAACAATTAATACATCAAAAACAAATTACATTATATTTTCAGCTAAAAACAAAAAAATATTGCATCATAGGCCACTTACTATAAATAATATAACCATTAATAAAGTAGATCAGGAGAAATATCTCGGTTTAATTTTGGACAGTCACCTAACGTGGAAACCACACCTTAATCAAACAAAATCGAAACTTATTTCCCTCATGGGAATGTTAAAAAATGTCACAAAATGTATCACGCGTCCAATACGCTATACCATCTATAACTCTTTAATTAAACCACACCTAGATTATCTAATAGAAATCTGGGGCACAGCTGCCCTAACTAACTTGGCCCAGCTACAGATCGCACAAAATAAATTAATGAAAAGGCTTTTTAACTATGATTTCCAGACACCTTCTTTAAAAATTTATAAAGACACCAAAATTATGAATTTATCACAAACTTATCACTACTATAATTGCATATTAGTGAGAAAAATACTCACGAAAACTATACACTCACAAATAAATTTTAGTAAAAAAACATTAACACAAAAAATTAAACTAAGGTCTGCCAATAACATAAACTTAATAAAACCCCGGACAAACTACGGGAGTAAAACTATTTTGTATCAGGGAGCAAAAATGTATAATATGCTACCAAAACTTATCAAAGAAGCAAAGAACATCAAAAGGTATAAATTTTTATTAAAAAATCATGTAATAAATAACATCAAATGAAATTATACTAGACTACGCTCCACAAATTAATTACACACTATGCATACCACATCTAGCTACCCTTGATCTTTGCACTCTGCGATAACAGAACAAGTTCTACAATATTTTAGTTTGCCAAAGTATTCACACTTACCCTCGAAGTTAATTATTTATTTTTTACTTGCTTTGTATTAACTACTTAGATTTGCCGCTCCATATAAATATATTGTTAATTGTATAATTATGTTCTCATGTAAGTGAATGTTATTCTTAATGAGAATAAAAGTTTCTGAAACCCGATATATTAAAATTTAAAACAGTTGTACATACCTGGTTGAGCACAATGGACTATGATACTATTGAAAATCGATTAGGAGTCGATAAGTGATAAACCAATTTATAACCTTAGTCAACCAACTTACACACTCACACACACACACACACACACAAACACACACACACACACAAACACACACACACACACGTGTGTACAATGCAATACATGAACGGTGTATGTGTACACACACACACGTACACACACGCACACACACACGCGCGCACACACACACACACACACACACACTTACACACACCGCGCATGAATTGTATTTTTACTTTTATTTTTATTTTAATTTTTTTATCATGCAAAAGGCTCATTCTTTCTCTGCATCGCCCAATCGGTCGACTGGCAGAGAATGCCTTAGGCATTAAGTCCGCCGATGTATATATTTGTGCATGAAGTCATAAATAAATAAAATAAATAACTATATTTTACCAAAATTGAGACTGTCCATGTAAAAAGCGGAGGACACTGGCTCCTGCAACACTGTATCTGTATTAATGTAAGCTTTAATGTCAATAAAAGTTTATTACTATTAATTTATACATAAAATTATACAGTTTTTATTTCCTAGTTGATCCTACAACGTCTTCATCTGTAAAAGTGCTATCAATCTTGCATTAATTATCTTGAATCTCTGCCTATCATATGATTATAAATTCCACAGCTCACATTGCCCTTCTGACATTAACACGCTCTTATCATCCCGTCAAATTCACTCCTGAACTTTAATGACACCATTGGCCTACTTGATAACCCAGACATGTACGGCATTATGTTTTAAAGATCTAGGAAGGGATTTAGTACAATGTTACTTACTCGTAGTAGTATAGTTTGTTTATTGGGCAAGACTTCGGCAAGATTCGGGTACATGAAGTGTCTGTTAAATTTCAGAAGCGTTAGGAACGTATATATTTAGTGAACTAATTACTTGATTTATATTGCTCGCTGTTGTCCGCGGCTACGCTCTCGTTTTTATTTCATTTGTTTTCTAAATTTGTTTATCCATTATTTCACCATCGAGATAGTTTAAGAAGCAAAATTGTGGTGTTTACGACCATATCTAAACCCTACCTATTGGTACCTACATCTGCAGAAATTCAGGCGTGAACGAGTGAATGGAGTTTAAAGTGCTTCGTGCATTTCAGAAGCACTGAAATATTTATTAATAAAAATAAAAATGATCGTTCAATGTTGCCAATTAGTGGCTTGCGTTTTATTTATTTCACTGAAACTGAATTCTTACGCACAAATAGGTGTACTGATTGGTTTTTAAACATTTATGTGCCTGGAAATATAAAAATTAAATGCCAGTTTTTTTTAATTAAATAATAAATTCGTTCTGAGTATTGTCCAAAAAAGTAAAAGGAAATTCAAAGTTTAATTTAATTCAATCAAATAGGAAAATTGCAATTATATATTTAAATATTCTGTGGAAGGTTTTATAATGTATTTGTTCGTCATTGACGCTTAATTTAAACTAGTGTTGCACATACGTGTTGTAGTGTAACTAGTAATGCGTGGAAACTTTTTATTTAACGACTATAGCACTTTTTAGGTATACGGGATTAATCCATATAGTTTCCATTATCAGTATATCTCTATCTTGGCGCAATTTGTGGCAGTGCAAAAAGGTTTGGCTGGTTTTCCAAGTCATCTCTTTATACACATATGTTTACGCCTGTATCTTTGAAAAGATAAGCACAGCCATTAAAAACTACTAAAGTCTCGTAATAATAATTTGGAATGATACGATCTTCAAATCTTAAAAAAAGAGCGTACTCCTTCCTTAAAACTTGTGACTCCTGATTTGCAGACGTTCATGGGCTTCCAGTCGCTTTCCATCAGGTGACCCGTCTGCTCGTTTGCCCCCTCTTCCAAAAAAAAAAAAAAAACAGATGGATTTTTCTTAGTCCTAAGGAATATTGAAGTGATTTAATTAAAAATAAAATATCACAATAGTCCTACACCTGAAGCTGGTATTTACACAAACAGTGACGGTAGATAGACAGCTAACGACATAACAACTTTAGAATCGAGCTTACAATACAAATACAATCTTTGATGAACGCTGCTTTTGATTGCAGAGCTAGATTATTCCATCTCAAAAGACAAGTATTGCTATTTATTGTAGAAATCTCCACTACTCTACAATTTTCCTTGCAATGCTGTCCATTGACAAGACTGCGGTGGAATTCTGTGACTGTGATTTCGATTCCGTGATCGATGTGATCTGATTTCTATACTATTTAAGAGAACGTTCTTTTAATGTATCAACATCCGTTTTCTAAATCGTCTCTCAGATCGTAATAAAAAGTTTCACGATATTCTACTCACACAATGATGAAGAATTCAATAATATGCGTCTTTCTTCACAGTATCTTGAATAAATTGTTTCTCATTTACGCCTCTGCTCCACTCATGCCGGGCATTCTGCCAAAGTGTGGAGGGCCGAGTCCACGGTCCGTCTCCTCGCGGATCAGACACAGGTGATCTCCGAAACAACCTTTCCCGGTGATCATCTGCTTTAGCCGGTATAAGAGGGTTCCGTGACGCCTCTTCCGGCGCTCGGTTGCCCAAGTCGTTCTTTCTACTCCTCCACGACGACCTGGCGGAGTTGGGATTTTTGGTCCTCGATTTCTCGAGTCTTAAGAC
This sequence comes from Arctia plantaginis, assembly GCA_902825455.1. Taxonomy (NCBI): domain Eukaryota; kingdom Metazoa; phylum Arthropoda; class Insecta; order Lepidoptera; family Erebidae; genus Arctia; species Arctia plantaginis. Next base: position 13,751 of record CADEBD010000039.1, on the reverse strand, counting down.
TCCGACCCAACTCCCGCGCCCTTGCGCGGCTGATACAGACCTGCAAAAGTCTGTGATGATCACAGACAACATTTATGTGATATGACAACATTACTGCAAAAGTCTGTGATGATCACAGACAACATTTATATTATGATTTAGTAACTTAATGACTTCTATGTCCGTTAATTTTATTATGATATTTAATTTTTTTTCGGGGTTTTAGAATCCAAGTCTGTTTTTGAATTATTTTCCAAACTACTAAACCAAGTCGACCCCAACATTACTATTCTCTTAATGTAAAACATTCTCAAAATCGAATTAAACGTTTCAAACTAAATTGGTCTGGAAAGCCTCAAACTACGCATATTAAATTCTCCGTCACGAACGCACTTACTCGTAGCACGCATCACAATTAGTGGCAATTAGCTTCAGAAATTACTGTTCTCGATCATTTAGTACCAGCTACTCAAGTCGTTGTCAATTGATGTATTTATTTACGTTACAGGTGAAAGCACTTTAGATACATGTGCTAGACAAACGAAGTTAATGTACAGACATTAACTTAGATTGTCTACCACATGAAGGTGCAATGTTCTTGACGGGTTAATTATGAATTTGGACTACTAATTATCACCTGTAGTCAATTACTGGTCAGGCAACAATGGCTAAAGTATTTGACCTTGCAACAAATAGGTCAGATATAAATTGAAAAAGTTGTACGAGTAAATATGATAAGGGGGGAAATTATATGGCGAAGTGCCAGACAATAAAGTTAATGTAGAGAAACAAAAGGGATAGGAGGATATCATGGACTCAAAAACTGTAGACCACTTGGTCTAGAACCAAGTGGTAATATGATTAAAAAGACGAAAAAACCACGTGAGTTTTACGACTACGGATTGTCATCACCCCTGTACATCGCGTGAGTACAACAGCACTGCAAAGAGAAGGAAATCTTGAAACAAATCCTATACTAACTCGTTTGGCCAACGTGGCCAAAACCTCTTTTCTAAAGAGAGGCCTATGTCCAGCAGTGGACTAGTAAATTCTGTTGATGACATAATTACCAGAACAGAGGTTCAAACAGTTTTTTAAATACATATAATTTTAAGCGACATTTCCTAAGTATGAGTAACTATTTTTTTTAGAAATGTGTCATTTTACTGAAATTCTATTTTTGGAACCTTTCAGAAATACTTTTTAAATACTGCCAAAAAATATTAAAACTAGTGCAACTTTTTTTTTAAGTATGGAAAATAGAACGTTCTTATTAATGCAATTACCAAAAGGCTTAGTTTAATCTTAGTTTAGTAGGTCATATTAATATATTTTCATTTACATCTCAATATATGTAGCATAACTCACGTGGTGGGAAGTAGCGATGAAGATGAAGTCGGCTCTTACGACACCTACAGGATGAATTAGTGACATTCCGTATTCTTAATCCGTCACTACACGGACAAAATGTTATTATTTTATTATTTAGATGTCGTTAAATATAAACTTAATCTTTCATTTAAATCTCTGTCTAAGCTGAACTCCATGGTTGATCTTTTTTTCTATGAAAACTGTTTAAAATCTGACGACGCAAATATCTTTTTATCTTATCAATTTTAAAAACTTTAAAATGGTAATGCCACCTTGATCTTTAACGTCAATTACTTCCAAGTATTTCTGGAATATTAGTTTGTTGTAATCTTTGAGTTGAAATCGTTTGAGAAAATTCTCAAAATTCTAAATAAGTATTTGTGCGTTTAGTAGAAGGACATTTCTGCCATCGTTTGAAGCTTTCAGATGCTTTTGTGACTCAAAAATAAGAGTATTTTTGTTTTCACAAATAGCCCATATTAATATACTTACTTCTATATCATCGAAGAGGTTATTAATCACCAAAATTTTTCTAACTATAATCTTTACCTCTATGATAATCTTATGAAATATTTTAAAGTTTTGTCATTCATTATGGAAACAAAGAGGCTATATTATTAATATGAATCCCACAAACGTACTAGAGGAGCCTATTGTCGTTAATACGGAAACCTTAAGGTATATTTTGTGTTTGTACATTTTGTTTATAGTTCCTTGTTATTACATTTAAACTTTTTATTACGCTTAGAATCTATCTAAACTTCCTTTATTTCCAATTTATTACTGTCTCACTTATACAGTTTATGTAACATATATTTACTAATATATTTTAATATGAAAATTTATGTGTATTGGGTATAAGGCTGACGTAATGTCGAACGCATTCTCATTTAGGCAACCTTTGAACGATTCAGGAAAAAGAAGTAGATGCACTCAAATATTATTTTATAAAATGGTAAAATATACGTAACATGTTGTTGTTAATTTATAAAAATAACCATATAATTCAAATACTCATATCCTCTAATAGAGATAAATAACAAAATTAAATAGTGAACCAGAGACAACTAGCGGCAATTCTTTGAGTGAGTCCTTTAACTCCTTTAACTTCACTTTAGAAAAGTGTTAATCCATAGCTATGCTACCTCTAATAAAAAGCGTATAATATACTGTTTCGCAACTATATATAAGCATTTAATACATTAAAAGTTGAAACAAAATACTATATATAATAAAAGCCCAGTAAACATTGGGTGGTGATCAATCAAATCGACCAAGTTGGCACGACGTTGATGTATTGAGTTCTTTCAAAACAATGAAAGATTTTTGAGAACAATATAATGCTTTGACGCGTATTTTTGGAACGTGATTTTCTATTTTACTTAATTATTAAAATCAAATTAGGAAATTAGAAAAATAAATCCTTTATGGTTTTAATAAAAAGAATTTGAACCGACTTCAAATAATACTAACAAAGAACCTAGCAGTAATCGCGGTTGATTTGCTGTCATTTTGCGGAGAGTTCCGTTATCTGTCTCCAAAATTTATCATTAGATCTATATGCAATTTAAATGGGACCATTCTTTCGAACACTATAAATATATGAATTAGTTATGCCCGAACATAAATAAAAAAAAATTAAACCGAATTGATAACCTCCTCTTGAAGTCAGTTGAAAATTTTTTCTAGTAGGTACAAGGGCGCAATCGAGCAGACGGGTGACCAGAGGGTCAGCTGTAAGTTTATTTCATTTTACCCGATCGTCACGGTGACCGCGTGCTGCACTGTGATTGACCCACACTGAAATCTTCACCAATCGCAACGCCCAACGCGATTTTTCATATCAACTCGTTGCCAAGAGCGAGTTGAAATAAAATAAATTGCAGTTGGCCCTTTGATCTGTAAGTGACTACCGCTTCCAATGGTCACCTGCAAATCACGAGTCACAAGGGCGTTGCCGCTCTTCGAATTTCCTCCCCTGGCTAATAGTTGGAGGGATTAGTCTCCGGTAAGCTCACTCATTATCATCATCAACAGTCTTTAATAGTCGACTATTGTACATAGGCCTCGCCATAGAAAGGAGGTTTTGGCCTACTATACCACTCTGGCCAGACGGGTTGTTAAGGGTTTGTTTCAAGTTTTCCTTCTCTTTGCAAAGCTGTTGTATTACGTATTTTGCTCCCTTTGTAGGCTCGGGATGAATAGTGATACTCCGTAATCTTAATCCGTCACTACACGGACAAAACTTCACTCATTCGGAAAAAAACAACAAAATAATTGCTTATCTTCATTCGAGCCGGACCATTTGTGCCAAAGCATGACTTTCTCATCATCAACAGCCTTTAATAGTGCACTGCTGGACGTAAGCCTCTCCTTAGAAAGGAGGTTTTGGCCTACTATACCACGCTGGCCCGACGGGTTGGTATAGGGTTTGTGTCAAGTTTTCCTTCTCTCTGCAGTGCGGTTGTCCTGCGTAGTTTTTTCCCTTAGTCGGCTCTTACGACACCCACGGGATGAATAGGGGTGGTGACACTCTATATTCTTAATCCGTCACCACACGGACCGACTTTCTGATGGTGAAATAAAAAAGGTTTATAAATAAAAAATATGGGCAGACAAATTGCAATGTGAGCTGCTGTACTCTTAGTTCCGTTTCACATACAAGACTTGCAGTGTCTTTTAGCCTAGCGTCCTCACCCTATCCATTTTCTTTATCCTATTTCCATTTTCCATCTTTACCCCAATTCACCTTTTTCCTTTGTCCTGAAAATGTTCTCATCAGGATTATTCTCTATAAGGATTAACGTCAGGCAGGTGGCCGACCATGAAAGAAACCAGTCAAAAACGTCAAAAAATATAATGAAGAAAATAAAAAAAAAGGCAAGAAAATAGTGACGATGGTATTGTTGATTTATTATGTACATTTAGCACTATTTACGTATTACTGTAGTGGAGGTACGGGTGTTATGTCCCCTCGACACAGAGGGAGGATCCTAAGACCAGGAGAAGTGATTATGCCTGACGAGCCACGGCCCAACCGTTCATGTTGGGAAGTTGCATATGTCAAACATCGTGAGAATTATTCATATCGCGACACAGGATTAATAGTTACTCCGTAGTTCGGTTTGTCTTCGCCAGATGGCGCCGTACTATGTTTCTTTATTTCACTATATGTGGAAATCGCCACACTGCCAATTAGTAAGATGGTACCATGGACGCTATGCGGTGTTTCGTAAATCCCTATCCCGATAGTATCCAGTCTGGCATCTTATGAAAGCCAACCCGAAGGACTTTTTAAGCTGTTACTTGGAATTGCAGTACTAATTATGTAAAAATAAGATCATAACTGTCTCTAATAAAATATTATTTACTTTACAATATTAAAATGAGACGGTATTTTGTTCAGCAGTTTCTTGCGGAAGGAAGCGTTAATGATGTCTAAAATAAACTCTTTTTTTTAAACTAGTTAGCTCCTTTTAATTAAAAACAGAGTTTCAAAGGTTTATTTTGCAATTATTTTTTTTCAATTTAAAACTAAAATATAGTATTTTAAAATATAGTATTTTAAAAATATCTGTGTTATTTTTTATACAATCCTTGTCTTACGCTAAAACATGCAATAAATTCATTAAATAATAATAAATTAAGAATGTGACTTGCTTGATTCATGTAAATAAATACATTAATTGCAGTTTAAACTCTTAGAGAGTTGCTAAGCTATTTGTTGAATTCATAAAAGTTAATTATAGTGATTTCAAGAAATAGGCTAAAATTAACGGAATCAAGACCAAGATCAGTTTGCTAGGCCAGGATAGGCTGGTGACATGTAGCAAGAACGGTAAATTTGACTGGGTTTTATTAACACGACAAGAAGGCTGTCTTCTCTAGTTCAAATTTTCAAAGCAGGTCGCCCTAATGCATTTAAGTCACCATAAAGTATGGGTATTATTAGTGAATTAATCGCCGCATTCCGTTTACGCATTTTTGGATGGATTAGGATGACATAAATCGTCACAATGGTCTGACCAATAAATTGGACTTATATACATTTTTGAGTTGAGGATATTAAAATAGATACAAGGTGTAACAGAAAAGGCCCCTAATTTTTATTAGATAATATTAAACAAATTGTAGAAGGGTTAAAGATGAGAAATTTAGACTTATTATAATATTAATAGTTTAGTTTAGTTAATAGCTACGGATGACAACAGCACTGCAAAGAGAAGGAAAACTTGACACAAGTAATAACAAAGAACCAAGTTTAGAACACAATTAATGAATACTTGTTTAAAACGCACTCAAAGGTCGAAGAGGAGGCTTTGTTAGCTAAAATACAGGTGCCAAGCCTAGTTCAGTAACATCTGTTACTGAATTACAAATTGTTGAAACGTACTGCAATACTGGCAATCACAAACTTAGTGTAAACATGTACAGGTTTTATGACGACATAAATAAAATATCCTTATATCTATAATGTGCAGGTAGTAAATAATATATTCGTCATAAATCAATCAAATGTTGAAAAAAATGAAGATTCGTTATTGCTCTTAGCTTCTATTATAGAATGAAATGATGAGGGATACTTAAAAGTTACGATAGATTGCATATAAAGAGGTACCTTATCAGCATTAAAATAACTAGCTATATGCTATATAAGAGAAAGATATATATAGCATCTAAATAGTTGAAATTTGAATCGCTTAAGATTACAATAAAATTGGCTTTATATAGTTAAATAATATTCAATCGTTACAGTTGACTGCACGGATGGCGTAGTGGTTTAAGCGGTCGCCACGCCGTTTCTAACTATGCCGAGTGTTATGGGTTCAAACCCCACATGGGACGACACTTTGTGTGATCCATAATCCGTGATCCTTGACTCCTTTACTTTCATCTTAAAAAGTAAGTAGTTTAATTATCCTTCTCTTAGTACAGGAACAGTAGTTCTTTTCTGGAAAATAGTATCTATCATTCAGGAAAATAAATTGCATTTTCTATAGTCTATGTCTTTTATTCTACCCAAGATAACGTGTTTGCAAAATTTTATGTTAGTCACTTAAGTAGTGTAACAAAAAACTGTTTCATGAAAAAAAAAAAAACAGTAAATTTCATATACTGCACGGATGGCGCAGTGGTTTGGCGCTTCCTACTGAGCCGAGTGTTGTGGGTTCAAACCCCACATGGGACGACACTTTGTGTGATCCATAAATTGTTGTTCTGGGTCTGGGTGTTGTTTGTGTCCGTTTCATGTATGTTTTTAAAGTCCCCGCGACACAAGATATATTCCTAATGCGGGAGTTGTATTTTTAAATGCAAAAAGGTGGAACATTTTAATTGCCAAAATAGATTGTAACCCACTAAAAATCCCCAGTTACATCTTAACTCTCATTCCTTAATTAACGCTTTGTCTCCTACAAATTTGGATTTTATTAACATAACAACTTCATTTCAACATCAATGTAAATTAAACTCTAATTCTCTCGACGAATGGTTTTGTTTCGAAATGTTGTTTCTTCTAGTCCACAGCATACTTTAGGCCGTGAATGTACGTTGTCAAGGAGACAAATGTGTCTCATACATAAACAGCGATTGTTAAGCAAGTTTATGTTGATGAGGTGATGTCGTAGAGATGCAGAGTCGACCGGTACATTTATGTGGATAAATATGCCTTTAATGGCATCTGGGCGGTGAAATATGAAAATTTTTCGTAGTTGGCGAAGCATAAATATGTTATAGTTTACGTTTACTATAGAACGTACCTGTGGTGACGGATTAAGAATAAAGAGTGTCAATACCCCTATTCATCCCGTGGGTGTCATAAGAACCGACTAAGGGCGCAAAACAACGCAGGACACCAGAACTGCCTAAAAAGGAAAACTTTACACAAACCCTATACCAACCCGTCTGGCCAGCGTGGTATAGCAGGCCAAAACCTCATTTCTAAGGAGAGGCTTATGTCCAGAAGTGGACTATTAAAGGCTGATGATGATGATGATAGTACGGCCAAAGTAGTTTCTCTTTTGTTTGTTTTGTCCGTATTGTTATACTAATATTACAGTTGTCAATGATTTTGTTACTAATATACCGTGGGAGATTCATGATTAGACACCTACATATGTGCCGGCTCGACCAGAGATATGCCACGGTCTCAAAGAAATTCAATTCTATTCAGTTTTACTTATTTTTATTTATTTATGTCCTCATGCACAAATATGTCTATACATAGGCGAACTTAATGCCTAATAATGACCACAAGTGTCGTATGGGGATTAGGACTACAGTTGTGAAAAGACCGGTCTTACGTTATTATATTTTTATCCCATGATTGTAGAAGATACTAAGAAAAGGGCATTAATTAGTCAATTTATTGCATTCTAAAATGTACATTACGTAGCACTCAAGAGTTACAAATACGTTGCCGCTCTTTGAGTCCGTGTAAGGCCGTGGTATCACCGTTGTCGAGCGTGCTCATTTGTGCCGAAGCATGGCTCTCCCACTTTAGTAGCTAGGTAACAATTATGGACCCTGACTCATTTATTGACTTTGAGGGAATGAGATTACAAAAACCCCAATCCTACCTCCCCTCCACTTGTGTCTCTTGAATTGTAGGTGTCCATGTGCGGCTGTTATCACGTGCAAACAGGTGAATCGTCTGTACGCGTGACTCTGACATCATTAAAAAAATAAAATATTTGAAATTAAAGTAATGAAATGTAATTTATACTAAAATTGAATATTGAGTCGTAATCCTTATCATCTTTATTTAATTTCAAAGTTTAGGAACTTCTAACGAACAACCTACGCAATAAGTTATTTATAATAATATTATACATTTAAGTATATTATTACTGTTTTAAATTTAAAAAAATATTAACTGGATATTTTAAATTAACGCTAACGCTAAAGTAGAACATTTAACTTTATGTAGAAACAAAGAAAAGTAAGTAAAGCTTATTTGCTGAATAGAGCTGCATCGATGTCATATTTAATGAAATTAGGACAACGAATTTTTTATATTCTACTAAAAACTACTCTACTACCATTTTTGCATTTTTAATTCTATTCTCCACATTTACAGAGTTTTGATTTGGTGTCTTCACTGATTTTTGAAATGCAACTATAGAACAATGAAAGAAAGTAAGTAAGGGATAAAGAAAATAAAAATTATGTAGCAAGTAAGGTAAGTTAAGGATAATAAGGATAATTAGTGTCGTATGAGGATTAGGAATATAGTAATGAAGAGACCGGTCTTACGTTATTATATTTATGTAAAAAAATAGAAAAAAAAGGAAGATAAACATTTATTCGAAAGCCATACACGTAATTAATATTTTAGTAAAGTAAGCAATTTAACCTTTTAAGGTAAATTATCCCAAATATCCGTTAGATTAGGAGCAAAACCTTAATATTTTAGCTAGAACTCAGAAATATGAGCAACATAGTGGAACACAAGTAAAATTTTAACAAAAAAAAACCGACTTCAATGGTTTTTTCATGGATTCCATGGTCAGAACTAGACCAAATTGAAATAGGACCACACGGAAAGCACCAGCTTTCCAATAAAAAAAGAATCATCAAAATCGGTTCACCCAGTCGAAAGTTATGAGGTAACAAACATAAAAAAAAAAAAAAAAACAGTCGAATTGAGAACGGATGGCGTAGTGGTAAGCGGTCGCCACGCCGCTACTACGCACGCTACGCACTACTACGCTGTGTGTTGTGGGTCCGATCCCCACATTCGACGACACTTTGTGTGATTCACAAAATGTTGTTCTGAGTCTGGGTGTTCTCTGTGTCCGTTTCATGTATGTATGTAAAGTCCCCCGCGATACAGGATTTATTCCTAATGCGATTGTCTTTAAAAAAAAAAGCCCCCTCATTTACTCTGAGGGCTTTTACTTTAAGCTCGGTAAGAAACTTGCGACTCTTAAGCAGTAGGTGTTCACGGGCAGTGGGTGCTACTTACCATTAGGTGCACCGTCTTTGAATATCTTGATACTAACGTAACTTTGTAAACCTTACAAACCTATTTGTAAACCTTTCGGCGGGCCTGTTTGTCTAGTGGTAAGTAACCCTGACAGTTAAGCCGGAGATCGTAAGTTCGATTACCACCCACGACAAAATATTTCGATGATGACGATGATTTGGTCTGTGTCAGGATGTAATTTATCTATATTTTGTATGTATTAAGAAATATATAAGTATGTTTATCGGCAGTTTGGTTACCACAGCACAGGATCTGACTAGTTTGCAATCAGACGGCCGTGTGTGAGATGTGTTAAGTATTATTATTAATAATAATATATTCTACCAAATTCACACAACGCCATCTAGTCCCAAACTAAGCAGAGCTTTACTAGACAGGGTAGGGTTACTAGACAATTGATATAAATACATAAATACTTTTATTTTGTAAATACATACATATTACACATAGAAACACCCAGACCAAATCAAACATGAAAAGTTCATGCACACAAATGTTTGACTTGAGCGGGAATTGAACAAAAAAAAAAAAACAACTCCCGCATTAGGAATATATCCTGTGTCGCGGAGGACTTTACAAACATGCATGAAACGGACACAAAGAACACCCAGACTCAGAACAACAATTTGTGGATCACACAAAGTGTCGTCCCATGTGGGGATCGAACCCACAACACTCAGCATAGTAGTAAGTGGCGTGGCGACCGCTTAAACCATCGTGGATTATAATTTTATTATTAGTATTAAGAGTACTTTCCGTCTTAGCAGAGGTACGCTTAGAAAATCCCACTCTGTACTAAGCACCGACAGTCTCACATTGAAACGGAAACATTTAAGCCTAATTTCCCACTAATCAATGAAACTATTATGTTAATAGGTTCATACCACCACGCTAACTATTAAGCTAAACATGAACATGCCACCCAATCGCCTCGGTTTACCACCCACCCTCGTTCGTTAATAATATCGACAATTTTGAAACAAATGTCACACAAATGTTGATAGTTCTCATGTTTAGGAATAGAAGAATGACAGAAAAACTTTGTGGTTGATAATTATAATAGAAGAATTATTTTAGCTTACTAGCTTAGCTTTATATGGCACAGAGGATTAAGCGAAAAGAAACCCATGCTGCTATGAAGTCATGTATTCAATGAATATCCGAGGTTTTCAGTTTGCGATCGTATTATTGCAGTTGTTGTAATTTTTGATTACTTATTTCTTTCTGCGCTGCCTAACAAAAGTAGCATTTACGAGTATATCAACTACCTCGGTAGTGCAGAGGTGCCGATGTCTCGGGTTTGTTTTCCGGGTCGGACCAAACGTTTGTGTGATCTACAAATATTTTTTTCGGATTTTGGGTTTTTTTCCATGTATAATATGTATGTTTTTACAAAAAAGTAAATAAGTATTCTATCAGCCAATCGAGCTTTCATAGTACTACCAGCTCTATTTAGTTTGAAACTAGATGGCGTTGTGTGTTGGATGTCCGAAAAAATTAAACATTATTATTATACGAAGAATTCATCATATTTTTTTAAAACCTCATGTTTATCTTGTTTATTTTATACCTGTATTTATATTACATACAACTGTATATAAGATAAATGCTGGTATAAAATACAGTCTTACAAAAATACTTTTTTGTATATAGAGTATTTCTGTATCTTTTTTTCTCTTTATTTATTGTTAGGGACTTTAGACATTCGTACTTGTCAGTACCGTCGTACCTCATACAGATTGGTACATTACAATTTAATTAAATTTAAATAAATCTTAGTGATACGAACTTACAAAGGCTAGAGGCGGATTTTGAAGTCGGCGCAGACAAAATCATCATCATCATCATCAACAGCCTTTAGTAGTCCACTGCTGGACATAGGCCTCTCCTTAGAAAGAAGGTAAAATATGGTGGAACAATTGCTGTATTTGCATTAACAACCATCTAGTCACACCTGAAACTCGGGAGTCACAATCGAGTTGCCGGCCTTTGAGGAAGGTTTGAAGGTCGTATAGGCCCTGAAATCATATTTGTATTTATGCAGCTGATATCATAGACCTTATAGAAAATATTTAAAAATAAGTAAAATTAAACACGATTTTTGTTTTAAAATAAGAAATAACATTTAAAAAGTCGCGTCTGAGTGTTTATCTTTGACCACTACTTCATCACAGCGACAGTTGACGCTCATACTGAAATGGAAATTACATTGCCACATAATTGACAGGAAAGTCTTCGTTTCAAAGAGAACGTGTTTGGTCTTGTTACCGTTTGTGTAACCTACATAATTCATAATAACCTTGTGATGGCGTTTTCTGTCTTTTGGCTTAAGATTTCAAAGCAATTTTGAGGTTGCTCTTAATAAAGAGAGCTTGTCATTGTATTTGAATTTATTAAAGCATTTAAGTAATAGGATAATATTTTAAAACATGTTTCTGGTATAGGGGCAAAAGTCTAATCATCATCATCAACGACCTTTAATAGTCCACTGCTGGACATAGGCCTCTCCATAGGAAGGAGGTTTTGGCCTACTAAACCACGATGGCCAGACGGGTTGGTATAGGGTTTGTTTCAAGTTTTCCTTCTCTCTGCAGTGCTGTTGTCCTGCGTATTTTGCTCCCTTAGTCTTAAAAGTCTAAAGTAATGTTAAAACTATTTCTATTTTAATTGGATCTCGAAATTGAATGAAATCATTATTTTTACTTAACGAAACCAAACACTAAGAATTCTTGAGATGGATTATCGGACAGAAATACTATCTTTTAGCGACAGCCATTGATTTCATTAAATCGATTCGTTTCCTCTGCCTGTACAGTCATTACCAGCCACAATATGTCACTGCCGTCGCGACGAATGAATCGACGCGTGCGCACGTTGCCTGTCAGACTGTCACAGTAAACTACACTAATTTATCGGAGCAACTCTTCATTCAGAACTTTATTTATTTTTGTCACGCCAAATCAAAACTAATTTTTAATGGTCAGGCATTCAAAAAAGCGTGAATCAGATTCTCTCTTTAAGAAGATATTTTTGGTGTTGATATAAATAAAATCCAAAATGTCCAAGTAGTGCTGCTGACGATAAGCAGTTTCTTATAGCTTATACATTTTTAAAGATATAGTTTTACTCATATCAGGTATTCCCGACTTGCTTTATTTTTTTTTGCCCTTTTTTAAAAAGTGAAACGGCTTGCGAGATGTTGTAAGTTGACTTGTTTTAATCTTTTATAATGTATCATGGACTTAATTATAATAAATTGAAATTGCAAACTGTTTGAGACTCCTCAGTTGCAGGCATTCATGGGTGGCGGTGCGGTAGTTGCTTTCCAACAGGTGATCCGTCTGCTCTTTTATCTCCTCTTTTCCATAAAAAAACTATTTTGATATTCAGGAACGATGTTAAATTTTTGGAATCTTATTATGAACCTTGTACAAAAATTTTGAAGTTGCTAAAGCGTTCAAAATTCTTAAAATCTGAATAACTAGCATCCTCAAAATAAATATTCTGGGATAGTTGCATTAAGCTGTTAAAAACTAGATTTATACATTGTTGAGTTTTAAAAATATAAAATAATACTGAAAAAGTTGGACTAGTATATAACGTTACGAATATGTTTTTGTTCCTTCAAGACATCGTTGTACACATTGTGATTTTTTTGCACTTTCATGAATTCATTACAGGACCGATCGTAACCTTAATTTCATCATTAGATATTGCATACAGATTTCAGGGTCATAAAAATGAACATATAGTACCTATTATTAAAAAAAGAACTGTTTCCGAAGGATTAGAAAATTGGACAGAACTAGTTTATTCCTAAACTTTATTTCATCATCATCATCAACAGCCTTTAATAGTCCACTGCTGGACATAGGCCTCTCCGTAGAAAGGAGGTTTTGGCCTACTATACCACGCTGGCCAGACGGGTTGGTATAGGGTTTGTGTCAAGTTTTCCTTCTCTCTGCAGTGCTGTTATCCTGCGTAGTTTACTCCCTTAGTCGCCTCTTACGACACCCACGGGATGAATAGGGGTGGTGACACTCTGTATTCTTAGTCCGTCACCACAAGGTTTATTTAGGTTAAGTATAATAAATAGAATTGCAAGGCATTCATGGGGTATACAAGTTTTATTATTTATATTTTACCATTTATGATCTGAATGTCAAAAAGGCTTTCGCTTCTTCTCAGGCATATAAAACAATGATTTCCTAGATTTTATCTCTAGGCACTGATCTCCATATTTACCTGGTATCAACGTAATTATAGCATTCTTATTTGAAAATATTAATTGACCTGGTTCAAATTCTGAATCTGAACTCTTAAATGTCATACCGAAGACCTGGTTTATATCACCGGTTCTTTTAACTTTATCCTTGTCTATATCATTTACGTGGTATATTCCTTCATTTGCAGC